>OU015503.1:108353400-108431743 GCA_907164885.2 Dolomedes plantarius
TTGGATGATTTATTGAAGAGAAATTGAAGAGAAATTGATCTTCACAAAGTGAAAAAGTCAATAACGCGTTGGTCCACCTCTGGCCCCTATGCAAACAGTTATTCGGCTTGGCATTGGTTGATAGAGGTGGCGGGTGTCCTTCTGCGGGATATCGTGCCAAATTCAGTCCAATTGGTGCGTTAGATCGTCAAAATTCCGAGCTGGTTGATGGGCCCTGCCCATAATACTCCAAACGTGCTCAATGGGAGAGAGATCCGGCGACCTTGCTGGCCAAGGTAGCCTTAGGCAAGCACGAAGACAAGCAGTAGAAACTCTCGCCGTGTGCGGGCGGGCATTGTGTTGCTGAAATACAAGCCCAGGATGGCGTGTTATGAAGGGCAACACAACGGAGCATAGAATATCGTCGACGTATCGCTGTGCTGTAAGGGTGCCGCAGATGACAACCGAAGGGGTGCTGCTATGAAATGAGATGGCACCCCAGACCATCACTCCTGGTTGTCCACTCGTATAGTGGAAGACAGTCAGGTTGGAATCCCACTGCTGCCCGGGGCTTTCCAAACACGTATTCGCTGGTCATCGGAGCTCAGTTTGAAGCGGGACAATTCTACTCCAGTCAGTGACATTCCAGGTCGAATGTGCCTGACACCACTGCAAACGGGCTTTTCGGAGTACAGAGGTCAATGGTAGTCGGCGCAAGGGGCGTCGTGAGCTCAGCCCCCTTTCTCTGAGCAGCCTATGAATGGTCCTTGTGGTCACTGAAGCACCAGTTGCACGTACGATCGATGATAATGATGAATCTGGGGCTGTGAGTGCCGCTTTGACGATTGCTCGGTCCTCACGTTCTGTTGTTTCTCTAGGCCGAGCGCTTCCTTATTGACGCTGTGTTCGGACATGGTTCACCCATTCCTGCCAACATCGTTTGATAGTGGCATCGCTCCTATCCAAATGTCGAGGGATTCACCGATTAGACTAACCGGCTTCTTTCAGCCCAACAACACGTCCTCTCTCAAATGCTGACATCTGCGCATATTGTTCGCGCACCTGTATGCGAGGCATAGTTACTGTCTACCTGAGTACACGGAATGAAATTCGCAAAGAATTTATGACCTGGAATCGAAATTTATCCTCTTTAATATCCTGCCAGTTGCGCAGTTAAGATGCTTTGCAGCGTCACATGTTCATTCATTGGCCGCCAAACTTTAAAATTTTGCATTTTCCGTCGAAACATGTATGCATATCAATTTGTGTCCAATTTGCATTACCCCTTCTTGGTGTGTCTTTTTTTTTTGTCTAAGACTGTATAAGCTCCTTTGTAGCTTCGAAACAGCCGTATGCAAAAATTATTGCATCTTACTGCTATTTGTGCTTTGTTTACGTTAGTTTTCCTGTTTATTTAAGACTGTATATAGTTTTCCTGTTTATTTAAGACTGTATATGCTGGGTTTTTAAACCCAGATCTGGATCTTTCAATTACCATATGGGTTTATTGAGTTTTTTTTTTTTTATCAAAAATTTCTCATGTAAGAGTTATTTAATTATGTAAACGTAATTATGTGATTTGAATATGTAATTTTGTAAATAAATGAATGTAAAATAATACAAATGAAGAACATATCGTTTGAATCATAATATATGTGTCTCTTTTGCGAAATCATCCCAGAATTTTGGTATTTGTTATGTAATATCAAAGATGGATCTAATCATCCTAAAATATGAAATCTCATCAATCTTTATAACCCTCTTGACGATTTTAGCTTACGGTTCTGTGTACGTAGAGAAAGTTTTCATAAGTTAGTAGAAAGAAAACACACAAATTCTAATATTTTACAGGTTAATTGCTTAACAAATTTTCACATTTTTGAAAATTTTCCCTTTACAGAAATATTCTAAATAAAGAAATGCAAAAATCAAGTACAAAAGAAATAATCCTTATATACTGTATCAAATAAAATACACATATGCATTTTAAAATTGTTTATAAAACCGTCAGAGTTTTCATAAAAGACTTTGTGAGAAACGTGTTCGTAACTTTAACTGTTTTTAAACAAATGTTGTAGGAAGAAAACTCAATTTTCTATTAAAATTATTTTTTCTCATTTCTAAATTGTTAACGGGAAAGCTTATTAATCGATCTACTTGATAAAAACACATTATTAAAAATTAAAATTAAGTTTAATTTTAATAAAAAAATGATAAATAAGGAATTGCAAAACTGATAAATTTATTTTCTTTGAAATTAAAGTTCTGGTCGCATAGCTAGAGCGGTAGATTTCCAAATCCCAACTAACTGTCTGTCTTATCACTAAAATGCAGGAAGTTAGTGTGTGTGGGGGGGGGGAAGAATTGAATGTGAAAGGCTGTAAATAGGGGAAGATATCTGACCCCATCCCCTTGTTCAGTCGAAGTGTAGGCAAGAACCATTGATAGCTTTGTTGACAGTTTCAAATTACGAGGGGGTTTTCTACCCCTTCTCAACTTCGAAAACTATTGCCTCTCTGATTGGTTGCTTTTCTGTCAATCATGTCGACATAGTCCCTGCCTTCCTCGGGAGGTTTCTTGTGGGTTTTAGCGAACACGGGGGAAAAAAATAACTCCAGCGGAGCCTTAAGGCACGCAGGACAGTGTCCAAGCGAGCCAGATAACAAAGGGAAGTTGGTAGAAGGGAATGCAGAAGCGACCCCGCAACGGGGAGAGAGACTGACTGAGTAAAAAAGGAAACAAAGAAGAAAAATAACCTCGTTTCCAACCATACGACTGCAAGCAAAGCTGAGAAATTCTCAACAAAGTACCCCTGAAACAGCAATATCTGACTGCTGTTTTGGAGGGAGAAAGGGAGAGCATTATCTGTCCAGTAAAGCAGGAACCTGGGTCACTCTGCAGACGACGGTATACTCGGGTCGTACGAAGGAAGTATAGGGTTCTCAATAGAGTTGATACCTCTATGAAATTTCCTAGAAAGTTTCTTAATTTAGGACTGCGAATTGAATAGAAATTTGACTTTGGTATCAAATAACAGTTTTTAATCACAGGTTACTAACTTTCATTATTTGTCAGTTAGTGGCAACGGCATCTTTTACGCGTGTAGTTCATGTTGTGCATTGTATTTAATTCGCTGTACATTTAATAATTAATGGTAAAAAAGTGGTGCCCTTGGCGAGAAACTTTCGCACACTTTAAAAATCGATCCCGGACGGATATAACATTGATTTTGATGCTATATTAAAAAAAAAAAAAAAACCAGCTGTTAAAGTAAGTTCTTTTTACTGGTATTTTTCCCTGTATTGTATGACAGAACTGTTTTGTTAAGATGTTGAAAATGATATTTATGATGTCTGCATTTTACGCTATTTTCTGTGAGTGGGGGAAGATACTATCACAACACGTAAACCATTAAACTGACAAATGTCAGCATGTTTAGCCATGGTAAGTAGTTTTCAGTAGATAAATTGAATTTAAAATTATAAAATTTTTATAATTTTAATAAATCCAGTATAGATGGATTTCTGCTCTAAAACTGTACAATTAGATGGAAATGAAACAATAAATGACACAACAATAATGAACAATAGTGCTTCTAATGTATCTTCTGAAACCTAAGAACATTAACCTGATATGAAGAAAAGTAAATTATCAGAAGACAGTACAAAAAAGGCAGAAATATGATGGAAACTATTTATCTTTTAGGTTTACATGGACAGGAAATAAAGATGAACCGAATGGATTATGTGTTGAATGCAAAAAAGTTGTTAGTAACAGTAGTTTAAATCCAGCCAAACTAGAAAGACATTTGGAATTGAATCATCCATATCTACGTTAAATCATCTTTCCTTGTATTTACTTCCTAGATTGTGAGTATTCTATTGTTTATGATGATGGATTCCATAAAATAATTTTATACTCATTAAGTTTTCTTAAATTGACAATGCTTGAAGACTATTGAGTTATATAAATGTTTTTGAACAGTTAATAATTGTGGTAAAAGATAAAATATTCAGGTAAGAGTTCCATATCTTGGGCTACCCTGGAAAATGTTATCAATCTCTGCCAAGTGGAGTTCTTCTTATAAGAAATGTAGGAATATATTATTTCTTACTGTTCTTAAACTTTTGGACTGACAATCAACACATTGAATGAAAATTCAACAATAAGTAGCTATTAAACAAAATCAGAATATTTCAGCAAAAATGATTTTGAATTCAGTGTTAATCTAACATAAATATTTAAAATAGTCTAAATATTTGCAAATTATCCAAAATATAGTGATCGGTTTCAAAAAGTAGGTAAATTTTTAATATTTTAAAAACATGTAACATATGTTGTAAAAACTGTTGCATCAAAACAATATATTTAAAATATAAGAATATTATTTAAAGAAAGAAATAAATCTAACTAAAGAAATTAGTATGCAAATACTTCAATATAAAGACGCATAAAAGATCTAAAAGTAATGAAAAAATATAATGGAACAGTTTCCTTATCTGTGATCCAAGCTCATCAAGCAAAATTTTTCATGCCAACATTGGACCTATTTTGTTTATCCGAGCCCTATGTATAGCACATGGGTAGAACTAGTTCTTAAACCCCATCCTTAGTGCTACTCCTCACTTATCATCGATAACATTCAACACAGCTTATTTATTTACCTTTTTCAAGAGTAGAGGCTCGAAGAGTAAAATTGTATTTCAAATATGCTATAATCTCAAGTTTTCCTTTAAACTCTATCCTATCCTATCCTAATTAAAATAAATATCATACATGTCCATGTATATTTAAAAAAATAAGGCTTAATAAAAAAACATACGGTTAAAGGATTGGCAGGGTGGGGCGACAGCTTTAGGTATTTGCCCGGCCTCAAAAAAATTCAAGATCCGGGGCTGCCTACCGTAAGATGTTATAATCGAAGTATGTATCTTTAATTGGGCACTTTGCTTCCCAGGGGCGGCTCCGGTCCAGAGTTTTTTTTTTGGGGGGGGGGGGAATGTGTGCTCATAGGTTTATATATATATATATATACAAAATAAACATCGTCTCATTTTAAATTTAAACTCATTTAGTAGTAGGTCTACGATTATATAATTTTAGGCTATGTAAAAAAAATTAGCCGGGATTTTTTTTTTTTTTTTTTTGGGGGGGGGGGGTACGGTGCAATTATCCCTAGCAACCCCCCCCCCCCCTGAAGTCGCCAATGTTGCTTTCCATGTTGAACAGCAGGCATGCCAGCTTAACTCCTCCACAAAACAGCGACAAGATGAAGACGGCAGGCTTCTATCAAAGGGGAAGATTCAATGCTTGCACATTGCGAGGGACTTTGACAATGACAGCTCCATCAGCAACTCATGCAGGACAGTATTCAAGCCCGTCAGATAACAAATGGTAGTGTCTGGAGGGAGGGATTGCAGAACAGACCCCACAACGGGGAGAGAGACTAACTCAGTAAAAGAAGGAAATAAACAAAAAACAAGGTTTGTTTCCAACCATACAGTTGGAAGCGAAACTGACAAATTCTCAACAAAGAACCACAACAACAGCGATCTCCGACTCCTCTTTTTGGTATGATTGAGAGCATTATTTGGCCGGTAACTCAGGAACCTGGGTCACTTTGCAGACAACGGGATACACGGGTTGTACAAAGGAAGTATGGGGTTCTCAATAGAGTTAATACCTCTATGAAATTTCCAAGCAAGTTTAGTAATTTAGGACTGCTAATTGAATTGGAATTTGGTTATGGTATCAAATAACAGTTTTTAATCACAGGTTATTGACTTCCATTATTTGTCAGTTAGTGGCAACGGTATATTCTAAGCGTGTAGTTCATGTTGTATATTGCATTTAATTCTCGATACACTTAATAACGACATGTAAAAAGGTGGTGCCCTTGGCGAGAAACTTTCGCACATTTTAAAAATCGATTCTGGACGGATATAACATTGTACTTGGTGCTATTACAAAAAAAAAAAAACAGCTATTAAAGTAAGTTTTATTTACTGGTACTTTTCCCTGTATAATATGACAGAACTGTTTTGTTAAAATGTAGAAAATGATATTTATGATTTCTGCATTTTACGCTATTTGTCTGTGAGTGGAGGAAAATACTAACACTATGCGTAAACCATTAAACTGATAAATGTCAGCATTTTTATCTATGGTATGTAGTTTTCAGTAGATCAATAGAATTTAAAATTATAAAATTTATGTAATTTAAATAAACCCGTTACAGATGGATTTCTGCTTAAAAACTGGACAATTAAATGGAAATGATAACAATACATCCACAGACACACCAATAAATGACAATAGTGCTTCTAATTTATCTTCTCATACCGAAGAACATTTAACTGATATGAAGAAAAGTAAATTATGAGAAGACAATAGAAAAAAGATGGAAATATTATGGAAACTATTTAGCATTTGGGTTTACATGGACAGGAAATATACATAAACCGAATGGATCATGTGTTGAGTACGAAAAAGTTGTTAGTAACAGTAGTTTAAATCTAGCCAAACTAGAAAGACATTTGGAATTGAATCATCCATATCTATGTTAAATCGTCTTTCCTTATATTTACTACCTAGATTGTGAATATTCTATTGTTTATGATCCTGGATTCCGCAAAATAAATTTATACTCATTAAGTTTCCTTAAATTGACAAAGCTTGAAGACCAGTGAGTTATATTAATGTTTTTAACAGTTAACTGTGGTAAAAGATAAAATATTTGGGTAAGAGTTCCATATCTTGGGCCATTCGGGAAAATGTTTCAAACTCTGCCAAGTAGAGTTCTCTTTATAAGAAATGTACAAAAATATAATTTCTTACTGTTTTTAAACTTTTGGACGGACAATCAACACTTTGTATGAAAATTCAACAGTAAGTAGCTATCAAAAAAAATTAGAATATTTCAGTAAAAAGATTTTGAATACAGTGTTAATCTAACATAAATATTTAAAATAGTCTATATATTTGCAAATTGTCCAAAATATAGTGATTGGTTTGTATCAAAACAATATATTTAAAATATAAGAATTTTTATTTAAAGAAAGAAATAAAAATAACTAAAAATTTAGTATGTTAATACTTCAATATAAAGACACATAAAAGGTCCAAAAGTCATGAAAAAATAAATAAAACGGATCAGTGGCGCACCCAGGGGGCCCTGGGCCCCCCCCCCCCCCAAAGAAGTAGAAATATTGATTTTGCATTATAAATATTTTTATTCGTTCATCTCGGCCCCCCCCCATGCAATATAAATATTTTTATCCATTCATCTCGGCCCCCCCCAAGAAAAAATCCTGGGTGCGCCACTGAAACGGATCAGCTTCCTTATCTGTGCAACACGCTCGTCAAGCCAGATTTTTCATGCCAACATTGGGAGCGATTTTGTTTACCCCAGCCCTATGTATGGAACGTTGGTAAGACTGGTTCTTAAACCCCACCCTTATTGCTACTCATCACTTATCATCAATAACATTCAACATAATTTATTTATTTACCTTTTTCAATAAAATAGAGTATAAATTTTAATTTTTAGATGAAAAATTAAAATTTTAAATATTTCAAAATGCATAAAACAATTTATAAAACTAAGAACAAGATTAAAACATTTTTGGAAAATTACGAATTAACTGAAAACATAAATTATGAATCGTCATCTTAAAGAATTAGAATTAAGAAATATTGACCAAAGTGAACTGATTTACCAGATGCACTCCAGCGTGGCATAATATCCATAATCTAGATATGAATAATTAGTGATAAGCTCTATTCTTCCTTTTGTACCTATTGAAGAGGCGGAAAAGGGTATGTTTTGAAGAGAATTTAAATTTTTCTTTTTCATTGGCTGAATGTATAATCCATTAAGTGAACCTAATTCACATTTTTGTTGGCTGAAAACATCTTAATTATTCTTATAGAAATTCATTTAGTTGAAAGTGAAAAAAACAAAGTGATATTGCCGAGAGATAATCACTAAGCTTAGATGGTTAAGGTTTGCAACCTATTAAACCATTAAACTGAATAATAAAAACATTTATTATAAAAATTACAACCCAAGAGCAGAAGAACATAATCAAAAGAGCTAGTTTTAAAAATATTATCAAATTTGAGGCCATAAAAAATCCAGCGATTTTCCTAATTTTTTAATGTGTTTTGAGTTTTTAAAATTTAATTTGATAGTTAAAATATATTAAAATTAAATCCTCTAAAACTTATCAAAGTTATTGAACCATCATTTATATGTATTAAATTTCTTAATATACATTGAAATCCAAATACACTGTTATTTCCATGTAAAGCTGATACGGAAAACTAAATAAATATACAAATTTTCCCACAAATGATGTACTTGCCCCAAACTTGGCCACCTTAAAGTAGCTTCACTGCATTTATCAATTTAGATACATCATTCATTACGATATGCTTATTTAAACATCTGAATCAATGTATTTCAAACAGGATGATTTAAAAGTAATACTTGATATTTATTGAAAATACAGTTGAAATTCTTATTAAGAGCAAAAATAAATTATTCAACACTTGAAAAATGTAATTGTAAATGCTTCCCTTTTTTTTTCTGTATGTAATTTTTAGTATGTTATATACAAGAATTCTTAATTTTCTCTGCATCATGTATTCTAAAGAGTTCTATGTTAGATACAGGGTGTAAATGATTTTAATGAAATGATTAAAATCATGAATTCTGTCGAATTTTTTTCTTTAAATCATCGATTTTAATCAAAACAACTATTTCATGCAATACTTTGAACAATTTTTGTATATTTTCCTCAGGACATTAAATTTAAATATAAACGTGAAAGAGTGAAGACTTTTATTTATATCTAACATCTCATTCATATAATTCAACTTACTCCCTCTATAACTGATTTGCTTCTTGGAAAATTTTCCATTGTGTGTATTGGTGTATGTTGCTTATCAATCTTGTCACAGTGATAGTACACTTACTTTATCTTGATTGGTCAGATTTGTCTCTGAGAATTAGACAAACAACAAAACCTAACTACTCTTTGATACTAATTTTGAAGTGGAATGTTTAATAATAAATGAAAAGTCCAAGCTTTAAACATAATTAAAGAAAAGCATAAAGTTACCTCCTTGTTAATCATTTTGCTAAAATTCATTGTGATCTCTCCTCCTTTTAGTGGAATTTTGTTTGATAAAAAACTTTAAAATCATTAAATGCCTTTCAGTGGTGGAAATCAATAGCAATCCTAAAGAAGTGTATGGATCAGAAAGAGTTTGATATAATACAGGTGTCATGTAATGCAAAAGGAACAACTGCTAGGATAAAGAGTATGTTTTCCACTTTTGGACTCATACAGAGCAAAATGCAAAACCAATTAGGTATAGAAAAGGCACTTAACTTAGTGTTTATGTTTAAATATTTAAATAAAACAAACTAATTTTTTAATATTTTGATAATTCTAGATAATGAAATTAAACTAATTATTTTCTGTTTTGATTTTTAGTTTGAAATCATTTTGTTATTGGTTGTTTTTCTTTTATTTCATTTTTGGTTTTTAGATTATTAAATTTTTTTTTTTTTTGACAATGATCAGCAATTTTTAAATTTGAAAATCTTTACTTCCTATTTATGCATTAGTTATATAGTTGTACCATATATAATTTTAAATCTATGGTATATATAATAGTTTATATCACATAAAATTGAACTTAAAATAAATCGTGATTAAAAAAATCTGATTTAAATAAAAATATTCAATTGTTTTGATTTTTCAAAAAAAAAAATCATGATTTTTAAATCCCTGACCAGATTGCTGATTTGAAACTTTTTAAGATATAAAAATCTCCATTATATGATATTTATGGTAGCCTTGATATGGTTTATAAAAAAATTTTATTGTAAAAATTGTACTCAGATCAGTTTAGAAATAGGTTTTAATCGCCTCCTCTCTTAATTCTTAGTAGTTCATTTTGTACTGGCAAAATTTATGTCTGTGTTCTTGCTGTTCATGTCTTTGGTAATCTTCTAATCTATAGTTTTATTCCTCAAGATCAGTGTCAGGGAAATTGATATTTGTTCAGTTCTAGGATTTAAGTATCCTACTTCACTACTGTGGGGTAAAGAATATTCATTTAATGGAAAGTTACTGCTGTAAAAGAATCAAAAATACAGTTAAAAAAATTCTTGTGCACTTCATTTTTTTCAAGTGCTCTAGACTTGTTGCTCTGTAATTTTGCATCAAATGTATTATATTTCTACATGGAAAAAAAGTTATTATGGAAGGATATTATTAAACTATTAATGTAAATATAACTTAGCCCAAAACATGAAAATATAGGCCGGTAAGTTTTCATTCTGCATAAGGGAGATATTCATACACATTGTATATAATTTCTGTCAGAAAAAAATTTGTAAATATAAGTGAACCATTTACTTCTTTTACAGTCATTTTTACCGTTTAGCATTTCCTGTTGAACTTTCTTACTCATTGTCAGTTTTGTTGACATTTGCATTATAACTTTTTTAAACATCTATCTCATTCTATCTTTATCTATCTATACATATATAACAGTTCCGTAACTGAGTGACAGATAACACACAGACCAAATCGCTGGACAATAAAGAGCTGAAATTTTGCATGGCGATTCTTCTTATAGTGTAGGAGTGCACTAAGAAAAATTTTTTACAAATTCTTAGATTTTTTAAAAAATAAAATTTTAAGCCGTTTTTGTAACTTTTTTTAAGTTTGCATTTGAAATAAGTTGAGGGTTATAAAATTTATATCACGAGACATAATTCCTTAAATTAGAAATCTTTCTCGAATCTTTACCTCCATTTTCTGATTCTTGGTGAATTTTTAAAGATTAATTTTTAGAATTTAATTTATTAAATGCTGATCACGTGGTTTGTTTACTTTTAGTGATACTTTAAATTAATGTCGCATCACGTGCATAACAACTAAATAAATTGAAAAAAAAAATACGTTAAAAGATAAAATTTAACCACTAGACTAATTGAGATGGAAGTTTTTACAGAATTTAATTCAAATTAGTATATTTCATGGATACTAAACAACAAATTAATTGCTTATATTGACCGTTGTATTTAATTTGAATATTTATTTCAACATTATTTTGTCTACAAAAATATCGGTTACGACTTTTTTTAAATTTTTTTTGCCATTAATTGCATATATTGAACGTTGTATTTAATTTGAATGTACTTCGTAGCGAAGAACGGAGATTCAGCTAGTCTTCTATATATATATAAATGGATGTAAGTATGTGTGTATTTTCCAGCATTACTCTGGAACTCCTGGAGCAATTTCAATCAAACTTTGTATGATTTACAATCTGGGAAAAAATTCTGGTAGGGAGTGGGGGTAAGATACGGCTAGCACCCATAGGGGGGAGGACATGTAAGAATAATCGTGTCAAATCCATAGTTTTCGGGGTCTCTGAAATTAATAGTGACACTCCCGATGCCGTTTAAGTGGAAGTCTCCCCCCATCAGCATCGGGGTGGGGGAAGGGAAGAAGTGAAATATCTCCTCGCTCTCTCCCCTTCTCTGACCGTCTCTATAAATCACCGCCGAAGATTCTAGATGCATCTCGAACTTTATTTTAGAATTTTCTCGTCTAGTCCAAGTTGAAACTGGACCGCCTTAAACATATCCGGTCCATATGCCACCACATTTTCTTTTACTTAAAGAGGGATCTCCAGTTATTATACTACGAAACTTCGACCCGCCAAAACTTTGCAACGGCACAAGGCTGTGTCTAAAGAAGATGCTGGGCAATGCAATTGAAGCGACTATCTTAACAGGAAAGGGAGACGGTGAAACAGTTTTTTCCCACTGATACCACTCATTCCGACGGATCTCCCTCTTAGATATAAGAGATTGCAATTTCCAGTGAGATTTGCGATCTCTATCACGATCAACAAGACACTGGAGCAGTCTATTAAGTAGTGTGGAGTGGATTGGACATCGCCATGTTTCTCCGCCATGGCGAAGTTTTCAAAAATCGTACTTACGACGACGGTTACTACAAAGATTTTGATATGCAGGGAGATTACTAAAACTGACTATAAATTCAGTATATACACATCGTTTTGTTGTTTACTATGATGCCGTTACCGTCGTCTTTCAGTGCAATTTTGGCAAATTTCGCCAAACCGTGCCAAGGTGTACCCACTTCTTTACTTTGCCTAAGAATTAATTTCTTTATACTGGAAAGTCTTAACATCTGAATTCTTGCCGTAAGTGTTCAATCATTCTTTGGAATCCATCATATGAGTGGCAGCTCCGCATGTGTGTTTGATGAAAATAGTCCCGTCAGTTGACAGCGAACGGTTGTATGTTTTGCGCACAGTACTTAATTTAGTTTTGATACCAATTTACATTATAAAATCATAAAAAACATGTCTGAAACACGCAAAAAAGAACAGGCCATAAGCTGATGTAAAAGGAGGCGCGTAATTACTATGGAAACTGTTTTTATAGAAACGGCGAAGACATTATTGATCAATTTGGATTGTAACTCTACCTCTTGAAAATGTTATTGATTGTCACTCTACTTCTTGAAATGGGTAGTTATGTTTTAATACTGTGGAACTTCGATCTGTTGTTTTCAAGGGACCGATTACACTGAACGACAAATGCGAGAAATGTATTTCTTACTTGTACGCCAGTCAAGGTGGTTCCTTGCTTCTTCGCCACCCAGCATTAGGGTTGGGCGACCGTTTCAGGATCTTTTGAATTCAATTACATTTCCGCGCACGTTCAATTTTTTGATACAGCGAAGATATGTGCAAGCAAAACAAGCCTTATCGATTTAGGCTAACTGACTTTGTTTACATGTTATTTACATTTTATAACGAATACAAAATATTACACACGCGCTTCTAAAAAACGCTCCTTCCTGACCACACCCGTTCTTCTTCTCCTGGTTCCAGCCCTCGCTCACCAGACGGCGTGAGACGCAACCTTTACAGGAATATAGGAAAGGAATATTATCATCGGGACTGGATGAAATAAACGACACATACGGGAAAACGATGATTCTTGGAACGATCTATCGAGGTTCAACTGTATTTCTTATGTTCCCGCATGCAATTTTCACGCATTTGTCGTTCAGTGGGCCAACATCCACTGTGAATATAATAGAAAATAAAGACACTTTATCCATGTATTTGCAAAGAGGAGCATTTTTAAGAATAAAATTTAATTTGGAGCTTTTATAACCTTTAATATTCATTTCCGCAAAATAGAGAAAATTTTAAAAATTTATGAAATTTGAGATAGACGTGCCGAAATTAGGATATATAAAATTATTTTCAATGTTTTGTAAATACAGAAATGCAGAAACGTAATTTAAAATAAAATCAAGTAGACTCTTCCAACAAAACTACTGCGGGTTATTAACTGAAGAATACTTATCGTTGCTTATCTATTTTGTGTGTATATATGTATCTAAATATATATAATGTAAAATATAAACAAATCAAATAAACAAATATTAAAAGCAAGCATAGACTACTAAATCACTTTAACTTAAAACGTACCGTAGCAAAGAAAACATAAAACTTTTTCCAATAAAGGATAGCGCAAAAGCTTCATATCCTCATAATGAAAATATACAAATAAAATTAAAATAAATAAACCAACTTAGTTATATAAATATAATAAGAATATAAACAAAAAACAAACAGAAATCAAGCACTCAGGGCATCCACGCACCAGAGGCAAGATTTTGTATAAGTGCTGGAACTGAACCATAAAGCGACATAGGGGTAACCGATAGGTCTCTTCATCAGGGAGCCTAACCAAATCATACATATATATACGTGTTCTACATATATATACTATATATATATATATATATGTATGTATGTATGTCAAAATTTTGACGTATTTTGTTACTTTTCTTTTTAACTGTTTACTGCTTGCCTAAGCGATATAGACTGGGTTTGGCGCGTTGCGAAAATTATGACTCGTGACGACGGACGGTTTTGGCGTCTGAAATTTGCCTTTACGAAGGACCGTTATGGAGGAACGTAATCCTACATTTAAAAAATTGAACATTACTGAAAATACTTAAATTCTTAATACAGTGATTTCCGCTTATAAGAATCACGTTTGTTATTACTGTTTTTGATTCTTATAGCCGAAATTTAGGTTTTTGGACAGGCACACACACACCTATATACACATATATGAGATAATTTACCTTAAAATACTCTTTAATTTACGTTAATTATCTTTTATTAAAATTATTTTATTATATTTTTAAAAGTACAACTTAATTTCTATACCTATAAGTAGATACACATGATTATATGATGAGAAGAAAAAAATTCAATATTTGTTTCAACATACCTGCTTAACAGTTTTAACAGTTTAACTGCAGGAAGGGTGCAAGAAAAAGTTTTGTATGGTTGTTTGACGTAATGACGAATTCAGGAGGCTGTTTATCTCTTCCAATATCAATAGTCTCAGACGAAGATTCACCTTCTAGCTTGCGTTTCACGGTATGATAACGTGCTGAGTCTACTAATGTCACGTTTGCCTAAGTGATAATGGACACTTCGCTAAAGATTTGTGTTTCAGTGTCCAGGAAGCCGCAAGCAGGGTGTGGGAGGTGAAAAAAAAAGAGTCTGTGGAGAAAAGTGAAATTGGACCCGGACGAGTAAAGATGCTCCTGGGTCAAGCTAATTGGACAGTGTTTAGCTAAAGCGTTCAAGGGGAAACTATTATATTATGTCTAACAAAGAAAGGGATGCATTTTACGACTGTATTCATCCCGATTATCAGTCTTTCTTTTAAAAAAATAAAGAAAGAACTTTGTGCCTTTTGAGGGTGTAAGTGGCTTTTTTGAAAAAATGAGAAGAGTGTAAGCTGATTCTTTAAACCGGTGGATTGATTCCTTAAACCGAAAATTTTAACACGAAAATAATGCATTTGCTTTTGTTTTTACGATATTTATTCTTATAAACTGGTGATTCTTATAACCACTGATCACTATAAGCGGTGGTTACTGTACTTAAAAATGTTTAACACCCCCCCCCCAAAAAAAAAATGCATGCATAAATTAATTTTAAAATATTCATGGAAATGAGAAAATTAGAATATAATATTTTTAAAAATAAAGTATAAAAAAATGCCAATTTAAACAAATTTTTTTTTAAACTTATATTTCACTTGTAGCTTTTTTTATTCTGAAAATTAAATCTTTACAGTAAGAATATATATTTGAAATGTTCAAATAAAGTGTTAAAACAATTGTTGTCAATCCTTTAATACGAAGTGGAAAAACATTTCATTACGCTGAAAATCACTCTCATAAAAAAAACCTCTCTTACGTCATAAAGCAGTTACCTTCAATTCAGAGTTTACCACGGTGAAAATTTTCCAGCCCTACGTATCCGATATCATATCGGCATAAAATGGTGTATAGTATTTAAACCAAAATTTTAATTAGAAACATACGTTATGTAATTTTTTTCTACGGAAGTGTAAATATGTTTTCATACAAGGCTGCTGTGTACTCACCCTATTGGATTCGCTCACGTCAGCGTTAACGTATGGAGAGAATGAGTACTATTGACAGCTACATAAATGCCGATCATCCAGTAAAAACGGTATTTGCAGATAGCCCGAACTTTTCTGCACCTTCCAACAGGATTCATTTTAGGAATTTCTTTCACTAAAGGAATTTTATGAGCGTTTCAAACACACAATATCAGATTTTTTTCCCCTGAATCATTTAAATTTTAACGTCGTATTTGCTTTCTTTTAACAACGAAATACGCCCCATGGTGTGTAATTTTTCTGCATTACTGAGTATAATAAAAAAAATTTCCAACTCAGTAATCCTTTGGACCCATTTTCTCCATAGTTAAACATGGAGGTGACCCAATCCAATAGGGTTAATACTCAGCAGACTTAATCTGTGAAATTCATTTTCTTTACTATAATACCAAGCTTTGTCAAATCAGTGTGTGATTGGTTGAGTCTCGAGTCATTCTCCTCATTCATTTGGCATGTTTTATTTACAACCCGGAGAGTCTAAAAAAGTTATAAAATTGAACTGCGTGAGGTATAGAAACAGGGTTAAAACTTAAAAATGTTTTTGCCAACAGGAAGCAGTTCCAAAGTGTAATTTCTGAATATGAAAATTTTAAAAGTTTTCAAGTAATTTTTTAAGGATCAACGCATGATAGCTGTGTAGATTTATTTTCTTTAGAATTTTTCTGGCGTGTTTTCAGTCTTGTAATACAATATTTAAAGTTTGTTGGTCTAGAAAAGACCTTATTAGTCGTGTATTCCTGACGTAGGTCTCATAAACTACAAGAGGCTCACAGATAACTGTTTGATTGAGATTTTTTGGGCACTACGGTCAACATTTTCTACACGAGGGCTAATTAGACCGGACCCACAGTTTAAAGCCGATTCTGAACGGCTACAAACATCGATGCCAACAGTGGGATTCAAACCCACAGGATATGAACCGAATGCCGATGCCCTTGCTATTCGGCCATCACCTGACAAGTAGTAGAATAACGGAAATAGACTTGAAGAATTTGCACCATTGTCAATTGTAAGTTCTATATTTTATTAGGTTTATCAACTTTTTAATCTGATGGTAAGCGACCTTTTTAATCACGTGTTAATCTCTAGAATTTCTGAGCAATAAACTTAATAAAAAATGTTAAAATTTTTTTGAATTACGAGCAACTTAAATGAATATATATGAAAAAATATTAATGTTGCTTTTCCATTGTTGATCGGGCTAATATCAGTAGTCTTGTTGAGATCCATACAAACTGAAACATATTAAATCTCTGCACGTCCTTATAATATACGAGGACAAAAGAATAAAGATGTCCAGAGAAACTCGTGCCCTACTTGCAATAAATTTAAAATGCTCAGTAGTTTAATCCAGAACATTATTTATAATAGTTTTTATATATCTCATTTCCTATGTATTCAATCTTTCATACTTTACTGTTTGTTAACGTGAAAAATACGAAACAAGCTTCACCGGGAATAAGAAAATTTTCCAGTGAAACTTGAGTGTTTTAAAGTATAATGGTAGAGTGTTCATATATGTGACATTTAATTTCTTTCTCCTTTTCTTTGTAGGTGTTAGGTACGGATTGCTTGCAGTTCAAGTTTACTGATCACCGTTTAAAGTAGCGTGGCCATGAGAGGAGAGTAAATGCCTTAAATTTCCTGTGTAAAAGGACTTTCCAACGAATGCCATTCCTGCGAGCAGAACCATAATTAAACCGAAGATGAATGCACTTCGTGTAACACATGTAGAATAAGTATGAGTGTAAAAAGTTCCGGTGCGCAGGTTCCACCTCGCACCGAAGAAAGTTTCAAACGTAATTATCTTGAAGGAACATCTTCACAGTTGGCCGCCTTAAATTCGCATCATTCGTACCACGTTGCTGACAATTCTCTCTGTACCCACCCAGGAGTTAAACATTTCGCATGCAGTGTATGTGAGAGAAAGTTTTCTCGACAGGATTATTTAAAAACACATCTTCGCACTCACACAGGAGAGAAACCTTTCGCCTGCACTGTATGTGAGAAAAGATTTTCTCAACAGGGTCATTTAAAGAGACACCACCGCACTCACACAGGAGAGAAACCTTTCGCGTGTACTGGATGCGAGAAAAGATATTCTCAATATGTTGAATTAAAAAGGCATCTCAACAACCACAGAGAAGAGAAAACTTTCGCCTGCACTGTATGTGAGAAAACATTTTGTAGAAAGGGTGATTTAAAAAGACATCTCCGCACCCACACAGGAGAGAAACCTTTCGCCTGTACAGTGTGTGGAAAAAGATTTTCCCAACAGAGTAATTTATTTACACATCTTTGCACACACACAGGAGAGAAACCTTTCGCCTGCATGGTATGTGAGAAAAAGTTTTGTGAACAGGGTGTTTTAAAAAGACACCTCCGCACCCACACAGGAGAGAAACCCTTCGACTGCACTGTATGTGAGAAAAGATTTTCTCGACAGGAACATTTAGAAACACATCTGCGCTACCACACAGGAGAGAAACCCTACGGCTGCACTGTATGTCAGAAAAGATTTTCTGGACAGGGTGATTTAAAAAGACATATCCGCACCCACACAGGAGAGAAACCTTTCGTCTGCACCGTATGTGACAAAAGATATTCTGAACGGGGTCATTTAAATAGACATCTCCGCAGGCACAAATGAGAAAAACCTTTCGCCTGCACATTATGTGAGAAAAGATATTCTGAAGAGGGTTATTTAAACGAACATCTCCGCACTCACATGGGAGAGAAACCTTTCGTCTGCACTGTATGTGGATAAAGGTTTTTTTTGGACAGTGTGATTAAAAACTGTATTTGAAAAAAAATTTTCTCAACGACGTTATTGAATTTCACATCTTTGCACCCACGCAGGATAGAAATCTTTCGCCTGCGCTGTATGTATGAGATAGATGATTTTTTGTACAAGGTTATTTATATACACATCTCACTCGCACAGGTGAGAAACCTTTCTCTTCCACTGTGAGAAATAATATTCTGTACGCAGGAATTTGAAAACACATATCCGTATCCATGCAGGAGTCTTCGCTCTCATTGTATGTGAGATAAAGTTTACTAAGCTCGATGACTGTAAGAAACATCCATAGCTTTACAGGACAGAAACCTTTCGATTGCACTGTATGTGAGTAAAGTTTTTCTGATTTCGGACACTTAAAAAGGTGTTCGTACCCGTACAGGAGAGATCTTTCGTCCTCATTCTATGAGAAAAGATTTTCGGAACAATGTTATTTAATTTCACAGCTCCATACCCACACAAGAGATAAACCTTTCGTCAGCACTATGTTAGAAAAGACTTTCAGGAGAAGGTAATTTAAAAAGAAAAACCCTTCCGTTTATGAATGTAAGGTTTATGTCTAGAAAGCAAGTGAAAAGGACATATCTTTAGCCATTCAGGGATGTAGCCAACACTACGATCGTATGATATTTTGGCGCAAAGAAATATTTTTGTCTCCCCGCATGGAAAATGTCCTTGAAAATTGAATTCGCACTCTGGTTTGACGTGGTTTATTGTTTTAAAATTTTATATCGCATCTAATTATGTTTTATAATTAATGTAGTGTTTTATGACATTTCTTTTGAATTTTTTTTTTCATGTATCGACGTGATATTGGTCATGACCTACGATACTTGATGGGATATTTGACGCAAGAAAGTGATAAGAGTAAAAGAAAAATCTATCAGTTTTAGCATTATCTATTGCTCATCAAAGAAATAACGGTAGTTTCATTATACCTGTTTACATTGCAGGAAAGAGTGTCATGAAATATGACTTGTGCAAGTGCGTCTATCTAGTTTTCGCTTTTGCCTAATATGAAATTAAAATTTTTAGTCTAAACTGCTTTTTTTATACATCTGCTGTGTTTTGTAAATGAATATATATATATATGTAATATATATATATATATGTAATATTATATAAATAAATATTTTTTGGCTTTATATCGAGTTCATTTATTTTTAAATTGATTTAGCTTACATTATTTTATTAGATAGGTTTTTTTTGTAATCTGTTGCCAGAGTAATATGTGATTATGGAGCTTCTAATATTACTTTTATATTAGATATATTCTCCAATTTTTATGTCTGAAATGTATGATTTTAAATTTGAACGCGACTGTTGAAAAATGTTTATAAAAGACACCAAGTCTCGTCTCTCGAGTAATGGACTCTGTAATGTGTCTTTCAAAGTATTTAGACAGGAAATGGGATCATCTGCTTTCATTCTGAGAGTGGCGCCGGTAAGGCCGGGCGCAAGTTGTGACGCTGCTTGATGAAGTGAGGTTCGGTGAACCAAAGAAGTGAATGCTACACCGAATGTTCGCACGCAGGGTGAGGTAACGCAGTTTCAGAGCTGCGAAGGTTTGTGCTCCTGCCGCTGTTTGTCACTAGTGACAACGACGTGCGTGTGAACAGTTGTGTTGAAAATGAAGTTCACGATGGAGGAAAAATTAAAAGAGGCAGTTCGAGGGAGAACAGTACTATACGATACGTCACATGTTGACTATTTAAAAATCAAATTAAAATTGATGATTTGGGAAGAAATAGCCCAAGAAATTGGAATGAAATCTGGTAAGTTTTTATATATTTTTTTACTTGATTAAGATTAATTTATTTGAAGGGTACACGAGAAAATGGTTGCTTTTTTCAATCAAAAGTGTTCCTTGAATTAGTTTACTCACAATGTATTCAATTTCTTCTCCCGTTAATTCATCCGTTTGGACTACTGCCGATTTCCACAGCAAACTTCATTTGTTTTAGATAATATTTTATGTACAGCAGATTTTCGGCGAAAACAAAACTGCTTTGTAGGTACATTTGTATATTTTCTATACAGATGTGTGTCATAGTTTTTATAATAGATGACAAGAATTAGTTGGGAAGATGTAGATTTGTAATTAAAAACAAAATGAACACGTAATCTTGAACTTTAATTTCAATTTCTACAAATATTTCATAATCTTGTACAGTAAAATAAGAACATTGCTCCATGTTCTGTACAAACGATAGGAATAAAACGTATTATATTTATTAAAAATTATAAATGTATTATGCTTTAAAAATTAATTTTTTTTATTTTAATTATTATAAATTCTGAGTACTTTCCATTCAACAAGCAATCTCTCTGCCAAGGAACTCAACCTCCGGGTGCATTAAAGCATTCCGTGAACTTCTGACAAATCCAAGAATCTTGAGATCCACTTCGTGCATTGGTTTGATGCATTGGACGTAATTGATACTGATGCAAATCCGGTACGGTGATATCACAAGTTTGCAATACTGCAGATATTTCTACAATAGTTGTGCAGTACGCAAGATACTTTTACAATTTTTACTACAGTCCTTGCTTTACATTTAAAAGGTGAACGGAAAACGCGAAGCAAGAATACGAAAAGAGCACTCCACAGATTGCCTACCCCACGAAAGCTTGTAATTAAACACTTTGTTTCCATAGTTATCAGTGACACTTCGCTTTGGGTATGGCCGCATCAAATTTTCAGATAAAATAAAGCTTCATCTGCTACAAAAACGTATGGAATCGGATCGTCGATTGTAGGAATCAGAGGAGGAGGTGGGATATTCAGTTTTTTTGTGCGTCTGTGCAAGCAAAAACGCTGTTAGCAAAAGTGATTCCGTCGCTGAATCTTCCCATAGAGCCAACATCAATAGTGATAAATTGGTAGTCTGAATCAACCAGGGCCATCAGTAGAAGTGAAAAAGTATGTTTGTAATTAAAAAACGAGGATCCGCTTTTCCCTGGCTTTTTTATTGTTACGGGTTTCCATACGCAATGTGGAAATTGCCATTTTTCTTCAAAGCCATGAGCAATTGACGCCCACTGTTCTGTTGTCGGTTCTGGCATATAAATCGGTTGCATACGTTCCCAAATGGCTTCTGCTACTTCTTTTACAATGTTCAATACTGTTCAGTCACTCATTCTATAAGTGTATCCAATACTTTTGAAGCAGTTTCCCACATGTACCTGGAACATACAGAAACACAACATACGTGTAAGAGATAGGTATACATATGTACACAGTTCTTTTAAACCAAAATTTGACAACACAGCATTATTTTAGGGAGAAAAAAAAATTTTTTGGATGGTCATCCTCTCATTTTAAATATTGAATTTCTACATAAGAATTTAGCAGACATTTCTTATTTTGAAATTATTTATTTTAGGGAATTTATTCTAAACGGTAAGGAAATTTCGTTGCGGGTTCTGTGGCGAAAACACTGTGGGAAAAATGAAGGCATTCTTTGAGGGATGCATTCAGGAGGGAAAAAAATGTGTGAGAAGTGGTGCTGCAAGAACTGCGTCTAAACCGTGGAAGTTTCAAAAAGAAATGGGATTTCTTCAGCCTTACATGGCTAATAGGAAAAGAGACGAATTACGTTCACGAGAGCGATGAGGATTCAAACACGCAGAACCGAGAACTTGAACGTGAAGAAGACAGTATAGTGGAACCTAGAAGCGAAAAACGTGAAGATGAAGATACGAGAGACTCCTCTTGACCTTCCTGGTTCTTCATGGGAAAAGACGCCAACACCACGAAAGAAAATTTAAAAACAGACAACAGTTCTAAAATGCGGTCAATATTGCTCAAGTCCATTGAACAACGGGGAAAAAGAGTAGCAGAGAGAGCAGGGCTATTGGAAAGGGTCCAACCTCAAAGCGATCCTTTATACCATTTTTTTATGTCAATGGACGAATCACCAAAAAAGAATGCCGCCATCGTCACAACACGTAAAGTGAAAAATCAAATATACAACTCTGTGGCAGTTTTGGAAGCTACTTTACTCGACATCCCACAAACTAACACATTTTATCCATCCCAATTTTTCCCATTCCATGATCAATACCTGTATGATAGCTACTGTGCCTCCCAACGCTTCCGTACGCCACTTCCTTCTTATTCGGACAGTCGAGCTCATCAAATCGAAGCAACCAACTCAGAATAACCCACAAGGCAAAGAAGAAAGGGATGCCTTAGTTAATTATATAAGTAATTTTTCTTAAAACTAATTTGCTCTACTATCCTACCTGTAATTTTTATTTACTTATTTTAAGTGTTGCTGTATCATTTTTTGTTATTCTTTTTATTTTTCAAGCATTTCTGATACATATTCAACAATTTTACCTGTATTTTTTAATGGCAATAAATTTATATAAATAACTAAACACAGATTTATTCTTTTGATCAAACTGTCATTCTTGTAGAAGGAAACACTTTTGTATTTTATTTTTAGGAACTGATAAATTTCTTACCTTAAAAATACGGCTAGTTTTTCTTCAGTTCCGATAGATCTTGACACATTGCACCCTTCAGCATCGATTGACTCCTCGATGAATCCATGCAGTTCGGAAAACTGTTCACGGGTTGCACGGTAATAGCTTTTATATTTTTCATTAGAAAATTCGTTCTTGAGAATGAATGAATTCTCTGTGCGTCTTTCTTTTCTATAGATAAAGATTTTCGAAAGCTTTTCATGAAGTAGTGTTGAAATTACTTGGTCTTCGAGTTCATCGGAATCAGATTCCGAACTTAGTAATGATTGTATATACATTGCCACCGCGCACATTTTCATTTAAATAACCTCACTGGCACGCAGTTGAGAGAGAACTGCCTCCCAACTTTCGCCCTCCCTGCACGTTGTATCGGCCGTCTGCAGCAGCCTTGAGCATCTCGACCACTAATTCATGTCGTTTGCGGATTACCTGCATGTGTGGTTTGCAGTGATTAAGTACATGAGGTGATGACTCCGTAACGTAGCCACAGTACCTGCAACATTTCTCTTGCGGAGTGGCATCCATTCCGCACCCGCACGATTGAATCCTGCTTCCCTGCGTCACCCTGCGTCACCATGCTGCGTCTTAACTTGCCAGGCCTTCGGAAATTTATTTTGCAGAAACCACGTACTTAAGAAGGAAAACACTAACTCCATTAACATTTCTAAACCTTTAAGAATATTATTGCGGATTACAAAGTGTCCAAATTACCCAGATTATATAAATTCAAAAAATTTATTACTCATTGATAACAATTTAAAGTACAAATGCGCGAATTTAATGTTATTCATTCTAGCTGGCTTGGAATTTTTTATCATACAAGTTTTGTTTATGATTAACTTAATCTCGGATAAGTGGATGTACTGGAAAATACACTGCCTAGCTGACATTTTTTAAAGAATGATAATAAAGTTGAAGAATTTCTGCCGACACTTGTAAAGTTTGAAGTAAGAGCATATATAAACAGCATGGAAGTTTTCTTCAAACTGCTAAAACACTGAAATAATGACGATTTCTTCAACATATCATGATTCTTTCGTTCACAAAAATCACAATTTCGTACACTCTATGGATTCCACATTGATGAATACATATGTACACACAAAAAGAATACAATTTTTTGCCAATCAGTCATGACGCCACAATGTTGCCGATGGTAGGTGACACTGGTGTAAAAAGGGATTGTAAAGACAGTTCATGAGTGACCAGAAAACGCGATTTACACTCACAAAGAGTTGAAATAGCTGACCAATAATTCATTCAACATAAACAAAAAAATGTACTTGCATGATTTGTAAACTGCACATTTCTGCATCATCCTTGTTCTATAATACTGTAAATGATTTTTAACACTCATCTCACCGGAAAGCACTGTTATTATGTTAGCAAGTGCAAACATTTTTTGAATATATTTTTCACGGTTTCTCTTGGAAAAAATAAGTGCACCTTTTCCAACACTTCTATATTTTTCACTATTACTAAGACTGATAACACACGTCTTCTGTTTGTACACACAAGTTTCATAATCTGCATATATAGATTTCGCGAGCATTCATAGTGATGCAACGCTCCTTTTAACTTATAAATAATTATCATTAATAACAGACTTAGAAGATGGTATGGTGAAAGTTTACCCTGGTTTGGATCCGCGTCATTTACTAAATATTGCAGGCGAAGCATCAGGTACAATCAAATACAAAACTTTATAAAAATCAATATTTCTTGGTTAAATGATTAATTGACAACTAAATTATATTAATTATAACATATATTAATTTGAAATGTTATAGAGTCATAGCTTCTAAACCTATTTACAACGATGGAGACGGAAAGAATTCGTATTCACATTGTTTGAGCATCTCATGTCTACACATTCATCTTCTCATTCATCTGAATTTTCCCGCTCGCCCGTGGGGGTCGGTCAAATACCGGTTGGCGCTGTCACCCCTCGCCAAATCAGTGCATGGCGAAATCTTGTGGCGTTTAATCACCGGGTTCTTTCATTTACATCTCACCGTTTCAAAAGTAACCCCATGCCCGAGCTTCACGCGCTACTAGTCACTAATGATCTTCACTTCCTGTTGAAGATCCTAAAATGGCGATGTCTCCAAATTGAAAATGTGTGAATACGCTCCCTGACAATACAAAAAAAGCGAAAATTTTCCCACAATTCTGTATCACCCACAAGGCTCATATGTTTTATTTTAATGTCACAGGCTCTACATTTGTAGAGTTGGTTCGCAGTTGTAGGCGTCCATTGCTTCGCTTACCTTTGACTTTAAACCACAGGCGTTTGCGTTTGCAATGGTGTACTGAACGGTGGAGATGGAATTCCGAATGGCATGGCGTGTTTTCGGATGAATCACGCTTCTGCCTGCAACACCACGATGGTCTGATTAGAGTTTGCAGACACGAAGGAGAGCGGCTGCTCGACTGTTGTATTATACATCGACATACTAGTCCTGTACCCACTGTATAGTGTAGGGTGGTATGGAATTCCACTCCCGCACCCCTCTAGTTCACATTACCGGTACACTTACCACCCAGCGCTATATCTCTAAGGTTTTGCGGCCTGTCCTCCTTCCTTACCTTCAGGTTATGCCTGCTGCAACGTTTCAACGGGACAATGCGCGACCACACGTTTCACGCATTGTTGAAGATTTCCTTTAAGACCACCAGATTGCATTGTTATCCTGGCCTGCTTGTTCTCGAAGTCTATCGCCCGTCGAACATGTCTAGTCAATGATTGGACTTTCCTAGCCCGCCATGCCAAACCCGCATGTACAACAGATGAACTTTGGCTACGCTTGAAGGCAGGCAGGGGCTGCCATTCCCCAACACCACATCCTAAGCCTCTTTCATTCAATGCCGCGAGTTGTCGCAGACGTTAATGACAGACGGTGGTGGCAACACTCATTACTGATTTACTCGTCTTCCTCAGTTCGAAGAAGGCTGTAGTTCCAATCAATTATTATTGACACTATCTGTAATCTCTGGAATAAATTTGTCTTTGATATCTCTTGTCCTTCTTGGTGTTGCATTTTGGATAGCCAGCAGTGTATGTATGTATATGTATATATATATATATATATATATATATATATATATATATATACAGAGAGAGAGAGAGAGAGAGAGAGAGTTGGTTGGTTGGTTGGTTGGTTCGTTCGTTGGTTGGTTGTAAATATTTCTAAACATTTGTAAATATCCTTTATTCGTCCTTAATTAATGTTTCTTTTATCTTAAATACTATCATTGCGCGTTAGATTCCTATAAGTGTCTTTTAGCGATATTTTCGAGAATTTTGGCGAGATTGGTTCTCCGGACACCCAGAATTTCGCCAATGTGAATTCACATTGTAGAGTGGTTATCGATTTCAGTAATTTTTCATTTCTAGAACAACCGAGAAAGTCGCAAATTGTATATAAGCATGCCGAACTCCTATCCGAAAGAATTTTCATTAATGTATTCCTTAGTTGAAGCTAAGCTACTCTGTGTGAACTGCAGGCCTGTTATTGTACCTGTGTGTTTTAAGTTAAATCTTAAGCCTTTTGCCGAACTTTGCTGATCACAAATATCACCGAATGAAACGATACCAGAGAAATACTTTTTCATATCATTAACTAAATATAAAATCCCAAAATGAAAAACTATGCTTTTTTGTTTTTATTTTAGTTAAAGTAATCTAGTTTCCAAATGTTGCTGTCCGATGCATCAATAATAACACGCTTCGAATCATGCTCTCTGCTTCATCGTTTACGACTGAATTTTTCTTAACTGTTCCTTTCCCTCTGGTTCTGAATATTTTGCAGGTTGCGTGCGAGGTACAATTTCCTGTGAGGTCTTTTGCATCCCTCCATTTTTGAAGAATCGCCCAGCCCCAAGTCGTGGTCATCTTAAAGATCACAACTACTGGAAATAATCCTTCTTTTAGTGTTTATGCCGGCACAATTAATAAAGAGGTATTACAATTAAACTATAGTGGAATCTCGATCGATCGTTCTCCGAATCATTGTTATGTGTCGTTTATGTCACCCAGTACCGACGATCATATTGCTTTGTTATATTCCCGCATTATCGTTTTCTGCATTTATCGTTTAGTTTAGTCGGTCCCTTGGGAAACGATACATAGAGATTCCACTGCATTTTTCTTTGGCAATCTTATGACGGTTTTCCTTGGAGCGTTAGTTTTCAGTTTCGGCTTCAGGTACATAAATTAAAAATGAACCGAAAAATTAAACAGTGACGAATGAGTTTTCTTTTAAATATGGCTGTACAAGTAATATTTTTAAAATGCCTCAAAGAACAAATAAATACGTAAAGAAACAAAACACAATAATGCAAATATCTACGAGTTCATCACTGACAGAAAGGCATAATTATAGAACAAACATACATGGAAAAAGGGGTATACATAGGCATATATATCTTGCCATCAAACAGTTTGTTATAATAATGAATATTTATAGAAGCTAATAATGAAATTTTGAGAAGGGCAAAAATGGTAATACCTGGTATCTTTTCACTTCGTTTACTCCTCCTCCTCTCCTCCTCTTGAATCCATTTTTCGAAAATGTCGACGGCCAAGTTTCACTTCTGATGTCTTCGTGCTCTCCTCCCTCCAGCACTCGCCTCAAATGATACCGATCTGCCAAAGCCTGGACACCCTCGCCCTAAGTCCCCTGCCCTGAATTTTTTATTTCTTTTTTTTTTTTATTTATTTATGGGCAGCTGGCTGTACCTAACTCACGCAGATAACAAAATAGTTTGATGCAGAAATCTGAAGACGCGAATCAGACGAAAACACAATGACGATGATTTGTCTGATATCGTAAACTCATCTTCAAGTGCAAATCGTCAGTGACGTCGCATGAAACTTATCGATACAGTTGACCCTCCTACAGTACGGCATCTTAAAACACGGTTTCGCTCTAACAGGATAGGATAAATTGCGGGAACCCTCGTATTACACTGCGACTTGTAACACGGTTTCGATCTAACACGATTTTAAACAATGCGAAAACCTTTGTACAACACTGTACTTCTACTATGGGAGATTTGCTGAGTATCAGCATAGAATACGCAAAAAAGACGATAAATATAATTTTGGGGTAAAGCAGACGGTAATACATTGTATTTATGAGTGTGCGGATTTAAAACTCTATAGAGATAAATTGAAAGCTGATTTTATTAATCGGAGCAAACACAGGCTGTATACGGATTTCTATAGTACGAAAGGGATTAAGGAAATGGCGGGTGTTCTGATGGACGCCCATATTCCCTTTTTCTTCGGAGCTAATTTCTTTTGTGGTATTTTTGCTTGCGCTTGTTCTTTGAAAAGAAAAAAAAAAGTTTGATTTCTGTTTTTGTGGGTTCGTATATTTAGCTGTTGTAAACAAGACAAGTACACATAATCATAAAAAAGTTTAATGAAAATACTGAAATAGATACTTAAAATTTGGCATTTGATGATTTAGAAGTTGTATGATTGTGCCGATCGTTGGAGCGGTGCGTTCGTGCTGGGCTGCGGTCGAAGCGGTCGTCGGCTCGTTGCTGGCTTTGGGCAGCTGATAAAATAACATAAAATCTATATAAATAATGTAACAGACGTATTTGTCGTGGGTTTTGTCTTGTCACGTGACACCACGTCGCCGGGTCTCACTTATCCAAAGACTGCGATTTTGGCGGCCATTTTGTTTTGGTCGAAAATCGGTGTATTATTTTTGTCATGAAAGTACATAAATCTTACATATTTGGAAAGAGCTTTGAAAACTGATAACTTTTTCTGCTTACAGTTATTCTGTTACTTTAATAGTTTTAAAGATATTTCAATTCTAAAAAAGCACTCCACCGGAGACTCAATCCACTCCAAGCAGTATGGTGCAGCCATCTGTCGGCAGCGACGGAATGAAAATTGACGGGAATTTAATATATTTCTATGGCCCTGAAAAGGGACTTTTTTTTCTTTTGTGGGGCCCGAGCACAGCCGGGAGTAGCCCCCGCTAGTAAGTGAATAAATATGATTTTTGTTTTTGAAAAAAAAGGTATGCATAACAATGATAATGTTTTCAATAGTTAATTAGTTAATGAAGGAATAACCAAATATAAACAGTTAAAAAAGAAATATACTATATATATACACTAGCTGTACCCGTCCCGGCGTTGCTCGGGTAATGTAATTACCAATTTTTTAGTAGCCTTAACCCTTTGTTAATGGGCGTCGCTGTCATCCTTTTCCTCACCACGATACATTATTTTACCCATATAAATTTAATCCTTTCTGGCACATTTTGGCAAAATTTTTGACATAGGATTACTAATCGAATATCACTGCAATAGTAATCGATTTCCTTGAAAGCGAATATATCACATCCTCCACATGCTGAAATTCTTTGAAATCTTCATAGATTTTTTCCACAAATACACCACAAATTATATGATATTAACTAAGTGCTGGCCAAAAAAATTACGGCATTACTAAATGTGATTTTTTAATCGATTATCACTGCAATAGTAATCGATTTCCTTTAACCACCGAATCCCTCATAGAAAACAAACGCCCCAACACATCACGTGCATGACGTCAAAAAACTGGTTTTTCTCCTATTTTACCTTCGTCCGGAAATGAAGAACGAAATCTCCAAAATGAGATTTCTCGCAAGAGTTTCCGAATCATAAAATAAATTATTAAAAAATAACTACAATTTGTAAATTAATTTTGGTTCTGGCTTTCGAAACTGTGATGTCTAGGGTCTCTGAGATAAAAATTTCGTAAAAATGTAACGACATTTACGTATCGATTCGACAATTTGGAAAAAAGGGTCACGGACAAAATCGTGTTTTTTTCCGAAAAACGGGTGCGTACAGGCGATCGAAAAAAAATCACAATTAATCGATAAATTAAGACAGACAATTTTAATTCTGATTTCCGTATAGTGTCATCTTTCCCGTATAGGCTCGTCCGAAAAAAAAAATTCTTGGACGGATACGTTAGGATTTACGGGGCTTTTACTCGTCCGGGAGCTCCAAATCGCGACTAAATATTTAATTACGGAAAATCTAATTAAAAAATCGAAAAAAGGGCTTCGAGGTGCATAATGAGACCTCGGGAGGCATCTTCGTGTCGAATCTCAAGACTGTCCGACCTACCGTCTTTGCGCTGCGCCGCGAGCAGACAAAAACTCGGTCACACACACACAGACTTTGCCTTTTATATATAAAGATATAGAATGCGTCAGTATAAGTCTCTGTAAAGTATTTGTACTCTTCTACGTTGGTTTATTTTTGCCAGAATATGTATAACTTTATGTTTAAGAATTTTAAATAATGTTTGATAAAAGTAATACGTAATTTAAATGAAATATATAAATGTATAAATTATGTTGAAGATAGTGTTTGCTTTTTGAAAATATTATGTGGTCTAATTAGTTGAATAACATAAAGCTAACATATATCATTAAATGGAAAAATAAAATGTATTGCGTATTGCTGTTAATATATGTATTTACAAGAATAAATTATTAAAATCGTGTATTATTGGCTTCAAGATCCTATTTGTGCATGTATACACATAATAATTGTGTTGTGGACAGTGCCTTTAGTAAAATATATAAAAAATAGCTGATTATACTTGATAAAAAGTGTATGATATTACGTTAATAAATATTAACCAATGACTGATGAGAATAAAGTATACATTGAATTAAACGAATAATTGAATAGTTTGTTTGAAAAATTGTGTTTATACTATTTAAAACAGTATGGTATTGTAGTTGTTGTATTATTATAATATAAATTGAATTTATGTTCTAGTGAATGCATTCATGCGTATCAGCAAATGTATTTATGTGTTGTTACATAGTATAAACTAGTCAACTTCAGGTGTTAAGCGAATTAAAAATTTTTGCAAATCAAATAATATTACGGTTCGGACAATATGATGTTGAAGTTGAAAAGTTAAAAATACTATCAATTTAAATGTTTTTTTAAAGGCACTAAATAGTTGTGCGGTTGATGTTTAATAAGTATTAAAGGTAGTAGTTTAGCTAAAGGTTATTTATGCAGCGAAAAGTATTAATCCATATATATAAAGCAATTCCGTAACTGACTCACTGACTCACTGACATGCAAAGCACAGACCAAACCGCTGGAACTAAAGGGCTGAAATTTTCCATGGTGATTCGTCTTATGGTGTAGGGGTGCACTAAGAAAGATTTTTGAAAAATTCTTCTTAGATTTTTTAAAATTAAAATTTTAAGCTGTTTTTGTAACTTTTTGCAATTAAAATAATAATTTGAGGGTTATAAAATTTATATCACGAGAAAGATCATAAAAATTCTTTAAAATGAAATCTTTTTCGAATCTTTACCTCGATTTTCTGACTTTTGGGGAATTTTAAAAATTAATTTTTAGAATTTAATTTATTAAATGTTGATCACGTGATTTCTTTTTATGGTACTTTAAATAAATTTATCGTCACATGCATAACAACTAAATAGAGAAAACAAATATTTTTTTCTTTCTAATGCAGCAGACGATTGGATATTATCCAAAAAAAATGAATATCCCTTACGATTTATATATATATATATATATATATATATATATATATATATATATATATATATATATATTTTACATCAATTGTAGACATTGATTGCCGCCTCTATTATAAATGAAAATATTTATTTTTTTGGCATTAATTGGATACATTGACCGTTGTATTTAATTTGAATGTAATCCGTAGCGAAGTGCGGGTTTTCAGCTAGTGGTACATAATGTAAGGCCATTTAGAATGAGTAAACAAATGTAATTCAGAAATATGTTAGATTTTAAGAATTCACTGATACACAGCTGAAGGTTTAACAGTTATTGAACATATGACGCATTAATAGTGTAATACTGCGTAACAAGTTATGAATAGTAATAACGAATTAAGTAACAAAAAAAGAGAAAAGAGGGTGAAAAGCGAATGATTATGGTACTCACAGGATAAACGAACTTTTAACCCTTAGAGTTGGCTAATGCAATCCGTATATAGTTGTAGGCTCCGTGAGCCGAAATTTATAGGAGTATTACAAGCCGTGCATGCATGACTGATTGACCTTCAATGAGCAGCCAGGAGTTTGCTGTAGTGTGCGGAGCTGGTTTGAGGATAGAGAGAAATATTAAAGTCGAAGTTTACAATCTGTAACATTAAAGGCTAAAACCATGAAGCTAAAGAAGGAGCGGAAGCTTCAATGGGGAATTCTTCGAAAAATAGACCAATTATGGTCGCTCCCCGGCAGATGGTGCGACATGTCAACAAAGGGTGGATTTTTCATTGCGTTGTATGGCCGTGCGGTTTTTAAATCATTTAAAAAACTTTTAAATATATATATATTTATATATATATATATACATACGTATATACATATATATATATACATATATATATATACATATATATATATATATATATATATATATATATATATATATATATATATATATATACACACACACACACACACACATATATATATATATATATATATATACAGGGCCTTTTTATTGTATGGGCAAATCGGGACTTTGCCCAGGATCCCCTCATGCCAGGAAGCCCCAAAACCTCCTTGGTGTATGCACCTAGTACTGCTAATAGTATGTATAGCCCATGGATAGTTCTTATTTTTATATAAATGTTCGTAAGGGGGCCCCCAAATAGCATCTGCCCAGGGGTCCCCCAGCGTTCATAATCGGGCCCTGTATATATATATATATATATATATATATATATATATATATATATATATATATATATATTGATTGTTAAGTTGAATTAATGAAATCATATTAAATGCGCACATAAAAAAACAACATGTTTTCTCTTGAAAAGTACGAAAAATCCACACTATAGTTTCCGTGTCAAAACCTCGAGCTCTGCGCGCGCGCCATTTATTGGCGGCGACGAAATGTGAAACACATTTTTAACAATGAGCTACTCCTCCTTCTGTAGCTTCATGCTAAAACTCTATGACTATTTAATGAAATTATATCAGTTTTAATATGGTGAATAATAGTGTTTATATATTGAATAAAATATTTTTTCTGAATACGTAATGAGTACGGTTGACTAAATGAAGTTAATTTTATGAATATACAGTTGAATTAATGTGTATTGGCGTGAAGAACGGTGGCGCGACACTATCAACTGAAGATGGCCATACCTTCAGCACTCGACTGACGCGCTCAAGGTCCAAGGTTCTGAACCAGCTCAGGATTCTGTTTGAAAGTAGGTGATTGTAAAAAAAAAGGGGGGAAATTTATTATAAACTAGTATTTGATTAGAATGTGAAATCTTTGAATTGTAAATGTTTAGTATCTGTATATGTTTGTATGTGTAATATTTATCTACGCGCATTAATACGGTATATTAATATTGTGTATTTGGCGTATTTATTTGTGCATCATATAGGGGCGCTATATGAGAATGAATATTGTTTAATGAATTATATAATTAAATAGCTACTATAATTTTAAGTATATGCAGTTGTAATTGTATGTATAGTTGCATGAGTTTGTGAAAAATATTTGTAGTTGTGATCTAAAAGTTGTAATAGAGATCTATTTAGTTATTAAATAAGGAAGAAGCTCGAACGGATCACAGGAACTGCAACTAGTATTTGAGGCGTTGAAAGGCAAAGTGGTGTAAGTCACATTTTCAACTTTTTTCATTTGGGGGCAAATATGTAATCTCCATGTTCAATTTATAGTGAAATTGTAAATAGTTATTATTTGCAATATTGTAATAATTGTTATGAATTATAATTTGTTCAATTTATGGTGGAATTTTTTGTAGTTTTTGCAGTTAAACTCTTTTGACTTACACCACTTGACTTACTGACTTACACCACTTTGCCTTTCACCGCCTCATTTGTAAATTCAGAAGTGAAAATCCTAATTAAGGTTATTGTTTAGCGCAGTGTTTCATTTTTGTTTTAAGGCCCGCAATTTGGTTTTATTTTTTGCTTTCTTTTTTCTGGTTTGCTGTTTGGCTTTTTCTTGATTTGTTTTGTTCCAAGTATCCGTTTTTGCGGGTCTTAGAATGAAGGATTGTATCGGGGCGGCCCGCCCTCAAGAAAAAACTCCGTATGGCTAACGCTGGGACGGTACAGCACTAGATAACATGATTTTTCTTTAACACATTTGAAAACTAAAGTGAGTTAAAATAATGAAGGGAAGGAATACTGAACTATAGTGGCTTAACGGTAGTTTGTGGAGGGGGGCGGGATTGCAGAACGGATCCCACAACAGGGAGAGAGACTGACTCAGTAAAAGAAGGAAACAAACAAACAAAAAAAAGTTCGTTTCCAACCATACGGCTGGAATCAAAGCTGACAAATTCTCAACAAAGAACACCAACAACAGTGATCTCCGACTGCTCTTTTTGGAGGGAGGGAGAGCATTATCTGGCCGGTAAAGCAGGAAACTGGTTTCACTTTGCAGACGACGGGATACTCGGGTCGTAAGAAGGAAGTATTGGGTTCTCATTGTAGTTAATACCTCTATGAAATTTCCAAGCAAGTTTCGTAATTTAGTACTGCTAATTGAACAGAAATTTGGTTTTGAATCAAATAACAGATTTTAATCACAGGTTATTGACTAGCATTATTTATCTGTTAGTGGCAACGGTATATTCTAAGCGTGTAGTTCATGTAGTGTATTGCATTTAATTCTCTATAGACTTAATAATGAAATATAAAACGGTGCTGCCCTTGGCGAGAAACTTTAGCACATTTTAAAAATCGATTCAGGACGGATATAACATTGATCTTGGGGCTATATATAAAAAAACTCCAACTATTAAAGTAAGTTTTATTTACTGGTAGTTTTCCTTGTATTGTATGACAGAACTGTTTTGTTAAAATGTTGAAAATGATATTTATGATTTCTGCATTTTACGCTATTTTTCTGTGAGTGGAGGAATATACTAACACAATGCGTAAATCATTAAACTGATAAATGTCAGCATGTTCATCCATGGTATGTAGTTTTCAGTAGATCAATAGAATTTAAATTATAAAATTTATGTAATTTAAATAAACCCACTACAGATAGATTTCTGCTTAAAAACTGGGCAATTAAATGGATATGATAACAATACATCCACAACAATAAATGACAATAGTGCTTCTAATTTATCTTCTGAAACCTAAGCACATTTACCTGATACGAGGAAAAGTAAATTATCAGAAGACATTACGAAAAATATGGAAATATTATTGAAACTATTTAGCATTTGGGTTTACATGGACAGGAAATATACATAAACCGAATGGATCATGTGTTGAGTACGAAAAAGTTGTTAGTAACAGTAGTTTAAATCTAGCCAAACTAGAAAGGCATTTGAAATTGAATCATATCTACATTAAATCGTCTTTCTTTATATGTACTACCTAGATTGTGAATATTCTATTGTTTTTGATCCTGGATTCCACAAAATTATTTTATACTCATTAAGTTTCCTTAAATTGACAAAGCTTGAAGACCACTGAGTTGTATAAATGTTTTTGAACAGTTAATAATTGTGGTAAAAGAAAAAATATTCGGGGAAGATTTCCATGTTTTGGGTCTGTCGGGAAAATGTTGTCAAACTCTGTCAAGTGGAGTCCTTCTGAGAAATTTAGGAAAATATTATTTCATACTGTTTTTAAACTTTTGGACTGACAATCAATAGTTTGTATGAAAGTTCAACAGTAAGTAGCTATGAAACAAAATTAGAATATTTCTGTAAAAAACTTTTGAATGCAGTGTTAATCTAATATAGATATTTAAAATTGTCTAAATATTTGTAAATTATCCAAAATATAATTATCGGTTTAAAAAGTAGGTAAAATTTTTAATATTTTAAAAACATGTTGTAGCATATGTTGTAAAAATTGTTATATCAAAACAATATATTTAAAAATAAGAATTTTATTTAAAGAAAAAAATAAAAATAACTATAAATTTAGTATGGGAATACTTCAATATAAAGACACATAAATGGTCCAAAAGTAATGAAAAAATAAATAAAACGGAACAGCTTTCTTATCTGTGCAACAACCTCGTCAAGCCAGATTTTTCATGCCAACATTGGGAGCGATTTTGTTTACCCCAGCCCTATGTATGGAATGTTGATAAGACTGGTTCTTAAACACCACCCTTAGTGCTACTCATCACTTATCATCAATAACATTCAACACAATTATTTATTTACCTTTTGCAATAAAGTAGAGTATAAATTTTAATTTTTAGAGCAAAAATTAAAATTTTAAATATTTTGAAATACATAAATCCATTTATAAAACTAAGAACAAGATTAAAACATTTTTGGAAAACTACAAATTAACTAAAAATATAAATTATGAATCTTCATCTTAAAGAATTTGAATTAAAAAATACTGACCAACGTGAACTGATTTACCAGATGCACTCCAGCGTGGCATAATATCCATAATGTAAATATGAATAATTAGTGGTAAGCTCTATTCTTCCTTTTGTACTCATTGAAGAGGAAGAAAATGGTATGTTTTGAAGATAATTTATATTTTTTTCATAGGCTGAATTTATAATTCATTAAGTAATGAATCAAAGTTCTGATGAATTAAGTTTTCATCAGAATTTTGTTGTCTGAAAACATCTAAATTATTGTCATAGAAATTCTTTTAGATGAAAATGAAAAAACAAAGTGATATTGCTCAGAAATATTCACTAAGCTTGCCTGGTTAAGGTTTGCAACCTATTAAACTATTAAACTGAATAATAAAAACATTTATTATAAAAATTACAAACCAAGAGCAAAAGAACATAAACAAAGGAGCCAGTTTTTAAAATATTATAATCAAATTTGACACTATAAAAAATCCACCGATTTTCCTAACATTAATGTGTTTTGAGTTTTTTAATTTTAATTTGATACTTAAAATATATTAAAATTAATAAATCATCATAGATATTAAGCTGCAAACCTGAACACCAAGCTTAGCTAGTTAAGGTTTGCAGCCTATTAAACCATTCAACTGAATAATAAAAACATTTATTATAAAAATTACATCCCAAGAGCAGAACATAAACAAAGGAACCAGTTTTAAAAATATTATAATGAAATTTGAGACCATGATATGTCCAGGATTTCCCTAACATTAATGTGTTTTGAGTTTTTTAAATTTAATTTGATACTTAAAATATATTAAAATTATTAAAAAATCTAAAGCTTATCAAAGTTATTAATCCATGATTTATGTGCATTAAATTTCTTAATATACATTGAAATCCAAATACACTGTTAATTCCATGTAAAACTGATACGTAAAACTAAATAAATATTAAAATTTTTTCCATAAAGGATGTACTTGCCTCAAACTTGGCCACCATAAAGTAGCTTTACTGCATTTATCAATTTAGATACATCATTCATTATGATATGCTTATTTAAACTTTTGAATCAATGTATTTCAAAGAGGATGATTTAAAAATAATACATGGTATTTATTGAAAATACTGTTGAAATTCTTATTAAATACAAAAATAAATTATTCAACACTTCAAAAATGTATTTGTAAATGCTTCCCTTTTTTTTTTACTGTACCTAATTATTATTATGTTATATACAAAAATGCTTAATTTTCTCTGCATGATGTATTCTAAAGGGTTCTATGCTAGATACAGGGTGTAAATGATTTTAATGAAATGATTAAAATCAGGAATTAAGTCGAATGTTTTTTTTTAAAAATCATCAATTTTAATCAAAAAAATTATTTCATTCATTACTTTGAACAATTTTTGTATTTTCCTGAGGACATTAAATTTAAATATAAACGTGAAAAAGTGGAGACTTTTATGTATATCTAATATCTCATTCATATAATTCAACTTACTCCCTGTATAACTCATTTGCTTCTTGAAAAAATTTGCATTGTGTGTATTTGTGTACGTTACTTATCAGTCTTGTCACAGTCATAGTACACTTACTTTATCTTGATTGGCCAAATTTATGTCTGAGAATTTGTCAGACAACCAATCCAAACTACTCTTTGATACTAATTATGAAGTGGAATGTTTAACAATAAATGAAAAAGATCAAGCTTTAAACAGAATTAAAGAAAAGCATGAAGTTACCTCCTTATTAATCATTTTCCTAAAATTCATTCTGCTCTCTCCTCCTTTTAGTGGAACTTTGTAAAAACTTTAAAATCATTAAATACCTTTTAGTGGTGGAAATCAATAGCAATCCTAAAGAAGTGTATGGATCAGAAAGAGTTTGATAATATACAGGTGTCATGTAATGGAAAAGTATCAACTGCTACGATAAAGAGTATGTTTTCTACTTTTCGACTCGTACAGATTAAAATGCGAAACCAATTAGGTGTAGAAAAGACACCTCAATTAGTGTTTATGTTTAAATCTTTAAATAAAACAAACTAATTTTTAAATTTATTAATAATTCTAGATAACGAAATAAAACTAATTATTTTCTTTTTCGATTATTAGTTTGAAATCATTTTGTTATTGGTTGTTTTTCTTTTATTTCATTATTTGTTTTTAAATTATTAATTTTTTTTTTGACTACGATCAGCAATGTTTGAATTTGAAAATGTTTACTTCCTATTTATGCTTTAGTTATATAGTAGTATAGTATATAATTTTAAATCTATGGTATATATAATAGTTTATATCACATAAAATTGAATTTAAAAAAAATCTGATTTAAATAAAAAGGTCCAATTGTTTTGATTTTAAAAAAAATCATGATTTTTAAATCTTTGACCAGATTACTGGTTAGAAAATTTTTAAGATATAAAAATCTCCATTATATGATATTTATGGTAGCCTTGATATGGTTTATAAAAGATTTTTATTCTCAAAATTGTACTCAGATCAGTTTAGAAATAGGTTTTAATTGCCTTCTCTCTTAATTCTTAGTAGATTATTTTGTACTGGCAAAATTTATATATGCATCCTTGCAGTTCATGTCTTTGGTAATCTTCTAATCTATAGTCTTTTTCCTCAAGATCAGTGTCAGTCAAATTGATATTTGTCCGGTTTTAGGATTTAAGTATCCTACAACCCGTCCTTGGGGTATAAAATATTCATTTAATGGAAAGTATTTGCAGTAAAAGAATCAAAAGATAAAGTTTTGAAAATTCTTGTGCACTTTATTTTTCTCAAGTGCTCTAGACATGTTGCTCTGTAATTATGCATCAAATGTATTATATTTCTACATGGAAAAAATGTTATTATTAAATGGTTGTATTAAACCATTAATGTAAAATATAATTTAGCCCAAAAGATGAAAATATAAGCTGGTAAATTTTCATTTTGCATAAGGGAGATGTTCATACACATTGTATATAATTTCTTTCAGAAAAAGAATTTTCTAAATATAAGTTAACCATGTACTTCTTTTACAGTCATTTTTACCGTTTAGCATTTCATGTGGAACTTTCTTACTCATTGTCAGTTTTGTTGACATTTGCACTATAACTATTTTAAACATGTATCTTATTCTATCTTTATCTATCTATATACACTGGTGTAAGAAATTAAGAGAATTTGCAGACTTGGTCGATTATCTCTAGAACTACTGTACCGATTTTAAGGAAATTTGATAAGTACATACATTGATACAATACAAAACAAATAACCATTCAATAATTGTAATACACACGCATGATCGTTCGTAACACTCGTTGTAGTCGAAAGGTATGAAAGAGCGGTTGCAGAAAAAAAATTGGTTAATAAGGGGTATGGTCCCCTCTTACAGATATACAGGTCTCGCAGCGTGATTTCATACTTGAAATAAGGCAGTTTATCATTTCCTGTGGCAATTGGTCCCACTCGTTCAGCAACGCTGTTTTCATTCCCTGGATGGTTCTCGGAGGGGGGTTGCGAGTTGCAATTGCCCTCCCCAGAGCGTCTCAGACATGCTCTATAGGGTTAGGGTCTAGAGATCTGGCTGACCAATCCATCCGGCGAGTATCCTCACTCTCTAGAAATTCGTCGACCAGAAGAGCTCTATGTGGCCTCGCGTTATCGTCCCTTAAAATGAACTCAGGGCCAACTGCACCCCTGAAAAGGCGAACATAGGGCTCCAAGACATCATCCCTATACCTCACACCAGTCACAGTGCCTCTTTCAAAGACATGGAGAGGTATGGGGCCATCCAATATGATGCCTGCCCAGACCATTAAACCTCCTCCGCCATAATGGTCGATTTCGCGGACATTGGAGGGTAGGTAGCGGGTCCCTGGTTCTCTCCATATGAACGTACGGCGAGAATCGGTGTTTAGGCTGAACCGAGACTCATGAGTGAAGACAACGGTCGCCCATTGATCCATACTCCAATCTCTATGCTCTCTGCACCATGATAAACGGATTGTCCTGTTCGTAGAAGTCAGTGGGACTCAAACAACAGGTCTTCTTGCAAACAACCCTCTCTCATAAAGTCTTTAGGAAACAGTCACCCTTGATACACGGGTTCCTGTGGCTGCATACAAGTCAGGAGAGAGATGAGAAGCTGTAGCACTCCTGTTACGCCTCGCTATAATGGACAAATGGCGATCATCTCTGCCCGTCGTGGCTCTTGGACGACCTTGCCCAGGCTTTCTCTCGATGGATCCGGTATCCTGAAACTGTTTCCATATGTTTCACACGACGCTGGGCGTTACATTGAACTCTCTACTAATTTGGACTTGAGATTGGCTTGCTTCCAGCCTCCCCACAATTCGTCACCTCATTCCATCATCTAAACGTTGGTGGTTACTCATTTTTACTGTTACAATTTGAAATTAACCGATTGCTGTAAAATAACACCAAGAAATTCGCCGAGGTGTGCTAGCGAACGAAATGCATCTTAACTTACGCGGGCTTATAAAGCTTGATTCTCTACTGGCTCCGTCTACACACACGTATACGCTTACGTATTTGACGTACAAGATTTGCATTTTTGTCTAGACTCAGTGGTTTTACATTCAGTTCAGTTCTTTTCATGAAATTCGATAAAATATGCAAATTCTCTTAATTTATTTCACCAGTGTATATAAAACAGTTCCATAACTGAGTGACAGATAACGCACAGACCAAAGACCATTGCACCTAAAGACCTGAAATTTTGCATGGCGATTCTTCTTATAGTTGGAGTGCACTAAGGAAGATTTTTGAAAAATTCTTAGATTTTTTTCAAATTAAATTGTAAAGCTTTTTTTGTAACCTTTTTTTAAGTTGCATTTAAAATAATAATCTGAGGGTTATAAAATTTTTATTACGAGGCAAATCATAAAAAAATCCTTTAAAATGAAATCTTTCCCGAATCTTTACCTCCATTTTCTGATTTTTAGTGAATTTTTAAAGATTAATTTTTAGAATTTAATTTATTTAATGCTGATCACGTGGTTTGTTTTCTTTTGTGATACTTTAATTTAATTTCGCATCACATGCATAAGAACGAAAAAAATGACAAAATAATATTAAAATAAGGTAAAAGATATAATTTAACCACTAGAGTTATAGAGATGGAAATTTTTACATAATTTAATTCAAATTAGTTTACTTCATGGATATTAAACATACAAATTAATTGCTTACATTGACCGTTGTATTTAATTTAAATATTTCCTTCTACATTATTTTGTCTATAAAAATATCGGTTACGAATTTTTTTATAATTGTTTTGGCAATAATTTTATTGCATATATTGACCGTTGTATTTAATTTAAATGTACTCCGTAGCAAAGCATGGGTATTCAGCTATTCTTATATATACAGAGGCTGTTCACACATTTTTTAGACGATGTATATTGTATTCACAAAACTAAATTACATAAAATTCTTCTGTTTTAAATGTTCTATTTGACATCCCTTATTCTGAACTATCTTTCGACACCACAATTTCCAGGATAATAATGCCTTTTGTAGTGTCAGAAGAGGTATTCTATCCCATTCCTCCTGAACAGCTTTCCAGAGTCCTGTAAAGGTTTTGGGACGACGTTTGGATAATGCAGATTTTAAAAGTCCGAAAGCACAAAAATCCATAGGTGATACATCGGGAGATTTAGTAGGGATATCAGTGAAGGGTATGGTTTTGATACCAGTTTTTTGTTCCTTTCTTTTAGGAAATTTACAGTGGATTTTGATGTGTGACTGCTAGCTTTGTCCTGATGGAGTCTCACAGATTGATGTCACTGTGGGTAAAGCAATGGTATTTCATTCAGAAAAATTGGCGATAAAATATGTTCTTGATAGTATTTGGAGTTAATCTTGACATTTTTTTCCACTCTCTTTATTTTTAACTTGCCATTATAAGAAAAACCAGCAACAATCATGAATCCCTTAGAAAAACTTTCTTTCGATTCTTTGAACCATGTACTTAAATTTTTTTTCTCCCCTTTTATGATAATAAATGGCTCTTTTTTGTTGCAATCATTTAAATACACCCATCATTCATCTGTTGTGACAATTGTTTTCCATTTTTCTTTGGATAAGTGTTTTTCATATAGAATTCTGCAGCGTGTCCTGCGTTCAGCGATATGATTTGGAAGAAGACGATGCACATTGCGTTTTTTCGCTTTCTTAAGATTTAAATCAACGTTTATCATTTTGTTTACAGTGGACACCGAGCATTGTAATGATTTTGCAACTGTCCTTTGACTAGGGGGATTTTCTTATAACATTAAACAACGTACCTTTGCAATAGTCGAAGATGTCCGTTTTTTTTCTTGGATACTTGTTTGGAATTTTTGTCCCACTTGAAGCTCCAATTTGACGTTTTTTTCTTTTCTTGTTGACGATATTACCTATCGACGCTTTAGATATCACAAAACCATGACTCTCACATCGTTTTTGGATAACGGAGTATGCATATTTCTCTTCGGAAAGAGCATAAATGTAGCCTTCGAACCACTGCTTTGTTAAAAACGCCATTTTGAATAAAAACAAAACTTTCAAGCCGGAGACGATAATTTTGAATTTTAAAGACATAGTACAATTGCAATTATTTATTTTGCAGCAAACGATTTTATATTACCGCTTACCAAAATCGTCTAAAAAATGTGCGAACAGCCTCTCTTATATATATATATATATATATATGGATCTATGCATGGGTATATATTCCAGCATCACTCTAGAGCTGCTGGAGCAATTTCAACCACACCTGGTACGATTTACAATCTGGGAAAAAATACTGGTAGGGAGTGGGAGTAACATACGGGTAGCACCCATAGGGGAGGACATGTAAAAATAACCGTGTCAAATCTATAGTTTTCGGGGTTGCTGATATGAATAATGACACTCCCGATGCCGTTTAATTCCCCCCCCCACACATCAGCATCGGGGGAGGGGGGGAAGGAAGAAGTGAAATATCTCCTCTCTCCTTCTCTGGCCGTCTCTATAAATCACCGCTGAAGATTCAAGTTGTATCTCGACCTTTATTTTGGAATATTCTGCTCTGGTTAAAGTTGAAACTGGACCGCCTTAACTATATCCGGTCCATATGCCACCACATTGTCTTTTACTTAAAGAGGGATCTCCAATTATTGTACTACAGAACCTCGACCCGCCAAAACTTTGCAACGGCACAAGGCTTTGTCTAAAGAAGATACTGGGCAATGTAATTGAAGCGACTGTCTTAACAGGAAAGGGAGACGGTGAAACAGTTTTTATCCCACTGATACCACTCATTACGACGGATCTCCCTCTTAACTGTAAGAGATTGCAATTTACTGTGAGACTTGCGTTCTCTATCGCGATCAACAAGTCACTGGATCAGTCTATTATGTAGTGTAGAGTGTATTGGACATCGCCATGTTCCTCCGCCATGGCGAAGTTTTCAAAAATCGCACTTATGACTACGGTTCCTACAGAGATGTTCATATGCAGGAAGATAACTAAAACTGACTGTATATTCTGTATACACACATCATTTTGTTGTTTGCTATGTTGCCGCTACCGTCGTATTTCAGTGGGTTTTTGGCAAATATTGAAAACTTGGCCAAACCGTGCCAAGGGGTACCCAATCCTTTACTTTACCTAAGAATTAATTTCTTTATACTGGAAAGTCTTAACATATGAGTTCTTGCCGTCAGTGTTGAACCACTCTTTCGAACCACTATATTTATAGAAAATAAAGTATTCAATTAATAAAACAAATTAACAAATAAAATCTTTATACAAACATACAAAATCTTTATACTGTAATTGCACTGTGTTTCATCCATATTTAATATTGATGCACAGTGATCTGTCTTAGAATTGCTGATATCATTTCAATTGGGAGTATTGTGGTGGGTTTGAAGTAGATATAAAGGGATGCAACTGGCTTCCATAGGCTAATATGGGATTTCTCCTCAAAATGCTTGAGGAGGAGGAGGTAAACAGCTGAAACCTGGGGTGGGGCTTGGGGTATCTATTCGGGGCCAGTTCAAGAATAGCCACGAGGAAGTTGTGACGGATATACAGTTCCTGTGTACAAATGTGTGGATTAGATAATATTTATTTGGATTTACTTTAAATTATTTCCGAATGTATTTTAAAAAACGTGTCTTTCGGGGTTGCTGATATGAATAATGACACTCCCGATGCCGTTTAATTTCCCCCCCCCCCACATCAGCATCGGGGGAGGGGGGGAAGGAAGAAGTGAAATATTTATAAATAAAAAAATCAACAAATCAATAAAAAGCGATATATTAAAGCTATGAAACAAATACAGAAGTATTTATTTAGTGAAAATACGGTACGGGGTAAAATATAGTGATAGTATTTCAGAGGAAGTTGTGATGGAAGGGAGATATATATTTACAAAGATTATGAACTAGAAAATTTTAGAGGATGTGTTACTATGTCCAAGGAAAAGGAAGTTTTGCAGCACCACAGATAACAAATTTTAGATTTTAGGAGTAAACACATGAAATTGTATACTGTGTCCGGTATAAAGTTTAAAAGTAAACGTTTGTTATTTCCCGAAAACAGGGGGTAGATGCATTAGTATGATAAACATTAAGCCCGGATGATTGCATCCTGTTTTGATGACGTTTCGAAGTTAAAGGGAATTATTAGAAATAGATAAGAGAACTTATAGGCACGTTGTACACATGAAATAAATATTATTAATTTTACATATTATTATGAATATGAAGTGTAAAAAAATTTGAAAAGAAAAGAACATTTAAAAAAAATATGTTTCAGACTTATTTAAAATTTTATAAAGAGAACACTGGCTAGTAGCCTAAATTTGTTGTCTCCATACAGACAGGTTAATCTACTCAGTGCAAAAAATTGTGTATTTTGTATCATTTCCATTGCAAGTTATCTCATTGAAGCATTGTTTAGCAACCCAAGCTGTTGTATGCAATTCGCTGTATTAAAAATTTTTTTTGTGGTTATAATTCATTAAATGTCTAGGATAATTATTTGGAGTGTGCTGTCACGTCATCTCTCCTCTTTATTTCTCATGGATATTTTCTTAAATTTTAACCCTGTTCGACCATTTAGAGGAGTTTTTCAGAAACTTTCAAAATTAGCAAACCTTTTCTCACAAAATATCCTTGTTGGATCTTTTATTTTCGTCCCATGAAGTTTTACTGCTCTTAAACCGTGAAAATGAAGGGCCAGGAATGTATGCAATTATTTTAAATTTTTAGCGACTTTCTATATTTTTAGATTCTTGCGAGTATTATAAATTACTTCTTGCTTCTCACTCAAATATGAGAATTATTTTTCGCTTTTGTTGTGTACGAATAATTATATCTGACAGAACACGTCTGAGATGTGTGAAAAAACAAGTATATATATATATACCTTTTTTCAGGATATTGGATAATGCTTGTTAATTATGTCTTGTTAATCAAACAAGTTCCGAACACCGTAAGGTGTCATACAATTATTACGCAGTCACAATTTTAGTCATTTTGGATCTCAGCCTTAGGCCTGGACTCCACTTCACCAGAAAACGCGACAGAAACAGAAAACAGAATCGGAAAATCTACGCACTTCCGGTTTTTTCCGTTTCTGCCCAGCAGAATGACGGCGGAAAACAGAGTTGAAAATGTTGAACTTTTCTGTTTCTGTCGCGGATTCCGCGTGTATGACAGCCAATAGGAATGCGTCTTGATCCACGAAACACTAAACAGAAATGGCGTCTCGGTTTGACATGGAAGCGTTTATTTATGAAGTTGGGGCTTACCCATTTCTACCATCACCTCCATAACTGCAAGCTAAATAAGTCAAACATTAAATTCTACTAGAATAATTTGTTGGAATAATGATTTTCTATTACCAGATAATGGATTTAGTGCAAACTGATCTGTAATCCTAAGCTGTCACTTTGTAAAGGTCTGATATTTTTAACTATCCAAATGTTATAGAGATGATATATACTAAACATGACAACTAAAACCCTCAGTAATATTTTGTCGAAATTTCTATTACATACTATTTGTTATGCACTACTGTTTTTTCAACAAGACTTTTTTCAGAACTCCTGATCGGTAGTTCGAAGATCTCTAATTAAGGTGTTGTGAATACCATGCTTTTCCCTTTCTTGGAAAATCTTTCGAACCCAGAATCGATGTTTTCTTTTTTTTGCTTCAGAGGTTCTAATTAAAGACAGTAGACTTAGGAAGTGCAAACTCGCCATAACAAAATCTGTGTCGTTTTCCATACTTTCTTGAGCTTAAGTATTTTATGTCCGAATCACAGCCAATGTAAAACAATAAACTAAAAAAACAAAAAACGACGACAGATGGCGCCAGCTGAGCGGAATCTGGTGAAGTGGAGTACAGAAAGAACGGAATCTCACCAGAAACGGAAAACAGAAAAAAAATTCCGTTTTCTGTTCTGTTTTCTGTTTCTGGTGAAGTGGAGTCCTGGCCTTACCCTTGTGACCATGGAAAAAAAAGTTGGAATCTCTGACCCCCCTCCCATTTTGCTTACGTAAGATCAAGCAAATTTCTTGTTGCTATTTTGTAGTCCAAATGATTTTTTTGAATGATTAAAGTTATTGCACATTTCTGAGCAAAAGTCTATGGATTTTAAATCATTAACAGTAAATACAATGAATAACTGAGGACAGTCAGAATGATTTCAGCATTCTAAAGGTTTCATTAATTCGTTGGAAGAAAATAGTATAATACAAAATATGTAAATGCCAATGACAGGGGAGTGGATGGAGTCAGGAGTCCATCGCAATGCACGCTCTCGCTTGCATATTTTCTGTGTTACACAAGCTTTGATATATTTCCTTGTCAGGAAATATAAACAAAGCTTGAACCCCTTCTCTTCCTTAAATAAATTATGAATTTTTAATACTTTAACACAGCCCCTAATTAAAAATGTTCAGAATATATATATGTGTGTTTGTGTCTTTTTTGTTTTTTTGTTTGTTTAAAGATATACCTATATAAAGTTGTGTTCACAACTTATTCAATACAAATTTACGTTAGCATATTCATGCCGTTGTGTGGTATTTTCTTGTATCTCATTTTACCCCTTTTGTATACCCTGACCTAATTTTAAATTATGATTTTGTTGAGATACCTCTTAAAGTGACTTTGAATTTCATCGAAAGCTTTTAAATAAAACATGAAGTTTTTAAATGAATAAAAGTTATTCTCTGCACGTGCGAGAATAGTCATGTGCGAACAGCCTCTGTATATATATATATATATATATATATATATATATATATATATATATATATATATATATATATATATATATATGTGTGTGTGTGTGTGTGTGTGTTTGTTTGTTTTTTTCTTTGTGTTTTTGTTTGTTGTTTGTTTAAAGATATATATGAAGTTGTGTTTACAACTTATTTAGTATAAATTTACGTTAGCATATTCATGGTATTGTGCGGCATTTTCTTGCATCTCATATTTCCCCTTTTGTATATCGTGATCTAATTTTAAATTATGATTTTGTTGAGATACCTCTTAAAGTGGCTTTGAATTTTATAGAAAGCTTTTAAATAAAACATAAAGTTTGTAAATGAATAAAAGTTAATGAAATCTAAATATAATTGCTTTAAATCTTCTGTTGAAACTCATTAACAAGTGTACCGATATATGTGTCTGCAAAGTTATAGATGATTCAAAACCTCCCCTTCTTCTGGCATCTGTTAGAACAGTATGTCCTCGAGTTACACGGATTCGTAGATACGCGGTTGTAATTTTCAATTTTTTTCCCTACTCGTAAATGTCAGTCGTTTCGCGCGTTTACAGTTGTGCAACGTTGCCGATACGAATGAGTGGCAGCTCTACGTGTGTGTTTCGTGAAAATAGTCCCGTCAGAGGCCAGCGAACGGTTGTGTGTTTTGCGCGGAGTACTCAATTTAGTTTTCGATACCAAATTACAATATGAAACCATAAAAAACATGTCTGAAACACGCAAAAAGGAACAGACCATAAGCTGATGTATAAGGAGGCGCGTAATTACTATGGAAACTAATTTTGAAATTAAACGACATGAAAAGGGTAATAAGATTGTGGACATTGCGTGTGTAAACGGTGTGAACGCATCGACCGTCAGAACTCTGATAAAATGTAACGATCGGATTAAGCAACTCAAGAAGAATTATGTTCCTGTGCTATCGCCGATGATTTCGCAAAAAAGAGGTGTTTTTATAGAAACGGCGGAGAAATTATTGATAAATTTGGATTGAAGATCTCTAACGCAAACGCATACCGATAAGTCTTGCGTTCACACAAGGAAAGGCGTCAAGTAATTTGGAAGAATTAGAACACAAACGCGGTGGTGATGTCGATGATTCTAAATTTCTACTTACGCGGAATGATCTGGAACGAATTAACAGTATAAGTGGAGGACTTGCTGTAATCCGGTTCGTGCAGTATTTCTCGTAAATTCACATAAATTTCTCATAAAAGGCAGATAATAATCAGCCTCTCGTACTCTCTAATTCAATCGCAAATGTTATTAATTGTAACTCTACCTCTTGCAAATGTTATTGATTGTCTCTCTACTTCTAGAATTACACACGCGCTTCTAGAAAAACACTCCTTCCTGACCACACCCGTTCTTCTTCTCCTGGTTCCAGCCCTCGCTCACCAGACGGCGTGAAACGCCACATTTATTGGAATATAGGAAAGAAATATTCTCATCGGGACTGGATAAAATAAACGCCACATACGGGAAAACGATGATTCTTGGAACGATCGATCGAGGTTCAACTGTATTTCTTATGTTCCCGCATGCAATTTTCTCGCATTTGTCGTTCAGTTGGGAAACATCCACTGTGAATATAATAGAAAATAAAGACATTTTTTCCATCTATTTGCATACAGGAGCATTTTTAAGAATAAACTTTAATTTTGAGCTTTTATAATATTGAATATTCATTACCGCAAAATAGAGAAAATTTTTAAAATTTATGGAAAATGAGAAAGACGTGCCGAAATTAGAATATATAAAATTATTTTCAAAGTTTTGTAAGTACAGAAATGCAGAAACGTAATTTAAAAATAAATTCAGGTAGACTCTTCGAAACTACCGCGTGTTATTTACTTAGGAATACTTATCGTTGCTGACCTCTTTTGTATGTGTATGTATATATATATATGTATATATATATATATATATATATATATATATATATATATATATATATATATATGTGTGTTAAAATTTTGACGTATTTTGGTGCTTTTCTTTTAACTGTTTACTGCTTACCTAAGCGATATAGACTGGATTTGGCGCGCTGCGAAAATTATGACTCGTGACGTCGGACGGTTTTAGCGTCTGAAATTTGCCTTTAACGAAGGACCGTTATGGAGGAACGTAATCCTACATTAAAAAAATTAATATTACTGAAAATACTTAAGTTCTTAATACAGTGATTTCCGCTTATAAGAATCACGTTTGTTATTACTGTTTTTGATTCTTATAGCCGAAATTTACGTTTTCGAGAAGCACACACTCACCTATATATATATATATATATATATATATATATATATATATATATATATATATATATATATGAGATAATTTACCATAAAATACTCTTTAATTTACGGTAATTATCTTTTATTAAAATTATGTTATTATATTTTTAAAAGTACAACTTAATTTCTATACCTATAAGTAGATACACATGATTATATTAAGAGAAGAAAAAAATTTAATATTTGTTATGACATACCTGCTTAACAGTTTTAACAGTTCAACTGCAGGGAGGGTGCAAGAAAAAGTTTTTTATGGTAGTTTGACGTAATGACGTTTTTAGGAGGCTGTTTATACCTCTTTCAATATCAATAGTCTCGGACGAAGATTCATCTTCTAGCTTGCGTTTCACGGTTTGATAACGTGCTGAATCTACTAATGTCACGTTTGCCTAAGTGATAATGGACACTTCGCTAAATATTTATGTGTTTCAGGTTCCAGGAAGCCGTAACCAAGGCGTGGGAGGTGGAAAAAAAGAGTGTTTGTTTGAGGCGAAAAGTGAAATCGGACCCGGACGAGTAAAGATGCTCCTGGGTCAAGCTAATAGGACAGTACTTAGCTAAAGCGTTTAAGGGGAAACTATTATATTCTGTCTAACAGAGAAAGAGATGCATTTTACGACTGTATTCATCCCAATTATCAGTCTTTTAAAAAATAAATAAAGAACGTTGTGCCTTTTGAGTGTTTAAGTGGCTTTTTTGAAAAAAGGAAATGAAAGCGAAGAGTGTAATCTGATTCTTTAAACCGATGAATTGATTCTTTAAAGCTTAAATTTTAACACGGAAATAATACATTTGCTTTTTTTGCGATATTCATTCTTATAAACAGGTGATTCTTATAACCACTGATCACTATAAGCGGTGGTTGCTGTACTTAAAAATGTCTAACCCCCCCCCCCCCAAAAAAAAAAAAAAAATGCATGTATAAATAAATTTTAAAATATTCATAGAAATGAGACGATTAGAATACAGTAATTTTAAAAATAAAGTATAGAAAAATGCCAATTTAAACAAATTTTTTTAATTTTATTTTACTTGTAGCAATTTCCTACCGCTTCCACTTGAAAACTTTTTTATTATGAAAAATAAAGATTTACAATAAGAAAATATATTTGAAGTATTCAAATAAAGTGTTGAAACAATTGTTATCAATCATTTAATACGAAGTGGAAAAACATTTCATTATGAAGAAAATCACTTTCATTTAAACACCCCTTCCGTACGTCATAAAACAGTTATCTTCAATTCAGAGATTCCCGCGGTAAAATATTTACTGCCCTACATATCCGACATCACATCGGCATGTAATGGTGTATCGTACTTCAACCAACATTTTAATTAGAAACATACGTTATGTAATTTTTTTCTACGGAAGTGTAAATATGTTTTCATATAAGGCTGCTGTGTACTCACCCTATTGGATTCGCTCACGTCAGCGTTAACGTATGGAGAAAATGAGTCTACTATTCACAGCTACATAAATGCCGATCAACCAATAAAAATGGTATATGCAGATAGCCCGAACTTTTCTGCACCGTCCAACAGGATTCATTTTAAAAATTCCGTCCACTAAACGATTTTTATGAGCGTTTCAAACACACATCAAATTTTTTTCCCTGAATCATTTAAATTTTAAAACCTTATTTGCTTTCTTTTAACAACGAAATTTGCCCCATGGTGTGTAATTTTTCTGCATTACTGAGTATAATAAAAAAAATTCCAAGTCAGTAATCCTTTGGACACATTTTCTCCATAGTTAAACATGGAGGTGACCGAATCCAATAGGGTTAATACTCAGCAGACTTAATCTGTGGAATTCATTTTCTTTACTATAATACCAAGCTTTGTCAAATCAGTGTGTGATTGGTTGAGTCTCGAGTCGTTCTCCTCATTTATTTGGCATGTTTTATTTACAACCCGAAGAGTCTAAATAAGTTATAAAATTGAACTGCGTGAGGGATAGAAACAGGGTTAAAACTTAAAAAAGTTTTTGCCAACAGGAAGCAGTTCCGAAATGTTATTTCTGAATAGGAAAATTTTAAATGTTTACAAGTAATTTTTTAAGGATCAACGCATGATAGCTGTGTAGATTTATTTTCTTTAGAATTTTCATACGTGTTTTCAGTCTTGTAATACAATATTTAAAGTTTGTTGGTCTGGAAAAGACCTTATTAGTCGTGTATTCCTGACGTAGGTCTCATAAACTACAAGAGACACACAGATAACTGTTTGATTCAGATTTTTTTTAGGGAATCACATCAAACTTATTGTTTAGTAGATTAACGGTTGGGTTCATTTGGAGCGCTACGGTCAACATTTTGCCAGACGAGGACTAATTAGACCGGGTCCTACAGTTTAAAGCCGATTCTGAACGGCTACAAACATCGATGCCAAGAGTGGGACTCAAACCCCCAGGATCTGAACCGAATGCCAGCGCCCTAATCATTCGGCCATCACCTGGCAAGTAGTAGAATAACGGAAATATATTTGAAGAATTTACACCATTGTCAATTGTATGTTCTACTTTGTATTAGGTTTATGAACTTTTTAACCTGATGGTAAGCAACCTTTTTAATTACGTGTTAATCTCTGGAATTTCTCGGTGTATTAAACTTAATAGAAAATGTTAAAATTATTTTGAATTACGATTAACTGAAATGAATATATAGTAAAAAATATTAATGTTGCTTATCCATTGTTGATCGGGCTAATATTAGTAGTCTTGTTGAGATCCCTACAAACCGAAACATATTAAATCTCTGCACGTCCTTATGATATATAAGGACAAAAGAATAAGGATGGCTAGAGAACCTCGTGCCCTAATTGCAATAAATTTAAAATGCTCAGTAATTTAATCCAGAACATTATTTATAAGAGTTCATATATATATCTTATTTCCTATGTAATCAATCTTTTATACTTTACTGTTTGTTAACGTGAAAAATACGAAACAAGCTTCACCGGGTCTTAAGAAAATATTGTAGTGAAACTTGAGAGTGTGTTTCATAGTATAATGGTATGGTGTTCATATAAGTGACATTTATTTTCTTTCTCCTTTTCTTTGTAGGTGTTAGGTACAGATTGCTTGCAGTTCAAGTTTACTGATCACCGTGTAAAGTAACGTGGGCATGACAGGAGAGTAAATGTAAATTTCCTGTGTAAAAGGACTTTCCAACGAATGCCATTCCTGCGAGCAGAACCCTAATGAAACCGAAGATGAACGAACTCCGTGTAACACATGTAGAATAAGTATGCGTGTAAAAAGTTCCGTTGCTCAGGTTCCCCCTCGCACCGATTCAAACGTAATTAATTTGAAGGAACAGCTTTACAGTTGGCCGCCTTTAATATGCATAATCCGAACAACTTTGCTGACAATTCTCTCTGTACCCAACCAGGAGTGAAACATTTCGCATGCAGTGTATGCGAGAAAAAGTTTTCCCGACAGAATTATTTAAAAATTCATCTCCGCACCCACACAGGAGAGAAACCTTTCGCTTGCACTGTGTGTGGGAAAATATTTTCTCATCAGGGTCATTTAATAACACATCTCCGCTGCCACACAGGAGAGAAACCCTTCGTCTGCACTGTATGTGAGAAAAGATTTTCTAGACAGAGTAATTTAAAAGCACATCTACGCTCCCACACAGGAGAGAAATCTTTCGCCTGTACAGTGTGTGAAAAAAGATTTTCCTCACGGGGAAATTTATTTTCACATCTTTGCACACATACAGGAGAGAAACCTTTCGCCTGCACGGTATGTGAGAGAAGGTTTTGTGGACAGAGTGTTTTAAAAAGACATCTCCGCACCCACACAGGAGAGAAACCTTTCGCTTGCACTGTATGTGGGAAAAGATTTTCTGATCAGCGTCATTTAATAACACATCTCCGCTGCCACACAGGAGAGAAACCCTTCGCCTGCACTGTATGTGAGAAAAGGTTTTCTGCACAGAATGATTTAAAAAAACATTTCCGCACCCACACAGGAGAGAAACCTTTCGCTTGCACTGTATGTGGGAAAAGATTTTCTCAACGGGGTCATTTAACAACACATCTCCGCTGCCACACACGGGAGAAACCTTTCGCTTGCATTATATGTGACAAAAGATTTTCTCACAATAGTTATTTAAAATTTCACCACCGCACCCACACAGGAGAGAAACCTTTCGCTTGCACTGTATGTGACAAGAGATATTCTGTACGGGGTCATTTAAATAGACATCTCCGCAGCCACACAGGAGAGAAACCCTTCGCCTGCACTGTATGTGAGAAAAGGTTTTCTGCACAGAATGATTTAAAAAAACATTTCCGCACCCACACAGGAGAGAAACCTTTCGCTTGCACTGTATGTGGGAAAAGATTTTCTCAACGGGGTCATTTAACAACACATCTCCGCTGCCACACACGGGAGAAACCTTTCGCTTGCATTATATGTGACAAAAGATTTTCTCACAATAGTTATTTAAAATTTCACCACCGCACCCACACAGGAGAGAAACCTTTCGCTTGCACTGTATGTGACAAGAGATATTCTGTACGGGGTCATTTAAATAGACATCTCCGCAGCCACACATGATAAAAACCTTTCGCCTGCACTTTATGTGAGAAAAGATGTTCTGAAGAGGGTTATTTAAACGAACATCGCACTCCTATGGGATAGAAACCTTTCGTCTGCACTGTATGTGGAAAAAGGTTTTGTGGACAGTGTGATTAAAAACACATTTCACCCACACAGGACAGAAAACTTGCCTGCACTGTATTCGAAAAAAGATTTTCTCAACGGCGTTATTTAATTTCACATCTTCACACTCACACAGGATAGAAATCTTTCGCCTGCGCTGTTTAGGATAGATGATTTTCTGTACAGGGTTATTTATATACACATCTCACTCGCACAGGTGAGAAAAAAATATTCTGTACACTGGGATTTGAAAACGCATATCCGTATCCCTGCAGGAGTCTTCGCTCTCATTGTATGTGAGAAAAAGATTACTAAGCTGGATAGCTGTAAGAGACATCCATAGCTTTTCAGGACAGAAACCTTTCGATTGCACTGTATGTGAGTAAAGATTTTCTGATCTCGGACACTTAAGAAAGCGTTCGTACCCGTACAGGAGAGATCTTTCGTCCTCACTGTATGAGAAAAGATTTTCCGAACAATGTTATTTAATTGCACATATCGGTACCCACACAAGAGATATACCTTTCGTCAGCACTATGTTAGAAAAGACTTTCAGGAGAAGGTAATTTAAAAAGAAAAACCCTTCCGTTTATGAATATAAGGTTTATGTCTAGAAAGCAAGTGAAAAGGACATATATTTAGCCCTTCAGGGATGTAGCCAACTCTACGATCGTATGATATTTTGGTGCAAAGAAATATTTTTGTCTCACCGCAGGGAAAATGTCCTTGAAAATCGAATTCGCACTCTGGTTTGACGTGGTTTATTGTTTCAAAATGTTATATCGCATCTGATTGTGTTTTATTATTAATGTAGTGTTTTATGACATCAATTCTTTTGAAATTTTTTTTGATGTATCGACGTGATATCGGTCATGACATATGGTACTTTATGGGATATTTGACGCACCAAACTGATAAGAGTAAAAGAAAAATATATCACTTTTAGCATTATCTATTGCTCCTCAAAGAAATAACGGTAGTTTCATAATACCTGTTTACATTGCAGAAAAGAGTATCATGAAATATGACTTATGCAAGTGCGTCTATCTGGTTTTCATTTTTGCATAATTTGAAATTATAATTTTTAAGTCTAAACTGCTTTTTTTATAATCTGCTGTGTTCTGTAAATGACGATATATATATATATGTAATATTATACAAAATAAATATTTTATGGCTTTATATCGAGTTCATTTATTTTTAAATTGATTTAGCTTACATTATTTTATTAGATAGGTTTTTTTTTGTAATGTGTTACCAGAGTAATATGTGATGTATGGAGCTTCTAATATTACTTTTATATTTGACTAGCTGAATACCCGTGCTTCGCTACGGGGTGCATTTAGGATAATTACAATGAAAAAGTAGTGAAATCGCTTTTTAGAGGATTTTCTTATAAACAATATATTTTGTTTCTTCATTGGGCGGAACTAATATTACCAGGCTCGTCTGAGAACTTACGCGTGAGGAAGCTACGTAAAACTGACGGTGCGAGAAACAATTTTCTCGTAAATGTACGCCAGCATATTTTAAAGTTTGGCCTTGGGACTTATTTATCGTCATGGCGAAGCATATTTTGAGAGGAAATTACAGTTTTATATATAGATTTGATTTAATATCCATAAAACATACTAATTTGAACTAAATTTTTAAAAATTTTCATCTCAGTTAGTCTAGTGGTTAAATTTTATCTTTTACTGTATTTTAATATTTTCTTTGTCAATTAATTTCGTTGTTATCCACGTGACGCAAAATTAATGTAAAGTATCACAAAAAGAAAAGAAATCTCGTGATCAGCATTTAATAAATTAAATTCAAAACTTTCCAAACGATTACTGTTTTGGAAGCTAATGCTCTGCTAATTTCTAGTAAAAGCTAAAGTCATTTGAAAACCCCACACCAGTGTTCCGTTCACACGCAACACTATAAACCCCTAAAAGAATGCAAAACGTATAAAAAATGTAAATCTATTAATTTAAATAATTAAACACACACAAATGTATAAATTACACAAAAGTTTACTTAAATTCTTTAATTTGTCTACATCTCCAGTATAGAAATATTTTCGGGGCATTTACAGAACATGGTATATTTCACTTTTGAAAACACGTATTAAATGAGCATCATCTCAATGAGAAATTTCTGAAATGAGCATAGCAATGAAGATCGTGTGTTTACAAACAACAGCAGTAACCGAAATGCGTTAAAATATAAATTTTAAGAGTATTATGGTAGTGAGTTGTTTATATAAATAAAAACTTTCCAAACGATTACTGTTTTGGATGCTAATGTTCTGCTAATTTCCAGTAAAAGCTAAAATTATTTGAAAACCACACACCAGTGTTCCACTAACACGCAACACTATAAAACTGAATTACAGTACTCTACGTTCATATGGGCATTGAAAATTGTAGTAGAGTGCAATACGGGACAATCCACACATTGTCTATAGACACTTGCTATCTTTGGCTATTATTTGATCCGTAATATCTGCCTCATATGCCGTATGTTTCTAAACGCCATTCCCGAATGAAGAAATCGTGTAGAGGAGGCTTCTGCAACATGTGGACAGAGACAGTTGTTTTGTGACAACTGACTGAAGTGGTGTCATCTTTGGCTATTATTTGATCCGAAATATCTGCCTCATATGCCGTATGTTTCTAAACGCCATTCCCATATGAACCACAGCCTAATTCCTTTAAAATGGAACAAAATGAGTAACTCCAGTTAACCATGTAATCCACTATTGCTACAGGGGCATAAAAATGTGAGAATACAGAGTTTAAATCAGCCAAAACTGTAGTTAGGGTGTACATATGACACCTAACTTCTCCAAAAATCTTTGCCTTTGTGATGAGACTCGTAAGTGATTTTTGTTTTTGATGAAACACTCTTGCTAACAAATCATGACGATCCTGTGGTTTTTGTCCAACTATTCTTTGCTGTTGTTGTCTGATTTCTTCCAGTCTCGCTTCTCTTTCCGGGGTAAAGATTCGGAAAATCATTCGGGAAAAGCTGAAAAGTAAACAATACCAAATCAATTTAAAAACTAAATCCAGTATAAATAACGTAGAAAAATAACAGTATAAATTACACAGCATGAATAAAAAGTACAGGCTGCGGGCGGATATACTCAGGCCAATAATACAAAAAAAAATTTAAATCGTAGTAAGCAATGAAAAATATTTTACACACTGCAATAATAGCAAAACAAAATATGATGGTAAAATAAAAAGGAAAGTCAAAACAGAAGTAAGAATTCTAATTCTAAAAATGTAAATGAGGTATAAATCAGCTATCGATTCTAATTTATGAATCGTTTATCAGGACATGAAAAAATTACTGCATGTAAAAAAATTAACCTTACCTCCATTAATTTCAACACTTCTTGACCTGTGGCTTGTCCAATCATGTGAAATATAATTCTTGACAATAATTCTTGTTAACCTAAACTGTTATTTGTGTTTTTTTTAATCTAAAAATGTTATGTTCTCAAAATATGACAATGAAGAAAAAGATATCATCGAGAAAAAATAAATCATGCTACTTAAGAAAGTCATACCACAAATTTCTATAAAATGAATGTACAACTATATTTGACGTACAAAATAATGCATATGTAATACATTGCTAACATGTTTTAACATCAAAAATGTCCACAATCAAAAGCTAAAATTAGTTTAAAATATTAGCTTTAGGATTTTGTGCAGAATGGTAGGTGTTTTAGCTAAATTTCATTAAAAATTACTTCAAATTGATCAATTTATGAAAAAGGTATGCTATTTACAGGTAAGTTTTTGTATCTTTTTTCATTTTTAAGGGCTATTTTAGCATAAAAGACCAAAAAAAACCTTTACAAAATTATTTTTTCTCAAAGCTAGACACAAACATAATTAACAGTTGTTTTAAAAAAACCCTGGTAAACATTGTTAAGTTTCGAAGTATTAGAAGGATAATAAAAAATATTCCAGAGTTTCAGACAGAAGCATAAAAAGAAAGAATATGTAAAAATGTAACTAAATTAAACAAAAATTGACAGAATACAGAAAAAGTGAACACCGGCAAAAGTAAATAAAATGTTTCCTTGTGCTCATGCGCAGTTCTTATGAATGATTGATTTCAACGCCTAGAGTACCACGTTCGAAGAATCGCGTATAAAATTTGTGTTGATTCATCGTTCTTTAAAATTCAATTAAAAATCGAAAGTTTAAGATAGAGACTTGAAATGAGGTTTATATGAATGAGAAAGCTTTCATCTTCCAGATGATGTAAATATTTTCTTTGTAAGATAAAAACTCGAAGAACATCGACCGTAGATCCTCAAAAGAGCGTAAATTTCTCGAAAAAGTGGGTTTAATATTTTGATGAAAATATTAGTCTGTTTTAAATTATTTTTAAACAAATGAGGTCTTGTTTGAAGTAAAAATGTCTGTAGTAATAGATTGTAAAAAGATCAAAATTCTACGATCATTTTTTGCCGAGATATCGTAATCTGAAGTTAAAAAAACATAAAATATCCCACAAAACATAAAATAAAAAATTTTCTAGAATAAAATTTAAAATTCGGGCTTCGAGGTTTACTTTCCCATAGTTTGCACTACCCGTGTGCCAAATTTCACGGTTGTAAGTTTCATAGATTCGCCTGGGGGCCGCCCACACACACTCACACACACACGCGCGCAAACATTCGCTTTTATTAATAATATGTAATGCTTATTACTGTAATGTTAAAGATGGGAATACGCTTCAAAGTTTAATTGTTTACTTAAAATACCTTTTTAGATGCCACAACAGAAATTGCTCGTTTTACCTTCAATCAAACTTCCGAAATGAGTTTTGTTCTGTAAGAAAGGAAAAGCTGGAGGTATTCCTAATTACAGATGGCATTGCCCGGGATTTTAAGAATGTTTGTTAACCAAAATAAATTTAAAAAGTAACACAGTATAAATATCATAGAAAAAAATTGACATTTTCTATGTTATTTAGACTGTGACATAACCCATGACACGGGCTTCGCCCTTCTAGCCGGTCGGTTTAGGGACCCGCTCCCTTCAGCAATCATTGTCAGAGATTGGAAACACTAAAAAACAACGAATCAAGGTACCTAAATTTTGTGACTACGTATTCCACGTCCTGCTAACAGTCGAACCCAGATGAAAAATCCCCCCCCCCCCTGCGAGAAATTTCGTTCGGTCCAACCTTCCACGAATGGGCGAAAAATTCTTTCTTCGATTCCTCCCCTCCCCACTTATGGGTAAAAAAAATGGTTCTTCATTCAAACTGCATTGAAAACCCGCGCAGCAAAATTTGTGTTGAAGTATCGTTCTTTAAAATTAAATTCATAATCGAAATTTTAAGATAGAGACTTGAAATGAGGTTCATATGAATGAGAAAGCTTTCATCTTCCAGATGATGTAAATATTTTCTTTGTAAGATAAAAACACAAAGAGCATCAACCGTAGATGCTTAAAAGGGCGTAAAAAGTTCGAAAAAGTGGTTTTAATATTTTGATGAAAATATTAGTCTGTTTTAAATTATTTTTAAACAAATGAGGTCTTGTTAGAAGGAGAAATGTCTGTAGTCTTAGATTGTAAAAAGATCAAAATTCTACGATCACTTTTTGCCGAGATATCGTAATCTGAAGTTAAAAAAACATAAAATATCGCACAAAACATAAAATAAAAAATTTTCTAGAATAAAATTTAAAATTCGGGCTTCGAGGTGCACCTTCCCATAGTCTGCACTACCCGTGTGCCAAATTTCACGGCTGTAAGTTTCACAGATTTGTCTGGGGGTCGCATACACACACGCACACACACACTCAAACACTCTCTTTTATTAATAAGATATATATATATATATATGTATTGATTGATTGATTAATAAGTTGAATTAATGAAATCATATTAAATACGCACATAAAAAAACATGTTTTCGCTTGAAAAGTACGAAAAATCCATACTATGGTTTCCGTGTCAAAACCCCGAGCTCTGCGCGCGCGCAATCTATTGGCGGCGACGAAATGTGAGACAAATTTTCAATGAAGTTAATTTTACGAATATACAGTTGAAATAATGTGTATTATCGTGAAGACGGTGGCGCGGCACTATCAACTGAAGATGGCCTTCTCTTCAGCACTCGACTGGCACGCTCAAGGTCCAAGGTTCTGAACCAGCTCAGGATTCTGTGTGAAAGTAGGTGATTGTAAAAAAACAAAAAAGAAAATTTATTATAATCTAGTATTTAATTAGAATGTGAAATCCTTGAATTGTAAATGTTTAGTATCTGTATATGTTTGTATGTGTAACATTTATCTACGCGTATTAATATTGTGTATTTGGCGTATTTATTTGTGCATCGTATAGGGGCGCTATATATGAATGGATATTGTTTAATGAATTATATAATTAAATAACTACTATAATTTTCAGTATATGCAGTTGTAATTGTATGTATAGTTGCATAAGTTTGTGTAAAATATTTGTAGTTGTAATCTAAAAGTTGTAATAGAGATCTAATTAGTAATTAAATAAGGACGAAGCTTGAACGGATCACAGGAACTGAACTAGTATTTGCAAATTCAGAATTGAAAATCCTAATTAAGGTTAATGTTTAGCGCAGTGTTTTATTTTTGTTTTAAGGCCCGCAATTTGGTTTTATTTCTTGCTTTCTTTTTTTGTCGTTTGCTGTTTGGCTTTTTCTTGATTTGTTTTGTTCCAAGTATTCGTTTTGGCGGGTTTTACAATGAGGGATTGTATCAGGGCGGCCCGCCCTCAGGAAAAAACTCCGTATGGCTAACGCCGGGACGGTTAAAGTTTTGTACCTCTACAGCACTAGATAACATGATTTTTGTTTAACACATTTGAAAACTAAAGTGCGTTAAAATAATGACGGGAAGGAATAATGAACTATAGTGGTTAAACGGTAGTTTTTGGAGGGGGGTGGGATTGGAGAATTGGACAAACAACAACAACAACAAGAAAAAAAAAACAGGTCGTTTTCAACCATACGGCTGGAAGCAAAGCTGACAAATTCTCAACAAAGAACCCCAACAACAGTGATCTCCCACTGCTCTTTTTGGAGGGAAGGAGAGCATTATGTGGCCGGTAAAGCAGGAACCTGGGTCACTTTGCAGACGACGGGATACACGGGTCGTACGAAGGAAGTATGGGATTCTCAATAGAGTTAATACATCTATGAAATTTCCAAGCAAGTTTCGTAATTTAGTACTGCTAATTGAACAGGAATTTGGTTTTGGTATCAAATAACAGTTTTTTATCACAGGTTATTGACTTCCATTATTTATCAGTAAGTGGCAACGGTATAGTCTAAGCGTGTAGTTCATGTTATGCATTGCATTTAATTCTCGATATACTTAATAATGAAATATAAAAAGGTGGTGCCCTTGGCGAGAAACTTTCGCACATTTTAAAAATCGATCCCGGACGGATATAACATTGATCTTGGTGCTATATATAAAAAAAAAACAGCTATTATAGTAAGTTTTATTTACTGGTACTTTTCCCTGTATTGTATGACAGAACTGTTTTGTTAAAATGTTGAATATGATACTTATGATTTCTGCATTTTACGCTATTTTTCTGTGAGTGGAGGAAAATACTAACACAATGCGTAAATCATTAAACTGATAAATGTCTTACCTGATACAAAGAAAAGTAAATTATCAGAAGACATTACGAAAAATACGGAAATATTATTGAAACTATTTAGCATTTGGGTTTACATGGACAGGAAATAAAGATGAACCGAATGGATCATGTGTGAATGTGAAAAAGTTATTATTAGCAGTAGTTTAAATCCAGCCAAACTAGAAAGACATTTGGAATTGAATCATATCTACGTTAAATCGTCTTTCTTTATATGTACTACTTAGATTGTGAATATTCTATTGTTTATGATCCAGGATTCCACAAAATAATTTTATACTCATTAAGTTTCCCTAAATTGACAAAGCTTGAAGACCACTGAGTTATATAAATGTTTTTGAACAGTTAATAATTGTGGTAAAAGAAAAATTATTCGGGGAAGATTTCCATGTCTTGGGTCTGTCGGGGAAAATGTTGTCAAACTCTCTCAAGTGGACTCCTTCTGAGAAATTTAGGAAAGTATTATTTCATACTGTTTTTAAACTTTTGGACTGACAATCAACAGTTTGTATGAAAGTTCAACAGTAAGTAGCTATCAAACAAAATTAGAATATTTCAGTAAAAAAGATTTTGAATACAGTGAAAATCTAACATAGAGATTTAAAATTGTCTAATTATTTGCAAATTATCCAAAATATAGTGATCGGTTTAAAAAGTAGGTGAAGTTTTTAATATTTTAAAAACATGGGAACTAGTATGATATACCCTCCCAATGGCGATTTTGGCAATTATTTTTTGTCGCCAAGTAGAACAAGCGTCTTGAAACAGGAAATTACGGGAAGTCCCTAAAATACGTATTTTTTATACTGTACAACCACAGAAAAGCATAAAAAGCACATAAATACAAAAATTAAAAGCTGAAAAATAATAAGAAATTTGTTTGGTTGGGGAGGGGGGCTGCCCCCCCCCCCCCCCCGCATAAAGTACATAAAATACATCTTGGTTAAATATATATCTCTTGATTAAACATAAATTAAAGGACAAATACAATAGAAAAAAATACATGTTGGCAATAGAATTTTAAAATATAGTATCTCTACCGAAATTTCATACTTGTCTCAGTTAATCCCTGAAACAATTTCAATAAATTTATTAAAATAATCTGCATTTGCCTCTAAACATGATTTCGGAAACATGTACAACGCTAGGTAGAATTTAAAATCTGCCTTACGATCATACGAACGCAACGTTGCTTTTACATGCCTCCACGTACTTTCAATTGTATTCGTGGGACACTCAGTATCATGGTCAACGAATGTAAGCTATCACTACAACCAAAACCGAGGGTGCCAGATTTGGCGAGAAATCTCTTGGGGGGAGATATCATACTTGTACCAAAACATGTTGTAGCATATGTTGTAATAACTGTTGTATCTAAACAATATATTTAAAATATAAAAATTTTATTTAAAGAAAGAAATAAAAATAACTAAAAATTTAGCATGGGAATACTTCAATATAAAGACACAGAAAAGGTCCAAAAGTAATGAAAAATAAATAAAACGTAACAGCTTTATTATCTGTGCAACAAGCTCGTCAAGCCAGATATTTCATGCCAACATTGGGACCGATTTTGTTTACCCCAGCCCTATGTATGGCATGTTGGTAGGACTGGTTCTTAAACCCCACCCTTAGTACTACTCGTCACTTATCATCAATAACATTCAACACAATTTATTTATTTACCTTTTGCAATAAAGTAGAGTATAAATTTTAATTTTTAGAACAAAGATTAAAATTTTAAATATTTCGAAATACATAAATCAATTTATAAAACTAAGAACAAGATTAAAACATTTTTGGAAAAGTACGAATTAACTAAAAATATAAATTATGAATCTTCATATTAAAGAAATAGAATTAAAAAATACTGACCAATGTGAATTGATTTACCAGATGCACTCCAGTGTGGCATAATACCCATAATCTACATATGAATAATTAGTGGTAAGGTCTATTCTTCCTTTTGTACTCATTGAAGAGGAAGAAAATGGTATGTTTTGAAGACAATTTAAATTTTTTTTTCATTGGCTGAATATATAATTCATTAAGGGAACCTAATTCACAATTTATGTTGCCTGAAAACATCTAAATTATTGTCATAGAAATTGATTTAGGTGAAAATGAAAAAACAAAGTGTTATTGCTGAGAAATAATCACTAAGCATAGCTGGTTAAGGTTTGCAGCCTATTAAACCATTAAACTGAATAAGTAAAGCATTTATTATACAAATTACGTTTGATTACAAGTGCCTCCGCATTGGTTAAAAAAAAAATTATACAAATTGCATCCTAAGAGCAGAAGAACATAAACAAAGGAATCAGTTTTAAAAATATTATAATGAAATTTGACACCATAAAATGTCCAGGATTTTTTCTAACATTAATTTGTTTTGTTTTTTAAATTCAATTTCATACTTAAAATATATTAAAATTCTTAAAAAATCAAAAGCTTATCAAAGTTATTAATCCATGATTTATGTGCATTAAATTTCTTAATATACATTGAAATCCAAATACACTGTTAATTCCATGTAAAACTGATACGTAAAACTAAATAAATATTCAAATTTTTTCCAGAAAGGATGTACTTGCCCCAAACTTGGCCACCATAAAGTAGCTTCATTGCATTTATCAATTTAGATACATCATTCATTATGATATGCTTATTTAAACTTTTGAATCAATGTATTTCAAGAGGATGATTTAAAAATAATACTTGGTATTTATTGAAAATACAGTTGAAATTCTTATTAAATGCAAAAATAAATTATTCAACACTTCAAAAATGTAATTGTAAAGCTTCCCCCTTTTTTTTTTTTACTGTACCTAATTATTAGTATTTTATATGCAAAAGTGCTTAATTTTCTCTGCATCATGTATTTTAAAGGGTTCTATGCTAGATACAGGGTGTAAATGATTTTAATGAAATGATTAAAATTATGAATTAAGTCGAATGTTTTTTTAAAAAAATCATCGATTTTAATGAAAAAAATTATCTCATTCATTACTTTGAACAATTTTTGTATTTTCCTCAGGACATTAAATTTAAATATAAACGTGAAAAAGTGGAGACTTTTATGTATATCTAATATCTCATTCATATAATTCAACTTACTCCCTGTATAACTCATTTGCTTCTTGAAAAAATTTGCATTGTGTGTATTTGTGTACGTTACTTATCAGTCTAGTCACAGTGATAGTACACTTACTTTATCTTGATTGGCCAGATTTATCTCTCAGAATTAGTCAGACAACCAATCCTAAGTACTCTTTGATACTAATTATGAAGTGGAATGTTTAACGATAAATGAAAAAGACCAATCTTTAAACATAATTAAAGAAAAGCATGAAGTTACCTCCTGATTAATCATTTTTCTAAAATTAATTCTGCTGTCTCCTCCTTTTAGTAGAACTTTGATTGATAAAATACTTTAAAATCATTAAATACCTTTTAGTGGTGGAAATCAATAGCAATCCTAAATAAGTGTATGGATCAGAAAGAGTTTGATATAATACAGGTATCATGTAATGCAAAAGGATCAACTGCTAGGATAAAGAGTATGTTTTCCACTTTTGGACTCGTACAGAGGAAAATGTGAAACCAATTAGGTGTAGAAAAGACACCTAATTTAGTGTTTGTTTAAATCTTTAAATAAAACAAACCAATTTTTAAATATATTGATAATTCTGGATGACGAAATAAAACTAATTATTTTCTATTTTTGATTATTAGTTTGAAATCATTTTATCATTGGTTGTTTTTATTTTATTTCATTATTTGTTTTTACATTATTAAAACTTTTTTTTTGACAATGATCAGCAATGTTTGAATTTGAAAATGTTTACTTCCTATTTATGATTTAGTTAGTATATCATTTTAAATCTATGGTATATATAATAGTTTATATCACATAAAATTGAACATTAAAAAAATCTGATTTAAATAAAAAGATCCAATTGTTTTGATTTTTCAAATAGAATCATGATTTCTAAATCCCTGACCAGATTGCTGGTTAGAAACTTTTTAAGATATAAACATCTCCACTATATGATATTTATGGTAGCCTTGATATGGTTTATAAAAAATTTTTATTGTAAAAATTGTACTCAGATCAGTTTAGAAGTAGGTTTTAATCGCATTCGCTCTTAATTCTTAGCAGATTATTTTGTACTGGGAAAATTTATGTCTGTGTGCTTGCTTTCAAGTCTTTGGTAATCTTCTAATCTGTAGTTTTTTTCCTCAAGATCAGTGTCAGTCAAATTGATATTTGTCCGGTTTTAGGATTTAAGTATCCTACAACCCGTCCTTGGGTTTAAAAAATATTCATTTAATGGGAAGTATTTGCAGTAAAAGAATCAAAAATAAAGTTTTGAAAATTCTTGTGCACTTTATTTTTCTGAAGTGCTCTCAGACATGTTGCTCTGTAATCATGCATCAAATGTATTACATTTCTACATGGAAAAAAAGTTATTATTAAATGGTTATATTAAACCATTAATGTAAAATATAACTTAGCCCAAAACATAAAAATATAGGCTGGTAAGTTTTCATTTTGCATAAGGGAGATATTCATACACATTGTATATAATTTCTTTCAGGAAAACATTTTCTAAATATAAGTGAACCGTGTACTTCTTTTACAGTCATTTTTACCGTTTAGCATTTCATGTTGAACTTTCTTACTCATTATCAGTTTTGTTGACATTTGTACTATATTTATTTTAAACATCTATCTTATTCTATCTTTATCTATCTATATACACAGGTGTAAGAAATTAAGAGAATTTGCAGACTTGGTCGATTATCTCTAGAACTACTGTACCGATTTTAATGAAATTTGATATGTACATACATTGATACAATACAAAACAAATAACCATTCAATAATTGTAATACACACGCAGGATCGTTCGTAACACTCGTTGTAGTCGGAAGGTATGAAACAGCGGTTGCAGAAAATAAAATGGGTTAATAGGGGGTATGGTCCCCTCTTACAGATATACAGGTCTCCCAGCGTGATTTCATACTTGAAATAAAGCAATTTATCATTTCCTGTGGCAATTGGTCCTACTCGTTCATCAACGCTGTTTTCATTCCCTAGATGGTTCTCGGAGGGGGGGTTGCGAGTTGCAATTGCCTTCCCCAGAGCGGTACCAGACATGCTCTATAGGATTAAAGTCTGGAAATCTGGCTGGCCAATCCATCTGGCAAATATCCTCACTCTCTAGAAATTCGTCGACCAGAAGAGCTCTATGTGGCCTCGCGTTATCGTCTATTAAAATGAACACAGGGCCAACTGCACCCCTGAAAAGGCAAACATAGGGCTCCAAGACCTCATCCCTATACTTCACACCAGTCACAGTGCCTCTTTCAAAGATATGGAGAGGTGTGCGGCCATCCAACATGATACCTGCCCAGACCATTAAACCTCCTCCGCCATAATGGTCGATTTCGCGGACATTGGAGGGTAGGTAGCGGGTCCCTGGTTCTCTCCATATGAACGTACGGCGAGAATCGGTGTTTAGGCTGAACCGGGACTCATCACTGAAGAGAACGGTCGCCCATTGATCCATACTCCAATCTCTATGCTCTCTGCACCATGATTAACAGGTTATCATGTTCGTAGAAGTGAGCGGGACGCAAACAGCAGGTCTTCTTGCAAACAACCCTCTCTCATGAAGTCTTTAGGAAACAGTCACCCTTGATACACGGGTTCCTGTGGCTGCATACAAGTCACGAGAGAGCTGAGTAGCTGTAGCACTCCTGTTACGCCTCACTATAATCGACAAATGGCGATCTTCTCTGGCCGTCGTGGCTCTTGGACGACCTTGCCCAGGCTTTCTCTCGATGGATCCGGTATCCTGGAACTGTTTCCATAAGTTACACGCTGGGCGTTAAATTGAACTCTCTACTAATTTGGACTTGAGATTGGCTTGCTTCTAGCCTCCCCACAATTCGCCACCTCATTCCATCATCTAAACGTTGGTGGTTACTCATTTTTACTGTTACGATTTGAAATTAACCGATTGCTGCAAAATAGCACCAAGAAATTCGCCGAGGTGTGCTAGCGAACGAAATGCGTCTTAACTTACGCGCGCTTATAAAGCCTGTTTCTCTACTGGCTCCGTCTACACACACGTGTACGCTTACGTATTTGACGTACAATATTTGCATTTTTGTCTAGAAGCAGTAGTTTTACATTCAGTTCAGTTCTTTTCATGAAATTCGATAAAATATGCAAATTCTCTTAATTTATTTCACCAATGTACATAAAACAGTTCCGTAACTGAGTGGCAGATAACGCACAGAGCAAATCGCTGGACCTAAAGACCTGAAATTTTGCATGGCGATTCTTCTTATAGTGTTCGAGTACACTAAGAAAGAGTTTTGAAAAATTCTTAGATTTTTTTTCAAATTAAATTTTAAAGCCGTTTTTGTAACTTTTTTGTAAGTTTGCATTTAAAATAATAATCTGAGGGTTATAAAATTTTTATTACGAGGCAGATCATAAAAAATTCCTTTAAAATGAAATCTTTCCCGAATCTTTACCTCCATTTTCTGATTTTTAGTGAATTTTTAAAGATTAATTTTTAGAATTTAATTTATTAAATGCTGATCACGTGGTTTGTTTTCTTTTTGTGATACTTTAATTTAATTTCGCATCACATGCATAAGAACGAAAAAAATTGTCAAAAAAAATATTAAAATAAGGTAAAAGATATAATTTAACCACTAGACTTACAGAGATGGAAATTTTTACAGAATTTAATTCAAATTAGTATACTTCAGGGATATTAAACATACAAATTAATTGCTTACATTGACCGTTTTGTTTAATTTAAATATTTCCTTCTACATTATTTTGTCTATAAAAATATCGGTTACGAATTTTTTATAAATTTTTTGGCTATGATTTAATTGCATATATTGACCGATGTATTTAATTTGAATGTACTCCGTAGCAAAGCATGGGTATTCAGCTATTCTTATATATATATATATATATATATATATATATATATATATATATATATATATATATATATATATATATATGGGTGTATATTCCATCATCACTCTGGAACTGCTGGAGCAATTTCAACCAAACTTGGTATGATATGTAGGTAGTGGGAGGAAGATACAGCTAGTACCCATAGGGGGAGGACATGTAAAAATAATCGTGTCAAATCTATAGTTTTCGGGGTTGCTGAGATGAATAATGACACTCCCGATGCCGTTTAAGTCCCCCCCCCCAGCATCGGGGGGAAGGAAGAAGTGAAATATCTTCTCTCTCCTTCTCTGATCGTCTCTATAAATCACCGCTGAAGATTCAAGTTGGATCTCGACCTTTATTTTGGAATATTCTGCTCTGGTTAAAGTTGAAACTGGACCGCCTTAACTATATCCGGTCCATATGCCACCACATTGTCTTTTACTTAAAGGGGATCTCAAATTATTGTACTACAGAACTCGACTCGCCAAAATTTGCAGCGGTACAATGCTTTGTCTAAAGAAGATGCTGGGCAGTGTAATTGAAGCGACTATCTCAACAGGAAAGGGAGACGGTGAAACAGTTTTTATTCCACTGATACCACTCATTCCGACGGATCTCCCTCTTAACTGTAAGAGACTGCAATTTACAGTGAGACTTGCGTTCTCTATCACGATCAACAAATCACTGGAGCAGTCTATTATGTAGTGTAGAGTGGATTGGACATCGCCATGTTCCTCCGCCATGGCGAAGTTTTCAAAAATCGCACTTTCTGCAGAGATGTTCATATGCAGGAAGATAACTAAAACTGACTGTATGTTCTGTATATACACATCATTTTGTTGTTTGCTATGTTGCCGCTTCAGTGTGATTTTGGCAAATTTTGAAAACTTGGCCAAACCGTGCCAAGGGTACCCACTCCTTTACTTTACCTAAGAATTAATTTCTTTATACTGGAAAGTCTTAACATATGATTTCTTGCCGTCATTGTTGAACCACTCTTTCGAACCACTATATTTATAGAAAATAAAGTATTTAATTAATAAAACAAATTAACAAATAAAATCTTTATACAAACATACAAAACTTTACTGTAATTGCACTGTGTTTCATCCATATTTAATATTGATGCATAGTGATCTATCTATCTTAGGATTGCTCATATAATATCAATTGGGAATATTGTGGGGGGTTTCAAGTACAATTTTAATCCATTAACTGGCACAAACATATTTTTTTAAATGTTCTTTTCTATTTCATATTTTTTTACACTGCATATTCATAATAATATGTAAAATTAATAATATTTATTTCATGTGTACAACGTGCCTATAAGTTCGCTTATCTATTTCTAATAATTCCCTTTTACTTCGAAACGTCATCAAAACAGGATGCAATCATCCGGGCTTAATGTTTATCATACTAATGCATCTACCCCCTGTTTTCGGGAAATAACAAACGTTTACTTTTAAACTTTATACCGGACACAGTATACAATTTCATGTGTTTACTCCTAAAATCTAAAATTTGTTATCTGTGGTGCTGCAAAACTTCCTTTTCCTTGGACATAGTAACACATCCTCTAAAATTTTCTAGTTCATAATCTTTGTAAATATATATCTCCCTTCCATCACAACTTCCTCTGAAATACTATCACTATATTTTACCCCGTACCGTATTTTCACTAAATAAATACTTCTGTATTTGTTTCATAGCTGTAATATATCGCTTTAATATTTATAAATAAAAAAATCAATAAATTAAGAGACGTTTTTTAAAATACATTCGGAAATAGTTTAAAGTAAAACCAAATAAATATTATCTAATTCACACATTTGTACACAGGAACTGTATATCCGTCACAACTTCCTCGTGGCTATTCTTGAATTGCCCTCGAATAGATACCCCAAGCCCCCCCCAGGTTTCAGCTGTTTACCTCCTCCTCCTCAAGCATTTTGAGGAGAAATCCCATATTAGCCTATGGAAGCCAGTTGCATCCCTTTATATCTACTGTTTGATTTCAGACTTATTTAAAATTTTATAAAGAGAACACTGACTAGTAGCCTAAATTTGCTGTCTTGATATAGACAGGTAAATCTACTCAGTGCAAAAAATTGTGTGTATTTTGTATCATTTCCATTGCAAGTTATCTCATTGAAGCATTGTTTAGTTACCCAAGCTGTTGTATGCATTTAGCTCTATTAAACAATTTTTTGTGGTTACAATTCATTAAATGTCTAGGATAATTATTTGGAGTATGCTGTCACGTCATCTCTCTTCTTTATTTCTCATGGATATTTTCTTAAATTTGAACCCTGCTCACCATTTAGAGGAGCTTTTCAGAAACTTTCAAAATTAGCAAACCTTTTCTCACAAAATATCCTTGTTGGATCTTTTATTTTCGTCCCATGAAGTTTTACTGCTCTTAAACCGTGAAAATGAATGGCCTGGAATGTACGCAATTATTTTAAGTTTTTAGCGGCTTTCTATATTTTTAGATTCTTGCGAGTATTATAAATTACTTCTTGCTTTTCACTCAAATATGAGAATTATTTTTCGCTTTTGTTGTGTACGAATAACTATATCTGACTGAACGCGTCTGAGATGTGTGAAAAAAAAGTATATATTGTCGCGTAGATGGTAGTCGTATGGATTGAACACACACGTAGAGGGAATACAACGCTGTTTATTAGCACACAACACTTAGCTGATAGAACTCAGAACTGAACTCACAGGTTGAGCTACTTGCTCTTTTATCCATCAACAGAATATTCTGGAACGCCGTTCCAGGAAATTAAAGAATGTTCTAGCAACTTCTAGAACTAACAGAAATAGAATTAGAATTAAATTAAATTAAAATAATGTAGAGCTTCGAACCGGGGACCTCTTGCTCAGCAGTCCGGTGCGTTGACCATTCAGCAACAGAGTCTTTGACGGGAAAGGCTTTAAGCGGCATTGCTCCCTCCTTAGAAGAACAGCGTCCCGCTGTCCTAGGTTGCCTAACTGCTAGCAACTTTTGATCTGGAACGTGTCTGTGGTCCGGTGTAATCATTCTTTACATTGGTAGGCGGATCCTCTTCACAATGGCCGTCTTCAGATGTTGAAGAATCACCATTCGGATGTTGTGCTTGTAATTCAGGGTCGTAGTAAGGCTTCATTCTAAGAACATGGACGGTGTCTATCGTTTTCCGGCGTCTTGATGTTGGCTCATAGTCTTGGACTTCGTAGGTTACGTCAGATAATCGTCGTAACACCTGGTATGGTCCGAAGTATTTTTTAAGCAGTTTCTCGGACAACCCTACTTTCCGAACAGGCGTGAAAATCCATACTAAATCTCCAGGTGAATAGGACACCACCCTGTGCTTGGAATTATAACGCCGACGGTCCTTTTCTTGCTCCTCTAGGGTTCGTAGTCTAGCTAACTGCCTTGCCTCTTCGGTTTTCACGACAAGATGCTTAGTATAGTCGTTCTCCACGTCAGGGCAGAAGGGGAAAAGAGTGTCGAGCGTTGTTTCGGCTTCTCGGCCATGAAGTAAATAGAAAGGTGTGAATCCGGTTACATCCTGTTTAGCGGTGTTGTAAGCGAAGGTCACAAACGGCAGTATCTCGTCCCAGTTTCTCTGTTCTACGTCTACGTACATGGATAACATGTCGCCTAGTGTTTTGTTGAATCGCTCAGTAAGGCCATTGGTCTGGGGATGGTAGGCTGTCGTCATTCGATGACTAATGTTACACAACCGGATGATATCTGAAACAAGTCTTGATTGAAACACTTGCCCTCGATCGGTGATGATAACTCGGGGCGCTCCATGTTTTAGAAGTATATCTTCGACGAGGAACCTCGCTAATTCCGCAGCTTCAGCAGTTTTCAGGGCTTTTGTAATAGCATAGCGACTCAAATAGTCGGTGCAGACTACGATCCATTTATTTCCAGTGGTCGAATTTGGAAAACGCCCAAGGAGATATATCCCAATGCGATGAAATGGCGCAACAGCAGGCGGTATAGGCATTAGATGACCCGGTGGCTTCTGTGGAACGGCTTTCCTACGCTGGCATTCCCGGCAGTGCATGACATATCGTCGCACATTTCGGTAGAGCCCTGGCCAGTGAAACCGCTTCCTTATTCTGTCGTACGTTTTGACGAATCCTAGATGTCCGGCCGTGGGTGCGTCATGGAAACATTGAAGAATGTCTTGACGTAGATGCTTTGGAATGACAGGAAGCCATTTCTTGCCGGTTGGATCGAAACTCTTTTTACATAGTACGTCTTCAATCAGCTCAAATTCTCCTTTCACTGTTTCGCCATTTCCTAGAGTCCGTATTATCTCCGCAAGTCTTGGATCTTTTCTTTGTTCGTCAGCAACGTTAGCAAAATCTATAGCGGCGATGACTTCCGATGGTATATTGTCTTCTTCCAATGGATTTCGGGACAAACTATCAGCGTCCTTGTGTTTCTTTCCGCTCTTGTAAACAATCGAGATGTCATACTCTTGTAGTCGCAAGGTCCACCTCGCAAGTCTTCCTGAGGGATCCTTTAGATTAGTTAGCCAACACAGCGAATGGTGGTCTGTTACGATTGAAAAGTGTTTGCCGAAGAGGTATGGTCTAAACTTGTGAACAGCCCATACGGCGGCAAGGCATTCTCTTTCAGTCGTGGAATAATTTTTCTCTGCTTTGGTTAGTGTACGCGAAGCATAGGCAATAACTGTTTCTTTTCCATGCTGTAGTTGAACCAAGACTGCTCCAATACCATAGCCGCTGGCGTCCGTTCGCAATTCTGTTTCGGCGTTTTCGTCGTAAAGTCCCAGTATAGGGTCAGATATCAGTGCTTCCTTTAGCCGGTCGAAAGCATCCGACTGCTCACGTCCCCCAAATTTAGTCACCTTTCAGCAACATTTGTAAGGGTTGAGCTTGATGACAAAAATCCTTGATGAAGCGGGGGTAATAAGAACAGAGTCCTAGGAAACATCTGACGTCGTGCACACTTTTGGGTGTGGGAAAACACTTCACGGCCTTTACTTTATCTGGATCGGGGCGGACACCTCCTTCCGACACTAGATGTCCCAAAATCTTAATTTGTTCAGCCCCGAAGAGACATTTTTTTGGATTTAGGACAAGCCCAGCTACTTGGATGCATTTAAGTACGACATTCAGACGTTTAAGATGGTCTTCGAAGGTCTCAGAAAACACGACAATGTCGTCTAGATAACAGAGACACATGGTCCATTTTTGGTGTCGTAGCAAGTTATCCATCATTCTTTCAAAGGTTGCCGGCGCATTGCACAGACCAAAGGGCATGACCTTGAACTCGTAAAGTCCTTCTGGTGTGATAAAAGCTGTCTTTTCGCGATCTGCCTCGTCCACTTCAATCTGCCAGTAGCCAGAATAGAGATCGATCGACGAAAAGAACTTGGCTCCTTTTAAGCTGTCTAATGTGTCGTCAATACGTGGCAGAGGGTAGGCATCTTTTTTCGTAATTTTGTTGAGCCGACGATAATCGACACAAAATCGCCAACTTCCATCCTTTTTCTTCACGAGGACAACTGGGGACGACCATGGGCTCTCCGATGGTTGAATAACATCTCTGTCTAGCATCTTTTCTACTTCCTCTTGAATAATTCGACGCTCCGCAGGAGATACTCTGTAAGCCCTTTGGCTAATCGGTAGATGATTGCCAGTGATTATACGATGTTTCACATTTACTTTTGTTCCGGCTTTTCTTGATTGATCAAAAATTTCAGGAAACTCAGAAATAATTCTAAGAGTCGCAGTTTTCGTTCTACCGTGAGATCTTGGGCTAGCATTTGGGAATAGTCGACCGGAGAAGGGCTCGATTTCAACTTGGCGGCTGAGAAGATATGCGCACTGGAGATGCAGTTCAGATACCTCTCGTCTAGAGTCTCTGAATAGCCCACACACATGCCTTTGGGAATGAACCTAGCTTCTGGTTGAGCATTCGTGACCCAGAGTTCGGCTGTACCGTCGTAAAACGTTAGGATCGTTGAGGGCACCGCAACTTCTTTGTCCAGCAGCAGTAGTCGATTTCCCTCCACTATGACGTCTGTGATCGCATTAATTTTGGGATTCGTGACAATTACTTTAGAAATAGAGTGCGGAGGTACGACGCAGTCTTGAAGGGTGTTCACTCGCCATGTCTCAGCAGATTCAGGATCTGACATCATTTCGTCAAACACTAGTTCCGATCGGCCACAGTCGACGACTGCTCTCGAGGCTTCGAGAAAATACCAACCAAGTATAACATTGTGACTGCAGTTCGGCATAACTGTAAACTCAAAGGGACGTATTAGACCATTGATGTTTAAGCGAAGAACACATTTCCCTATTGGACGGACGTGACTTCCGTCGGCGACCTTGAGGATTATGCTTCCGTTGATTGGGAACATAATCTTTCGCAGCTGACGTCTATATTGGTCTGAGATGACAGAAAATGATGCGCCGGAGTCCACGAGTGCACGTACTGGTTGACTGTCAATGTTTAGTTCTAGATAATTCTTCGTCATCTTTGCGGCAGCGGGAGGATTTGTTTTTCAGAGGCCTCACCTCCAAGGAAGGTCGCACTGCTTAGTTTTCCTCATTTCTTCGGCCAGGTGAGACACTGGAACGTCTATACGGCGATGGGGATCTGAAGGACGAGTAGGCGATCGACCTCGGTTAGGGCTAGGCGACAGACTTCTTTCAAACGTTCGACTGGATTCGTCGGCGTTGTTCTGGGAGATCATGCGTCGCTGGGCTGTGTTTCCTCTATCAGCTCTGTAAGCATTAAAAATTGCTCTTCTATCCCGGCAATAGCGAACGACATGTCCGGGGCGGCCACAGTGAAAGCAAACGGGACGATTGTCGGTCGTAAGCCACACGTCGGTTTTTCGGGGTAATTGTTCCTGTGCCGGCTCCGGCCTGTTATACGTCGAGTGGATGCTGCGGTTGGATGTGGGAGTCGATCTTCGGAAGCTTCCACTAGATATGGGAGCCAAAGATTTCTCAACCTCAGCTCGCACAATTGCTTCTATCGTTTGTACGCCTGTTTGGGTCTCTTCAATTTGGGGTGTAGTTAATCGCTGTATCTCTTCACGGACAATTTTACGGATCAGTGAGGTTAGATCCTGTCCCTCGTCGACGGAGGCAATTGGGACAACATTCGGCAAGCGACTGAATTTCTGACGTCCTATTCGCTTTTGCTGCATTTCCTCAATGTACTGACACACATTTACTGAAATCGACTGTCGTTTTATCTCCTTAGTTAATAAGGCCTGGTACACCTCTTCTGCGATGCCCTTCATTAAGTGGGACACTTTATCGTCTTCTGACATGGCCGGGTCAATTTGGTTGCAGAGTCCTAAAACGTCTTAGATATAAGATTGTGTAGCTTCCCCAGCTCTCTGCGCTCGGCATTTTAAGCAATCCTTAGCTCGCCGTATATATAGCTGAGAGTCACCAAAAGTTTTTTTCAGTTCTCTTTCGAAGTCGTCCCATGAATTCAGCAGATCTTCGTTATTTTCAAACCATATTTTGGCTGTCCCATCAAGGAAAAAGTAGACGTTCGCAAGACATAGAGTATCATCCCATTGATTAAATTTTGATACTCTAAGGTATTCTTTTAACCACTTGGTTGGATCTTGTCCAGGATCGCCTCTAAAAATTGTCCGCTTTCTCGGTTCCCTAATTAGTGCTGGCGACAGCAGGACGGTTTGTGGCTTGACTTCTCCTTCAGGCATTGCCGGGAATCGCTTTCGTGGAGCGGCTACGTAAAGACCGTATTCCGGAGGAATATTAAAAGTCTACGGCTTCTTCGTATTTCTTCTGCTTCCAGACTGAACTGAGTACCCGGCGCCTCCACCAAAGATGTCGCGTAGATGGTAGTCGTATGGATTGAACACACACGTAGAGGGAATACAACGCTGTTTATTAGCACACAACACTTAGCTGATAGAACTCAGAACTGACTCACAGGTTGAGCTACTTGCTCTTTTATCCATCAACAGAATATTCTGGAACGCCGTTCCAGGAAATTAAAGAATGTTCTAGCAACTTCTAGAACTAACAGAAATAGAATTAGAATTAAATTAAATTAAAATAATGTAGAGCTTCGAACCGGGGACCTCTTGCTCAGCAGTCCGGTGCGTTCACCATTCAGCAACAGAGTCTTTGACGGGAAAGGCTTTAAGCGGCAATATATATATAATATATATATATATATATATATATATATATATATATAATATAATATTATATATATGTATGTATATATATAGTATGTATGTATGTATCTATCTCGTCCGTCCGTCCATTCATTCATTCATTCATTCATTCATGCATCCATCCATCCATAAGTCTATGGATTGTAAATCATTAACAGTAAATACACTGCTGGCCACTGTAAATGCAACACCCTGAAGGAAACATGCAAATAACATGAAATTTACAACATGCATTAGCGGAGGTGAGATATGCAAATGATTAGAATTTCAGCGCGGACGCACATCACGCGCGCCTGTGGCGCCACTTCAAAGCGCTATTTAATGCTTGGAGATTTCGACGATTTCAAGTTCGGCAATTGTGTTTTTCTTGTGTTTTTTTCTAAAAAACGATCAATTATGCCTCGTCGAAAACAGCGATCATCTTTGATCAAGTATCCGAGTTCGACAGAGGAAGGATAGTGGCCTACCGAGATTGTGGATTATCTTTCAGGGAAATCGGTAGTCGTGTTGGACGAAACCAAACAACTGTAATGCGGATATGTGATCGTTGGATGCAGGAGGGTACGACGGACCGGCGTGTTCGATCGCATCCACTTCAGCGCACCACTTCACGTGATGACAGGCAAATTGTGCGCATGGCAGTGACGGATCGCTCAGTCACATCACGAACCATAGCACAGCACATGCAGTCTGTAACGCATCATCCAGTGTCAGCGCGTACCATTCGACGCCGTTTACAGGAGATTGGTCTGTCCGCAAGACGTCCATTGCTTTGTCTACCATTGACGCAGAACCACAGACGTCTCCGCCGCCAATGGTGCGATGACAGAAGGATGTGGACGGCAGAATGGAATGAAATTGTCTTTACTAACGAGTCACGCTTCTGTCTGCAACACCACGATGGTCGCATTCGAGTCTGGAGACACCGTGAAGAGAGGATGCTGAACAGCT
>OU015503.1:108431843-108579343 GCA_907164885.2 Dolomedes plantarius
CAACTAAATAGACAAAAATATTTTTTTCTCTTTCTAATGCAGCAGACGATTGGATATTATCCAAAAAAAAATGCATATCCCTTACGATTTTTTTATAGATATATATTTTCATCAATTGTATACATTGATCATCGCATTTATTAAATATATATTTATTTTTGGCATAAATTGCATACGTTGACCGTTGTATTTAATTTGAATGTACTCCGTAGCGAAGCGCGGGTTTTCAGCTAGTAGCCAATATATATTGGAGAAAGCTGTTCTACTATTATTTAAAGTCAAGTTTGTTTCCATTGTTCCAGTCATCCAACTTTCATTTACAACCCTTTTTACCTGGAATTAAAAAATTCAATAGAATAGTTGACTAAGTTTTCAATGCTTAAAGGAAACTTCAAATTTCACTTGGCAATTATTAATGGCATTCACATTTTTGTAATTTGAAAATAAATTAAGGTTTTTGATAAAACTGTTTGTTTTTAATTATAATTTTTTTTTATAAAATGCTTGAAAATCCATAAATTAAAAATAAAATAAAATTACAACACAAAAATAAAACAGTTCTGAACAAAGACTTAACAAGATAAAATAATTAAATGTTGTTACAAGACATTATAGGCTTGGAAGGTCTGGTCAGGGAAATTAGCTCTCCCTCATTAAATAACGAGTTTCGGATAATTTGCTACCTAGATAGCAAAGGAAAAAGAGAGGGGGGGGGGGGATTTTACAAGCTAGTACTGCTAGAAACCCTGTTTCTTTACCTACGCTAAAATATTTTTTTCTTTTTCGGAGTTTGAATAATAATACCGATAAGTGATATTTAATAATATTTTATTCACAGAATCAAAAATCAATCAGTAAATAGGATTAATGCATCTAGTCAAGTGTACTAAGTCAATTTATTGCCTACATTAATTTGCTTAATTTTTACGGTTTTAAAAGGACTAAGTAAAGCCTAAGATATGATATACCGATAGTGTTAATAGTTGATATTTGAATTGGAAGTTCTTTAGTTTAAGAAAAAAATTATTGAGATTAACCCCGTTAATTATGATTTTTCTATATGTATAACACCCTTACAAAGATTACAAATGTGAAATAAAATTATGTTGGACAACTCTATTTGTGATATCTATGACCTTATGTGACTTTCTATACCGTTCGAAAGACTTACAAAATGTGAAATAAAATTATTTAGACAACTCTATTCAGGGTGGCAAGTTTCTTCCAAGTGGAAAAAACTATAGAAAAAAACGGCTGGAAGAAATAGGTTTCTTCCACTAGTGGAAAAAATGGAAGAAACTGTTTTTATTTAAGAATTTACTATATAAGTTGAACTTTGAAGGTACAATAAATGCATTTTCTTATAGATAAACCTTAAGTAAATTCAATTAGACCTATAAAAATTTAATTAATTATATATGCTAAATTAATAATTACATCAGTTTTTAGCCAAGATCAAATCAGACACCTGAACAAAAGAAATTTTATCCAAAATACACAAAATCCATTAAAGTTATACATTTCAATTTAACCAGCATATTTTTTTATTATTTAAACTAATATACAATAATTATTGTATTAAAAATGTCATCAACTTCCTCATTTTCCCATACTACAGTGCAACATGGTATAACAAAACAAAAGTTTTTTAGCAATAGGATGCTGCAATTGGTTTCTCAACTTAGAATTGATGAATGTCAAAAAGAAGAAAAAATTCTTTCAAGTCCTGCAGAACTTAAGGAGAATTTAAAGCATTTCAACATACCCATAGGAGCTCACTTGGGTTAGTCACTGCAGTTGCAAATATTTTAAAATTTATTCGGTGTGTCCACCGTCATTTCCTGTTATATTGGTTAATGCCAAACAAAACTTCAAAGAAAAATGACTTGTTCTTACTCTCCTTTACATGTCCAGCACACATTATGGCACACAGGTGTGCCATAGTCAGAGACACCAATCAATGGGTGCCTATGACTGACTTCATTCTTTTCTAGCCTTATAGGGCCCAGACTTGAACAATAGGAGAGAATTAAACCATTGCAGGTGTGTAAGGTAAGGTGCCAAATGAAATTGGGGAAGAGGGAAATAAACTTGTCCAGTATCAGCTCATACAAGGAGTTGGCATTTAAAAAAATAATCTTAATATTAATTAGTTATTCCACTTTAGATTTGATATATTATGTTTTGAGTTTAATTCTTTTATATAGTTAATATATTTTAATTTGATTTGAGCAATCTGTTTTGTTTTCTGTTCGGTTTTTCCTTCTTCCACTGTCCTGAAGAAACCCAACCCTGACTATTTGTGATTTTCTATGCCTATCCAGTTAGAAACCAACGAGGTGGGGTAAGGTTTGCAGTGCAAACCTTTGCTCCACCGATTGGGGCAAAGGTTCGCAAACAGGTGTTTTGGTAAAATTAATTCGGTGCCTAAACATTTCGGGAAAAATTCATTATTTTATAGAAGGTAGAGGAGATACCCAACTACAATACAAGTGACTTTTCGGGTGATAAGATCTAATGGAGGCCCGTAAAAAACCAAAAACTCAAAACTGCAAACCTTTGCCCCCACATACGGTATTTTAAAAACAGAAGAGTAATCACTCTGACTTCGAGGTAACATAAAATGTATGTCACAAACAGTGTACGACGATAGTGGGATGGAATTTTTTTTTCATTTTCTCTTATTTTTAGAAGTTAGAAAATCTTTGTTATTTTTCTCTTAATTGTTGTACCAACATCTGATGAGACACACACATAGATCAATTAACACTAATTTAAGATATCTTTGTTAGAAAGGAGATGTAAAAGACATAGTGTCTTTTCACATATTGTGTCCTCTGTTATTAAAAACATAGAACACCAGAAAATGTGAACATGCATATGTTCAAAACCAGTATTAAACTGTACAAATAAAGCTCACACACATTGGTTCTGCAAATACATTCAAACTCAGTTGCCCAAATGCAATGGTGATAATAAAATTCTCTCTTTCTCAAGCAGGAATTTATGGAACTTTATTCTTTCTGTGAAGGTACTTTTGTGATCACTCTTGGTTTGAGAATAAAGGTAACTAAATTTAAGCACTCTAAATATATAAATTCTGAATAAATACAAAAATATTAAAATCAACAGAGGAGGGTTTAACATTCAAATGAAGCTATTAAGTTACATTTGGTGTAAAACAGTGATGTGCGCAAAAGGGACTTGCAAAACCTTATTACATCATGTAAGCAATATGCTTTGAATATTTAATGTAAGGTTTCATTAGAATAGTCTCTTTTGCTTAAATATACAAACTTAATAACAACTCTTGATTTCTATTTAGTAATTTATATTGGAAAGCTATTTATAACCAGTTTACCTCAAATGGCAATAACTGATATTATGTGACATAATATACAGGATTCTTTAAAAAAAAACCTCTAATGGCTATTCTGAAAAATAAATTGAAATTTAATAAGAAAATTAAAGAAATCAAGTATATTACCTTATATACATAAAACTAGATAAAAAGCTATATGATACAAAATTAAAAATTGGATCCTCATTTGATTTAAATAATTTAAAAATGTAAAACATTGCATAAGAAAAAATCCTTATATCCAAAGTAAAAACATTAATAGTATTTTACAATGCCTTTAACAGATATTACATTTAACATTTTATCATAACTTTCAATCCTTTATACAATTGTAGCTAGCAAGTTTTTTTCTTGAAACAGAATATTACATAAAAATTCTGCTCCAGAGAAAATTACCAGCTGGCTTTTAAATGATGGATTCCTGTAAGGAAGGAAAATTTAAAATATTGAACTGCTGTAACATAAAAGCACATGATTATCCTAAATTAACAAAAATAAAATTCATATCATTGATACATTTATCATAATTTTATGATCATTGAAATTATGACAATATACTTTTACTTAATAACTGTAATGTCTAGGCACTTTTAGTTAACTGCTTAACGTTTAAAGAATCAATTATACCATATATAACAGGGATGTCCACCGAATACATTTGACATTAATATATCATAGAAACAAATTTTTACTAACGTTACAGTGCTTTATATTTCCACAGCTGTTCAGATAAGTTTCAGGAAAACGTCGTAAAAGCATAAGCTGAACGTGAAATTTGGACACATCTTTAGTGATTTTTTTAAAGCTAAAGGGTCGATAATTCTGAAATGAAAAAGGAAAATGATTAACTAGTGACAAATTCACCAAGATTGGTAATTTAGCTCTAAACTTACCGAATGCATTTAATCCCAAAGCATAATGTTTTCAGACAATTCATTTACACATGAAAGCAAATTGAATAACTGTAAAATGCCCTTAGTAAGCTATACAGATGATCCCTTATTAATACCGATTTCAGTTTAAGCATTTATATGAACAAAGGTAGCATTTGTAGTGTTCCCGCTCCAATCTGCGAGAGGCGAACCACGTGACATCACTTCTTTCCCCCTTCTTTGGGGAGATGCGCGCCGTCACGTTGAGAGTCGAGGAGAAATATCTCTCGCAGGTCGGATGCGCTATGCCGAGCGGCTTACTGAATTGTATTGTCCGAATAAATGTATTTAAAAAGCCTTCTGATGGAGTCTCTGCCTTGTGTCTAGTTCTAAGGAGGCACGACGAATTACAACATCGTCGATTCACCTTACCGGGACTATTATATTGGTTACCCGGACTATTATATTGGTGACCGGCCATCGAACACAGCCTGCCGCATTCGAACTGCGTCATTGGACTTCCGCTTCGTTTTCGCCAGCAACCATGTCTCTCTCCCCTGGATCAACCACAGAAGCCTCTGCAGTCGTAATACCTCCGTATATATCGGTGGACCCCGCTTATGGTTCCACATGCTGGGAAAGTACTTTCGCGTTAGCAACACCCAAAGCTATATCTGAATCGAAAACAAAATTCAACTATGTTGTCGCCCACCTTCCTCCTGCACCTGCTACTATGGTGCGCGACGTTATAATGAAGCCGGATACTACACATCCATACGAGGACCTAAAAACTAAAATCATAGAAAGATGCGGAGAAAGCCGAACATTGGAAATACGTAAGCTACTAGCCGGTGAAAGCCTCGGTGATAGGAAACCCACCGAATTGCTGAGTTAATGAAGAGAAGAGCAGAAAACCACAATATCAGCGACGCACTTCTTTTGGAATTATTTACCCAGCAAATGCCGACCCCTGTGCAGACTATTTTCGCACCACTCGACCCCCATCCACTCCCGATAAAGCGGCCAGAGATTGCCGATCGCATCTTGGATTTAAACACCATCGAACATCAGCGCAGTTCGATTCCCACACCTACACCAGCCGCCGCTCAGACGCCAGCGACCACAGAGATGCTGTTGAAAGAAATTCAAGAGCTACGAAAAGAAGTCGTTCGAACTTCGACATTCTAGAAGTGTTTCTAGAAAATACAATCATCCTCGATACCGCTCTAAGTCACGCGGTAAGGATTCAACAATTTGTTGGTATCATGCAAAATTCCAACAAAAAGCAAACAAATGCTATCCGCCCTGTTCATTTGCGGGAAACCGGACGCGGGAAGAGTAGAAGCGACGTACCTCTCTCCCGCATCTTCTCGTCGCCTTTTCGTGAGAGGCAGAAATACGGGTATGTGTTTTCTTGTTGACTCTGGATCTGACGCCAGTCTGATATCTGCTACCAAACAAGATAAATCACGGCCAGTTCTCCAAACATTTCGTGCCGCTAATGGCACAAAAATTAATGTTTATGGTCGAAAGAGTATTACTCTTAGTTTAGGTTTACGACGATCGTTTACTTTTTCTTTTTACATTTGTGATGTTTCATGTGCTATTTTAGGAGCTGATTTCCTGCATTATTTTAATTTTAAATCTTGATTTACGGAATCGCGGACTTATCGATTCCATCACTCATTAAACCACTCCTGCTAAATTAAGTGTTTGCAATATTTTCTCTGTAAAACCTAATTGTGTTAATAATGTGTATGGTAAACTATTGCTACAATTTCCTGAAATTACAAAATTACCGGATCCTAACCAACCGGTAAAGCACAATACTGTGCATTACATAAACACCAAGGGACCTCCAGTCGCGGCTAAGCCTAGACGGCTAGCTCCAGATCGGCTAAAACTCGCTAAAGCTGAATTTCAGCAGATGCTACAGCTTGGTCACATGAGACCCTCCAAAAGTAACTACTCTTCGCCTTTGCACATGGTGCCGAAGAAAGGATCTGTCGATTGGAGACCTGTTGGTGATTATCGTACTCTAAATGCACAAACTATTAAAGAGAAGTATCCTATCCCCTGTATTGCAGATTTCACTGCTGAATTACATGGTAAACAAATATTCAGTCACATTGACCTGATAAAAGCGTACCACCAAATTCCCATCAATCCTGATGATGTACATAAAACTGCGATTTGTACTCCCTTTGGCCTTTTCGAAAGCACGCGCATGCAGTTTGGCCTTTGCAATGCTTCATCTACCTTTCAGCGCTTTATAGATGAAGTAACTCGTGACTTAGGATTTGTTTATGCATTTGTTGATGACTTGCTTGTTGCCTCAGATAATGAAAATGAACATATGCAACACCTTCAGTTGTTGTTTTCCAAACTTAAAGAGTATGGACTATGCATTAATGTTGATAAATGTCAATTTGGGCAAACCACTATTGAATTCTTAGGATTCAAGCTTTCAGCAGAAGGAATTGAACCCCTTCCTGATCGCGTTTCATGCATCCTGGAATTTCCTCAACCGACTACCTTAACTCAACTACGGCGTTATTTAGGTCTTTTCAATTTTTATCGGCGATGCATTCCCAAGGCTGCCGACATTTTAGCCCCTCTTGTTAAATTCCTTGAAGGACAGAAAAGTAAGAAAAAACATCCCCGTTCCAGTGCTAGCAACACTGAGCAATTACAATGGAACGACGAAGCAACTCTCTCCTTCACTGCTTCAAAAGAAGCTATAGCTCAAGCTACACTATTAAGACATCCTGTACCTGGTGCCCAGATAAGTTTATGGGTTGATGCTAGTAATGTCGCGATTGGTGGATCCTTAATGCAGCTCTCAGAAGATCAGTGGGAACCCATAGCGTTCTATTCTTGTAAACTAAATAAGGCTCAGAGAAATTGGTCAACTTACGATCGTGAATTATTTGCTATTTACTCTTGCATAAAAAATTTAGGCATATGCTAGAAGGTCGCAATTTTGTTATTTATACAGACCAAAAACCCCTTATATTTGCCTTCCAACAAAACCCTAATAAATGTAGCCCTAGGCAGCTGCGCCATTTAGATTATATTTCGCAGTTTTCTACCGATGTTCGGTACACTAAAGGTTCTGATAACAGCGTGGCCGACGCACTATCTCGCATTGAGATCAACTCAATTTCTCCTAATGTGCTTGACTTTAAAGAGTTCGCCACTGCTCAGACCATTGATGACGAGCTGAAACGCTTATCGAATCTGACACCTCATCTTTAAGATTGGAAAAACACTATTTTCCTCTCGAAGATATATATTTATACTGCGATATGTCACAGACACACCATCGACCTTTTGTTCCCAAAAGTATGCGACAATCTGTTTTTCAAACCTTGCATTTTTTCTCCCATCCAGGTATATCAGCCTCATTAGATTTAATCTCTAAACGATTCGTTTGGCCTGGCATGCGTAAAGACATAAAATCTATGGTTCGCAGTTGTACTAAATGTCAAAAAGCTAAAATCTTTCAACATACCAAATCACCAATTGGCACCTTCTCTGATCCTGATGCTCGTTTCGCCCACATACATATAGACTTTATTGGACCGCTCCCACCCTCAGATGGCAATCAATATTGTATGACCATCATCGATAGGTTCACGAGATGGCCCGAAGTTATCCCTACACCTGATATGACTGCGGAAACAACTGCTCGAGCATTAGTACACGGTTGGATCTCCAGATTTGGATCCCCTGTTACTGTAACTACTGATCAGGGTAGAAATTTTGAATCTACTCTCTTCAAAGAACTTACTAACATGTTAGGATGCCACAGAATCCGAGCATCTGCTTACCATCCACAGTCAAACGGTATCATTGAAAGGTTTCATCGTCATCTCAAGAGCTCTCTTAAAGCGCACAACCAAACTAAATGGACTGAAATCCTTCCCATAGTCTTACTAGGATTGCGCACTGCTCTCAAAAGTGACATCAAAGCCACCTGTGCCCAGCTTGTTTATGGCACCAATCTCAGACTACCTTCCGATCTCATTACCAGTGATACTGTCAAACAACCCATTACCCTTACCTATGTGTCCGAGTTAATTAAAACAATGAGAACCTTAAATCCTATTACCACTGCCGTACACGGCAATCCCAAAATTTATGTTAATCCCTCATTGAAAACCTGTTCACATGTATTTTTAAGATCAGATAAAATCAATCCTCCCTTATCACCTTCTTACACGGGACCACATCTAGTGGTCGACAGAAATGACAAAACTTTTGTTTTGGAACTAAACGGAAAGCAGAATACAGTCTCTATTGATCGTATCAAACCTGCATATCAACTTTCAGATTTTCTTGAACCTTATGGACCTCAACAGCCAACTGAGCCTATGACTGCTCAAACAACTCCTGTCGAACAGACCACCACCAGATCTGGTCGCAAAGTTCGCTTTCCACAACACCTTGTTTCTGAATATATTGTGTAAAAAATTTTGTAATATCAATTGTACATTATCTACCTATCCTTTTATTTCATGTAATGCATATGTAACCTTGTTTATCTCTCTTGTACATCATGCCAATTTCCCTCTAGGTATCATACGAATTTTCAATTGTACTCCAGACTGTTTGTATAATTCTCACTATGTACCTATGTATTAATTGCCAATTTTCTGTAATCGTGACTACGTCACTGGGGGCATACTCTGTAGTGTTCCCGCTCCAATCTGCGAGAGGCGAACCACGTGACATCACTTCTTTCCCCCTTCTTTGGGGAGATGCGCGCCGTCACGTGAGAGTCGAGGAGAAATATCTCTCGCAGGTCGGATGCGCTATGCCGAGCGGCTTACTGAATTGTATTGTCCGAATAAATGTATTTAAAAAAGCCTTCTGATGGAGTCTCTGCCTTGTGTCTAGTTCTAAGGAGGCACGACGAATTACAACATCGTCGATTCACCTTACCGGGACTATTATATTGGTTACCCGGACTATTATATATTCAAACTTTCGATTTAGCTCTACCATTTATTACGAAAATTATACAAATATACTAAGAAAAAGTAAAATGGTTAACAAACTATTGAATTACGATAAATTTCATTGAATTACGTAAATTTTACGAGCAGAATTTACGATAAATTTCATGTTCAACTCAGTCGCTATTCGACTGGTATTAAATATGACATAATCATAATATCTTTAAATATAATGACATAAGACGTAAAATTTTTACTAACTTTGCAATACTCACAATAGGATGCGGATATAAAGCATTTTCAAAGTTATTCCATCCTGAGCATTTTTCCGAATCAGGCATGGAAGTTGCACCAATCGAACTTTCTTATGCCTGTATTTCCATGGCAAAATGTTACGACAGGTCTGAAATGAAAATATAAAATTATTAATGAGCAGTAGAATAACAGACAATCGGTTTATTTGGCTCAAACGAATAGTCTCGCATTTTTCAAGCAAATTTAGTCCTGCTACGCCTAATCCAAAAATGGATAATACACAAAAAAAGACTGCTATTACTTATTAAAAAATCACATCACATACCTGAACGTCAAGAACATGAATAGTTTTTGCTCCTTAATCGACTTTATTTCGTGTTGTGAGTAAATCTGCATATTTTTTTTCTTTAGTAAACCCGACGAAATGACAAGCAATATACGTCGTACTATCTGACGCTCGTGCCGTAAATGGCGGTAGTTACTAAATGGTGGCGCTGCGATCAGTGATTGGCAAAAGCGCATGCGCAGCCAGCCGGTTACGTAGTCTCCGTAACTACGGAACCGGCCACTGGCCGGTACGAGCCGTTAAATCTCTAACCGGCTGGCAAATCTGATTGGTTACTGAAAATACGTGTTTCATTGCTGCCATCTATTGGTCACTATTGTGACTAATTATTTATCTATATTGTAAAATCTACCAAGAACTTAGCTTTCCCCCCCCCCCTAACTAGCTTTATTAACTCCTTAAATATTAATTTCCACAATAGCATTGAATCTAACACCCTAACTGTTTTAACAGACCTCTCCAATTATGACTATAAGAAACCTTTCAATAGGAAGAGACCTAGAGTGTCTCTTGCTCTTGACAGGTAATTTTCCCCTGTCTTTCGTGAATTCAGCAGTACAGCGGTAGAATGCGAGACCCGAGTTCCAAAGGTTGTGGGATCAAAACCCTGACCTAACAATTTTTTCTCTCCTCCCCCCCCCCCCCTTCCGTTTTCAAGCACAGTATGCTAGGTTCTGGCCTGCATTCCTATTTTAAGTGTTTTAATGTGTTTAATAAAAATTTAAAAAAATTATAAAATCTTAAAAATCTGATACGTAGGCTACGCCTACGGTAAAAAACAATTTAAAATTATTTAAAATTAATACTTGGGTAATGGAAACATTACTCAAGGTAAAAAATATTTTTATCTACTACCACCTCTTTTGCTTTTATATTTAATTTTATTTTTTCCTCCTATCCTTAAACTTTCTCTGGTCGCAGAAATTCGAAGTTCTTACCACCTCACAAATTACACTATTTTTATTTACTAACAACTCCACAGCCAAATTTAATTAAGGCCAAACTCCTGAATAAACCAATGCTATTTTTAGAAGTAGGGGGAACCATGTTCCCAGGAACTTCTATTCACCTGTTGCTGTAACTGACTCACTGACTGACATACAACGCACAGACCAAACCGCTGGTCCTAAAGGAAACAAAACTCTTATTTGTGCGTTTCGATTGATATTTAGGCTTTAAAAAATGTATTATGTTTATACATAAAATAATACACTCGTAAAAATCGTGAAAATAATATAAAAAATGAAGAAATAACCAGCAAACAAGCGATGACCGAAACGTAAACAGAAGTAAATAACTTTGTATAAGTGAATTTCACACTCTTATTTGTGCGTTTCGATTGATATTTAAGAATTAAAAAGTGTATTAAGTTTATACATAAAATAATACACTCGTAAAAATCGTGAAAATAATATAAAAACTGAAGAAATAACCAGCTAAAAAGCGATTACCGAAACGTAAACAAAAGCTAACTTTGTAAAAGTTTGCCACATAAACACGTTGGCGAGAAAAATTTCCCACTTTTGCCAAACACAGTAAAAACGTAAACATTGGCGCAAAAAAATCCAAGATGGCCGACCTGGCCCCATTTCCTAGACTCGTCCCCAGCAGACGATTGAATATTATCAAAAAAAAATAAATATCCCTTACGATTTTTTTATAAATATATATATTTTACATTAGTTGTATACATTGATCGTCGCATTTCATGGGATGATGGGTTAAAACGTGTTAAAACAAAAACGAAAAATGTATTTCCCAACTGGTTGTGACGTGGAGTAGCGTTTTTAAAACCAATGTGGTTTCCAGTTATACTTGTAAAATGCATTTTTAACTCTAAGAAGTTACCTTGCATAATATTTTTATATTGATTATTTTACTAATAAATTAGTTTTAAATTTTTTTTAACAGGGCGGCTGACTAGCCGCCCGTGTGCCCCGCAGGTTAAATGTAAACTTAAATCTTAAATGAAAGCTAAATGTGATGTTGAGGCCGTATTATGTAAAATTTTTACCAGTCTAAATCGTAAACGCTAACAAACCAGTGTGGTGCAGTCTGTAGTTTTACCACAATTAAATGTAATAGTGAGCGATAGATGGCAGCACAGAAACACGTATTTTCAGTAGCCAATCAGATTTGCCAGCCGGTTAGAGATTTAACGGCTCGTCTGGCCGGTTGCTTAGACACTGCCCTTTGTGTCCAACCATACAGTTGGAAGCAAAGCTGACAAATTCTCAACAAAGAACCACAACAACAGCGATCTCCGACTGCTCTTTTTGGTATGATGGAGAGCATTATTTGGCCGGTAACTCAGGAACCTGGGTCACTTTGCAGACAACGGGATACACGGGTCGTACGAAGGAAGTATGGGGTTCTCAATAGGGTTAATACCTCTATGAAATTTCCAAGCAAGTTTCGTAATTTAGGACTGCTAATTGAATTGGAATTTGGTTATGGTATCAAATAACAGTTTTTAATCACAGGTTACTGACTTCCATTATTTGTCAGTTAGTGACAACGGTATATTCTAAGCGTGTAGTTCATGTTGTATATTGCATTTAATTCTCGATACACCTAATAACAAAATGTAAAAAGGTGGTGCCCTTCGCGAGAAACTTTCGCACATTTTAAAAATCGATTCTGGACGGATATAACATTGTACTTGGTGCTATTACAAAAAAAAAAAAAACAGCTATTAAAGTAAGTTTTATTTACTGGTACTTTTCCCTGTATTATATGACAGAACTGTTTTGTTAAAATGTAGAAAATGATATTTATGATTTCTGCATTTTACGCTATTTGTCTGTGAGTGGAGGAAAATACTAACACTATGCGTAAACCATTAAACTGTTAAATGTCAGCATTTTTATCTATGGTATGTAGTTTTCAGTAGATCAATAGAATTTAAAATTATAAAATATATGTAATTTAAATAAACCCATTACAGATGGATTTCTGCTTAAAAACTGGACAATTAAATGGAAATGATAACAATACATCCACAGACACACCAATAAATGACAATAGTGCTTCTAATTTATCTTCTCATACCGAAGAACATTTAACTGATATGAAGAAAAGTAAATTATGAGAAGACAGTACAAAAAAGATGGAAATATTATGGAAACTATTTAGCATTTGGGTTTACATGGACAGGAAATATACATAAACCGAATGGATCATGTGTTGAGTACGAAAAAGTTGTTAGTAACAGTAGTTTAAATCTAGCCAAATTAGAAAGACATTTGGAATTGAATCATCCATATCTATGTTAAATCGTCTTTCCTTATATTTACTACCTAGATTGTGAATATTCTATTGTTTATGATCCTGGATTCCGCAAAATAAATTTATAAACATTAAGTTTCCTTAAATTGACAAAGCTTGAAGACCACTGAGTTATATTAATGTTTTTAACAGTTAATAACTGTGGTAAAAGATAAAATATTTGGGTAAGAGTTCCATATCTTGGGCCATTCGGGAAAATGTTGTCAAACTCTGCCAAGTAGAGTTCTCTTTATAAGAAATGTACAAAAATATAATTTCTTACTGTTTTTAAACTTTTGGACGGACAATCAACACTTTGTATGAAAATTCAACAGTATATATTTTAAAAACATGTTGTAGCATATGTTGTAAAAACTGTTGTATCAAAACAATATATTAAAAATATAAGAATTTTTATTTAAAGAAAGAAATAAAAATAACTAAAAATTTAGTATTTTAATACTTCAATATAAAGACATTTAATTTGATAGTTAAAATATATTAAAATTAAATCATCTAAAACTTATCAAAGTTATTGAACCATCATTTATATGTATTAAATTTCTTAATATACATTGAAATCCAAATACACTGTTAATTCCATGTAAAGCTGATACGGAAAACTAAATAAATATACAAATTTTTCCCACAAATGATGTACTTGCCCCAAACTTGGCCACCTTAAAGTAGCTTCACTGCATTTATCAATTTAGATACATCATTCATTACGATATGCTTATTTAAACATCTGAATCAATGTATTTCAAACAGGATGATTTAAAAGTAATACTTGATATTTATTGAAAATACAGTTGAAATTCTTATTAAGAGCAAAAATAAATTATACAACACTTGAAAAATGTAATTGTAAATGCTTCCCTTTTTTTTACTGTATGTAATTATTAGTATGTTATATACAAGAATTCTTAATTTTCTCTGCATCATGTATTCTAAAGAGTTCTATATTAGATATAGGGTGTAAATGATTTTAATGAAATGATTAAAATCATGAATTCAGTCGAATTTTTTTCTTTAAATCATCGATTTTAATCAAAACAACTATTTCATGCAATACTTTGAACAATTTTTGTATATTTTCCTCAAGACATTAAATTTAAATATAAACGTGAAAGAGTGAAGACTTTTATTTATATCTAACATCTCATTCATATAATTCAACTTACTCCCTCTATAACTGATTTGCTTCTTGGAAAATTTTCCATTGTGTGTATTGGTGTATGTTGCTTATCAATCTTGTCACAGTGATAGTACACTTACTTTATCTTGATTGGTCAGATTTGTCTCTGAGAATTAGACAAACAACCAAACCTAACTACTCTTTGATACTAATTATGAAGTGGAATGTTTAATAATAAATGAAAAGTCCAAGCTTTAAACATAATTAAAGAAAAGCATAAAGTTACCTCCTTGTTAATCATTTTGCTAAAATTCATTGTGATCTCTCCTCCTTTTAGTGGAATTTTGTTTGATAAAAAACTTTAAAATCATTAAATGCCTTTCAGTGGTGGAAATCAATAGCAATCCTAAAGAAGTGTATGGATCAGAAAGAGTTTGATATAATACAGGTGTCATGTAATGCAAAAGGAACAACTGCTAGGATAAAGAGTATGTTTTCCACTTTTGGACTCATATAGAGCAATATGCAAAACCAATTAGGTATAGAAAAGGCACTTAAATTAGTGTTTATGTTTAAATATTTAAATAAAACAAACTAATTTTTTAATATTTTGATAATTCTAGATAATGAAATTAAACTAATTATTTTCTGTTTTGATTTTTAGTTTGAAATCATTTTGTTATTGGTTGTTTTTCTTTTATTTCATTTTTGGTTTTTAGATTATTAAAATTTTTTTTTTTTTGACAATGATCAGCAATTTTTGAATTTGAAAATCTTTACTTCCTATTTATGCATTAGTTATATAGTTGTACCATATATAATTTTAAATCTATGGTATATATAATAGTTTATATCACATAAAATTGAACTTAAAATAAATCGTGATTAAAAAAATCTGATTTAAATAAAAATATTCAATTGTTTTGATTTTTCAAAAAAAAAAATCATGATTTTTAAATCCCTGACCAGATCGCTGATTTGAAACTTTTTAAGATATAAAAATCTCCATTATATGATATTTATGGTAGCCTTGATATGGTTTATAAAAAAATTTTATTGTAAAAATTGTACTCAGATCAGTTTAGAAATAGGTTTTAATCGCCTCCTCTCTTAATTCTTAGTAGTTCATTTTGTACTGGCAAAATTTATGTCTGTGTTCTTGCTGTTCATGTCTTTGGTAATCTTCTAATCTATAGTTTTATTCCTCAAGATCAGTGTCAGGGAAATTGAGATTTGTTCAGTTCTAGGATTTAAGTATCCTACTTCACTACTGTGGGGTAAAGAATATTCATTTAATGGAAAGTTACTGCTGTAAAAGAATCAAAAATACAGTTAAAAAAATTCTTGTGCACTTCATTTTTTTCAAGTGCTCTAGACTTGTTGCTCTGTAATTTTGCATCAAATGTATTATATTTCTACATGGAAAAAAAGTTATTATGGAAGGATATTATTAAACTATTAATGTAAAATATAACTTAGCCCAAAACATGAAAATATAGGCCGGTAAGTTTTCATTCTGCATAAGGGAGATATTCATACACATTGTATATAATTTCTGTCAGAAAAAAAATTTGTAAATATAAGTGAACCATTTACTTCTTTTACAGTCATTTTTACAGTTGAGCATTTCATGTTGAACTTTCTTACTCATTGTCAGTTTTGTTGACATTTGCATTATAACTATTTTAAACATCTATCTCATTCTATCTTTATTTATCTATATATATAAAACAGTTCCGTAACTGAGTGACAGATAACGCACAGACCAAATTGCTGGACAATAAAGAGCTGAAATTTTGCATGGCGATTCTTCTTATAGTGTAGGAGTGCACTAAGAAAAATTTTTTACAAATTCTTAGATTTTTTAAAAAATAAAATTTTAAGCCGTTTTTGTAACTTTTTTTAAGTTTGCATTTAAAATAAGCTCAGGGTTATAAAATTTATATCACGAGACATAATTCCTTAAATTAGAAATCTTTCTCGAATCTTTACCTCCATTTTCTGATTCTTGGTGAATTTTTAAAGATTAATTTTTAGAATTTAATTTATTAAATGCTGATCACGTGGTTTGTTTACTTTTAGTGATACTTTAAATTAATGTCGCATCACGTGCATAACAACTACATAAATTGAAAAAAAAATAAGTTAAAAGATAAAATTTAACCACTAGACTAATTGAGATGGAAGTTTTTACAGAATTTAATTCAAATTAGTATATTTCATGGATACTAAACAACAAATTAATTGCTTATATTGACCGCTGTATTTAATTTGAATATTTATTTCTACATTATTTTGTCTACAAAAATATCGGTTACGATTTTTTTATAATTTTTTTTTGCCATTAATTGCATATATTGAACGTTGTATTTAATTTGAATGTACTTCGTAGCGAAGAACGGAGATTCAGCTACTCTTCTATATATATATAAATGGATGTATGTATGTGTGTATTTTCCAGCATTACTCTGGAACTCCTGGAGCAATTTGAATCAAACTTTGTATGATTTACAATCTGGGAAAAAATACTGGTAGGGAGTGGGGGTAAGATACGGCTAGCACACATAGGGGGGAGGACATATAAGAATAATCGTGTCAAATCCATAGTTTTCGGGGTCTGTGAAATTAATAGTGACACTCCCGATGCCGTTTAAGTGGAAGTCTCCCCCCATCAGCATCGGGGTGGGGGAAGGGAAGAAGTGCAATATCTCCTCGCTCTCTCCCCTTCTCTGACCGTCTCTATAAATCACCGCCGAAGATTCTAGATGCATCTCGAACTTTATTTTAGAATTTTCTCGTCTAGTCCAAGTTGAAACTGGACCGCCTTAAACATATCCGGTCCATATGCCACCACATTTTCTTTTACTTAAAGAGGGATCTCCAGTTATTATACTACGAAACTTCGACCCGCCAAAACTTTGCAACGGCACAAGGCTGTGTCTAAAGAAGATGCTGGGCAATGTAATTGAAGCGACTATCTTAACAGGAAAGGGAGACGGTGAAACAGTTTTTTCCCACTGATACCACTCATTCCGACGGATCTCCCTCTTAGATATAAGAGATTGCAATTTCCAGTGAGATTTGCGATCTCTATCACGATCAACAAGACACTGGAGCAGTCTATTAAGTAGTGTGGAGTGGATTGGACATCGCCATGTTTCTCCGCCATGGCGAAGTTTTCAAAAATCGTACTTACGACGACGGTTACTACAAAGATTTTGATATGCAGGAAGATTACTAAAACTGACTGTAAATTCTGTATATACACATCGTTTTGTTGTTTGCTATGATGCCGTTACCGTCGTCTTTCAGTGCAATTTTGGCAAATTTCGCCAAACCGTGCCAAGGTGTACCCACTTCTTTACTTTACCTAAGAATTAATTTCTGTATACTAGAAAGTCTTAACATCTGAGTTCTTGCGGTAAGTGTTCAACCACTCTTTGGAATCCACCATATGAGTGGCAGCTCTGCATGTGTGTTTGATGAAAATAGTCCCGTCAGTTGACAGCGAACGGTTGTATGTTTTGCGCACAGTACTTAATTTAGTTTTGATACCAATTTACATTATAAAATCATAAAAAACATGTCTGAAACACGCAAAAAAGAACAGGCCATAAGCTGATGTAAAAGGAGGCGCGTAATTACTATGGAAACTGTTTTTATAGAAACGGCGAAGACATTATTGATCAATTTGGATTGTAACTCTACCTCTTGAAAATGTCATTGCTTGTCACTCTACTTCTTGAAATGGGTAGTTATGTTTTAATACTGTGGAACTTCGATCTGTTGTTTTCAAGGGACCGATTACACTGAACGACAAATGCGAGAAATGTATTTCTTACTTGTACGCCAGTCAAGGTGGTTCCTTGCTTCTTCGCCACCCAGCATTAGGGTTGGGCGACCGTTTCAGGATCTTTTGAATTCAATTACATTTCCGCGCACGTTCAATTTTTTGATACAGCGAAGATATGTGCAAGCAAAACAAGCCTTATCGATTTAGGCTAACTGACTTTGTTTACATGTTATTTACATTTTATAACGAATACAAAATATTACACACGCGCTTCTAAAAAACGCTCCTTCCTGACCACACCCGTTCTTCTCCTCCTGGTTCCAGCCCTCGCTCACCAGACGGCGTGAGACGCAACCTTTACAGGAATATAGGAAAGGAATATTATCATCGGGACTGGATGAAATTAACGACACATACGGGAAAACGATGATGAACGAAGTGCTGGAACTGAACCATAAAGCGACATAGGGGTAACCGATAGGTCTCTTCATCAGGGAGCCTAACCAAATCATACATATATATACGTGTTCTACATATATATACTATATATATATATATATGTATGTATGTATGTATGTCAAAATTTTGACGTATTTTGTTACTTTTCTTTTTAACTGTTTACTGCTTGCCTAAGCGATATAGACTGGGTTTGGCGCGTTGCGAAAATTATGACTCGTGACGACGGACGGTTTTGGCGTCTGAAATTTGCCTTTACGAAGGACCGTTATGGAGGAACGTAATCCTACATTTAAAAAATTGAACATTACTGAAAATACTTAAATTCTTAATACAGTGATTTCCGCTTATAAGAATCACGTTTGTTATTACTGTTTTTGATTCTTATAGCCGAAATTTAGGTTTTTGGACAGGCACACACACACCTATATATACATATATGAGATAATTTACCATAAAATACTCTTTAATTTACGTTAATTATCTTTTATTAAAATTATTTTATTATATTTTTAAAAGTACAACTTAATTTCTATACCTATAAGTAGATACACATGATTATATGATGAGAAGAAAAAAATTCAATATTTGTTTCAACATACCTGCTTAACAGTTTTAACAGTTTAACTGCAGGAAGGGTGCAAGAAAAAGTTTTGTATGGTTGTTTGACGTAATGACGAATTCAGGAGGCTGTTTATCTCTTCCAATATCAATAGTCTCAGACGAAGATTCACCTTCTAGCTTGCGTTTCACGGTATGATAACGTGCTGAATCTACTAATGTCACGTTTGCCTAAGTGATAATGGACACTTCGCTAAAGATTTGTGTTTCAGTGTCCAGGAAGCCGCAAGCAGGGTGTGGGAGGTGGAAAAAAAAGAGTCTGTTTGTGGAGAAAAGTGAAATTGGACCCGGACGAGTAAAGATGCTCCTGGGTCAAGCTAATTGGACAGTGTTTAGCTAAAGCGTTCAAGGGGAAACTATTATATTATGTCTAACAAAGAAAGGGATGCATTTTACGACTGTATTCATCCCGATTATCAGTCTTTCTTTTAAAAAAATAAAGAAAGAACTTTGTGCCTTTTGAGGGTGTAAGTGGCTTTTTTGAAAAAATGCGAAGAGTGTAAGCTGATTCTTTAAACCGGTGGATTGATTCCTTAAACCGAAAATTTTAACACGAAAATAATGCATTTGCTTTTGTTTTTACGATATTTATTCTTATAAACTGGTGATTCTTATAACCACTGATCACTATAAGCGGTGGTTACTGTACTTAAAAATGTTTAACACCCCCCTCCCCCCCCCAAAAAAATGCATGCATAAATTAATTTTAAAATATTCATAGAAATGAGAAAATTAGAATATAATATTTTTAAAAATAAAGTATAGAAAAATGCCAATTTAAACAAATTTTTTTTTAAACTTATATTTCACTTGTAGCTTTTTTTATTCTGAAAATTAAATCTTTACAGTAAGAATGTATATTTGAAATGTTCAAATAAAGTGTTAAAACAATTGTTATCAATCCTTTAATACGAAGTGGAAAAACATTTCATTACGCTGAAAATCACTCTCATAAAAAATCCTCCCTTACGTCATAAAGCAGTTACCTTCAATTCAGAGTTTACCACCGTGAAAATTTTCCAGCCCTACGTATCCGATATCATATCGGCATAAAATGGTGTATAGTATTTAAACCAAAATTTTAATTAGAAACATACGTTATGTAATTTTTTTCTACGGAAGTGTAAATATGTTTTCATACAAGGCTGCTGTGTACTCACCCTATTGGATTCGCTCACGTCAGCGTTAACGTATGGAGAGAATGAGTCTACTATTGACAGCTACATAAATGCCGATCATCCAGTAAAAACGGTATTTGCAGATAGCCCGAACTTTTCTGCACCTTCCAACAGGATTCATTTTAGGAATTTCTTTCACTAAAGGAATTTTATGAGCGTTTCAAACACACAATATCAGATTTTTTTCCCCTGAATCATTTAAATTTTAACGTCGTATTTGCTTTCTTTTAACAACGAAATACGCCCCATGGTGTGTAATTTTTCTGCATTACTGAGTATAATAAAAAAAAATTTCCAACTCAGTAATCCTTTGGACCCATTTTCTCCATAGTTAAACATGGAGGTGACCCAATCCAATAGGGTTAATACTCAGCAGACTTAATCTGTGAAATTCATTTTCTTTACTATAATACCAAGCTTTGTCAAATCAGTGTGTGATTGGTTGAGTCTCGAGTCATTCTCCTCATTCATTTGGCATGTTTTATTTACAACCCGGAGAGTCTAAAAAAGTTATAAAATTGAACTGCGTGAGGTATAGAAACAGGGTTAAAACTTAAAAATGTTTTTGCCAACAGGAAGCAGTTCCAAAGTGTAATTTCTGAATATGAAAATTTTAAAAGTTTTCAAGTAATTTTTTAAGGATCAACGCATGATAGCTGTGTAGATTTATTTTCTTTAGAATTTTTCTGGCGTGTTTTCAGTCTTGTAATACAATATTTAAAGTTTGTTGGTCTAGAAAAGACCTTATTAGTCGTGTATTCCTGACGTAGGTCTCATAAACTACAAGAGGCTCACAGATAACTGTTTGATTGAGATTTTTTGGGCACTACGGTCAACATTTTCTACACGAGGGCTAATTAGACCGGACCCACAGTTTAAAGCCGATTCTGAACGGCTACAAACATCGATGCCAACAGTGGGATTCAAACCCACAGGATATGAACCGAATGCCGATGCCCTTGCTATTCGGCCATCACCTGACAAGTAGTAGAATAACGGAAATAGACTTGAAGAATTTGCACCATTGTCAATTGTAAGTTCTATATTTTATTAGGTTTATCAACTTTTTAATCTGATGGTAAGCGACCTTTTTAATCACGTGTTAATCTCTGGAATTTCTGAGCAATAAACTTAATAAAAAATGTTAAAATTTTTTTGAATTACGAGCAACTTAAATGAATATATATGAAAAAATATTAATGTTGCTTTTCCATTGTTGATCGGGCTAATATCAGTAGTCTTGTTGAGATCCATACAAACTGAAACATATTAAATCTCTGCACGTCCTTATGATATACGAGGACAAAAGAATAAAGATGTCCAGAGAAACTCGTGCCCTAATTGCAATAAATTTAAAATGCTCAGTAGTTTAATCCAGAACATTATTTATAATAGTTTTTATATATCTCATTTCCTATGTAATAAATCTTTCATACTTTACTGTTTGTTAACGTGAAAAATACGAAACAAGCTTCACCGGGAATAAGAAAATTTTCCAGTGAAACTTGAGTGTTTTAAAGTATAATGGTAGAGTGTTCATATATGTGACATTTAATTTCTTTCTCCTTTTCTTTGTAGGTGTTAGGTACGGATTGCTTGCAGTTCAAGTTTACTGATCACCGTTTAAAGTAGCGTGGCCATGAGAGGAGAGTAAATGCCTTAAATTTCCTGTGTAAAAGGACTTTCCAACGAATGCCATTCCTGCGAGCAGAACCATAATTAAACCGAAGATGAATGCACTTCGTGTAACACATGTAGAATAAGTATGAGTGTAAAAAGTTCCGGTGCGCACGTTCCACCTCGCACCGAAGAAAGTTTCAAACGTAATTATCTTGAAGGAACATCTTCACAGTTGGCCGCCTTAAATTCGCATCATTCGTACCACATTGCTGACAATTCTCTCTGTACCCACCCAGGAGTGAAACATTTCGCATGCAGTGTATGTGAGAGAAAGTTTTCTCGACAGGATTATTTAAAAACACATCTTCGCACTCACACAGGAGAGAAACCTTTCGCCTGCACTGTATGTGAGAAAAGATTTTCTCAACAGGGTCATTTAAAGAGACATCACCGCACTCACACAGGAGAGAAACCTTTCGCGTGTACTGGATGCGGGAAAAGATATTCTCAATATGTTGAATTAAAAAGGCATCTCAGCAACCACAGAGAAGAGAAAACTTTCGCCTGCACTGTATGTGAGAAAACATTTTGTAGAAAGGGTGATTTAAAAAGACATCTCCGCACCCACACAGGAGAGAAACCTTTCGCCTGTACAGTGTGTGGAAAAAGATTTTCCCAACAGAGTAATTTATTTACACATCTTTGCACACACACAGGAGAGAAACCTTTCGCCTGCATGGTATGTGAGAAAAAGTTTTGTGAACAGGGTGTTTTAAAAAGACACCTCCGCACCCACACAGGAGAGAAACCTTTCCCCTGCACTGTATGTGAGAAAAGATTTTCTCGACAGGAACATTTAGAAACACATCTGCGCTACCACACAGGAGAGAAACCCTACGGCTGCACTGTATGTCAGAAAAGATTTTCTGGACAGGGTGATTTAAAAAGACATATCCGCACCCACACAGGAGAGAAACCTTTCGCCTGCACCGTATGTGACAAAAGATATTCTGAACGGGGTCATTTAAATAGACATCTCCGCAGGCACACATGAGAAAAACCTTTCGCCTGCACATTATGTGAGAAAAGATATTCTGAAGAGGGTTATTTAAACGAACATCTCCGCACTCACATGGGAGAGAAACCTTTCGTCTGCACTGTATGTGGATAAAGGTTTTTTTGGACAGTGTGATTAAAAACTATTTGAAAAAAAAATTTCTCAACGACGTTATTGAATTTCACATCTTTGCACCCACGCAGGATAGAAATCTTTCGCCTGCGCTGTATGTATGAGATAGATGATTTTTTGTACAAGGTTATTTATATACACATCTCACTCGCACAGGTGAGAAACCTTTCTCTTCCACTGTGAGAAATAATATTCTGTACGCAGGAATTTGAAAACACATATCCGTATCCATGCAGGAGTCTTCGCTCTCATTGTATGTGAGATAAAGTTTACTAAGCTCGATGACTGTAAGAAACATCCATAGCTTTACAGGACAGAAACCTTTCGATTGCACTGTATGAGAGTAAAGTTTTTCTGATTTCGGACACTTAAAAAGGTGTTCGTACCCCTACAGGAGAGATCTTTCGTCCTCATTCTATGAGAAAAGATTTTCGGAACAATGTTATTTAATTTCACAGCTCCATACCCACACAAGAGATAAACCTTTCGTCAGCACTATGTTAGAAAAGACTTTCAGGAGAAGGTAATTTAAAAAGAAAAACCCTTCCGTTTATGAATATAAGGTTTATGTCTAGAAAGCAAGTGAAAAGGACATATCTTTAGCCATTCAGGGATGTAGCCAACACTACGATCGTATGATATTTTGGCGCAAAGAAATATTTTTGTCTCCCCGCATGGAAAATGTCCTTGAAAATTGAATTCGCACTCTGGTTTGACGTGGTTTATTGTTTTAAAATTTTATATCGCATCTAATTATGTTTTATAATTAATGTAGTGTTTTATGACATTTCTTTTGAATTTTTTTTTTCATGTATCGACGTGATATTGGACATGACCTACGATACTTGATGGGATATTTGACGCAAGAAAGTGATAAGAGTAAAAGAAAAATCTATCAGTTTTAGCATTATCTATTGCTCATCAAAGAAATAACGGTAGTTTCATTATACCTGTTTACATTGCAGGAAAGAGTGTCATGAAATATGACTTGTGCAAGTGCGTCTATCTAGTTTTCGCTTTTGCCTAATATGAAATTAAAATTTTTAGTCTAAACTGCTTTTTTTATACATCTGCTGTGTTTTGTAAATGACGAAATATATATATATATGTAATATTATATAAATAAATATTTTTTGGCTTTATATCGAGTTCATTTATTTTTAAATTGATTTAGCTTACATTATTTTATTAGATAGGTTTTTTTTGTAATCTGTTGCCAGAGTAATATGTGATTATGGAGCTTCTAATATTACTTTTATATTAGATATATTCTCCAATTTTTATGTCTGAAATGTATGATTTTAAATTTGAACGCGACTGTTGAAAAATGTTTATAAAAGACATTAAGTCTCGTCTCTCGAGTAATGGACTCTGTAATGTGTCTTTCAAAGTATTTAGACAGGAAATGGGATCATCTGCTTTCATTCTGAGAGTGGCGCCGGTAAGGCCGGGCGCAAGTTGTGACGCTGCTTGATGAAGTGAGGTTCGGTGAACCAAAGAAGTGAATGCTACACCGAATGTTCGCACGCAGGGTGAGGTAACGCAGTTTCAGAGCTGCGAAGGTTTGTGCTCCTGCCGCTGTTTGTCACTAGTGACTACGACGTGCGTGTGAACAGTTGTGTTGAAAGTGAAGTTCACGATGGAGGAAAAATTAAAAGAGGCAGTTCGAGGGAGAACAGTACTATACGATACGTCACATGTTGACTATTTAAAAATCAAATTAAAATTGATGATTTGGGAAGAAATAGCCCAAGAAATTGGAATAAAATCTGGTAAGTTTTTATATATTTTTTTACTTGATTAAGATTAATTTATTTGAAGGGTACACGAGAAAATGGTTGCTTTTTTCAATCAAAAGTGTTCCTTGAATTAGTTTACTCACAATGTATTCAATTTCTTCTCCCGTTAATTCATCCGTTTGGACTACTGCCGATTTCCGCAGCAAACTTCATTTGTTTTAGATAATATTTTATGTACAGCAGATTTTCGGCGAAAACAAAACTGCTTTGTAGGTACATTTGTATATTTTCTATACAGATGTGTGTCATAGTTTTTATAATAGATGACAAGAATTAGTTGGGAAGATGTAGATTTGTAATTAAAAACAAAATGAACACGTAATCTTGAACTTTAATTTCAATTTCTACAAATATTTCATAATCTTGTACAGTAAAATAAGAACATTGCTCCATGTTCTGTACAAACGATAGGAATAAAACGTATTATATTTATTAAAAATTATAAATGTATTATGCTTTAAAAATTAATTTTTTTATTTTAATTATTATAAATTCTGAGTACTTTCCATTCAACAAGCAATCTCTCTGCCAAGGAACTCAACCTCCGGGTGCATTAAAGCATTCCGTGAACTTCTGACAAATCCAAGAATCTTGAGATCCACTTCGTGCATTGGTTTGATGCATTGGACGTAATTGATACTGATGCAAATCCGGTACGGTGATATCACAAGTTTGCAATACTGCAGATATTTCTACAATAGTTGTGCAGTACGCAAGATACTTTTACAATTTTTACTACAGTCCTTGCTTTACATTTAAAAGGTGAACGGAAAACGCGAAGCAAGAATACGAAAAGAGCACTCCACAGATTGCCTACCCCACGAAAGCCTGTAATTAAACACTTTGTTTCCATAGTTATCAGTGACACTTCGCTTTGGGTATGGCCGCATCAAATTTTCAGATAAAATAAAGCTTCGTCTCCTACAAAAACGTATGGAATCGGATCGTCGATTGAAGGAATCAGAGGAGGAGGTGGGACATTCAGTTTTTTTGTGCGTCTGTGCAAGCAAAAACGCTGTTAGCAAAAGTGATTCCGTCGCTGAATCTTCCCATAGAGCCAACATCAATAGTGATAAATTGGTAGTCTGAATCAACCACGGCAATCAGTAGAAGTGAAAAAGTATGTTTATAATTAAAAAACGAGGATCCGCTTTTCCCTGGCTTTTTTATTGTTATGGGTTTCCATACGCAATGTGGAAATTGCCATTTTTCTTCAAAGCCATGAGCAATTGACGCCCACTGTTCTGTTGTCGGTTCTGGAATATAAATCGGTTGCATACGTTCCCAAATGGCTTCTGCTACTTCTTTTACAATGTTCAATACTGTTCAGTCACTCATTCTATAGGTGTATCCAATACTTTTGAAGCAGTTTCCCACATGTACCTGGAACATACAGAAACACAACATACGTGTAAGAGATAGGTATACATATGTACACAGTTCTTTTAAACCAAAATTTGACAACACAGCATTATTTTAGGGAGAAAAATTTTTTTTTTGGATGGTCATCCTCTCATTTTAAATATTGAATTTCTACATAAGAATTTAGCAGACATTTCTTATTTTGAAATTATTTATTTTAGGGAATTTATTCTAAACGGTAAGGAAATTTCGTTGCGGGTTCTGTGGCGAAAACACTGTGGGAAAAATGAAGGCATTCTTTGAGGGATGCATTCAGGAGGGGAAAAAATGTGTGAGAAGTGGTGCTGCAAGAACTGCGTCTAAACCGTGGAAGTTTCAAAAAGAAATGGGATTTCTTCAGCCTTACATGGCTAATAGGAAAAGAGACGAATTACGTTCACGAGAGCGATGAGGATTCAAACACGCAGAACCGAGAACTTGAACGTGAAGAAGACAGTATAGTGGAACCTAGAAGCGAAAAACGTGAAGATGAAGATACGAGAGACTCCTCTTGACCTTCCTGGTTCTTCATGGGAAAAGACGCCAACACCACGAAAGAAAATTTAAAAACAGACAACAGTTCTAAAATGCGGTCAATATTGCTCAAGTCCATTGAACAACGGGGAAAAAGAGTAGCAGAGAGAGCAAGGCTATTGGAAAGAGTCCAACCTCAAAGCGATCCTTTATACCATTTTTTTATGTCAATGGACGAATCACCAAAAAAGAATGCCGCCATCGTCACAACACGTAAAGTGAAAAATCAAATATACAACTCTGTGGCAGTTTTGGAAGCTACTTTACTCGACATCCCACAAACTAACACATTTTATCCATCCCAATTTTTCCCATTCCATGATCAATACCTGTATGATAGCTACTGTGCCTCCCAACGCTTCCGTACGCCACTTCCTTCTTATTCGGACAGTCGAGCTCATCAAATCGAAGCAACCAACTCAGAATAACCCACAAGGCAAAGAAGAAAGGGATGCCTTAGTTAATTATATAAGTAATTTTTCTTAAAACTAATTTGCTCTACTATCCTACCTGTAATTTTTATTTACTTATTTTAAGTGTTGCTGTATCATTTATTGTTATTATTTTTATTTTTCAAGCATTTCTCATACATATTCAACAATTTTACCTGTATTTTTTAATGGCAATAAATTTATATAAATAACTAAACACAGATTTATTCTTTTGATCAAACTGTCATTCTTGTAGAAGGAAACACTTTTGTATTTTATTTTTAGGAACTGATAAATTTCTTACCTTAAAAATACGGCTAGTTTTTCTTCAGTTCCGATAGATCTTGACACATTGCACCCTTCAGCATCGATTGACTCCTCGATGAATCCATGCAGTTCGGAAAACTGTTCACGGGTTGCACGGTAATAGCTTCTATATTTTTCATTAGAAAATTCGTTCTTGAGAATGAATGAATTCTCTGTGCGTCTTTCTTTTCTATAGATAAAGATTTTCGAAAGCTTTTCATGAAGTAGTGTTGAAATTACTTGGTCTTCGAGTTCATCGGAATCAGATTCCGAACTTAGTAATGATTGTATATACATTGCCACCGCGCACATTTTCATTTAAATAACCTCACTGGCACGCAGTTGAGAGAGAACTGCCTCCCAACTTTCGCCCTCCCTGCACGTTGTATCGGCCGTCTGCAGCAGCCTTGAGCATCTCGACCACTAAGTCATGTCGTTTGCGGATTACCTGCATGTGTGGTTTGCAGTGATTAAGTACATGAGGTGATGACTCCGTAACGTAGCCACAGTACCTGCAACATTTCTCTTGCGGAGTGGCATCCATTCCGCACCCGCACGATTGAATCCTGCTTCCCTGCGTCACCCTGCGTCACCATGCTGCGTCTTAACTTGCCAGGCCTTCGGAAATTTATTTTGCAGAAACCACGTAGTTAAGAAGGAAAACACTAACTCCTTTGGAGACATTTCTAAACCTTTAAGAATATTATTGCGGATTACAAAGTGTCCAAATTACCCAGATTATATAAATTCAAAAAATTTATTACTCATTGATAACAATTTAAAGTACAAATGCGCGAATTTAATGTTATTCATTCTAGCTGGCTTGGAATTTTTTATCATACAAGTTTTGTTTATGATTAACTTAATCTCGGATAAGTGGATGTACTGGAAAATACACTGCCTAGCTGACATTTTTTAAAGAATGATAATAAAGTTGAAGAATTTCTGCCGACACTTGTAAAGTTTGAAGTAAGAGCATATATAAACAGCATGGAAGTTTTCTTCAAACTGCTAAAACACTGAAATAATGACGATTTCTTCAACATATCATGATTCTTTCGTTCACAAAAATCACAATTTCGTACACTCTATGGATTCCACATTGATGAATACATATGTACACACAAAAAGAATACAATTTTTTGCCAATCAGTCATGACGCCACAATGTTGCCGATGGTAGGTGACACTGGTGTAAAAAGGGATTGTAAAGACAGTTCATGAGTGACCAGAAAACGCGATTTACACTCACAAAAAGTTGAAATAGCTGACCAATAATTCATTCAACATAAACAAAAAAATGTACTTGCATGATTTGTAAACTGCACATTTCTGCATCATCCTTGTTCTATAATACTGTAAATGATTTACTGTAAACACTCATCTCACCGGAAAGCACTGTTATTATGTTAGCAAGTGCAAACATTTTTTGAATATATTTTTCACGGTTTCTCTTGGAAAAAATAAGTGCACCTTTTCCAACACTTCTATATTTTTCACTATTACTAAGACTGATAACACACGTCTTCTGTTTGTACACACAAGTTTCATAATCTGCATATATAGATTTCGCGAGCATTCATAGTGATGCAACGCTCCTTTTAACTTATAAATAATTATCATTAATAACAGACTTAGAAGATGGTATGGTGAAAGTTTACCCTGGTTTGGATCCGCGTCATTTACTAAATATTGCAGGCGAAGCATCAGGTACAATCAAATACAAAACTTTATAAAAATCAATATTTCTTGGTTAAATGATTAATTGACAACTAAATTATATTAATTATAACATATATTAATTTGAAATGTTATAGAGTCATAGCTCCTAAACCTATTTACAACGATGGAGACGGAAAGAATTCGTATTCACATTGTTTGAGCATCTCATGTCTACACATTCATCTTCTCATTCATCTGAATTTTCCCGCTCGCCCGTGGGGGTCGGTCAAATACCGGTTGGCGCTGTCACCCCTCGCCAAATCAGTGCATGGCGAAATCTTGTGGCGTTTAATCACCGGGTTCTTTCATTTACATCTCACCGTTTCAAAAGTAACCCCATGCCCGAGCTTCACGCGCTACTAGTCACTAATGATCTTCACTTCCTGTTGAAGATCCTAAAATGGCGATGTCTCCAAATTGAAAATGTGTGAATACGCTCCCTGACAATACAAAAAAAGCGAAAATTTTCCCACAATTCTGTATCACCCACAAGGCTCATATGTTTTATTTTAATGTCACAGGCTCTACATTTGTAGAGTTGGTTCGCAGTTGTAGGCGTCCATTGCTTCGCTTACCTTTGACTTTAAACCACAGGCGTTTGCGTTTGCAATGGTGTACTGAACGGTGGAGATGGAATTCCGAATGGCATGGCGTGTTTTCGGATGAATCACGCTTCTGCCTGCAACACCACGATGGTCTGATTAGAGTTTGCAGACACGAAGGAGAGCGGCTGCTCGACTGTTGTATTATACATCGACATACTAGTCCTGTACCCACTGTATAGTGTAGGGTGGTATGGAATTCCACTCCCGCACCCCTCTAGTTCACATTACCGGTACACTTACCACCCAGCGCTATATCTCTAAGGTTTTGCGGCCTGTCCTCCTTCCTTACCTTCAGGTTATGCCTGCTGCAACGTTTCAACGGGACAATGCGCGACCACACGTTTCACGCATTGTTGAAGATTTCCTTTAAGACCACCAGATTGCATTGTTATCCTGGCCTGCTTGTTCTCGAAGTCTATCGCCCGTCGAACATGTCTAGTCAATGATTGGACTTTCCTAGCCCGCCATGCCAAACCCGCATGTACAACAGATGAACTTTGGCTACGCTTGAAGGCAGGCAGGGGCTGCCATTCCCCAACACCACATCCTAAGCCTCTTTCATTCAATGCCGCGAGTTGTCGCAGATGTTAATGACAGACGGTGGTGGCAACACTCATTACTGATTTACTCGTCTTCCTCAGTTCGAAGAAGGCTGTAGTTCCAATCAATTATCATTGACACTATCTGTAATCTCTGGAATAAATTTGTCTTTGATATCTCTTGTCCTTCTTGGTGTTGCATTTTGGATAGCCAGCAGTGTATGTATGTATATATATATATATATATATATATATATATATATATATATATATATATATATATATATATATATATATATACATATATATATATATAGAGAGAGAGAGAGTTGGTTGGTTGGTTCGTTGGTTGGTTGTAAATATTTCTAAACATTTGTAAATATCCTTTATTCCCCCTTAATTAATGTTTATTTTATCTTAAATACTATCATTGCGCGTTACATTACTATAAGTGACCTTTAGCGATATTTTCGAGAATTTTAGCGAGATTGGTTCTCTGGACACGCAGAATTTCGCCCATGATAATTCACATGGTTAAGTGGTTATCGATTTCAGTAATTTTCCATTTCTAGAACAACCAAGAAAGTCGCAAATTGTATATAAGCATGCCGAACTCCTATCCGAAAGAATTTTCATTAATGTATTCCTTAGTTAAGCTAAGCTCTCTGTGTGAACTGCAGGCCTGTTATTGTACCTGTGTGTTTTAAGTTAAATCTTAAGGCCGGGCGCAAGTTGAGACGCAGCTTGGTGAGGTGAGGTGAAGAAGGGAAGCAGAATTCAATCAACTGCGCGCAGGGAGAGCGAAAATTGGGAAGCAGTTCTATCTCAACTGCGTGCCAATGAGGGTGTTTAAACGAAAATGTGCGCGATGGCAATGTATATACAATCATAACTAAGTTCGGAATCTGATTCCGATGAATTCGAAGACCAAGTAATTTCAACATTACTTCGTGAAAAGCTTCCGAAAAGCAATTATCTAAAGAAAAGAAAGACGCACGGAGAATTCATTCTCAAGAATGAATTTTCTAATGAAAAATATAGAAATTATTACCGTGTAAATCAGGGGTGTCAAACTTGCGGCCCGGCCAATATATTGGCACACAATAATATATAATAAAATAACCGAAGCAGAATTATAATAAGATAGGAAGAATTCACTGAATGTTTTTTAATTATACTCTTTTTCTGCTAATATTAAACAAAATGCATATATTTATGTTGAATATACTGTAATTAGGTAAATAAACATACGTTTCTATTAATATTGATTTTTTTGCGGCCCACCTATAGTTAAACATTGTTTATTTGGCCCAAGTTAGCCTTTGAGTTTGACACTCATGGTGAAAACTATTTCGCGGGATAGGCAAGTTGTGGAGTGCTGTTTTGGTATTCTTGCTTCGCGTTTTCGTGTTTTTCGTTCACCTTTTGAATGTAAAGTAAGCACTGTAGTAAAAATTACAAAAGTATCTTGCTTACTGCACAACTATTTGAGAAATTCTGCAGTATTGCAAACTGGAGGTAATATCACCGAATAGGCTTTGCCACAGTATCAATTACGTCCACTGCATCAAACCAATCTTAAGCGTTTTGGATTCGTCAAAAGTTCACGGAATACTTTAATTCACCCGGAGGTTCAGTTCCTTGGCAGAGAGATTACGTGTTGAATGGAAAGTGCTGAGAATGTATAATAATTAAACTATAAAAATTAATCTTTAAAGCATTATATATTTATACTTTTTAATAAATATAATACATTTTTTAATGCTTATTTTTTAATGTTGTAACACCTTTCTTTTCTCAATCATTTAAATTTAAATTAATGTTACTTTAAAATTCCGGTTAGATAAAGTTTCGGAAAAATTTTAATACCTACCTCCGAACGGAAAAACATGTTAAAGGGGAACGTAACTAATTGGTAGTTCCTAGTAAATAAAATCATTCCGAGAAAATGCATCATTTCGAATCGTCTGTACGTAACATGGAGCGATGTTATAATTTTACTGTACATGATTATAAAATATTTGTAGAAGTTGAAATTAAAGTTCAAGATTACGTGTTCATTTTATTTTTAATTACAAATCTACATCTTTTCAACTAAATAATTCTTGTCATTTATTATACTAACTATGACACACATCTGTATAGAAAATAAAGAAATATACCTACAAAGCAGTTTTGTTTTCGCCGAAAATCTGCTGTCCATAAAATGTTATCTAAAACAAATAAAAGGTGCAGCGGAAATCGGTAGTAGTCCAAAAGGATGAATTTACATGAGAACAAATTGAATACATTGTAAGCAAACTAATTCAAGAAATACTTTTAATTGAAAAGAGCAACCGTTTTCCCGTGTACACTTCAAATAAATTAATCTTAAGTAAAATTATTATAAAAACTCAGCAGATTTCATTCCAATTTCTTGGGCTATTTCTTCACAAATCAACAATTTTAGTCATAATGTGACGTATCGTATAGTACTGATCTCCCTCGAACTGCCTGTATTAATTTTTCCTCCATCGTGGACTTCACATTCAACGCAACTTTTCACTCGCAGGTCGTAGTCACTAGTGACAATCTGCGGCACGACCACAAACCTCCGCAGCTCACGGGCGCTCTCAAGCTGTGTCACCGGACCCTGCGTTCCAACATCCGGTGTAGTATTCACTTCTTTGCTTCACAGAATCTCACGGTGAGTCACCCCACCCCACCTCACCCAGCTGCGTCTCAACTTGCGCCCGGCCTAAGTCTTTTGCCGAACTTCGCTGATCACAAATATCACCGAATGAAACGATACCAGAGAAATACTTTTTCATATCATTAACGAAATATAAATCCCAAAATTAAAAACAATGGTTTTTTTGTTTTTTATTTTAGTTAAAGTAATCTAGTTTCCAAATGTTGCTGTCCGATGCATCAATAATAACACGCTTCGAATCATGTTCTCTGCTTTATCGTTTACGACTGAATTTTTCTTAACTGTTCCTTTCCTTCTGGTTCTGAATATTTTGCAGGTTCCGTGCGAGGTACAATTTCCTGTGAGGTCTTTTGCATCCCTCCATTTTTGAAGAATCGTCCAGCCCCAAGTCGTGGTCATCTTAAAGATCACAACTACTGGAAATAATCCTTCGTTTAGTGTTTATGCCGGCACAATTAATAAAGAGATATTACAATTAAACTATAGTGGAATCTCGATCGATCGTTCTCCGAATCATCGTTATTCCGTATGTGTCGTTTATGTCACCCAGTACAGACGATCATATTGCTTTGTTATATTCCCGCATTATCGTTTTCCTGCATTTATCGTTTAGTTTAGTCGGTCCCTTGGGAAACGATACATAGAGATTCCACTGTATTTTTCTTTGGCAATCTTATGACGGTTTTCCTTGGAGCGTTAGTTTTCAGTTTCGGCTTCAGGTACATAAATTAAAAATGAACCGAAAAATTAAACAGTGACGAATGAGTTTTCTTTTAAATATGGCTGTACAAGTAATATTTTTAAAATGCCTCAAAGAACAAATAAATACGTAAAGAAACAAAACACAATAATGCAAATAATATCTACGAGTTCATTACTGACAGAAAGGCATAATTATAGAACACACATACATGGAAACAGGGGTATACATAGGCATATTTATCTTACCATCAAACAGTTTGTTATAGGAATGAATATTTATAGAAGCTAATAATGAAATTTTGAGAAGGACAAAAATGGTAATACCTGGTATCTTTTCACTTCGTTTACTCCTCCTCCTCTCCTCTTCTTGAATCCATTTTTCGAAAATGTCGACGGCCAAGCTTCACTTCTGATGTCTTCGTGCTCTCCTCCCTCCAGCACTCGCCTCAAATGATACCGATCTGCCAAAGCCTGGACACCCTCACCCTAAGTGAGACAAAAGAACTGCATTATAAATCACTCGTTCCACTTTGGTAGAGCACATGACCAGACAAACAACTTATGGTGAAGTTTTTTTTGGTTTAAAGAAATATAATGATCCATAAGACGTATCTAAATAGCAGGACCCTTGTCGTTCCTACTGCACCGAGGTTCGTTTTACGGCATAGGGGAAAGTGAGGTATACAAAATGCCTCTTAACAACACACACGGACCCCAGATGGAAAAGAGAGGCGTTTCAGACAAAATGCCGGTTTTACTTCCAATTCAAACACCGAAGGAACGATTCTTCGACTTCGTCAGACTGAGATATCTAATTAAAATTTATGAACCCGATTAATAAATGTAGAAAATACAAAAGGAAAACAAAGTTGGGATTTAGATTCAATGGCGGATGTGAAAAATGAAGTGGAAACTAAACACTTGGTGAACCCTCCTTCCATATATACGATATTTTTAATCCCCCGAGAAATCAAAATAAGATACGAGATAATGTAACTATTTGAATGACGGATACTGAAACTAGAAACCTTATAAATTTAAGATTCTTTTTATTACAAAAAATCTATCTTAGTGAAACATGCCCTGAATTTCTAATTTCTTTTTTTTTATTTATTTATGGGCAGCTGGCTGTACCTAACTCACGCAGATAACAAAATAGTTTGATGCAGAGATAAGAAGACGCGAATCAGACGAAAACACAATGACGATGATTTGTCTGATATCGTAAACTCATCTTCAAGTGCAAATCGTCAGTGACGTCGCATGAAACTTATCGATACAGTTGACCCTCCTACAGTACGGCATCTTAAAACACGGTTTCGCTCTAACAGGATAGGATAAATTGCGGGAACCCTCGTATTACACTGCGACTTGTAACACGGTTTCGATCTAACACGATTTTAAACAATGCGAAAACCTTTGTACAACACTGTACTTCTACTATGGGAGATTTGCTGAGTATCAGCATAGAATACGCAAAAAAGACGATAAATATAATTTTGGGGTAAAGCAGACGGTAATACATTGTATTTATGAGTGTGCGGATTTAAAACTCTATAGAGATAAATTGAAAGCTGATTTTATTAATCGGAGCAAACACAGGCTGTATACGGATTTCTATAGTACGAAAGGGATTAAGGAAATGGTGGGTGTTCTGATGGACTCCCATATTCCCTTTTTCTTCGGAGCTAATTTCTTTTGTGGTATTTTTGCTTGCGCTTGTTCTTTGAAAAGAAAAAAAAAGTTTGATTTCTGTTTTTGTGGGTTCGTATATTTAGCTGTTGTAAACAAGACAAGTACACATAATCATAAAATAGTTTAATGAAAATACTGAAATAGATACTTAAAATTTGGCGTTTGATGATTTAGAAGTTGTATGATTGTGCCGATCGTTGGAGCGGTGCGTTCGTGCTGGGCTGCGGTCGAAGCGGTCGTCGGCTCGTTGCTGGCTTCGGGCAGCTGATAAAATAACATAAAATCTATATAAATAATGTAACAGACGTATTTGTCGTGGGTTTTGTCTTGTCACGTGACACCACGTCTCCGGGTCTCACTTATCCAAAGACTGCGATTTTGGCGGCCATTTTGTTTTGGTCGAAAATCGGTGTATTATTTTTGTCATGAAAGTACATAAATCTTACATATTTGGAAAGAGCTTTGAAAACTGATAACTTTTTCTGCTTACAGTTATTCTGTTACTTTAATAGTTTTAAAGATATTTCAATTCTAAAAAAGCACTCCACCGGAGACTCAATCCACTCCAAGCAGTATGGTGCAGCCATCTGTCGGCAGCGACGGAATGAAAATTGACGGGAATTTAATATATTTCTATGGCCCTGAAAAGGGACTTTTTTTTCTTTTGTGGGGCCCGAGCACAGCCGGGAGTAGCCCCCGCTAGTAAGTGAATAAATATGAATTTTGTTTTTGAAAAAAAAGGTATGCATAACAATGATAATGTTTTCAATAGTTAATTAGTTAATGAAGGAATAACCAAATATAAACAGTTAAAAAAGAAATATACTATATATATACATATAGAATGCGTCAGTATAAGTCTCTGTAAAGTATTTGTACTCTTCTACGTTGGTTTATTTTTGCCAGAATATGTATAACTTTATGTTTAAGAATTTTAAATAATGTTTGATAAAAGTAATACGTAATTTAAATGAAATATATAAATGTATAAATTATGTTGAAGATAGTGTTTGCTTTTTGAAAATATTATGTGGTCTAATTAGTTGAATAACATAAAGCTAACATATATCATTAAATGGAAAAATAAAATGTATTGCGTATTGCTGTTAATATATGTATTTACAAGAATAAATTATTAAAATCGTGTATTATTGGCTTCAAGATCCTATTTGTGCATGTATACACATAATAATTGTGTTGTGGACAGTGTCTTTAGTAAAATATATAAAAAATAGCTGATTATACTTGATAAAAAGTGTATGATATTTCGTTAATAAATATTAACTAATGACTGATGAGAATAAAGTATACATTGAATTAAACGAATAATTGAATAGTTTGTTTGAAAAATTGTGTTTATACTATTTAAAACAGTATGGCATTGTAGTTGTTGTATTATTATAATATAAATTGAATTTATGTTCTAGTGAATGCATTCATGCGTATCAGCAAATGTATTTATGTGTTGTTACATAGTATAACCTAGTCAACTTCAGGTGTTAAGCGAATTAAAAATTTGCAAATCAAATAATATTACGTTTCGCACAATATGATGTTGAAGTTGAAAAGTTAAAAATACTATCAATTTAAATGTTTTTTTAAAGGCACTAAATAGTTGTGCGGTTGATGTTTAATAAGTATTAAAGGTAGTAGTTTAGCTAAAGGTTATTTATGCAGCGAAAAGTATTAATCCATATATATAAAGCAATTCCGTAACTGACTCACTGACTCACTGACATGCAAAGCACAGACCAAACCGCTGGAACTAAAGGGCTGAAATTTTCCATGGTGATTCGTCTTATGGTGTAGGGGTGCACTAAGAAAGATTTTTGAAAAATTCTTCTTAGATTTTTTAAAATTAAAATTTTAAGCTGTTTTTGTAACTTTTTTTAAGTTTGCAATTAAAATAATAATTTGAGGGTTATAAAATTTATATCACGAGAAAGATCATAAAAATTCTTTAAAATGAAATCTTTTTCGAATCTTTACCTCGATTTTCTGACTTTTGGGGAATTTTAAAAATTAATTTTTAGAATTTAATTTATTAAATGTTGATCACGTGATTTCTTTTTATGGTACTTTAAATAAATTTATCGTCACATGCATAACAACTAAATAGACAAAACAAATATTTTTTTCTTTCTAATGCAGCAGACGATTGGATATTATCAAAAAAAAATGAATATCCCTTACGATTTATATATATATATATATATATATATATATATATATATATATATATATATATATATATATATATATATATATATATATATATATATTACATCAATTGTAGACATTGATTGCCGCCTCTATTATAAATGAAAATATTTATTTTTTTGGCATTAATTGGATACATTGACCGTTGTATTTAATTTGAATGTAATCCGTAGCGAAGTGCGGGTTTTCAGCTAGTGGTACATAATGTAAGTCCATTTAGAATGAGTAAACAAATGTAATTCAGAAATATGTTAGATTTTAAGAATTCACTGATACACAGCTGAAGGTTTAACAGTTATTGAACATATGACGCATTAATAGTGTAATACTGCGTAACAAGTTATGAATAGTAATAACGAATTAAGTAACAAAAAAAGAGAAAAGAGGGTGAAAAGCGAATGATTATGGTACTCACAGGATAAACGAACTTTTAACCCTTGGAGTTGGCTAATGCAATCCGTATATAGTTGTAGGCTCCGTGAGCCGAAATTTATATGAGTATTACAAGCCGTGCATGCATGACTGATTGACCTTCAATGAGCAGCCAGGAGTTTGCTGTAGTGTGCGGAGCTGGTTTGAGGATAGAGAGAAATATTAAAGTCGAAGTTTACAATCTGTAACATTAAAGGCTAAAACCATGAAGCTAAAGAAGGAGCGAAAGCTTCAATGGGGAATTCTTCGAAAAATAGACCAATTATGGTCGCTCCCCGGCAGATGGTGCGACATGTCAACAAAGGGTGGATTTTTCATTGCGTTGTATGGCCGTGCGGTTTTTAAATCATTTAAAAAACTTTTAAATATATATTTATATATATATATATATACATACGTATATACAAATATATGTATATATACATATATATATATATATACATATATATATATATATATATATATATATATATATATATATATATATATATATATATATATATATATATACATATATATATATATATATATATATATATATATATATATATATATATATATATATATATATATATATATATATATATATATATATATATATATATATATATATATACACACACACACACACACACATATATATATATATATATATATATATATATATATATATATATATATATATATATATATATATATATATATATATATATATATATATACATATATACACACACACACACACACATATATATATATATATATATATATATATATATATATATATATATATATATATATATATATATATATATATATATATATATATATATATATATATATATATATATATATATATATATATATATACAGGGCCTTTTTATTGTATGGGCAAATCGGGACTTTGCCCAGGGTCCCCTCATGCCAGGAGGCCCCAAAACCTCCTTGGTGTATGCACCTAGTACTGCTAATAGTATGTATAGCCCATGGATAGTTCTTATTTTTATATAAATGTTCGTAAGGGGGCCCCCAAATAGCATCTGCCCAGGGGTCCCCCAGCGTTCATAATCGGGCCCTGTATATATATATATATATATATATATATATATATATATATATATATATATTGATTGTTAAGTTGAATTAAGGAAATCATATTAAATGCGCACATAAAAAAACAATATGTTTTCTCTGGAAAAGTACGAAAAATCCATACTATAGTTTCCGTGTCAAAACCTCGAGCTCTGCGCGCGCGCCATCTATTGGCGGCGACGAAATGTGAAACACATTTTTAACACTGAGCTACTCCTCCTTCTGTAGCTTCATGCTAAAACTGTATGACTATTTAATGAAATTATATCAGTTTTAATATGGTGAATAATAGTGTTTATATATTGAATAAAATATTTTTTCTGAATACGTAATGAGTACGGTTGACTAAATGAAGTTAATTTTATGAATATACAGTTGAATTAATGTGTATTGGCGTGAAAAACGGTGGCGCGACACTATCAACTGAAGATGGCCATATCTTCAGCACTCGACTGACGCGCTCAAGGTCCAAGGTTCTGAACCAGCTCAGGATTCTGTGTGAAAGTAGGTGATTGTAAAAAAAAAGGGGGAAATTTATTATAAACTAGTATTTGATTAGAATGTGAAATCTTTGAATTGTAAATGTTTAGTATCTGTATATGTTTGTATGTGTAATATTTATCTACCGGCATTAATACGGTATATTAATATTGTGTATTTGGCGTATTTATTTGTGCATCATATAGGGGCGCTATATGAGAATGAATATTGTTTAATGAATTATATAATTAAATAGCTACTATAATTTTAAGTATATGCAGTTGTAATTGTATGTATAGTTGCATAAGTTTGTGAAAAATATTTGTAGTTGTGATCTAAAAGTTGTAATAGAGATCTATTTAGTTATTAAATAAGGAAGAAGCTCGAACGGATCACAGGAACTGCAACTAGTATTTGAGGCGTTGAAAGGCAAAGTGGTGTAAGTCACTTTTTCAACTTTTTTCATTTGGGGGCAAATATGTAATCTCCATGTTCAATTTATAGTGGAATTGTAAATAGTTATTATCTGAAATATTGTAATAATTGTTATGAATTATAATTTGTTCAATTTATGGTGGAATTTTTTGTAGTTTTTGCAGTTAAACTCTTTTGACTTACACCACTTGACTTACTGACTTACACCACTTTGCCTTTCACCGCCTCATTTGTAAATTCAGAAGTGAAAATCCTAATTAAGGTTATTGTTTAGCGCAGTGTTTCATTTTTGTTTTAAGGCCCGCAATTTGGTTTTATTTTTTGCTTTCTTTTTTCTGGTTTGCTGTTTGGCTTTTTCTTGATTTGTTTTGTTCCAAGTATCCGTTTTTGCGGGTCTTAGAATGAAGGATTGTATCGGGGCGGCCCGCCCTCAAGAAAAAACTCCGTATGGCTAACGCTGGGACGGTACAGCACTAGATAACATGATTTTTCTTTAACACATTTGAAAACTAAAGTGAGTTAAAATAATGAAGGGAAGAAATACTGAACTATAGTGGCTTAACGGTAGTTTGTGGAGGGGGGCGGGATTGCAGAACGGATCCCACAACAGGGAGAGAGACTGACTCAGTAAAAGAAGGAAACAAACAAAAAAAGTTCGTTTCCAACCATACGGCTGGAAGCAAAGCTGACAAATTCTCAACAAAGAACACCAACAACAGTGATCTCCGACTGCTCTTTTTGGAGGGAGGGAGAGCATTATCTGGCCGGTAAAGCAGGAAACTGGTTTCCCTTTGCAGACGACGGGATACTCGGGTCGTAAGAAGGAAGTATTGGGTTCTCATTGTAGTTAATACCTCTATGAAATTTCCAAGCAAGTTTTGTAATTTAGTACTGCTAATTGAACAGAAATTTGGTTTTGAATCAAATAACAGATTTTAATCACAGGTTATTGACTAGCATTATTTATCTGTTAGTGGCAACGGTATATTCAAAGCGTGTAGTTCATGTCGTGTATTGCATTTAATTCTCTATAGACTTAATAATGAAATATAAAACGGTGCTGCCCTTGGCGAGAAACTTTAGCACATTTTAAAAATCGATTCAGGACGGATATAACATTGATCTTGGGGCTATATATAAAAAAACTCCAGCTATGAAGTAAGTTTTATTTACTGGTAATTTTCCCTGTATTGTATGACAGAACTGTTTTGTTAAAATGTTGAATATGATATTTATGATTTCTGCATTTTACGCTATTTTTATGTGAGTGGAGGAATATACTAACACAATGCGTAAATCATTAAACTGATAAATGTCAGCATTTTCATCCATGGTATGTAGTTTTCAGTAGATCAATAGAATTTAAATTATAAAATTTATGTAATTTAAATAAACCCACTACAGATAGATTTCTGCTTAAAAACTGGGCAATTAAATGGATATGATACAATACATCCACAACAATAAATGACAATAGTGCTTCTAATTTATCTTCTGAAACTTAAGCACATTTACCTGATACGAAGAAAAGTAAATTATCAGAAGACATTACGAAAAATATGGAAATATTATTGAAACTATTTAGCATTTGGGTTTACATGGACAGGAAATATACATAAACCGAATGGATCATGTGTTGAGTACGAAAAAGTTGTTAGTAACAGTAGTTTAAATCTAGCCAAACTAGAAAGGCATTTGAAATTGAATCATATCTACATTAAATCGTCTTTCTTTATATGTACTACCTAGATTGTGAATATTCTATTGTTTTTGATCCTGGATTCCACAAAATTATTTTATACTCATTAAGTTTCCTTAAATTGACAAAGCTTGAAGACCACTGAGTTGTATAAATGTTTTTGAACAGTTAATAATTGTGGTAAAAGAAAAAATATTCGGGGAAGATTTCCATGTTTTGGGTCTGTCGGGAAAATGTTGTCAAACTCTGTCAAGTGGAGTCCTTCTGAGAAATTTAGGAAAATATTATTTCATACTGTTTTTAAACTTTTGGACTGACAATCAACAGTTTGTATGAAAGTTCAACAGTAAGTAGCTATGAAACAAAATTAGAATATTTCTGTAAAAAACTTTTGAATGCAGTGTTAATCTAATATAGATATTTAAAATTGTCTAAATATTTGTAAACTATCCAAAATATAGTTATCGGTTTAAAAAGTAGGTAAAATTTTTAATATTTTAAAAACATGTTGTAGCATATGTTGTAAAAATTGTTATATCAAAACAATATATTTAAAATATAAGAATTATATTTAAAGAAAGAAATAAAAATAACTATAAATTTAGTATGGGAATACTTCAATATAAAGACACATAAATGGTCCAAAAGTAATGAAAAAATAAATAAAACAGAACAGCTTTCTTATCTGTGCAACAACCTCGTCAAGCCAGATTTTTCATGCCAACATTGGGAGCGATTTTGTTTACCCCAGCCCTATGTATGGAATGTTGATAAGACTGGTTCTTAAACACCACCCTTAGTGCTACTCGTCACTTATCATCAATAACATTCAACACAATTATTTATTTACCTTTTGCAATAAAGTAGAGTATAAATTTTAATTTTTAGAACAAAAATTAAAATTTTAAATATTTCGAAATACATAAATCCATTTATAAAACTAAGAACAAGATTAAAACATTTTTGGAAAACTACAAATTAACTAAAAATATAAATTATGAATCTTCATCTTAAAGAATTTGAATTAAAAAATACTGACCAACGTGAACTGATTTACCAGATGCACTCCAGCGTAGCATAATATCCATAATGTAAATATGAATAATTAGTGGTAAGCTCTATTCTTCCTTTTGTACTCATTGAAGAGGAAGAAAATGGTATGTTTTGAAGAGAATTTATATTTTTTTCATTGGCTGAATTTATAATTCATTAAGTAATGAATCAAAGTTCTGATGAATTAAGTTTTCATCAGAATTTTGTTGTCTGAAAACATCTAAATTATTGTCATAGAAATTCTTTTAGATGAAAATGAAAAAACAAAGTGATATTGCTCAGAAATATTCACTAAGCTTGCCTGGTTAAGGTTTGCAACCTATTAAACTATTAAACTGAATAATAAAAACATGTATTATAAAAATTACAAACCAAGAGCAAAAGAACATAAACAAAGGAGCCAGTTTTTAAAATATTATAATCAAATTTGACACTATAAAAAATCCACCGATTTTCCTAACATTAATGTGTTTTGAGTTTTTTAATTTTAATTTGATACTTAAAATATATTAAAATTAATAAATCATCATAGATATTAAGCTGCAAACCTGAACACCAAGCTTAGCTAGTTAAGGTTTGCAGCCTATTAAACCATTCAACTGAATAATAAAAACATTTATTATAAAAATTACATCCCAAGAGCAGAACATAAACAAAGGAACCAGTTTTAAAAATATTATAATGAAATTTGAGACCATGATATGTCCAGGATTTCCCTAACATTAATGTGTTTTGAGTTTTTTAAATTTAATTTGATACTTAAAATATATTAAAATTATTAAAAAATCTGAAGCTTATCAAAGTTATTAATCCATGATTTATGTGCATTAAATTTCTTAATATACATTGAAATCCAAATACACTGTTAATTCCATGTAAAACTGATACGTAAAACTAAATAAATATTAAAATTTTTTCCATAAAGGATGTACTTGCCTCAAACTTGGCCACCATAAAGTAGCTTTACTGCATTTATCAATTTAGGTACATCATTCATTATGGTATGCTTATTTAAACTTTTGAATCAATGTATTTCAAAGAGGATGATTTAAAAATAATACATGGTATTTATTGAAAATACTGTTGAAATTCTTATTAAATACAAAAATAAATTATTCAACACTTCAAAAATGTATTTGTAAATGCTTCCCTTTTTTTTTTACTGTACCTAATTATTATTATGTTATATACAAAAATGCTTAATTTTCTCTGCATGATGTATTCTAAAGGGTTCTATGCTAGATACAGGGTGTAAATGATTTTAATGAAATGATTAAAATCAGGAATTAAGTCGAATGTTTTTTTTAAAAAATCATCAATTTTAATCAAAAAAATTATTTCATTCATTACTTTGAACAATTTTTGTATTTTCCTCAGGACATTAAATTTAAATATAAACGTGAAAAAGTGGAGACTTTTATGTATATCTAATATCTCATTCATATAATTCAACTTACTCCCTGTATAACTCATTTGCTTCTTGAAAAAATTTGCATTGTGTGTATTTGTGTACGTTACTTATCAGTCTTGTCACAGTCATAGTACACTTACTTTATCTTGATTGGCCAAATTTATGTCTGAGAATTTGTCAGACAACCAATCCAAACTACTCTTTGATACTAATTATGAAGTGGAATGTTTAACAATAAATGAAAAAGATCAAGCTTTAAACAGAATTAAAGAAAAGCATGAAGTTACCTCCTTATTAATCATTTTCCTAAAATTCATTCTGCTCTCTCCTCCTTTTAATGGAACTTTGTAAAAACTTTAAAATCATTAAATACCTTTTAGTGGTGGAAATCAATAGCAATCCTAAAGAAGTGTATGGATCAGAAAGAGTTTGATAATATACAGGTGTCATGTAATGGAAAAGTATCAACTGCTACGATAAAGAGTATGTTTTCTACTTTTGGACTCGTACAGATTAAAATGCGAAACCAATTAGGTGTAGAAACGACACCTCAATTAGTGTTTATGTTTAAATCTTTAAATAAAACAAACTAATTTTTAAATTTATTAATAATTCTAGATAACGAAATAAAACTAATTATTTTCTTTTTCGATTATTAGTTTGAAATCATTTTGTTATTGGTTGTTTTTCTTTTATTTCATTATTTGTTTTTAAATTATTAAATTTTTTTTTGACTACGATCAGCAATGTTTGAATTTGAAAATGTTTACTTCCTATTTATGCTTTAGTTATATAGTAGTATAGTATATAATTTTAAATCTATGGTATATATAATAGTTTATATCACATAAAATTGAATTTTAAAAAAATCTGATTTAAATAAAAAGGTCCAATTGTTTTGATTTTAAAAAAAATCATGATTTTTAAATCTTTGACCAGATTACTGGTTAGAAAATTTTTAAGATATAAAAATCTCCATTATATGATATTTATGGTAGCCTTGATATGGTTTATAAAAGATTTTATTCTCAAAATTGTACTCAGATCAGTTTAGAAGTAGGTTTTAATTGCCTTCTCTCTTAATTCTTAGTAGATTATTTTGTACTGGCAAAATTTATATCTGCATCCTTGCAGTTCATGTCTTTGGTAATCTTCTAATCTATAGTCTTTTTCCTCAAGATCAGTGTCAGTCAAATTGATATTTGTCCGGTTTTAGGATTTAAGTATCCTACAACCCGTCCTTGGGGTAAAAAATATTCATTTAATGGAAAGTATTTGCAGTAAAAGAATCAAAAGATAAAGTTTTGAAAATTCTTGTGCACTTTATTTTTCTCAAGTGCTCTAGACATGTTGCTCTGTAATTATGCATCAAATGTATTATATTTCTACATGGAAAAAATGTTATTATTAAATGGTTATATTAAACCATTAATGTAAAATATAACTTAGCCCAAAAGATGAAAATATAAGCTGGTAAATTTTCATTTTGCATAAGGGAGATGTTCATACACATTGTATATAATTTCTTTCAGAAAAAGAATTTTCTAAATATAAGTGAACCATGTACTTCTTTTACAGTCATTTTTACCGTTTAGCATTTCATGTGGAACTTTCTTACTCATTGTCAGTTTTGTTGACATTTGCACTATAACTATTTTAAACATCTATCTTATTCTATCTTTATCTATCTATATACACTGGTGTAAGAAATTAAGAGAATTTGCAGACTTGGTCGATTATCTCTAGAACTACTGTACCGATTTTAAGGAAATTTGATAAGTACATACATTGATACAATACAAAACAAATAACCATTCAATAATTGTAATACACACGCATGATCGTTCGTAACACTCGTTGTAGTCGAAAAGTATGAAAGAGCGGTTGCAGAAAAAAAATTGGTTAATAAGGGGTATGGTCCCCTCTTACAGATATACAGGTCTCGCAGCGTGATTTCATACTTGAAATAAGGCAGTTTATCATTTCCTGTGGCAATTGGTCCCACTCGTTCAGCAACGCTGTTTTCATTCCCTGGATGGTTCTCGGAGGGGGGTTGCGAGTTGCAATTGCCCTCCCCAGAGCGTCTCAGACATGCTCTATAGGGTTAAGGTCTAGAGATCTGGCTGACCAATCCATCCGGCGAGTATCCTCACTCTCTAGAAATTCGTCGACCAGAAGAGCTCTATGTGGCCTCGCGTTATCGTCCCTTAAAATGAACTCAGGGCCAACTGCACCCCTGAAAAGGCGAACATAGGGCTCCAAGACATCATCCCTATACCTCACACCAGTCACAGTGCCTCTTTCAAAGACATGGAGAGGTATGGGGCCATCCAATATGATGCCTGCCCAGACCATTAAACCTCCTCCGCCATAATGGTCGATTTCGCGGACATTGGAGGGTAGGTAGCGGGTCCCTGGTTCTCTCCATATGAACGTACGGCGAGAATCGGTGTTTAGGCTGAACCGGGACTCATGAGTGAAGACAACGGTCGCCCATTGATCCATACTCCAATCTCTATGCTCTCTGCACCATGATAAACGGATTGTCCTGTTCGTAGAAGTGAGTGAGACTCAAACAACAGGTCTTCTTGCAAACAACCCTCTCTCATAAAGTCTTTAGGAAACAGTCACCCTTGATACACGGGTTCCTGTGGCTGCATACAAGTCAGGAGAGAGATGAGAAGCTGTAGCACTCCTGTTACGCCTCGCTATAATCGACAAATGGCGATCATCTCTGCCCGTCGTGGCTCTTGGACGACCTTGCCCAGGCTTTCTCTCGATGGATCCGGTATCCTGAAACTGTTTCCATATGTTTCACACGACGCTGGGCGTTACATTGAACTCTCTACTAATTTGGACTTGAGATTGGCTTGCTTCCAGCCTCCCCACAATTCGTCACCTCATTCCATCATCTAAACGTTGGTGGTTACTCATTTTTACTGTTACAATTTGAAATTAACCGATTGCTGTAAAATAACACCAAGAAATTCGCCGAGGTGTGCTAGCGAACGAAATGCATCTTAACTTACGCGGGCTTATAAAGCCTGATTCTCTACTGGCTCCGTCTACACACACGTGTACGCTTACGTATTTGACGTACAAGATTTGCATTTTTGTCTAGACTCAGTGGTTTTACATTCAGTTCAGTTCTTTTCATGAAATTCGATAAAATATGCAAATTCTCTTAATTTATTTCACCAGTGTATATAAAACAGTTCCATAACTGAGTGACAGATAACGCACAGACCAAAGACCATTGCACCTAAAGACCTGAAATTTTGCATGGCGATTCTTCTTATAGTTGGAGTGCACTAAGGAAGATTTTTGAAAAATTCTTAGATTTTTTTCAAATTAAATTGTAAAGCTTTTTTTCTAACCTTTTTTTAAGTTGCATTTAAAATAATAATCTGAGGGTTATAAAATTTTTATTACGAGGCAAATCATAAAAAAATCCTTTAAAATGAAATCTTTCCCGAATCTTTACCTCCATTTTCTGATTTTTAGTGAATTTTTAAAGATTAATTTTTAGAATTTAATTTATTTAATGCTGATCACGTGGTTTGTTTTCTTTTGTGATACTTTAATTTAATTTCGCATCACATGCATAAGAACGAAAAAAATGACAAAATAATATTAAAATAAGGTAAAAGATATAATTTAACCACTAGAGTTATAGAGATGGAAATTTTTACATAATTTAATTCAAATTAGTTTACTTCATGGATATTAAACATACAAATTAATTGCTTACATTGACCGTTGTATTTAATTTAAATATTTCATTCTACATTATTTTGTCTATAAAAATATCGGTTACGAATTTTTTTATAATTGTTTTGGCAATAATTTTATTGCATATATTGACCGTTGTATTTAATTTAAATGTACCCCGTAGCAAGGCATGGGTATTCAGCTATTCTTATATATACAGAGGCTGTTCACACATTTTTTAGACGATGTATATTGTATTCACAAAACTAAATTACATAAAATTCTTCTGTTTTAAATGTTCTATTTGACATCCCTTATTCTGAACTATCTTTCGACACCACAATTTCCAGGATAATAATGCCTTTTGTAGTGTCAGAAGAGGTATTCTATCCCATTCCTCCTGAACAGCTTTCCAGAGTCCTGTAAAGGTTTTGGGACGACGTTTGGATAATGCAGATTTTAAAAGTCCGAAAGCACAAAAATCCATAGGTGATACATCGGGAGATTTAGTAGGGATATCAGTGAAGGGTATGGTTTTGATACCAGTTTTTTGTTCCTTTCTTTTAGGAAATTTACAGTGGATTTTGATGTGTGACTGCTAGCTTTGTCCTGATGGAGTCTCACAGATTGATGTCACTGTGGGTAAAGCAATGGTATTTCATTCAGAAAAATTGGCGATAAAATATGTTCCTGATAGTATTTGGAGTTAATCTTGACATTTTTTTCCACTCTCTTTATTTTTAACTTGCCATTATAAGAAAAACCAGCAACAATCATGAATCCCTTAGAAAAACTTTCTTTCGATTCTTTGAACCATGTACTTAAATTTTTTTTCTCCCCTTTTATGATAATAAATGGCTCTTTTTTGTTGCAATCATTTAAATACACCCATCATTCATCTGTTGTGACAATTGTTTTCCATTTTTCTTTGGATAAGTGTTTTTCATATAGAATTCTGCAGCGTGTCCTGCGTTCAGCGATATGATTTGGAAGAAGACGATGCACATTGCGTTTTTTCGCTTTCTTAAGATTTAAATCAACGTTTATCATTTTGTTTACAGTGGACACCGAGCATTGTAATGATTTTGCAACTGTCCTTTGACTAGGGGGATTTTCTTATAACATTAAACAACGTACCTTTGCAATAGTCGAAGATGTCCGTTTTTTTCTTGGATACTTGTTTGGAATTTTTGTCCCACTTGAAGCTCCAATTTGACGTTTTTTTCTTTTCTTGTTGACGATATTACCTATCGACGCTTTAGATATCACAAAACCATGACTCTCACATCGTTTTTGGATAACGGAGTATGCATATTTCTCTTCGGAAAGAGCATAAATGTAGCCTTCGAACCACTGCTTTGTTAAAAACGCCATTTTGAATAAAAACAAAACTTTCAAGCCGGAGACGATAATTTTGAATTTTAAAGACATAGTACAATTGCAATTATTTCTTTTGCAGCAAACGATTTTATATTACCGCTTACCAAAATCGTCTAAAAAATGTGCGAACAGCCTCTCTTATATATATATATATATATATATGGATCTATGCATGGGTATATATTCCAGCATCACTCTAGAGCTGCTGGAGCAATTTCAACCACACCTGGTACGATTTACAATCTGGGAAAAAATACTGGTAGGGAGTGGGAGTAACATACGGGTAGCACCCATAGGGGAGGACATGTAAAAATAACCGTGTCAAATCTATAGTTTTCGGGGTTGCTGATATGAATAATGACACTCCCGATGCCGTTTAATTCCCCCCCCCCCCACACACATCAGCATCGGGGGAGGGGGGGAAGGAAGAAGTGAAATATCTCCTCTCTCCTTCTCTGGCCGTCTCTATAAATCACCGCTGAAGATTCAAGTTGTATCTCGACCTTTATTTTGGAATATTCTGCTCTGGTTAAAGTTGAAACTGGACCGCCTTAACTATATCCGGTCCATATGCCACCACATTGTCTTTTACTTAAAGAGGGATCTCCAATTATTGTACTACAGAACCTCGACCCGCCAAAACTTTGCAACGGCACAAGGCTTTGTCTAAAGAAGATACTGGGCAATGTAATTGAAGCGACTGTCTTAACAGGAAAGGGAGACGGTGAAACAGTTTTTATCCCACTGATACCACTCATTACGACGGATCTCCCTCTTAACTGTAAGAGATTGCAATTTACTGTGAGACTTGCGTTCTCTATCGCGATCAACAAGTCACTGGATCAGTCTATTATGTAGTGTAGAGTGTATTGGACATCGCCATGTTCCTCCGCCATGGCGAAGTTTTCAAAAATCGCACTTATGACTACGGTTCCTACAGAGATGTTCATATGCAGGAAGATAACTAAAACTGACTGTATATTCTGTATATACACATCATTTTGTTGTTTGCTATGTTGCCGCTACCGTCGTATTTCAGTGGGTTTTTGGCAAATATTGAAAACTTGGCCAAACCGTGCCAAGGGGTACCCAATCCTTTACTTTACCTAAGAATTAATTTCTTTATACTGGAAAGTCTTAACATATGAGTTCTTGCCGTAAGTGTTGAACCACTCTTTCGAACCACTATATTTATTGAAAATAAAGTATTCAATTAATAAATAAAATTAACAAATAAAATCTTTATACAAACATACAAAATCTTTATACTGTAATTGCACTGTGTTTCATCCATATTTAATATTGATGCATAGTGATCTGTCTTAGAATTGCTGATATCATTTCAATTGGGAGTATTGTGGTGGGTTTGAAGTAGATATAAAGGGATGCAACTGGCTTCCATAGGCTAATATGGGATTTCTCCTCAAAATGTTTGAGGAGGAGGAGGTAAACAGCTGAAACCTGGGGTGGGGCTTGGGGTATCTATTCGGGGCCAGTTCAAGAATAGCCATGAGGAAGTTGTGACGGATATACAGTTCCTGTGTACAAATGTGTGGATTAGATAATATTTATTTGGTTTTACTTTAAATTATTTCCGAATGTATTTTAAAAAACGTGTCTTAATTTATTGATTTTTTTATTTATAAATATTAAAGCGATATATTACAGCTATGAAACAAATACAGAAGTATTTATTTAGTGAAAATACGGTACGGGGTAAAATATAGTGATAGTATTTCAGAGGAAGTTGTGATGGAAGGGAGATATATATTTACAAAGATTATGAACTAGAAAATTTTAGAGGATGTGTTACTATGTCCAAGGAAAAGGAAGTTTTGCAGCACCACAGATAACAAATTTTAGATTTTAGGAGTAAACACATGAAATTGTATACTGTGTCCGGTATAAAGTTTAAAAGTGAACGTTTGTTATTTCCCGAAAACAGCGGGTAGATGCATTAGTATGATAAACATTAAGCCCGGATGATTGCATCCTGTTTTGATGACGTTTCGAAGTAAAAGGGAATTATTAGAAATAGATAAGAGAACTTATAGGCACGTTGTACACATGAAATAAATATTATTAATTTTACATATTATTATGAATATGAAGTGTAAAAAAATATGAAAAGAAAAGAACATTTAAAAAAATTATGTTTCAGACTTATTTAAAATTTTATAAAGAGAGCACTGACTAGTAGCCTAAATTTGCTGTCTTGATATAGACAGGTAAATCTACTCAGTGCAAAAAATTGTGTGTATTTTGTATCATTTCCATTGCAAGTTATCTCATTGAAGCATTGTTTAGTTACCCAAGCTGTTGTATGCATTTAGCTCTATTAAACAATTTTTTGTGGTTACAATTCATTAAATGTCTAGGATAATTATTTGGAGTGTGCTGTCACGTCATCTCTCCTCTTTATTTCTCATGGATATTTTCTTAAATTTGAACCCTGCTCAACCATTTAGAGGAGCTTTTCAGAAACTTTCAAAATTAGCAAACCTTTTCTCACAAAATATCCTTGTTGGATCTTTTATTTTCGTCCCATGAAGTTTTACTGCTCTTAAACCGTGAAAATGAAGGGCCAGGAATGTACGCAATTATTTTAAATTTTTAGCGACTTTCTATATTTTTAGATTCTTGCGAGTATTATAAATTACTTCTTGCTTCTCACTCAAATATGAGAATTATTTTTCGCTTTTGTTGTGTACGAATAACTATATCTGACAGAACACGTCTGAGATGTGTGAAAAAACAAGTATATATATATATATATATATATATATATATATATATATATATATATATATATATATATATATATATATACACCTTTTTTCAGGATATTGGATAATGCTTGTGAATTATGTCTTGTTAATCAAACAAGTTCCGAACACCGTAAGGTGTCATACAATTATTACGTACAATTATTACGTATAATACAATTATTACGTACAATTTTAGTCATTTTGGATCTCAGCCCTATCCTTGTGAGCAAGAAAAAAAAAGTTGGAATCTCTGACCCCCCTCCCATTTTGCTTACGTAAGATCAAGCAAATTTCTTGTTGCTATTTAGTAGACCAAATATTTTTTTTTGAATGATTAAAGTTATTGCACATTTCTGAGCAAAAGTCTATGGATTTTAAATCATTAACAGTAAATACAATGAATAACTAAAGACAGCCAGAATGATTTCAGCATTCTAAAGGTTTCATTAATTCGTTGGAAGAAAATAGTATAATACAAAATATGTAAATGCCAATGACAGGGGAGTGGATGGAGTCAGGAGTCCATCGCAATGCACGCTCTCGCTTGCATATTTTCTGTGTTACACAAGCTTTGATATATTTCCTTGTCAGGAAATATAAACAAAGCTTGAACCCCTTCTCTTCCATAAATAAATTATGAATTTTTAATACTTTAACACAGCCCCTAATTAAAAATGTTCAGAATATATATATATATATATATATATATATATATATATATATATATATATATATATATATATATATGTGTGTGTGTTTGTTTGTTTGTCTTTTTCTTTGTGTTTTTGTTTGTTGTTTGTTTAAAGATATATATGAAGTTGTGTTTACAACTTATTTAGTATAAATTTACGTTAGCATATTCATGGTATTGTGCGGCATTTTCTTGCATCTCATATTTCCCCTTTTGTATCTCCTGATCTAATTTTAAATTATGATTTTGTTGAGATACCTCTTAAAGTGGCTTTGAATTTTATAGAAAGCTTTTAAATAAAACATAAAGTTTGTAAATGAATAAAAGTTAATGAAATCTAAATATAATTGCTTTAAATCTTCTGTTGAAACTCATTAACAAGTGTACCGATATATGTGTCTGCAAAGTTATAGATGATTCAAAACCTCCCCTTCTTCTGGCATCTGTTAGAACAGTATGTCCTCGAGTTACACGGATTCGTAGATACGCGGTTGTAATTTTCAATTTTTTTTCCCTACTCGTAAATGTCAGTCGTTTCGCGCGTTTACAGTTGTGCAACGTTGCCGATACGAATGAGTGGCAGCTCTACACGTGTGTTTCGTGAAAATAGTCCCGTCAGAGGCCAGCGAACGGTTGTGTGTTTTGCGCGGAGTACTCAATTTAGTTTTCGATACCAAATTACAATATGAAACCATAAAAAACATGTCTGAAACACGCAAAAAGGAACAGACCATAAGCTGATGTATAAGGAGGCGCGTAATTACTATGGAAACTAATTTTGAAATTAAACGACATGAAAAGGGTAATAAGATTGTGGACATTGCGTGTGTAAACGGTGTGAACGCATCGACCGTCAGAACTCTGATAAAATATAACGATCGGATTAAGCAACTCGAGAAGAATTATGTTCCTGTGCTATCGCCGATGATTTCGCAAAAAAGAGGTGTTTTTATAGAAACGGCAAGGAAATTATTGATAAATTTGGATTGAAGGTCTCTAACGCAAACGCATACCGATAAGTCTTGCGTTCACACAAGTAAAGGCGTCAAGTAATTTGGAAGAATTAGAACACAAACGCGGTGGTGATGTCGATGATTCTAAATTTCTACTTACGCGGAATGATCTGGAACGAATTAACAGTATAAGTGGAGGACTTGCTGTAATCCGGTTCGTGCAGTATTTCTCGTAAATTCACATAAATTTCTCATAAAAGGCAGATAATAATCAGCCTCTCGTACTCTCTAATTCAATCGCAAATGTTATTAATTGTAACTCTACCTCTTGCAAATGTTATTGATTGTCTCTCTACTTCTAGAATTACACACGCGCTTCTAGAAAAACACTCCTTCCTGACCACACCCGTTCTTCTTCTCCTGGTTCCAGCCCTCGCTCACCAGACGGCGTGAAACGCCACATTTACTGGAATATAGGAAAGAAATATTCTCATCGGGACTGGATAAAATAAACGCCACATACGGGAAAACGATGATTCTTGGAACGATCGATCGAGGTTCAACTGTATTTCTTATGTTCCCGCATGCAATTTTCTCGCATTTGTCGTTCAGTGGGCCAACATCCACTGTGAATATAATAGAAAATAAAGACACTTTATCCATGTATTTGCATAGAGGAGCATTTTTAAGAATAAAATTTAATTTTGAGCTTTTATAACCTTGAATATTCATTTCCGCAAATTAGAGAAAATTTTAAAAATTTATGAAATTTGAGATTGACGTGCCGAAATTAGGATATATAAAATTATTTTCAATGTTTTATAAATACAGAAATGCAGAAACGTAATTTAAAATAAAATCAAGTAGACTCTTCCAACAAAACTACTGCGGGTTATTAACTGAGGAATACTTATCGTTGCTTATCTATTTTGTGTGTATATATGTATCTAAATATATATAATGTAAAATATAAACAAATCAAATAAACAAATATTAAAAGCAAGCATAGACTACTAAATCACTTTAACTTAAAACGTACCGTAGCAAAGAAAACATAAAACTTTTTCCAATAAAGGATAGCGCAAAAGCTTCATATCCTCATAATGAAAATATACAAATAAAATTAAAATAAATAAACCAACTTAGTTATATAAATATAATAAGAATATAAACAAAAAACAAACAGAAATCAAGCACTCAGGGCATCCACGCACCAGAGGCAAGATTTTGTATAAGTGCTGGAACTGAACCATAAAGCGACATAGGGGTAACCGATAGGTCTCTTCATCAGGGAGCCTAACCAAATCATACATATATACGTGTTCTACATATATATACTATATATATATATATGTATGTATGTCAAAATTTTGACGTATTTTGTTACTTTTCTTTTTAACTGTTTACTGCTTGCCTAAGCGATATAGACTGGATTTGGCGCGTTGCGAAAATTATGACTCGTGACGACGGACGGTTTTGGCGTCTGAAATTTGCCTTTACGAAGGACCGTTATGGAGGAACGTAATCCTACATTTAAAAAATTGAACATTACTGAAAATACTTAAATTCTTAATACAGTGATTTCCGCTTATAAGAATCACGTTTGTTATTACTGTTTTTGATTCTTATAGCCGAAATTTAGGTTTTTGGACAGGCACACACACACCTATATATACATATATGAGATAATTTACAATAAAATACTCTTTAATTTACGTTAATTATCTTTTATTAAAATTATTTTATTATATTTTTAAAAGTACAACTTAATTTCTATACCTATAAGTAGATACACATGATTATATGATGAGAAGAAAATATTATCATCGGGACTGGATCAAATAAACGCCGCATACGGGAAAACGATGATTCTTGGAACGATCTATCGAGGTTCAACTGTATTTCTTATGTTCCCGCATGCAATTTTCTCGCATTTGTCGTTCAGTTGGGAAACATCCACTGTGAATATAATAGAAAATAAAGACATTTTTTCCATCTATTTGCATACAGGAGCATTTTTAAGAATAAACTTTAATTTTGAGCTTTTATAATATTGAATATTCATTACCGCAAAATAGAGAAAATTTTTAAAATTTATGGAAAATGAGAAAGACGTGCCGAAATTAGAATATATAAAATTATTTTCAAAGTTTTGTAAGTACAGAAATGCAGAAACGTAATTTAAAAATAAATTCAGGTAGACTCTTCGAAACTACCGCGTGTTATTTACTTAGGAATACTTATCGTTGCTGACCTCTTTTGTATGTATATATATATATATATATATATATATATATATATATATATATATATATATATATATATATATATATATATGTTAAAATTTTGACGTATTTTGGTGCTTTTCTTTTAACTGTTTACTGCTTACCTAAGCGATATAGACTGGATTTGGCGCGCTGCGAAAATTATGACTCGTGACGTCGGACGGTTTTAGCGTCTGAAATTTGCCTTTAACGAAGGACCGTTATGGAGGAACGTAATCCTACATTAAAAAAATTAATATTACTGAAAATACTTAAGTTCTTAATACAGTGATTTCCGCTTATAAGAATCACGTTTGTTATTACTGTTTTTGATTCTTATAAGCGGTTGATTCTTATAGCCGAAATTTAGGTTTTCGAGAAGCACACACTCACCTATATATATATATATATATATATATATATATATATATATATATATATATATGAGATAATTTACCATAAAATACTCTTTAATTTACGGTAATTATCTTTTATTAAAATTATGTTATTATATTTTTAAAAGTACAACTTAATTTCTATACCTATAAGTAGATACACATGATTATATTAAGAGAAGAAAAAAATTTAATATTTGTTATAACATACCTGCTTAACAGTTTTAACAGTTCAACTGCAGGAAGGGTGCAAGAAAAAGTTTTTTATGGTAGTTTGACGTAATGACGTTTTTAGGAGGCTGTTTATACCTCTTTCAATATCAATAGTCTCGGACGAAGATTCATCTTCTAGCTTGCGTTTCACGGTTTGATAACGTGCTGAATCTACTAATGTCACGTTTGCCTAAGTGATAATGGACACTTCGCTAAATATTTATGTGTTTCAGGTTCCAGGAAGCCGTAACCAGGGCGTGGGAGGTGGAAAAAAAGAGTGTTTGTTTGAGGCGAAAAGTGAAATCGGACCCGGACGAGTAAAGATGCTCCTGGGTCAAGCTAATAGGACAGTACTTAGCTAAAGCGTTTAAGGGGAAACTATTATATTCTGTCTAACAGAGAAAGAGATGCATTTTAAGACTGTATTCATCCCAATTATCAGTCTTTTAAAAAATAAATAAAGAAAGAACGTTGTGCCTTTTGAGTGTTTAAGTGGCTTTTTTGAAAAAAGGAAATGAAAGCGAAGAGTGTAATCTGATTCTTTAAACCGATGAATTGATTCTTTAAAGCTTAAATTTTAACACGGAAATAATACATTTGCTTTTTTTGCGATATTCATTCTTATAAACAGGTGATTCTTATAACCACTGATCACTATAAGCGGTGGTTGCTGTACTTAAAAATGTCTAACCCCCCCCCCCCCCCAAAAAAAAAAAATGCATGTATAAATAAATTTTAAAATATTCATAGAAATGAGACGATTAGAATACAGTAATTTTAAAAATAAAGTATAGAAAAATGCCAATTTAAACAAATTTTTTTAATTTTATTTCACTTGTAGCAATTTCCTACCGCTTCCACTTGAAAACTTTTTTTATTATGAAAAATAAAGATTTACATTAAGAAAATATATTTGAAGTATTTAAATAAAGTGTCAAAACAATTGTTATCAATCATTTAATACGAAGTGGAAAAACATTTCATTATGAAGAAAATCACTTTCATTTAAACACCCCTTCCGTACGTCATAAAACAGTTATCTTCAATTCAGAGATTCCCGCGGTAAAATATTTACTGCCCTACATATCCGACATCACATCGGCATGTAATGGTGTATCGTACTTCAACCAACATTTTAATTAGAAACATACGTTATGTAATATTTTCCTACTGAAGTGTAAATATGTTTTCATTTAAGGCTGCTGTGTACTCACCCTATTGGATTCGCTCACGTCAGCGTTAACGTATAGAGAAAATGAGTCTACTATTGACAGCTACATAAATGCCGATCATCCAGTAAAAACGGTATTTGTAGATAGTTCGAACTTTTCTGCACCTTCCAACAGGATTCATTTTAGGAATTTTATGAGCGTTTCAAACACACAATATCAGATTTTTTTTCCCTGAATCATTTAAATTTTAACGTCGTATTTGCTTTCTTTTAACAACGAAATACGCCCCATGGTATGTAATTTTTCTCCATTACTGAGTATAATAAAAAAAAATTCCAAGTCAGTAATCCTTTGGACACATTTTCTCCATAGTTAAACATGGAGGTGACCCAATCCAATAGGGTTAATACTCAGCAGACTTAATCTGTGAAATTCATTTTCTTTACTATAATACCAGGCTTTGTCAAATCAGTGTGTGATTGGTTGAGTCTCGAGTCGCTCTCCTCATTTATTTGGCATGTTTTATTTACAACCCGAAGAGTCTAAATAAGTTATAAAATTGAACTGCGTGAGGGATAGAAACAGGGTTAAAACTTAAAAAAGTTTTTGCCAACAGGAAGCAGTTCCGAAATGTTATTTCTGAATAGGAAAATTTTAAATGTTTACAAGTAATTTTTTAAGGATCAACGCATGATAGCTGTGTAGATTTATTTTCTTTAGAATTTTCATACGTGTTTTCAGTCTTGTAATACAATATTTAAAGTTTGTTGGTCTGGAAAAGACCTTATTAGTCGTGTATTCCTGACGTAGGTCTCATAAACTACAAGAGACACACAGATAACTGTTTGATTCAGATTTTTTTAGGGAATCACATCAAACTTATTGTTTAGTAGATTAACGGTTGGGTTCGTTTGGAGCGCTACGGTCAACATTTTGCCAGACGGGGACTAATTAGACCGGGTCCTACAGTTTAAAGCCGATTCTGAACGGCTACAAACATCGATGCCAAGAGTGGGACTCAAACCCCCAGGATCTGAACCGAATGCCAGCGCCCTAATCATTCGGCCATCACCTGGCAAGTAGTAGAATAACGGAAATATATTTGAAGAATTTACACCATTGTCAATTGTATGTTCTACTTTGTATTAGGTTTATGAACTTTTTAACCTGATGGTAAGCAACCTTTTTAATTACGTGTTAATCTCTGGAATTTCTCGGTGTATTAAACTTAATAGAAAATGTTAAAATTATTTTGAATTACGATTAACTGAAATGAATATATAGTAAAAAATATTAATGTTGCTTATCCATTGTTGATCGGGCTAATATTAGTAGTCTTGTTGAGATCCCTACAAACCGAAACATATTAAATCTCTGCACGTCCTTATGATATATAAGGACAAAAGAATAAGGATGGCTAGAGAACCTCGTGCCCTAATTGCAATAAATTTAAAATGCTCAGTAATTTAATCCAGAACATTATTTATAAGAGTTCATATATATATCTTATTTCCTATGTAATCAATCTTTTATACTTTACTGTTTGTTAACGTGAAAAATACGAAACAAGCTTCACCGGGTCTTAAGAAAATATTGTAGTGAAACTTGAGAGTGTGTTTCATAGTATAATGGTATGGTGTTCATATAAGTGACATTTATTTTCTTTCTCCTTTTCTTTGTAGGTGTTAGGTACAGATTGCTTGCAGTTCAAGTTTACTGATCACCGTGTAAAGTAACGTGGGCATGACAGGAGAGTAAATGTAAATTTCCTGTGTAAAAGGACTTTCCAACGAATGCCATTCCTGCGAGCAGAACCCTAATGAAACCGAAGATGAACGAACTCCGTGTAACACATGTAGAATAAGTATGCGTGTAAAAAGTTCCGTTGCTCAGGTTCCCCCTCGCACCGATTCAAACGTAATTAATTTGAAGGAACAGCTTTACAGTTGGCCGCCTTTAATATGCATAATCCGAACAACTTTGCTGACAATTCTCTCTGTACCCAACCAGGAGTGAAACATTTCGCATGCAGTGTATGCGAGAAAAAGTTTTCCCGACAGAATTATTTAAAAATTCATCTCCGCACCCACACAGGAGAGAAACCTTTCGCTTGCACTGTGTGTGGGAAAATATTTTCTCATCAGGGTCATTTAATAACACATCTCCGCTGCCACACAGGAGAGAAACCCTTCGTCTGCACTGTATGTGAGAAAAGATTTTCTAGACAGAGTAATTTAAAAGCACATCTACGCTCCCACACAGGAGAGAAATCTTTCGCCTGTACAGTGTGTGAAAAAAGATTTTCCTCACGGGGAAATTTATTTTCACATCTTTGCACACATACAGGAGAGAAACCTTTCGCCTGCACGGTATGTGAGAGAAGGTTTTGTGGACAGAGTGTTTTAAAAAGACATCTCCGCACCCACACAGGAGAGAAACCTTTCGCTTGCACTGTATGTGGGAAAAGATTTTCTGATCAGCGTCATTTAATAACACATCTCCGCTGCCACACAGGAGAGAAACCCTTCGCCTGCACTGTATGTGAGAAAAGGTTTTCTGCACAGAATGATTTAAAAAAACATTTCCGCACCCACACAGGAGAGAAACCTTTCGCTTGCACTGTATGTGGGAAAAGATTTTCTCAACGGGGTCATTTAACAACACATCTCCGCTGCCACACACGGGAGAAACCTTTCGCTTGCATTATATGTGACAAAAGATTTTCTCACAATAGTTATTTAAAATTTCACCACCGCACCCACACAGGAGAGAAACCTTTCGCTTGCACTGTATGTGACAAGAGATATTCTGTACGGGGTCATTTAAATAGACATCTCCGCAGCCACACAGGAGAGAAACCCTTCGCCTGCACTGTATGTGAGAAAAGGTTTTCTGCACAGAATGATTTAAAAAAACATTTCCGCACCCACACAGGAGAGAAACCTTTCGCTTGCACTGTATGTGGGAAAAGATTTTCTCAACGGGGTCATTTAACAACACATCTCCGCTGCCACACACGGGAGAAACCTTTCGCTTGCATTATATGTGACAAAAGATTTTCTCACAATAGTTATTTAAAATTTCACCACCGCACCCACACAGGAGAGAAACCTTTCGCTTGCACTGTATGTGACAAGAGATATTCTGTACGGGGTCATTTAAATAGACATCTCCGCAGCCACACATGATAAAAACCTTTCGCCTGCACTTTATGTGAGAAAAGATGTTCTGAAGAGGGTTATTTAAACGAACATCGCACTCCTATGGGATAGAAACCTTTCGTCTGCACTGTATGTGGAAAAAGGTTTTGTGGACAGTGTGATTAAAAACACATTTCACCCACACAGGACAGAAAACTTGCCTGCACTGTATTCGAAAAAAGATTTTCTCAACGGCGTTATTTAATTTCACATCTTCACACTCACACAGGATAGAAATCTTTCGCCTGCGCTGTTTAGGATAGATGATTTTCTGTACAGGGTTATTTATATACACATCTCACTCGCACAGGTGAGAAAAAAATACTCTGTACACTGGGATTTGAAAACGCATATCCGTATCCCTGCAGGAGTCTTCGCTCTCATTGTATGTGAGAAAAAGATTACTAAGCTGGATAGTTGTAAGAGACATCCATAGCTTTTCAGGACAGAAACCTTTCGATTGCACTGTATGTGAGTAAAGATTTTCTGATCTCGGACACTTAAGAAAGCGTTCGTACCCGTACAGGAGAGATCTTTCGTCCTCACTGTATGAGAAAAGATTTTCCGAACAATGTTATTTAATTGCACATATCGGTACCCACACAAGAGATATACCTTTCGTCAGCACTATGTTAGAAAAGACTTTCAGGAGAAGGTAATTTAAAAAGAAAAACCCTTCCGTTTATGAATATAAGGTTTATGTCTAGAAAGCAAGTGAAAAGGACATATATTTAGCCCTTCAGGGATGTAGCCAACTCTACGATCGTATGATATTTTGGTGCAAAGAAATATTTTTGTCTCACCGCAGGGAAAATGTCCTTGAAAATCGAATTCGCACTCTGGTTTGACGTGGTTTATTGTTTCAAAATGTTATATCGCATCTGATTGTGTTTTATTATTAATGTAGTGTTTTATGACATCAATTCTTTTGAAATTTTTTTTGATGTATCGACGTGATATCGGTCATGACATATGGTACTTTATGGGATATTTGACGCACCAAACTGATAAGAGTAAAAGAAAAATATATCACTTTTAGCATTATCTATTGCTCCTCAAAGAAATAACGGTAGTTTCATAATACCTGTTTACATTGCAGAAAAGAGTATCATGAAATATGACTTATGCAAGTGCGTCTATCTGGTTTTCATTTTTGCATAATTTGAAATTATAATTTTTAAGTCTAAACTGCTTTTTTTATAATCTGCTGTGTTCTGTAAATGACGATATATATATATATGTAATATTATACAAAATAAATATTTTATGGCTTTATATCGAGTTCATTTATTTTTAAATTGATTTAGCTTACATTATTTTATTAGATAGGTTTTTTTTTGTAATGTGTTACCAGAGTAATATGTGATGTATGGAGCTTCTAATATTACTTTTATATTTGACTAGCTGAATACCCGTGCTTCGCTACGGGGTGCATTTAGGATAATTACAATGAAAAAGTAGTGAAATCGCTTTTTAGAGGATTTTCTTATAAACAATATATTTTGTTTCTTCATTGGGCGGAACTAATATTACCAGGCTCGTCTGAGAACTTACGCGTGAGGAAGCTACGTAAAACTGACGGTGCGAGAAACAATTTTCTCGTAAATGTACGCCAGCATATTTTAAAGTTTGGCCTTGGGACTTATTTATCGTCATGGCGAAGCATATTTTGAGAGGAAATTACAGTTTTATATATAGATTTGATTTAATATCCATAAAACATACTAATTTGAACTAAATTTTTAAAAATTTTCATCTCAGTTAGTCTAGTGGTTAAATTTTATCTTTTACTGTATTTTAATATTTTCTTTGTCAATTAATTTCGTTGTTATCCACGTGACGCAAAATTAATGTAAAGTATCACAAAAAGAAAAGAAATCTCGTGATCAGCATTTAATAAATTAAATTCAAAACTTTCCAAACGATTACTGTTTTGGAAGCTAATGCTCTGCTAATTTCCAGTAAAAGCTAAAGTCATTTGAAAACCCCACACCAGTGTTCCGTTCACACGCAACACTATAAACCCCTAAAAGAATGCAAAACGTATAGAAAATATAAATCTATTAATTTAAATAATTAAACACACACAAATGTATAAATTACACAAAAGTTTACTTAAATTCTTTAATTTGTCTACATCTCCAGTATAGAAATATTTTCGGGGCATTTACAGAACATGGTATATTTCACTTTTGAAAACACGTATTAAATGAGCATCATCTCAATGAGAAATTTCTGAAATGAGCATAGCAATGAAGATCGTGTGTTTACAAACAACAGCAGTAACCGAAATGCGTTAAAATATAAATTTTAAGAGTATTATGGTAGTGAGTTGTGTATATAAATAAAAACTTTCCAAACGATTACTGTTTTGGATGCTAATGTTCTGCTAATTTCCAGTAAAAGCTAAAATTATTTGAAAACCACACACCAGTGTTCCACTAACACGCAACACTATAAAACTGAATTACAGTACTCTACGTTCATATGGGCATTGAAAATTGTGGTTAGTAGAGTGCAATACGGGACAATCCACACATTGTCTATAGACACTTGCTATCTTTGGCTATTATTTGATCCGTAATATCTGCCTCATATGCCGTATGTTTCTAAACGCCATTCCCGAATGAAGAAATCGTGTAGAGGAGGCTTCTGCAACATGTGGACAGAGACAGTTGTTTTGTGACAACTGACTGAAGTGGTGTCATCTTTGGCTATTATTTGATCCGAAATATCTGCCTCATATGCCGTATGTTTCTAAACGCCATTCCCATATGTACCACAGCCTAATTCCTTTAAAATGGAACAAAATGAGTAACTCCAGTTAACCATGTAATCCACTACTGCTACAGGGGCATAAAAATGTGAGAATACAGAGTTTAAATCAGCCAAAACTGTAGTTAGGGTGTACATATGACACCTAACTTCTCCAAAAATTTTTGCCTTTGTGATGAGACTCATAAGTGATTTTTGTTTTTGATGAAACACTCTTGCTAACAAATCATGACGATCCTGTGGTTTTTGTCCAACTATTCTTTGCTGTTGTTGTCTGATTTCTTCCAGTCTCGCTTCTCTTTCCGGGGTAAAGATTCGGAAAATCATTCGGGAAAAGCTGAAAAGTAAACAATACCAAATCAATTTAAAAACTAAATCCAGTATAAATAACGTAGAAAAAATAACAGTATAAATTACACAGTATGAATAAAAAGTACAGGCTGCGGGCGGATATACTCAGGCCAATAATACAAAAAAAATTTAAATCGTAGTAAGCAATGAAAAATATTTTACACACTGCAATAATAGCAAAACAAAATATGATGGTAAAATAAAAAGGAAAGTTAAAACAGAAGTAAGAATTCTAATTCTAAAAATATAAATGAGGTATAAATCAGCTATCGATTCTAATTTATGAATCGTTTATCAGGACATGAAAAAATTACTGCATGTAAAAAAATTAACCTTACCTCCATTAATTTCAACACTTCTTGACCTGTGGCTTGTCCAATCATGTGAAATATAATTCTTGACAATAATTCTTGTTAACCTAAACTGTTATTTGTGTTTTTTTTAATCTAAAAATGTTATGTTCTCAAAATATGACAATGAAGAAAAAGATATCATCGAGAAAAAATAAATCATGCTACTTAAGAAAGTCATACCACAAATTTCTATAAAATGAATGTGCAACTATATTTGACGTACAAAATAATGCATATGTAATACATTGCTAACATGTTTTAACATCAAAAATTTCCACAATCAAAAGCTAAAATTAGTTTAAAATATTAGCTTTAGGATTTTGTGCAGAATGGTAGGTGTTTTAGCTAAATTTCATTAAAAATTACTTCAAATTGATCAATTTATGAAAAAGGTATGCTATTTACAGGTAAGTTTTTGTATCTTTTTTCATTTTTAAGGGCTATTTTAGCATAAAAGACTAAAAAAACCTTTACAAAATTATTTTTTCTCAAAGCTAGACACAAACATAATTAACAGTTGTTTTAAAAAAACCCTGGTAAACATTGTTAAGTTTCGAAGTATTAGAAGGATAATAAAAAATATTCCAGAGTTTCAGACAGAAGCATAAAAAGAAATAATATGTAAAAAAGTAACTAAATTAAACAAAAATTGACAGAATACAGAAAAAGTGAACACCGGCAAAAGTAAATAAAATGTTTCCTTGTGCTCATGCGCAGTTCTTATGAATGATTGATTCCAACGCCTAGAGTACCGCGTTCGAAGAATCGCGTATAAAATTTGTGTTGAAGCATCGTTCTTTAAAATTCAATTAAAAATCGAAAGTTTAAGATAGAGACTTGAAATGAGGTTTATATGAATGAGAAAGCTTTCATCTTCCAGATGATGTAAATATTTTCTTTGTAAGATAAAAACTCGAAGAACATCGACCGTAGATCCTCAAAAGAGCGTAAATTTCTCTAAAAAGTGGGTTTAATATTTTGATGAAAATATTAGTCTGTTTTAAATTATTTTTAAACAAATGAGGTCTTGTTTGAAGTAAAAATGTCTGTAGTAATAGATTGTAAAAAGATCAAAATTCTACGATCATTTTTTGCCGAGATATCGTAATCTGAAGTTAAAAAAACATAAAATATCCCACAAAACATAAAATAAAAAAATTTCTAGAATAAAATTTAAAATTCGAACTTCGAGGTTTACTTTCCCATAGTTTGCACTACCCGTGTGCCAAATTTCACGGTTGTAAGTTTCATAGATTCGCCTGGGGGCCGCCCACACACACTCACACACACACGCGCGCAAACATTCGCTTTTATTAATAATATGTATTGCTTATTACTGTAATGTTAAAGATGGGAATACGCTTCAAAGTTTAATTGTTTACTTAAAATACCTTTTTAGATGCCACAACAGAAATTGCTCGTTTTACCTTCAATCAAACTTCCGAAATGAGTTTTGTTCTGTAAGAAAGGAAAAGCTGGAGGTATTCCTAATTACAGATGGCATTGCCCGGGATTTTAAGAATATTTGTTAACCAAAATAAATTTAAAAAGTAACACAGTATAAATATCATAGAAAAAAATTGACATTTTCTATGTTATTTAGACTGTGACATAACCCATGACACGGTCGGTTTAGGGACCCGCTCCCTTCAGCAATCATTGTCAGAGATTGGAAACACTAAAAAACAACGAATCAAGGTACCTAAATTTTGTGACTACGTATTCCACGTCCTGCTAACAGTCGAATCCAGATGAAAAATCCCCCCCCCCCTGCGAGAAATTTCGTTCGGTCCAACCTTCCACGAATGGGCGAAAAATTCTTTCTTTGATTCCTCCCGTCCCCACTTATGGGTAAAAAAATGGTTCTTCATTCAAACCGCATTGAAAACCCGCGCAGCAAAATTCGTGTTGAAGTATCGTTCTTTAAAATTCAATTAATAATCGAAATTTTAAGATAGAGACTTGAAATGAGGTTCATATGAATGAGAAAGCTTTCATCTTCCAGATGATGTAAATATTTTCTTTGTAAGATAAAAACACAAAGAGCATCAACCGTAGATGCTTAAAAGAGCGTAAAAAGATCGAAAAAGTGGTTTTAATATTTTGATGAAAATATTAGTCTGTTTTAAATTATTTTTAAACAAATGAGGTCTTGTTAGAAAGAGAAATGTTTGTAGTCTTAGATTGTAAAAAGATCAAAATTCTACGATCATTTTTTGCCGAGATATCGTAATCTGAAGTTAAAAAAACATAAAATATCGCACAAAACATAAAATAAAAAAATTTCTAGAATAAAATTTAAAATTCGGGCTTCGAGGTGCACCTTCCCATAGTCTGCACTACTCGTGTGCCAAATTTCACGGCTGTAAGTTTCACAGATTTCTCTGGGGGTCGCATACACACACGCACACACACACTCAAACACTCTCTTTTATTAATAAGATATATATATATATATATATATTGATTGATTGATTGATTGATTAATAAGTTGAATTAATGAAATCATATTAAATACGCACATAAAAAAACATGTTTTCTCTTGAAAAGTACGAAAAATCCATACTATGGTTTCCGTGTCAAAACCCCGAGCTCTCCGCGCGCGCAATCTATTGGCGGAGACGAAATGTGAGACAAATTTTCAATGAAGTTAATTTTACGAATATACAGTTGAAATAATGTGTATTAGCGTGAAGACGGTGGCGCGGCACTATCAACTGAAGATGGCCATCTCTTCAGCACTCGACTGGCGCGCTCAAGGTCCAAGGTTCTGAACCAGCTCAGGATTCTGTGTGAAAGTAGGTGATTGTAAAAAAACAAAAAAGAAAATTTATTATAATCTAGTATTTAATTAGAATGTGAAATCCTTGAATTGTAAATGTTTAGTATCTGTATATGTTTGTATATGTAACATTTATCTACGCGTGTTAATATTGTGTATTTGGCGTATTTATTTGTGCATCGTATAGGGGCGCTATATATGAATGGATATTGTTTAATGAATTATATAATTAAATAACTACTATAATTTTCAGTATATGCAGTTGTAATTGTATGTATAGTTGCATAAGTTTGTGTAAAATATTTGTAGTTGTAATCTAAAAGTTGTAATAGAGATCTATTTAGTAATTAAATAAGGACGAAGCTTGAACGGATCAGAGGAACTGCAACTAGTATTTGTAAATTCAGAATTGAAAATCCTAATTAAGGTTAATATTTAGCGCAGTGTTTTATTTTTGTTTTAAGGCCCGCAATTTGGTTTTATTTCTTGCTTTCTTTTTTCTCGTTTGCTGTTTGGCTTTTTCTTGATTTGTTTTGTTCCAAGTATTCGTTTTTGCGGGTTTTACAATGAGGGATTGTATCAGGGCGGCCCGCCCTCAGGAAAAAACTCCGTATGGCTAACGCCGGGACGGTTAAAGTTTTGTACCTCTACGGCACAAGATAACATGATTTTTGTTTAACACATTTGAAAACTAAAGTGCGTTAAAATAATGACGGGAAGGAATAATGAACTATAGTGGTTAAACGGTAGTTTGTGGAGGGGGGGTGGGATTGGAGAAATGACCCCACAACAGGGGGAGCGACTGACTCAGTAAAAGGAGGAAACAAACAACAACAACAACAACAACAAAAAAGCAACAGGTCGTTTCCAACCATACGGCTGGAAGCAAAGCTGACAAATTCTCAACAAAGAACCCCAACAACAGTGATCTCCCACTGCTCTTTTTGGAGGGAAGGAGAGCATTATCTGGCCGGTTAAGCAGGAACCTGGGTCACTTTGCAGACGACGGGATACACGGCTCGTACGGAGGAAGTATGGGGTTCTCAATAGAGTTAATACATCTATGAAATTTCCAAGCAAGTTTCGTAATTTAGTACTGCTAATTGAACAGGAATTTGGTTTTGGTATCAAATAACAGTTTTTAATCACAGGTTATTGACTTCCATTATTTATCAGTAATTGGCAACGGTATATTCTAAGCGTGTAGTTCATGTTATGTATTGCATTTAATTCTCGTACACTTAATAATGAAATATAAAAAGGTGGTGCCCTTGGCGAGAATCTTTCGCACATTTTAAAAATCGATCCCGGACGGATATAACATTGATCTTGGTGCTATATATAAATAAAAACAGCTATTTAAGTAAGTTTTATTTACTGGTACTTTTCCCTGTATTGTATGACAGAACTGTTTTGTTAAAATGTTGAATATGATATTTATGATTTCTGCATTTTACGCTATTTTTCTGTGAGTGGAGGAAAATACTAACACAATGCATAAATCATTAAACTGATAAATGTCTTACCTGATAAAAAGAAAAGTAAATTATCAGAAGACATTACGAAAAATACGGAAATATTATTGAAACTATTTAGCATTTGGGTTTACATGGACAGGAAATAAAGATGAACCGAATGGATCATGTGTGAATGTGAAAAAGTTATTATTAGCAGTAGTTTAAATCCAGCCAAACTAGAAAGACATTTGGAATTGAATCATATCTACATTAAATCGTCTTTCTTTATATGTACTACTTAGATTGTGAATATTGTATTGTTTATGATCCAGGATTCTACAAAATAATTTTATACTCATTAAGTTTCCTTAAATTGACAAAGCTTGAAGACCACTGAGTTATATAAATGTTTTTGAACAGTTAATAATTGTGGTAAAAGAAAAATTAATCGGGGAAGATTTCCATGTCTTGGGTCTGTGGGGAAAATGTTGTCAAACTCTGTCAAGTGGAGTCCTTCTGAGAAATTTAGGAAAATATTATTTCATACCGTTTTTAAACTTTTGGACTGACAATCAACAGTTTGTATGAAAGTTCAACAGTAAGTAGCTATCAAACAAAATTAGAATATTTCAGTAAAAAAGATTTTGAATACAGTGAAAATCTAACATAGAGATTTAAAATTGTCTAATTATTTGCAAATTATCCAAAATATAGTGATCGGTTTAAAAAGTAGGTAAAAATTTTAATATTTTAAAAACATGGGAACTAGTATGATATACCCTCCCAATGGCGATTTTGGCGATTATTTTTTGTCGCCAAGTAGAACAAGCGTCTTGAAACGGGAAATTACGGGAAGTCCCAAAAATACGTATTTTTTATACTGTACAACCACAGAAAAGCATAAAAAGCACATAAATACAAAAATTAAAAGCTGAAAAATAATAAGAATCTTGTTAGGTTGGGGAGGGGGGCTGCCCCCCTCCCTCGCAAAAAAAGTCAGTATAGTGCAACTAATAATTCATTTCAATAAACATAAAATACATCTTGGTTAAATATATATCTCTTGATTAAACATAAATTAAAGGACAAATACAATAGAAAAAAATACATGTTGGCAATAGAATTTTAAAATATAGTATCTCTACCGAAATTTCGTACTTGTCTCAGTTAATCCCTGAAACAATTTCAATAAATTTATTAAAATAATCTGCATTTGCCTCTAAACATGATTTTGGAAACATGTACAACGCTAGGTAGAATTTAAAATCTGCCTTACAATCATACGAACGCAACGTTGCTTTTACATGCCTCCACGTACTTTCAATTGTATTCGTGGGACACTCAGTATCATGGTCAACGAATGTAAGCTACGACTACAACCAAAACCGAGGGTGCCAGATTTGGCGAGAAATCTCTTGGGGGGAGATATCATACTTGTACCAAAACATGTTGTAGCATATGTTGTAATAACTGTTGTATCAAAACAATATATTTAAAATATAAAAATTTTATTTAAAGAAAGAAATAAAAATAACTAAAAATTTAGTATGGGAATACTTCAATATAAAGACACAGAAAAGGTCCAAAAGTAATGAAAAATAAATGAAACGTAACAGCTTTATTATCTGTGCAACAAGCTCGTCAAGCCAGATTTTTCATGCCAACATTGGGACCGATTTTGTTTACCCCAGCCCTATGTATGGCATGTTGGTAGGACTGGTTCTTAAACCCCACCCTTAGTACTACTCGTCATTTATCATCAATAACGTTCAACACAATTTATTTATTTACCTTTTGCAATAAAGTAGAGTATAAATTTTAATTTTTAGAACAAAGATTAAAATTTTAAATATTTCGAAATACATAAATCAATTTATAAAACTAAGAACAAGATTAAAACATTTTTGTATAAGTACGAATTAACTAAAAATATAAATTATGAATCTTCATATTAAAGAAATAGAATTAAAAAATACTGACCAATGTGAATTGATTTACCAGATGCACTCCAGTGTGGCATAATACCCATAATCTACATATGAATAATTAGTGGTAAGGTCTATTCTTCCTTTTGTACTCATTGAAGAGGAAGAAAATGGTATGTTTTGAAGACAATTTAAATTTTTTTTTCATTGGCTGAATATATAATTCATTAAGGGAACCTAATTCACAATTTATGTTGCCTGAAAACATCTAAATTATTGTCATAGAAATTGATTTAGATGAAAATGTAAAAACAAAGTGTTATTGCTGAGAAATAATCACTAAGCATAGCTGGTTAAGGTTTGCAGCCTATTAAACCATTAAACTGAATAATTAAAGCATTTATTATACAAATTACGTTTGATTACAAGTGCCTCCGCATTGGTTAAAAAAAAAATTATACAAATTACATCCCAAGAGCAGAAGAACATAAACAAAGGAACCAGTTTTAAAAATATTATAATGAAATTTGACACCATAAAATGTCCAGGATTTTTCTAACATTAATTTGTTTTGTTTTTTAAATTTAATTTCATACTTAAAATATATTAAAATTCTTAAAAAATCAAAAGCTTATCAAAGTTATTAATCCATGATTTATGTGCATTAAATTTCTTAATATACATTGAAATCCAAATACACTGTTAATTCCATGTAAAACTGATACGTAAAACTAAATAAATATTCAAATTTTTTCCATAAAGGATGTACTTGCCCCATACTTGGCTACCATAAAGTAGCTTCATTGCATTTATCAATTTAGATACATCATTCATTATGATATGCTTATTTAAACTTTTGAATCAATGTATTTCAAGAGGATGATTTAAAAATAATACTTGGTATTTATTGAAAATACAGTTGAAATTCTTATTAAATGCAAAAATAAATTATTGAACACTTCAAAAATGTAATTGTAAAGCTTCCCCCTTTTTTTTTTTACTGTACCTAATTATTAGTATGTTATATACAAAAGTGCTTAATTTTCTCTGCATCATGTATTCTAAAGGGTTCTATGCTAGATACAGGGTGTAAATGATTTTAATGAAATGATTAAAATTATGAATTAAGTCGAATGTTTTTTTAAAAAAAATCATCGATTTTAATCAAAAAAATTATTTCATTCATTACTTTGAACAATTTTTGTATTTTCCTCAGGACATTAAATTTAAATATAAACGTGAAAAAGTGGAGACTTTTATGTATATCTAATATCTCATTCATTAATTCAACTTACTCCCTGTATAACTCATTTGCTTCTTGAAAAAATTTGCATTGTGTGTATTTGTGTACGTTACTTATCAGTCTAGTCACAGTGATAGTACACTTACTTTATCTTGATTGGCCAGATTTATCTCTCAGAATTAGTCAGACAACCAATCCTAAGTACTCTTTGATACTAATTATGAAGTGGAATGTTTAACGATAAATGAAAAAGACCAATCTTTAAACATAATTAAAGAAAAGCATAAAGTTACCTCCTGATTAATCATTTTTCTAAAATTAATTCTGCTGTCTCCTCCTTTTAGTAGAACTTTGATTGATAAAATACTTTAAAATCATTAAATACCTTTTAGTGGTGGAAATCAATAGCAATCCTAAAGAAGTGTATGGATCAGAAAGAGTTTGATATAATACAGGTATCATGTAATGCAAAAGGATCAACTGCTAGGATAAAGAGTATGTTTACCACTTTTGGACTCGTACAGAGGAAAATGTGAAACCAATTAGGTGTAGAAAAGACACCTAATTTAGTGTTTGTTTAAATCTTTAAATAAAACAAACCAATTTTTAAATATATTGATAATTCTGGATGACGAAATAAAACTAATTATTTTCTTTTTTTGATTATTAGTTTGAAATCATTTTATCATTGGTTGTTTTTATTTTATTTCATTATTTGTTTTTACATTATTAAAACTTTTTTTTGACAATGATCAGCAATGTTTGAATTTGAAAATGTTTACTTCCTATTTATGATTTAGTTAGTATATAATTTTAAATCTATGGTATATATAATAGTTTATATCACATAAAGTTGAACTTTAAAAAAATCTGATTTAAATAAAAAGATCCAATTGTTTTGATTTTTCAAAAAAGAATCATGATTTCTAAATCCCTGACCAGATTGCTGGTTAGAAACTTTTTAAGATATAAAAATCTCCACTATATGATATTTATGGTAGCCTTGATATGGTTTATAAAAAATTTTTATTGTAAAAATTGTACTCAGATCAGTTTAGAAGTAGGTTTTAATCGCATTCGCTCTTAATTCTTAGCAGATTATTTTGTACTGGGAAAATTTATGTCTGTGTGCTTGCTTTCAAGTCTTTGGTAATCTTCTAATCTGTAGTTTTTTTCCTCAAGATCAGTGTCAGTCAAATTGATATTTGTTCGGTTTTAGGATTTAAGTATCCTATAACCCGTCCTTGGGTTTAAAAAATATTCATTTAATGGGAAGTATTTGCAGTAAAAGAATCAAAAATAAAGTTTTGAAAATTCTTGTGCACTTTATTTTTCTGAAGTGCTCTCAGACATGTTGCTCTGTAATCATGCATCAAATGTATTACAATTCTACATGGAAAAAAAGTTATTATTGAATGGTTTTACTAACCATTAATGTAAAATATAACTTAGCCCAAAACATGAAAATATAGGCTGGTAAGTTTTCATTTTGCATAAGGGAGATATTCATACACATTGTATATAATTTCTTTCAGGAAAACATTTTCTAAATATAAGTGAACCGTGTACTTCTTTTACAGTCATTTTTACCGTTTAGCATTTCATGTTGAACTTTCTTACTCATTATCAGTTTTGTTGACATTTGTACTATATTTATTTTAAACATCTATCTTATTCTATCTTTATCTATCTATATACACTGGTGTAAGAAATTAAGAGAATTTGCAGACTTGGTCGATTATCTCTAGAACTACTGTACCGATTTTAATGAAATTTGATATGTACATATATTGATACAATACAAAACAAATAACCATTCAATAATTGTAATACACACGCAGGATCGTTCGTAACACTCGTTTATACAGGTCTCCCAGCGTGATTTCATACTTGAAATAAAGCAATTTATCATTTCCTGTGGCAATTGGTCCTACTCGTTCATCAACGCTGTTTTCATTCCCTGGATGGTTCTCGGAGGGGGGTTGCGAGTTGCAATTGCCTTCCCCAGAGCGTACCAGACATGCTCTATAGGGTTAAGGTCTGGAGATCTGGCTAGCCAATCCATCTGGCGAATATCCTCACTCTCTAGAAATTCGTCGACCAGAAGAGCTCTATGTGGCCTCGCGTTATCGTTCCTTAAAATGAACTCAGGGCCAACTGCACCCCTGAAAAGGCAAACATAGGGCTCCAAGACCTCATCCCTATACTTCACACCAGTCACAGTGCCTCTTTCAAAGATATGGAGAGGTGTGCGGCCATCCAGCATGATGCCTGCCCAGACCATTAAACCTCCTCCGCCATAATGGTCGATTTCGCGGACATTGGAGGGTAGGTAGCGGGTCCCTGGTTCTCTCCATATGAACGTACGGCGAGAATCGGTGTTTAGGCTGAACCGGGACTCATCACTGAAGAGAACGGTCGCCCATTGATCCATACTCCAATCTCTATGCTCTCTGCACCATGATAAACAGGTTATCATGTTCGTAGAAGTGAGCGGGACGCAAGCAGCACGTCTTCTTGCAAACAACCCTCTCTCATGAAGTCTTTAGGAAACAGTCACCCTTGATACACGGGTTCCTGTGGCTGCATACAAGTCACGAGAGAGCTGAGTAGCTGTAGCACTCCTGTTACGCGTCACTATAATCGACAAATGGCGATCTTCTCTGGCCGTCGTGGCTCTTGGACGACCTTGCCCAGGCTTTCTCTCGATGGATCCGGTATCCTGGAACTGTTTCCATAAGTTACACACGACGCTGGGCGTTAAATTGAACTCTCTACTAATTTGGACTTGAGATTGGCTTGCTTCTAGCCTCCCCACAATTCGTCACCTCATTCCATCATCTAAACGTTGGTGGTTACTCATTTTTACTGTTACAATTTGAAATTAACCGATTGCTGCAAAATAACACCAAGAAATTCGCCGAGGTGTGCTAGCGAACGAAATGCATCTTAACTTACGCGCGCTTATAAAGCCTGATTCTCTACTGGCTCCCTCTACACACACGTGTACCCTTACGTATTTGACGTACAATATTTGCATTTTTGTGTAGAAGCAGTGGTTTTACATTCAGTTCAGTTCTTTTCATGAAATTCGATAAAATATGCAAATTCTCTTAATTTATTTCACCAATGTACATAAAACAGTTCCGTAACTGAGTGGCAGATAACGCACAGAGCAAATCGCTGGACCTAAAGACCTGAAATTTTGCATGGCGATTGTTCTTATAGTGTTGGAGTGCACTAAGAAAGATTTTAAAAAAATTCTTAGATTTTTTTCAAATTAAATTTCAAAGCCGTTTTTGTAACTTTTTTGTAAGTTTGCATTTAAAATAATAATCTGAGGGTTATAAAATTTTTATTACGAGGCAGATCATAAAAAATTCCTTTAAAATGAAATCTTTCCCGAATCTTTACCTCCATTTTCTGATTTTTAGTGAATTTTTAAAGATTAATTTTTAGAATTTAATTTATTAAATGCTGATCACGTGGTTTGTTTTCTTTTTGTGATACTTTAATTTAATTTCGCATCACATGCATAAGAACGAAAAAAATTGACAAAAAAAATATTAAAATAAGGTAAAAGATATAATTTAACCACTAGACTTACAGAGATGGAAATTTTTACAGAATTTAATTCAAATTAGTATACTTCAGGGATATTAAACATACAAATTAATTGCTTACATTGACCGTTGTATTTAATTTGAATATTTATTTCTACATTATTTTGTCTATAAAAATATCGGTTACGAATATTTTATAAATGTTTTGGCAATGATTTAATTGCATATATTGACCGTTGTATTTAATTTGAATGTACTCCGTAGCAAAGCATGGGTATTCAGCTATTCTTATATATATATATATATAAATGTATGTATGTATGGGTGTATATTCCAGCATCACTCTGGAACTGCTGGAGCAATTTCAACCAAACTTGGTATGATATGTAGGTAGTGGGAGGAAGATACAGCTAGTACCCATAGGGGGAGGACATGTAAAAATAATCGTGTCAAATCTATAGTTTTCGGGGTTGCTGAGATGAATAATGACACTCCCGATGCCTTTTAAGTCCCCCCCCCCCAGCATCGGGGGGAAGGAAGAAGTGAAATATCTTCTCTCTCCTTCTCTGATCGTCTCTATAAATCACCGCTGAAGATTCAAGTTGGATCTCGACCTTTATTTTGGAATATTCTGCTCTGGTTAAAGTTGAAACTGGACCGCCTTAACTATATCCGGTCCATATGCCACCACATTGTCTTTTACTTAAAGAGGGATCTCAAATTATTGTACTACAGAACCTCGACTCGCCAAAATTTGCAGCGGTACAATGCTTTGTCTAAAGAAGATGCTGGGCAGTGTAATTGAAGCGACTATCTCAACAGGAAAGGGAGACGGTGAAACAGTTTTTATTCCACTGATACCACTCATTCCGACGGATCTCCCTCTTAACTGTAAGAGACTGCAATTTACAGTGAGACTTGCGTTCTCTATCACGATCAACAAATCACTGGAGCAGTCTATTATGTAGTGTAGAGTGGATTGGACATCGCCATGTTCCTCCGCCATGGCGAAGTTTTCAAAAATCGCACTTATGACTACGGTTTCTACAGAGATGTTCATATGCAGGAAGATAACTAAAACTGACTGTATATTCTGTATATACACATCATTTTGTTGTTTGCTATGTTGCCGCTTCAGTGTGATTTTGGCAAATTTTGAAAACTTGGCCAAACCGTGCCAAGGGTACCCACTCCTTTACTTTACCTAAGAATTAATTTCTTTATACTGGAAAGTCTTAACATATGATTTCTTGCCGTCATTGTTGAACCACTCTTTCGAACCACTATATTTATAGAAAATAAAGTATTTAATTAATAAAACAAATTAACAAATAAAATCTTTATACAAACATACAAAATTATACTGTAATTGCACTGTGTTTCATCCATATTTAATATTGATGCATAGTGATCTATCTATCTTAGGATTGCTCATATAATATCAATTGGGAATATTGTGGGGGGTTTCAAGTACAATTTTAATCCATTAACTGGCACAAACATATTTTTTTAAATGTTCTTTTCTATTTCATATTTTTTTACACTGCATATTCATAATAATATGTAAAATTAATAATATTTATTTCATGTGTACAACGTGCCTATAAGTTCGCTTATCTATTTCTAATAATTCCCTTTTACTTCGAAACGTCATCAAAATAGGATGCAATCATCCGGGCTTCATGTTTATCATACTAATGCATCTACCCCCTGTTTTCGGGAAATAACAAACGTTTACTTTTAAACTTTATACCGGACACAGTATACAATTTCATGTGTTTACTCCTAAAATCTAAAATTTGTTATCTGTGGTGCTGCAAAACTTCCTTTTCCTTGGACATAGTAACACATCCTCTAAAATTTTCTAGTTCATAATCTTTGTAAATATATATCTCCCTTCCATCACAACTTCCTCTGAAATACTATCACTATATTTTACCCCGTACCGTATTTTCACTAAATAAATACTTCTGTATTTGTTTCATAGCTGTAATATATCGCTTTAATATTTATAAATAAAAAAATCAATAAATTAAGAGACGTTTTTTAAAATACATTCGGAAATAGTTTAAAGTAAAACCAAATAAATATTATCTAATTCACACATTTGTACACAGGAACTGTATATCCGTCACAACTTCCTCGTGGCTATTCTTGAATTGCCCTCGAATAGATACCCCAAGCCCCACCCCAGGTTTCAGCTGTTTACCTCCTCCTCCTCAAGCATTTTGAGGAGAAATCCCATATTAGCCTATGGAAGCCAGTTGCATCCCTTTATATCTACTGTTTGATTTCAGACTTATTTAAAATTTTATAAAGAGAACACTGACTAGTAGCCTAAATTTGCTGTCTTGATATAGACAGGTAAATCTACTCAGTGCAAAAAATTGTGTGTATTTTGTATCATTTCCATTGCAAGTTATCTCATTGAAGCATTGTTTAGTTACCCAAGCTGTTGTATGCATTTAGCTCTATTAAACAATTTTTTGTGGTTACAATTCATTAAATGTCTAGGATAATTATTTGGAGTATGCTGTCACGTCATCTCTCCTCTTTATTTCTCATGGATATTTTCTTAAATTTGAACCCTGCTCAACCATTTAGAGGAGCTTTTCAGAAACTTTCAAAATTAGCAAACCTTTTCTCACAAAATATCCTTGTTGGATCTTTTATTTTCGTCCCATGAAGTTTTACTGCTCTTAAACCGTGAAAATGAATGGCCTGGAATGTACGCAATTATTTTAAGTTTTTAGCGGCTTTCTATATTTTTAGATTCTTGCGAGTATTATAAATTACTTCTTGCTTTTCACTCAAATATGAGAATTATTTTTCGCTTTTGTTGTGTACGAATAACTATATCTGACTGAACGCGTCTGAGATGTGTGAAAAAAAAGTATATATTGTCGCGTAGATGGTAGTCGTATGGATTGAACACACACGTAGAGGGAATACAACGCTGTTTATTAGCACACAACACTTAGCTGATAGAACTCAGAGCTGAACTCACAGGTTGAGCTACTTGCTCTTTTATCCATCAACAGAATATTCTGGAACGCCGTTCCAGGAAATTAAAGAATGTTCTAGCAACTTCTAGAACTAACAGAAATAGAATTAGAATTAAATTAAATTAAAATAAAATAATGTAGAGCTTCGAACCGGGGACCTCTTGCTCAGCAGTCCGGTGCGTTGACCATTCAGCAACAGAGTCTTTGACGGGAAAGGCTTTAAGCGGCATTGCTCCCTCCTTAGAAGAACAGCGTCCCGCTGTCCTAGGTTGCCTAACTGCTAGCAACTTTTGATCTGGAACGTGTCTGTGGTCCGGTGTAATCATTCTTTACATTGGTAGGCGGATCCTCTTCACAATGGCCGTCTTCAGATGTTGAAGAATCACCATTCGGATGTTGTGCTTGTAATTCAGGGTCGTAGTAAGGCTTCATTCTAAGAACATGGACGGTGTCTATCGTTTTCCGGCGTCTTGATGTTGGCTCATAGTCTTGGACTTCGTAGGTTACGTCAGATAATCGTCGTAACACCTGGTATGGTCCGAAGTATTTTTTAAGCAGTTTCTCAGACAACCCTACTTTCCGAACAGGCGTGAAAATCCATACTAAATCTCCAGGTGAATAGGACACCACCCTGTGCTTGGAATTATAACGCCGACGGTCCTTTTCTTGCTCCTCTAGGGTTCGTAGTCTAGCTAACTGCCTTGCCTCTTCGGTTTTCACGACAAGATGCTTAGTATAGTCGTTCTCCACGTCAGGGCAGAAGGGGAAAAGAGTGTCGAGCGTTGTTTCGGCTTCTCGGGCATGAAGTAAATAGAAAGGTGTGAATCCGGTTACATCCTGTTTAGCGGTGTTGTAAGCGAAGGTCACAAACGGCAGTATCTCGTCCCAGTTTCTCTGTTCTACGTCTACGTACATGGATAACATGTCGCCTAGTGTTTTGTTGAATCGCTCAGTAAGGCCATTGGTCTGGGGATGGTAGGCTGTCGTCATTCGATGACTAATGTTACACAACCGGATGATATCTGAAACAAGTCTTGATTGAAACACTTGCCCTCGATCGGTGATGATAACTCGGGGCGCTCCATGTTTTAGAAGTATATCTTCGACGAGGAACCTCGCTAATTCCGCAGCTTCAGCAGTTTTCAGGGCTTTTGTAATAGCATAGCGACTCAAATAGTCGGTGCAGACTACGATCCATTTATTTCCAGTGGTCGAATTTGGAAAACGCCCAAGGAGATATATCCCAATGCGATGAAATGGCGCAACAGCAGGCGGTATAGGCATTAGATGACCCGGTGGCTTCTGTGGAACGGCTTTCCTACGCTGGCATTCCCGGCAGTGCATGACATATCGTCGCACATTTCGGTAGAGCCCTGGCCAGTGAAACCGCTTCCTTATTCTGTCGTACGTTTTGACGAATCCTAGATGTCCGGCCGTGGGTGCGTCATGGAAACATTGAAGAATGTCTTGACGTAGATGCTTTGGAATGACAGGAAGCCATTTCTTGCCGGTTGGATCGAAACTCTTTTTACATAGTACGTCTTCAATCAGCTCAAATTCTCCTTTCACTGTTTCGCCATTTCCTAGAGTCCGTATTATCTCCGCAAGTCTTGGATCTTTTCTTTGTTCGTCAGCAACGTTAGCAAAATCTATAGCGGCGATGACTTCCGATGGTATATTGTCTTCTTCCAATGGATTTCGGGACAAACTATCAGCGTCCTTGTGTTTCTTTCCGCTCTTGTAAACAATCGAGATGTCATACTCTTGTAGTCGCAAGGTCCACCTCGCAAGTCTTCCTGAGGGATCCTTTAGATTAGTTAGCCAACACAGCGAATGGTGGTCTGTTACGATTGAAAAGTGTTTGCCGAAGAGGTATGGTCTAAACTTGTGAACAGCCCATACGGCGGCAAGGCATTCTCTTTCAGTCGTGGAATAATTTTTCTCTGCTTTGGTTAGTGTACGCGAAGCATAGGCAATAACTGTTTCTTTTCCATGCTGTAGTTGAACCAAGACTGCTCCAATACCATAGCCGCTGGCGTCCGTTCGCAATTCTGTTTCGGCGTTTTCGTCGTAAAGTCCCAGTATAGGGTCAGATATCAGTGCTTCCTTTAGCCGGTCGAAAGCATCCGACTGCTCACGTCCCCAACGAAATTTAGTCACCTTTCAGCAACATTTGTAAGGGTTGAGCTTGATGACAAAAATCCTTGATGAAGCGGGGGTAATAAGAACAGAGTCCTAGGAAACATCTGACGTCGTGCACACTTTTGGGTGTGGGAAAACACTTCACGGCCTTTACTTTATCTGGATCGGGGCGGACACGTCCTTCCGACACTAGATGTCCCAAAATCTTAATTTGTTCAGCCCCGAAGAGACATTTTTTTGGATTTAGGACAAGCCCAGCTACTTGGATGCATTTAAGTACGACATTCAGACGTTTAAGATGGTCTTCGAAGGTCTCAGAAAACACGACAATGTCGTCTAGATAACAGAGACACATGGTCCATTTTTGGTGTCGTAGCAAGTTATCCATCATTCTTTCAAAGGTTGCCGGCGCATTGCACAGACCAAAGGGCATGACCTTGAACTCGTAAAGTCCTTCTGGTGTGATAAAAGCTGTCTTTTCGCGATCTGCCTCGTCCACTTCAATCTGCCAGTAGCCAGAATAGAGATCGATCGACGAAAAGAACTTGGCTCCTTTTAAGCTGTCTAATGTGTCGTCAATACGTGGCAGAGGGTAGGCATCTTTTTTCGTAATTTTGTTGAGCCGACGATAATCGACACAAAATCGCCAACTTCCATCCTTTTTCTTCACGAGGACAACTGGGGACGACCATGGGCTCTCCGATGGTTGAATAACATCTCTGTCTAGCATCTTTTCTACTTCCTCTTGAATAATTCGACGCTCCGCAGGAGATACTCTGTAAGCCCTTTGGCTAATCGGTAGATGATTGCCAGTGATTATACGATGTTTCACATTTACTTTTGTTCCGGCTTTTCTTGATTGATCAAAAATTTCAGGAAACTCAGAAAGTAATTCTAAGAGTCGCAGTTTTCGTTCTACCGTGAGATCTTGGGCTAGCATTTGGGAATAGTCGACCGGAGAAGGGCTCGATTTCAACTTGGCGGCTGAGAAGATATGCGCACTGGAGATGCAGTTCAGATACCTCTCGTCTAGAGTCTCTGAATAGCCCACACACATGCCTTTGGGAATGAACCTAGCTTCTGGTTGAGCATTCGTGACCCAGAGTTCGGCTGTACCGTCGAAAAACGTCAGGATCGTTGAGGGCACCGCAACTTCTTTGTCCAGCAGCAGTAGTCGATTTCCCTCCACTATGACGTCTGTGATCGCATTAATTTTGGGATTCGTGACAATTACTTTAGAAATAGAGTGCGGAGGTACGACGCAGTCTTGAAGGGTGTTCACTCGCCATGTCTCAGCAGATTCAGGATCTGACATCATTTCGTCAAACACTAGTTCCGATCGGCCACAGTCGACGACTGCTCTCGAGGCTTCGAGAAAATACCAACCAAGTATAACATTGTGACTGCAATTCGGCATAACTGTAAACTCAAAGGGACGTATTAGACCATTGATGTTTAAGCGAAGAACACATTTCCCTATTGGAGGGACGTGACTTCCGTCGGCGACCTTGAGGATTATGCTTCCGTTGATTGGGAACATAATCTTTCGCAGCTGACGTCTATATTGGTCTGAGATGACAGAAAATGATGCGCCGGAGTCCACGAGTGCACGTACTGGTTGACTGTCAATGTTTAGTTCTAGATAATTCTTCGTCATCTTTGCGGCAGCGGGAGGATTTTGTTTTTCAGAGGCCTCACCTCCAAGGAAGGTCGCACTGCTTAGTTTTCCTCATTTCTTCGGCCAGGTGAGACACTGGAACGTCTATACGGCGATGGGGATCTGAAGCGACGAGTAGGCGATCGACCTCGGTTAGGGCTAGGCGACAGACTTCTTTCAAACGTTCGGCTGGATTCGTCGGCGTTGTTCTGGGAGATCATGCGTCGCTGGGCTGTGTTTCCTCTATCAGCTCTGTAAGCATTAAAAATTGCTCTTCTATCCCGGCAATAGCGAACGACATGTCCGGGGCGGCCACAGTGAAAGCAAACGGGACGATTGTCGGTCGTAAGCCACATGTCGGTTTTTCGGGGTAATTGTTCCTGTGCCGGCTCCGGCCTGTTATACGTCGAGTGGATGCTGCGGTTGGATGTGGGAGTCGACCTTCGGAAGCTTCCACTAGATATGGGAGCCAAAGATTTCTCAACCTCAGCTCGCACAATTGCTTCTATGGTTTGTACGCCTGTTTGGGTCTCTTCAATTTGGGGTGTAGTTAATCGCTGTATCTCTTCACGGACAATTTTACGGATCAGTGAGGTTAGATCCTGTCCCTCGTCGACGGAGGCAATTGGGACAACATTCGGCAAGCGACTGAATTTCTGACGTCCTATTCGCTTTTGCTGCATTTCCTCAATGTACTGACACCATTTACTGAAATCGACTGTCGTTTTTATCTCCTTAGTTAATAAGGCCTGGTACACCTCTTCTGCGATGCCCTTCATTAAGTGGGACACTTTATCGTCTTCTGACATGGCCGGGTCAATTTGGTTGCAGAGTCCTAAAACGTCTTAGATATAAGATTGTGTAGCTTCCCCAGCTCTCTGCGCTCGGCATTTTAAGCAATCCTTAGCTCGCCGTATATATAGCTGAGAGTCACCAAAAGTTTTTTTCAGTTCTCTTTCGAAGTCGTCCCATGAATTCAGCAGATCTTCGTTATTTTCAAACCATATTTTGGCTGTCCCATCAAGGAAAAAGTAGACGTTCGCAAGACATAGAGTATCATCCCATTGATTAAATTTTGATACTCTAAGGTATTCTTTTAACCACTTGGTTGGATCTTGTCCAGGATCGCCTCTAAAAATTGTCGGCTTTCTCGGTTCCCTAATTAGTGCTGGAGACAGCAGGACGGTTTGTGGCTTGACTTCTCCTTCAGGCATTGCCGGGAATCGCTTTCGTGGAGCGGCTACGTAAAGACCGTATTCCGGAGGAATATTTAAAAGTCTACGGCTTCTTCGTATTTCTTCTGCTTCCAGACTGAACTGAGTACCCGGCGCCTCCACCAAAGATGTCGCGTAGATGGTAGTCGTATGGATTGAACACACACGTAGAGGGAATACAACGCTGTTTATTAGCACACAACACTTAGCTGATAGAACTCAGAACTGACTCACAGGTTGAGCTACTTGCTCTTTTATCCATCAACAGAATATTCTGGAACTCCGTTCCAGGAAATTAAAGAATGTTCTAGCAACTTCTAGAACTAACAGAAATAGAATTAGAATTAAATTAAATTAAAATAATGTAGAGCTTCGAACCGGGGACCTCTTGCTCAGCAGTCCGGTGCGTTCACCATTCAGCAACAGAGTCTTTGACGGGAAAGGCTTTAAGCGGCAATATATATATATATATGTGTGTATATATATATATATATATATATATATATATATATATATATATATATATATATATATATATATATATATATATATATATATATATATATATATATATATATATATATATATATATATATATATATATATATATGTATATATATATATAGTATGTATGTATGTATCTATCTCGTCCGTCCGTCCATTCATTCATTCATTCATGCATCCATCCATCCATAAGTCTATGGATTGTAAATCATTAACAGTAAATACACTGCTGGCCACTGTAAATGCAACACCCTGAAGGAAACATGCAAATAACATGAAATTTACAACATGCATTAGCGGAGGTGAGATATGCAAATGATTAGAATTTCAGCGCGGACGCACATCACGCGCGCCTGTGGCGCCACTTCAAAGCGCTATTTAATGCTTGGAGATTTCGACGATTTCAAGTTCGGCAATTGTGTTTTTCTTGTGTTTTTTTCTAAAAAACGATCAATTATGCCTCGTCGAAAACAGCGATCATCTTTTGATCAAGTATCCGAGTTCGACAGAGGAAGGACACTGGCCTACCGAGATTGTGGATTATCTTTCAGGGAAATCGGTAGTCGTGTTGGACGAAACCAAACAACTGTAATGCGGATATGTGATCGTTGGATGCAGGAGGGTACGACGGACCGGCGTGTTCGATCGCATCCACTTCAGCGCACCACTTCACGTGATGACAGGCAAATTGTGCGCATGGCAGTGACGGATCGCTCAGTCACATCACGAACCATAGCACAGCACATGCAGTCTGTAACGCATCATCCAGTGTCAGCGCGTACCATTCGACGCCGTTTACAGGAGATTGGTCTGTCCGCAAGACGTCCATTGCTTTGTCTACCCTTGACGCAGAACCACAGACGTCTCCGCCGCCAATGGTGCAATGACAGAAGGATGTGGACGGCAGAATGGAATGAAATTGTCTTTACTAACGAGTCACGCTTCTGTCTGCAACACCACGATGGTCGCATTCGAGTCTGGAGACACCGTGAAGAGAGGATGCTGAACAGCTGCGTTATGCACCGCCACACTGGTCCTGCACCGGGAATTATGGTATGGGGCGGTATTGGATATCACTCTCGCACACCTCTAGTACGCATTGCCGGTACTTTAAACAGCCAGCGCTACATCTCCGAGGTGTTGGAGCCAGTTGTCCTTCCTTACCTTCAGGGCTTGCCCACAGCCATATTTCAACAGGATAATGCGCGACCACACGTGGCACGCATTGTCCAACGGTTCTTCGGCAATCGCCAGATTGAATTGCTTCCCTGGCCGCCTCTCTCTCCGGATCTTCCGCTGATAGAAAACATGTGGTCCATGGTTGCTCTACGATTGACCCAGATTCCATCCTCAGCTGCCACAGCAGATCAACTTTGGCAACGTGTGGAAGCTGCTTGGTCTGCTGTACCCCAAGAACTCATCCAAAGTCTCTTTGAATCAATGCCGAGGCGTGTGGCAGCGGTGATCTCCAACAATGGCGGTTACTCTGGCTACTGATTTTGGCAGGAACCACACTTCACAGAAGTCTATGAATTTAATCATTTGATACTTGGTCAACATGTTATCTACAAAATAAATTTTGTTGTGATATCTCTTGTCTTTCTTGGTGTTGCAATTTGGGTGGCCAGCAGTGTACAATGAATATCTGAAGACAGTCAGAATGACTTCAGCATTCTAAATGTTCCATTAATTCTTTGGAAGAAAATAGTATAATACAAAATATGTAAATACCAATGACAGGGGAGTGGATGGAGTCAGGAGTCCATCGCAATGCATTCTCTTGCTTGTATATTTTCTGTGTTACACAAGCTTTGATATATTTCCTTGTCAGGAAATATAAACAAAGCTTGAACCCCCTTCTCTTCCTTAAATGAATTTTGAATTTTTAATACTTTAACACAGCCCCTAATTAAAAATGTTCAGAATATATATATATATATATGTGTGTGTGTGTGTGTGTCTTTTTTTTTTGTTTTTTTTTGTTTGTTTAAAGATATACCTATATAAAGTTGTGTTCACAACTTATTCAATATAAATTTACGTCAGCATATTCATGCCGTTGTGTGGTATTTTCTTGTATCTCATTTTATCCCTTTTGTATACCCTGACCTAATTTTAAATTATGATTTTGTTGAGATACCTCTTAAAGTGGCTCTGAATTTCATCGAAAGCTTTAAAATAAAACATGAAGTTTGTAAATGAATAAAAGTTATTGAAATATAAATATAATTGCTTTAATTCTTCTGTTGAAACTCATTTACAAGTGTACCGATATATGTGCCTGCAAAGTTATAGATGACTCAAAACCTCCCCCTCCTCTGGCATCTGTCAGCATAGTTAGTCCTCGAGTTACGCGGTTGTAATTTTTTTTCTTACTCCTAGACGTCAGTCGTTTCGCGCGTTTACAGTTCTGTGACGTCGCCGGTAGGAATGATTGACAGCTCTGCATGTGCGAGAATAGTCACGTTAGTTGGCAGCGAACGGTTGTGTGTTTTGCGCGCAGTACTCAATTTCGTTTTCGATACCGAATTACAATATAAGTGCCATAAAATACATGTCTGAAACACGCAAAAAGGAACAGACCATAAGCTAATGGAAAATGAGGCTCGTAATTACTATGGAAACTAAAGTTGAAATTAAACGACATGAAAAGGGTAATAAGATTGTGGACATTGCGTGTGTAAACGGTATGAACGCATTGACCGTTAGAACTGTGATAAAGGATAACGAGCGGATTAAGCAACACGTGAAGAATTAAGTTCCTGTGCTATCGCCGGTGATTTCACAGAAAAGAGGTGTTTTTATAGAAACGGCGGAGAAATTATTGATAAATTTGGATTGAAGATCTCTAACGCAAACGCATACCGATAAGTCATGCGTTCACACAAGCAAAGGCGTCAAGTATTTTTGTAGAATTACAGCACAAATGCGGTGGTGATGTCGATGATTGTAAATTTCTACTTACGCGGAATGATCTGGAACGAATTAACAGTATAAGTCGAGGACTTGCTGTAATCCGGTTCGTGCAGTATTTCTCATAAATTCCCATAAATTTCTCATAAAAGGCAGATAATAATCAGCCTCTCGTACTCTCTTAATTCAATCGCAAATGTTATTGATTGTAACTCTACCTCTTGCAAATGTTATTGATGATCTTGTTGGGTGGATTGAACCGCATAATTTGCCCCATACCTAATTTTCTGAAATAAAAAAACCTTTCACAAGAAAGTAGACTTGATGAGGCTAACTAAAATGCCTTTATTTTTCTTATTTTACATAAAAACATAGTAAAAAATGGGGATCGATTTGATCCAATAGCTTGGAAGAAAAATATTTACAAACACTTAACCATTAAACAAAAAAGAATACAGATAAGCGTGTCATGAACGGGCGAAAAATAACCTATTTAAATTTTGAAAAAGCTACTTAAACTGAATGATAAAGCTTTGGATAGTTATAGGAAGAAAGGAGGGATACAAGTTTAATGGCTCGACAATTGGTCGCAAACACATCCAAACATCAAACTTGCTGCGAAAACAGCTACTAACACTATCGCCGAAAGTCCCAACTGACTCGCAGAATAGCTACTGCTTAAAACCCCCACTCGCTGACAAAATACGTACATCTTAAATACTTGTACAAACCCCATTGGCTGTGACGCCAGAGCTTCGTAATTCGAGTCCTGCCTTCAAAGTTGAAAAATCTGCATATTTTAAACCATCCGTTCATGACACGTTTTTAAATATCGCGTTTTCCGACGAAGAGAGAACAAATACTACAAATACATATTCTCTACTTCTAGAAATGGGTAGTTATGTTTTAATACTATGGAACGTCGATCTATCGTTTTTCAAGGGACCGGTTGCACTGAACGGCAAATGCGGGAAGTCTATTTCTTACTTGTTCGCCAGGCTAGATGGTTCTTTCCTTCTACGCCACCCAGCATTAGGGTTGGGCGACCGTTTCAGGATCTTTTGAATTCAATTACATTTCCGCGCACGTTCACTTTCTTGATACAGCGAAGATATGTGCAAAAAAATCAAGCCTTATCGTTCTAGGCTAACTGATTTTGTTTACATGTTATTTACATTTTATAACGAATACAAATTATTACACACGCGCTTCTAAAAAAACGCTCCTTCCAGACCACAACCATTCTTCTCTCGTTCCAGCCCTCGAACACCAGACGGCGTGAGACGCCACCTTTACAGGAATATAGGAAAGAAATATTATCATCGGGACTGGATCAAATAAACGCCTGATACGGGAAAACGATGATTCTTGGAACGATCGATCGAGGTTCAACTGTATTTCTTTCTTATGTTACCGCATGCAATTTTCACGCATTTGTCGTTCAGTGGGCCAACATCGACTGTAAATATAATAGAAAATAAAGACATTTTATCCATGTATTTGCATAGAGGAGCATTTTTAAAAATAAAATTTAATTTGGAAGGTTTTATAACCTTGAATATTCATTTCCGCAAAATAGAGAAAATTTTAAAAATGTATGAAAAATGAGAAAGATGTGCCGAAATTAGGATATATAAAATTATTTTCAAAGTGTTGTAAATACAGAAATGCAGAAACGTAATTTCAAAATAAATTCAGGCAGACTCTTCCAACGAAACTACCGCGGGTTATTAACTTAGGAATACTTATCGTTGCTAACCTCTTTTGTATGTATATATGTATCTACATATATATCCGTGTGTGTGTGTGAGAGAGAGAGAGAGAGTGTGTGTGTGTAATGTAGGATTTACGACCCTACACGTAACGTAAATCCTACATTAAAAAAATAGAACATTACTGAAATTACTTAAATTCTTATTACCTAATAATGTTTAACCCCTCCTCCCCCCAAAAAATGGATGTACCGAAAACTACTTTGCACCATTTTTCCAAGATTTTTTTGCAATGCTCACGTAAATCATAGAAATTCTGTAAAATGACTTTTGAAAGTAGTTCTATTGTATTCTTAGATAATTAAGGAATAGTTCCATGTTAATAAAACCTGTTTTTATATGTATTTTATATTTTTTAATAATTTTTTAAAAGTGGTGCAAAGTATTGCATAAGGGCGGATTACTTTGCACCACATGAAATAATAATTTGTTCGAAGGAAGAAAATGAACCTGGTGCAAAGTAACCTCATTCAAGTTAACTGTGCCACCTTATAGAATCGTGGAAAACTGACAAGATTTGAATTTTTTTGGTTTAAACCAGAGAAAATATTTAAAAACAAACAAGTTCAACTAATTGTATTTATTATGTAAAAAAATAATATGACATCAACAAAATTTGCTGTTATTTTGTGGCAAAACTAAAAGGAAACACTTGTATATTCGATGCATCAGAATTTTAAAATTTCTGTAGTATAAAAACAAATATTTAAAAATTTCCATAACCATCAGCCAGCTCTGGGACTGAGAAAACACCTTGTTTGCTAAATAATTTGGGGGATTTATACCCCCAACTATTTCTTCCCATTTATACAAAAGGGCATCTTTATTAACAGGCCACTTCCAGTTATTTAACGACTTCGTCATAACACTCACTTACGCTCCATCCTCGTTGAAGCTTTCAATGACACCTGGGTAGTATTTATTTTTGTACATTACAACTACAAATCAATCAGTCTGTTTGTTGATAGGTTTGAGCTGGAATTTCGAATGTGTCAGTTCATGCTGTGTAGATGTATTCATCTCTTCCATCTTCTTTGCACCACTTTTGAGTTGGTGTAAAGTAGCCCCTTATCTGCTCTAAAACTGACTTCAAAAACAGTATCGATCATAAACAGATAAATATTCAGTTTAACAAGATTTAAACATAGACAACACTGACCTTCAACTAAAATCTTTTCCTTGGAGCAAAATACAACTTTTTCAGGTGAAGATTTAAAATAAAAATTGTACCCGCACAGACACATTTGGCAAACACTACCCAAAATGGCTGCTAAAACAGTAATTATCATTCATGTTATGAGAGGTGGTTCTATCTATCAGATAACAGTGAAAGTATTGTTAAATATTCATTAGTTTATCTGCTAGATGGGATGAAATCTTTTTTCAACAATGGTGCAAAGTTACCCTTCTAGGAGCAAAGGGTATACGGTATAGGTATACGGTACAAGGGTATAGGTTTACGGTATAAATAAATTTTAAAATATTCTTAAAAATAAGAAATGAGAAAATTAGAATATAATATATTAAAAAATAAAGTATAGAAAAATGCCAATTTTTTTTTAAATAGTTTAAAAATTATATTAAACTTGTAGCAATTTCCCACCGCTTCCACTTGAAAACTTTTTTATTTTGAAAAATAAAGATTTACAATACGAAAATATTTTTGAAATGTGCAAATAAAGTATTAAAACAATTGTTATCAATCATTTATTACGAAGTGGAAAAACGACGATTATTACGAAGAAAATCACTTTCATAAACACACACACCCTCCCACACGTCAAGAAACAGTTACATTCAATTCAGAGTTTTCCGCGGTGAAATTTTTACTACCCTACATATCCGATATCACATCGGTATGTATATCGTACTTCAACAAAATTTTAATTAGAAACATACGTTATGTAAATATTTTTCTACTGAAGTATAAATATGTATACTTTTAAGGCTGCTGTGTACTAACCCTATTGGATTAGCTCACCTCAGCGTTAATTTATGGAGAAAATGAGTCTACTGTTGACAGCTACATGAATGCCGATCATCCAATAAAAATGGTATTTGCAGATAACCCGATCTTTTCTGCACCTTCCTACAGGATTCATTTTAGAAATTCCGTCCACCAAAGGAATTGTATGAGCGTTTCAAACACACTATCAGATTTTTTTTCCCTGAATAATTTAAATTTTAAAATCTTATTTGCTTTCTTTTAAAAACGAATTATGCCCCAAGGTGTGTAATTTTTCTTTATTACTGAGTACAATAAAAAAAGTTTCCAAGTCGGTAATCCTTGGACACATTTTCTCCATAGTTTAACATGGAGGTGACCGAAAACAATACGGTTAATATACAGCAGACTTAATCTGTGAAATTAATTTTCTTTACTGTAATACCAAACTTTGTCAAATCAGTGTGTGACTGGTTGAGTCTCGAGTCGTGCTCCTCATTCATTTGGCATGTTTTATTTACAACCCGGAGAGTGTAAAAAAGTTAAAAAATTGAACTGCGTGAGAGACAGTAACAAGATTAAAATTTAAAAAAGTTTTAGCCAGCAGTAAGCAGTTCCGAATTGGTATTTCTGAATATGAAAATTTAAAATTTATATAAGTAATTTTTTAAGGAGCAACGCATGATAGCTGTGTAGATTTATCTTGTTTAGAATTTTTATGACGTGATTACGATCTTGTAATACAATATTTAAAGTTTGTTGGCCTCGAAAAGACCTTATCAGCCGTGTATTCCTGACCTATCTCTCATATACTACAAGAGGCCCACACATAACTGATTCAGATTATTTCAGGAATCACATAAAAGAATTTATTGTACGGTAGATTAACGGAAAAAACTTGAAGAATTTATACCATTTTCAATTCTAAGTTCTATATTTTATTAAATTTATGAACTTTTTCATCTCATGATAACCGAGCTTTTTTATCACGTTTTAATCTCTGGAATTTCTGGAAGCATTAAACTTAATAAATAACTCTGAAATTATTTTGAATTACAGAGAACTAATATGAATATAAAGGAAAAAATATTAATGTTGCTTATCAATTGTTGATCTGGCCGATATCAGTAGTTTTATTGATATTCCTACAAACCGAAACATTAAATCTCTGCACGTCCTTATGATCTACCAGGACAAAAGAATAAGGAAGGCTAGAGAACCTCGTGCCTTAATTGCAATACATTTAAAATGCTGAGTTGTTTAATAATTCCAGAACATTATTTCTAACAGTTTATATATCTGTCATTTCCTATGCAAACGATATTTTGTACTTTACTGTTTTTTAACGTGAAAAATGAGAAACAACCTTCAACGGGCTTTTGCAAAACATTGCATTGAAAATTTAGACTTGAGAGTGTGGTTTATAGTATAATGGTATAGTGTTCATATATGTGTCATTTAGTTCCTTTCTCCTCTGTTTGCAGGTGCTAGGTACGGATTGCTGGCAGTTCAAGTTTTTCTGATAACCGTGTAAAGAAACGTCGGCATGACAGGAGACTACATGTAAATTTCCTGTGTAAAAGGACTTTCCAACGAATGCCATTCCTGCGAGCAGAACCCTAAGGAAGCCGAAGATGAATGCACTCCGTGTAACACATGCAGAACAAGTATGAGTGTAAAAAGTTCCAATGCGCAGATTCCCCCTCGCACTGAAGAAAGTTTTAAATGTAATTTTTTAGAAGGAACATCTTCACATTTGGCCTCCTTAAACGATTGTCATTCGCACGACGTTGCTGATAATACTCTGTCTACCCACACAAGAGAGAAACCTTTCGCCTGCACTGTATGTGAGAAAATTTTTTCTCGACATAGTCAATTAAAACGACATCTCCACACCCACACAAGAGAGAAAACTTTTGCGTGTAGTGTATGCGAGAAAAAGTATTTTCAACATAGTGAATTAGAAAGACATCTCCGTACCCACACAGGAGAGAAACCTTTCGCTTGTCCTGTATGTCAGAAAAGGTTTATTGTACAGAAATATTTAAAAATTCATCTCCGTACCCACACAGGAGAGAAACCTTTCGCTTGTCCTATATGTCAGAAAAGGTTTTCTCAACGAGGTAATTTAGAAAGTCACCTCCACACCCACACAGGAGAGAGACCTTTCGCCTGCATTGTATGTGACAAAAGATTTTCTCAACAGGGACTTTTAAAAAGACATCTCCGCTGCCACTCAGGAGAGAAACCCTTCGCTTGCACTGTATGTGAGAAAAGATTTTCTCAACAGGCTAATTTAGAAACACACGTTCGCACCCACACAGGAGAGAAACCTTTCGCTTGTTGTGTATGCGATACAAGATTTTCTCACAATAGTAATTTAAAATTTCACCTCCGCACCCACAGAGGAGAGAAACCTTTCTCCTGCAGTGTGTGTGAGAAAAGATTTTCTGAACAGGGTTATTTAAAGATACATCTCCTCACCCACACAGGAGAGAAACCTTTCGCTTGTCCTATATGTCAGAAAAGGTTTTCTGTACAGAAATATTTTAAAATACATCTCCGTACCCACACAGGAGACAAACCTTTCGCTTGTCCTGTATGTCAGAAAAGGTTTTCTGTACAGAACTATTTAAAAATTCATCTCCGTACTCACACAGGTGAGAAACCTTTCTCCTGCACTGTGTGTGAGAAAAGATTTTCTGAACAGGGTTATTTAAAGATACATCTCCGCACCCACACAGGAGAGAAACCTTTCGCTTGTCCTATATGTCAGAAAAGGTTTTCTCTACAGAGAGTTTTAAAAGTACATCTCCGTACCCACACAGGAGAGAAACCTTTCGCCTGTACTATATGTGTAAAAAGATTTTCTCATCGGGGTAATTTAGAAAGTCACCTCCGCACCCACACATGAGAGAAACCCTTTGCCTGCACTTTATGTAAGAAAAGGGTTTTATGTTAGGTTAATTTAATGAGCCTTCTTCGTACCCACACAGGAGACAAACCTTTCTCCTGCACTATATGCGAAAAAATATTTTCTCAAAGTGCTAATTTAGAAAGAAACCTCCGTACCCACAAAGGGTAGAAAACTTTCGCCTTATCTGTATGTTAGAAATGATATTCTGGACGCGGTTATTTAAATATACATGTCACTTACACAGGAGAGAAACCTTTCGCTTCCACTGTATGCGAGAAAAAAAAATCTCTGTACACAAGAATTAACAAGTAAGCACATCTCCGTATACATACAGGAGAGAATTCGCTCTCCTTGTATGCGAGAAAATGTTTTCTGACCTGGATTGTTTATAAAAAACATCCATGGCTCTACAGGACAGAAACCTTTCGATTGCACTCTGAGGTAAGGATTTCTAAACTCGGACTTCTCTCCCCCCCCCCCAAAAAAAAGTTCGTAACCATGCAGAAAACTTTCGTCCTCACTGTGTGAGAAATGATTCTCTGAACATTGCTATTTAATGAAAAGAAAAACTTGTCTTTAGCGTATGAAAGTAAGGTTTATGTCTAGAAAGCAAGTGGAAAGGACATCTTTAGCAATTCAGGGATGTAGCCAAGTCTACGATCGTATGATATTTTGGCGCAAAGAAATATTTGTGTCCCACCGTAGGGAAAATATCCTTGATCTCTTGTTTAACGTGGTTTATTGTTTTGAAAAGGTATATCGCGCGTAATTATGTTTTATAATCAGTTTAGGGTTTATGGCATTTCTTTTGAATTTTTTTTCGATGTATCAACGCGATATCTTTCATGACTTACAATATTGGATTGGATACTTCACGCGCCAAAGTGATAGGGGTAAACCAAAAAAATTAGCATTTATAGCATTATCTATTGTTTCTCAAAGAAATAACGATAGTTTCAATAACCCTGTTTATATTGTAGGAAAGAGTGTCGTGAAATGCGACTTATGCAAGTATATCAGATTTTTGTTTTTGCCTATTATGAAATTAAAGTTTTAATTCTAAACTGTTTTTCTTCTACATCTGCTCTGTTCTGTAAATGAGGAAACATAGATATGCATTATATAAATAAATATTTTATGGCTTTATATCCGGTTCATTTTCTCTTATCCCTCTTTATTAATTATTTCAAACTGATTTAGTTTGCATTATTTTATTAGATAGATTTTTTTGTTTTGTTTTGTTTTCTTTTCTTTTCTTTTCTAATATGCTGCCAAAGTAATATGTGATGCATGGAGCTTCTAATATTACTTTTATATTAGATATCTTCTCGTTTTATGTCTGAAATGTACGATTTTAAATTTGAACTCAACTGTTGAAAAATGTTTATAAAAGACACCAAGTCTCGTCTCTCGAATAATGGACTCTGTACTGGGTCTTTCAATGTATTTAGACAGGAAATGGCATCATCTGGTTTCACTCTGAGAGTGGCGCCGGTAATCATAGAGGGAACCTTTGGAAGGGACGTTTTCACATTATAAGACGAAGTTGATTGGTATCTGAAGCAAGTTATATGAATTTGTTCGGCAGCTTACATTTTGTGTATTAATCAAGTACTGACGCAATCAGACTGGGGGAGGGGAGAGTGGTCGATCTCTTTTACGCCAAGCACAGTGTAAACAATACGACGCTCGTCAGCTGAAAAGTATGGAGGAAATGCGTGTGATGGGAAAAAGTAAATCACCATAGCATCGCCGGAAAAATGAACTGAAAAGTGAATGTGTGGCGAACACTTCAGTCCGTTGAGGAGAAAAAAATTTTTGTTTTTTATTCATTGGCTATTATTTCGGTGGGGGAGAATGTGAGACGTCGAATTCCTTCCCTTCTCCTCAGAGGCGGTCATAAAGACTGATGTTGTTTCTGGTGCCCCCTGGCCGGAAGTAGTCCTGACCAGGTCCATAGAGGGCCGACGGGTGCGACATCGGTGTATAATGGCACCACAACGGTCGAAATCCGATTTAGCCAAGTGCCACCTCCATTTTTTTCGAGCACTCCAAAGTCGGCATCTGGCGGATTCCCCTCTCCCACCATGTCTGACTTCGTAGAGGATCTTTCCAGTGAGCGGATTTAGCGTGTCCCTATATGGCGTAAACACTGGGGTATTTAATGGCGCTTGTTGGGATTCGATCCGAGCACCCTCGACATTTAAGTTCGACGCGCTACCACTAGGCTATCTCAGGTCCATGTATTATCATAGAACAAAAGAGCAAAATTATTGAGGATACAATGTTTCCAAATTTCCCAGATTTTATAAATTCAAAAAGATTAATTTAAAAAATGGATTATTCATTGAAAAGAATTTAAAATATGAATGCGTTGTCGACTCATGAATTTAACGTTATTTTTTCTAGCTGGCTTGGAATTTTTTATCATGCAAGTTTTGCTTGTGATTAACTTAATCTCGTATAAGTGGACGTACTTGAAAATACACTGCCCAGCTGACATTTTTTAGAGAATGATAATACAGTTGAAGAATTTCTGCCGACACTTGTAAAGTTTGAAAAAGAGCATATATAATTAGCGTGGAAGTTTTCTTCAAACTTCCGAAACACTGAAATAATGACGATTTCTTAAACACTTCGAATTCAAACACCGAAGAAACACGTTCCTTCCCCACAAAATCCACGGACTGCCTCAGGCGAGTGAAAAATATTGAAACAAGCGTCGCGGAGATTCATAGCGACATCTAGGTCAGATTCGCGGGCTCGAATTTGTCAGAGGGATATACCTAAATGAAATTTATACACCCGATTAATAAAAGTAGAAAATCCAAAAGGACAGAAAAGGTGGAGTGTGTATTCAAAGGCGGCTGTGAGCAATGAAACAGGAACTAAACACTTAGTGAACACTCCTGCTGTATTATTATCATTTTTACCCTCCGAGAAATCAAAATAAGATACGAGATAAAATAACTATTTGAACGACGAATACTGAACCTAGGAACCTCATATTCAAGATTATTTTTATTACAAAAATCCTATCCTAGTGAAACATGTTCTGAATTTCCAATTTCGTTTTTTATTTATGTGAAGCTGGCTGCACCTAACTCACGCAGATAACGAAATTGTCTGATGCAGAAAGAAGAAGACGCGAATCAGACGAAAACATAATGACGATGATTTGTGTGATATCGTAAACTCATCTTCATGTACAAATCGTCAGTGACGTCGCATGAAATTTCCCGATACTTTGCTTGGATGAATAATGTAGAGCCGCAGTAGAATATCTACAGTAAGCCGTAGTAGCAGCCGCAAAATATCCCCTGCGTCTGCGCCATGATCTCAAAATCTTCTTGTCTGCGAGCTACGATGCATTTTTTTTAAGCCACTTCACGGTTACAGTTGGACATTATGTGCCTACCGTACAGAAGTTTCATGACCTACTTTAGAACATATAAAGGACAAAATTACACTTACTGAAATTTTCGAGCCTGAGACATTTAAATATTGAAACTTTGGGAAAGCCGACAGTAAAGGAATTATGCTATCGGTGAAGCAGTTACCTAAATATTGAAAATAAATAAATAAATTGCATTATTATTTTTTTTCAGTTTTACTACTCAACATTATACGAATATAAAATATTTTTGTCCATTGATGAATCAGAAGGCGTTTAGGTTTTCCATTTCAAAATGCTCATTTAAAGGAACATAGTGTTAGCAACATTTTTCTAGTGGCTTAAATCTGGAAAGTGAACTCATTGCGATTATTTTATCAGACGTGACATCACTTATTACACGGTGGTCCGTGGATGTGGAAAATTTTCGGCTTAAGAAGTCGCGTATATTCTGCTCTACAATCCAATATTTATTTGCATATTTAGTTACAAATTTTAATGTATAAAAAGGGTTAATATTACGGAGCTAAAGCTTTGGAGAAAAACATAAAAGTAATTCGTTTCCTTTTTTCCAAGAACTTGATAACAAACTCTCAGCGTTGCTAGGCAACAGAATATGAAACAGAGTGTCGGAGTTAAATTTATGTGTTATTATTTTTCCGCTACAAGTGTAAGAGCCTGTTTACATGGAATCCGTCAGCGTCAGCGTAAAATTTTTTACCATTCTTATGCCAATCATAGACCAATTTAACCAATCAACGCCAACGGAATCTTTAACGCTGACGCTGGAGTATTCGATGTGAACAGGCCCTAACGTAGTGTGGGAAATGTACAGTTTGAAATCCACACAGTTGAAAGAAAATAAGATAAAGCTTTGCCTTTCGGCAGTTCCCGGGGCGTGTGTATGTTTCGATTAACCTGGAGAGACTCTTGGTTAAAACGCATTTATTTTCAATGCACACACAAAATAGAACACACCAAAATAATTGGTAACGGTTCTTTCTCCGAATCACTCAGCCAGAAGAGAACTCAGTGTGAAAGCAGAAGTTTACAGTCTCTTCATTTCACTTTCGCTCTTGACAGTATTGTTCGGGCCTGTTCACATAGAAACTGCCAGCGTCAACGTTACTCGTACTGACATATTTTAATCGAATCACAGACGTCAACAATTTCGTCGCTAATCGTTTGGAGGTATGTAATTGGTGAAATATATTTCAATATTGACAATGTGAACAGGCCTTTTGGGTTCGTTCACATTGCATACGTCAGCGTCAGCGTGACTCATATCGGATAAAGCCAATGAAATAGTTCAGCACGATTGACCATAAAATTGTTGTGCTCTGTGATTGGTTAATTTTTTTCGCTGCGAGTGACGTTCACAAATGTAATGTTGACGAACTCTAGCTGCAGTAGGTCCAATTAATTTTTAATAACGAAAAATTAAGTTCTTGATTAATTAATGCATTAATATTAAATTATATTATTAATGAAAAATAATAATGTAATAATGCATAATTTATTAAATGTGGAAATTATTAGCATGATATTTATGCGTTATTTTAAAATGTATAGATAAATAAATATATTAATTTTCATGCACTAAAATTTTTGAGCCATCTGTTAAAGCTATTTTGCTCGCCTAGAGATGGCGCTGAGAGCACAGCGAATGTAAAAGTCAGCAGATGTTGTAAGATCGTGAATCATAGCGGTCATGTCCTAACGTTATCCTAGTAAAGTCATATTTTATTATTAAATGAGTCTCCTATTTTAAAAGATCGCACGTTTATGCGACAAGAAGGTCAAGGTTCATACGGAATTATAAATGTCCGACCTAAAGTTATTGAAAAGGAAGACAACAGAAATCAGAAGTAGGATTTGAACCCGCGCCCAAAACATGGAATACGAACATTCAAGGTATGTTTAATGATGTATATATTAGTGAAGCAAGTATATGATTTTCTTTAAAGTATTTATAAGTAACAAAATGACTTATTTAGAGAACGGTAGAAAAATTGATTTGTTGGAATTAGCGACGGAGCTAGATCTTGGAAATGTAGTCTCAACCGATAGTACGATATCGGAATTAAAGAAAATTATTTTCCAAAGCAAAGATTATGATGAACAATTCACTAAAAATTTATTTGAAAGAATTATAGATACTAGGCTTAAGAATGAAGAAATAGCTCATTAACGAGAAAACCTTTAAGCTGAAAGATCTTATGAACGACATCAACTTGAAGCTGAACGGGAAAAATTGGAAGCTGAAAGACCGTTTGAATTAGAAAAACTTAAATTTGAAACTACTAATAGATCCTTGAGAAGATACGATAAAACAGTTCGAGTTTCAGAAGTAAACAAAAGTAACTTTGAACTATAGATCTTAATGCAACAATTTAGCTTAAATGACGAAGATATCATATCTTATTTAATATTGTTTGAACGACACGATAAGCGTATAGGTATTAAAGAAGGAGATTATGTGTCTCATCTATTAGGGAAGATGAACAAAAAGCTAATGACTATGTATTTGTTAAAACCTTGTTATTAAGACGGTTTAAGTTGAGTCCCGAAAAGTTCAGACAGAAATTTATTAATCGTGTGAAAGATTCAAAAAGCACAGGGGAAGATTACGTTAATGATCTGCGAAATTATTTTAATGAATGGTTAGTTGGTTTAAATATTGGCGATTTTGACTCTTTAAAACAGCTTATTATAACGGGTCAATTAAAGAAACGCGTTCCAAATGTAATACGGGAACATTTTATCGATTCTTGTTCAAAATTTGTAAATGCAAACGAGTTGGCAGGTAAACTGGATGAACTTGAAAATGTGCGCTTGGGGTTTAAAATCGCAAATAAATTTAAGAACATTGAATATTATGATGAAGCCAAAATTTATTACCGTAATAATCCTAAGATAGATTCCCGCAATTATAAGTTTGTTGAGTCGAATAAACCAGATAACAAAAATGGTAACAAGTCCAATGATATGTCTATTATTGGGTACTATAATTCCATTCGAAAGTGTTTTTCATGTAATGTATATAGCCATGTGGCGAGAAATTGCTCTTTATCTTGTAAGAACTGCGGCATTAAAGGCCATTCAAGAAATATTTTACTGAGAAAGACGAAAAGAATACGAATCATTTGAATGTAAGCGACACCGAATCTTTAACGCCAAACCGATATCTCAAAGACGCGCAAATTAATAAACAGCGTGTCAGCGTTTTGTTGGACACCGGAAGTAGTAGCTGCCTTTTGAAATACTGTAGCTGAAAATTTACGACTAATTATTTCGCCATGTGAAAAACATTTGTTTGGTTTCGGAAATCAACTGACGCCAGCAGTGAAATGTGTAGGAGGAACGATGATTGATATTCAGATTGATGACGTAATCGCGAAGGGTGTTTCTGTTCTAATCGTACCAGATCAAACGCAGCCGGTTGATTGATTGGTAGGGAGAACATTTTTGGATTTACCTTACATTGCTTATGCAGCCGTAGGCAAAAGTTTGTACGTTGGGTATAGTAGAGATTTCCCTTTTGTTGAAATGGATTCCGAAAAAACTGAATCACGCTTGAAATTAAAACCGGTCGAAGATACGCAAGCTGTGAACAACAGTGTAAACTTTGTAAATGCTAAACCAGAAGAAATAGATAACAAATAAATAATTATTGAAGGTAAAGAAGATAACTTACATGCATTGTTAGAAATTAATGAGGGAAAACGATTATTCCAGTTATAAAAAACAAGCATTCAAAAATCAGTAACTCTAAAATTTCAAGGAACGAAAATTTCAAAGAATTTGTTTACAAGACAGAAAGAAATACGAAATCTGCGAGTTTGCATGCGCATTCTGTGAGTGAGGATTTTTCTGACAAAAATGTACATTGAAATGCGAATACAAGTATAGAAAATAAGAATTTGAACATTTCTAATGCCCACAAAGACAGTGAAAATGTTGTCACTGATATCGTTGGCGATGTATGTGCTCGAGATTCTTAAATTAGAAAGTAATGTTCCAATGACTCAAAGAACTATAACACTTGACGTGAAAAATGCATGTTTAGATTCTTTGAATGACCAAGACGGTACACCGGGTGAACCTTTGCCTGATGTCAGCTCATGTATCGACAAAGGAAGTGTTTCAGAAAATTGCATTTTCATTGCCGATGTGCAGGACTGCTCAAAAAGCGAAACCAAGGATAAAGTAACTAATAAGACTATAGAGAATTATATTCTAGAAGATGAACATTCTCCGGTCGATGTTAACACTGAGACGCCAAGGCATGTTTATGTTAAGGTAATGCATACTGACCATAGGAGTTTACGAACTGAAGATAATAAACTGGATGCAGTTTATGAGACCAACATCTTCACTGGATATAACCAAGATCTGATCGTGGCAAGTGACAACTTCTCTAGATTCACGAGGCTTAATCCCGTAAAGAATACTTCCACCCAGCAAGCCTTAAGAACACTTCGGAACCTTGCCGATTAATTCGGACTGTCCAAGCGAATCAACGTTTATAGAGGGTCTTGCCGCATCTACCTCGAATATGAACAGTATTGTCGACCAAGTGGAGACCTTGGCGTAACCTAGGAGATAAGGAGGCTTCTTGTCAACCCGACTAGAATTCAGGTAATCCTCACGTTAGAACAGACGAAGGAATAAGGTAATATCAATAACTTTCTCTTTATTTGATCATCCGACTCATGTTGAATTATAAAGATCTATTTTACTGCATTTATGAAAAAATATATATATATAAGGGCTAATAAAATTTGATCTATAAAGAACAGTAACTTGAATATTAATTAGAAAGATAAGTAAATATATTTTTAAGTGCTACTCGTATACGTAAATTTTTTCTTGTGTTGTATTCTAAAGAAAATACGTTTGTGAAGTTATCATAAATTTTTGAATAATTGTGTACTAGATTTCTGTTTATCAAAAATATGTGTTTTAAGTTAGAATTAATGTTTTCAAGTTAAAAGTGTGTTTTTTTTTAATTGTTTAAATAAGTTTATTTAGTATATGTACATTGATTCTCAATTGTGGGCAATTGGTATTATCAGGATGTCCGAATGTTAAAGCTATTTTGCTTGCCAAGAAATGGCGCTGTGAGCACGGCGAATGTAAATGACAGCAGATGTAGTAAGATCGCGAAACATAGCGGTCGCGTTTTAACGTTATTCTAATAAAGTGTTATTTTATTGTTAAGTGAGTCTCCTATTTTAAAAGGTCGCACGTTCACGCGACAAGAAGGTCAAGGTTCATACGGAAGTGAACATTTCAGACCTAAAGTTTTTAAAAAGTAAGACAACACTTCTATTAAAGCACTTTAGCATGCCGTGAACCGTGACTCGGAACATTATTTTTTCGGGGAAACAAGATTTATTACAGATCGAATACGTGGATGACATTCTTTGGGTTCTACAATACCCCTTGCAATGGGAGTTAACAGCTATAGTGGATACACTACATCTCCTCCCCTTTTATTAAAGGTCAAGTTTCTGGGGTGGTGTTCGGACTCTTCCAGAGCATCTAGGCACATGGCTTGGGATGTCGTGCACTGGTGGTGTACTAGACTGGTCTGAAGGTGTGCTGGTATCAGTCAATGACAGTTTTGAGCGCTTTGGTGTTGAGACTTGAACAGGGCTGGGTTAAAAAATGCATAGCTCCCCCCCCCCCCAAAAAAAAAAAAAAACGGCCTGAAAACTGCAAAATTCACTGCATTTTATGAAATCAAATGTTTTCATAGTTAAATATTAAAAAGTACAAAAAGATAAAATACATTTTCATTTTAATGTTATTTTTAACAGATTACATTTTTCTTGACATTGTTTATATAAAGTGTTTCGGTTTAAACACTATATATGTTTTTAAAGGCAATAAATCTTATATATTATAGCCTTAGTGATATTTTAAATCTTATAACACTATATATATATATATATATATATACACATCTTTTGATCAAGTATCCGAGTTCGACAGAGGAAGGATAGTGGCCTACCGAGATTGTGGATTATCTTTCAGGGAAATCGGTAGTCGTGTTGGACGAAACCAAACAACTGTAATGCGAATATGTGATCGTTGGATGCAGGAGGGTACGACGAACCGGCGTGTTCGATCGCATCCACCTCAGCGCACCACTTCACGTGATAACAGGCAAATTGTGCGCATGGCAGTGACGGATCGCTCAGTCACATCACGAACCATAGCACAGAACATGCAGTCTGTAACGCATCATCCAGTGTCTCCGCGTACCATTCGACGCCGTTTACAGCAGAGTGGTCTGTCCGCAAGACGCCCATTGCTTTGTCTACCCTTGACGCAGAACCACAGACGTCTCCGCCGCCAATGGTGCGATGACAGAAGGATGTGGACGGCAGAATGGAATGAAATTGTCTTTACTGACGAGTCACGCTTCTGTCTGCAACACCACGATGGTCGCATTCGAGTCTGGAGACACCGTGAAGAGAGGATGCTGAACAGCTGCGTTATGCACCGCCACACTGGTCCTGCACCGGGTATTATGGTATGGGGCGGTATTGGATATCACTCCCGCACACCTCTAGTACGCATTGCCGGTACTTTAAACAGCCAGCGCTACATCTCCGAGGTGTTGGAGCCAGTTGTCCTTCCTTACCTTCAGGGCTTGCCCACAGCCATATTTCAACAGGATAATGCGCGACCACACGTGGCACGCATTGTCCAATGGTTCTTCGTCAATCGCCAGATTGAATTGCTTCCATGGCCGCCTCGCTCTCCGGATCTTTCTCCGATAGAAAACATGTGGTCCATGGTTGCTCTACGATTGACCCAGATTCCATCCCGAGCTGCCACAGCAGATCAACTTTGGCAACGTGTGGAAGCTGCTTGGTCTGCTGTACCCCAAGAACTCATACAAAGTCTCTTTGAATCAATGCCAAGGCGTGTGGCAGCGGTGATCTCCAACAATGGCGGCTACTCTGGCTACTGATTTTGGCAGGAACCACACTTCACAGAAGTCTATAAATTTAATCATTTGATACTTGGTCAACATGTTATCTACAAAATAAATTTGTGATATCTCTTGTGTTTCTTGGTGTTGCAATTTGGGTGGCCAGCAGTGTATATATATATATATATATATATATATATATATATATATATATATATATATATATATATATAGATTTATATATATTTATTTATATTTATATATTTATATTTATATTATAAACACTTTATCTTCCAATATGTCTTCAGGTCTGATACAATATATACAACTGAGGTCTAATTTTTTTTAAACTTTCCATAAAACTGTTACATCAATTTTTGGACTTACCTTGTTCAATTTTTTAAAACAGCATCTTCAATAAGGCATGTTATGGTAATTTTAATAAAAGACAACTTTTTATTTTAACAAAAAATCTTTTTATTTTAACAAAAAATTTAATAAAATTTAATTTTACATAGTTCGTGTTTCGCGCGATCGAGTTCCAAAGTTGAGTTCTCGAGTGATTCAGCAAAAAAAAATAATTGCCATAGTTTTACCGAAAACTATTGGGATTTACAGTTGTCAATAATTTTCTGTTGTTTGTTTGGTAATTGGCTTAATACAGGCCCTGATTTTCCATAAGGCCCGGTAGGCCCGGGATTAGGGACCCCCGAATGTTGGGGCTCCTTCCCCCAAATTTTTGTTTTAAAAGAAAAAATTCTCAATTAAATATTTTATTAATTTTACTGTTTTATAGCAATTTTTTAAATATCCTTTTAAATTTGATTGATTTGTTCATCTTATGTATAGTTATATGTATAGTTCATCATATGTATGTTACAGTGTATATAAGGGAATAATAAGTTTATCTGGTTGCATTGTATTGGCGCTGAGACGGAAATTAACCAATCATAGGCCTTAACAATTTCGTTGCTAATTGTTTGGAAGTTTGTCATTGGTAAAATATATTTCAATACTTTTACGCTTGCGTTAACGGACTGCTATGCCAAAGTCAAAGTTATGTCCCAAGTAACACAAAACCGTTGGTAAGTCGTTGGCCAACCATTTTCGGGCATGGTTGGCCAACGGTGCGATTTGTAGGGCAACAGTAGGCATTCAGTTGCCCCAACGGTTGGATTTGCAGGTCAGTAGTAGGATTTCAGTAGGTCCAACGGTTGGCGTTCAGTTGGCCCAACCGCGGGATTTATTGATTTGGCCGTTAGCGCGAGGTTGGTCCAACGTTTGGATTTGCAGGTCAACAGTAGCTCTTCAGTAGGCCCGACGGTTGGCATTCCGTTGACCCAACAGTCAACTTTGCAGGTAAGCCTGTATTAAATTTAGTTGGGGATATTACGCATTTTTCAACCCAGCCAACAACTCTTTGTTCATTGGGCCAATGGTCAATAGTTTGACATTTTGCTATTTTTCACCAGAACGTTTACAAAGAGGATTTCCCCTTTTTAAACAGTTTATTAAGTTCCAGTATTTAGCCACCAATAATTTATATAATAATAGTATTTTCAAAAAAACATTTTTCAATAATATAATTTTTTATAAATTATTGGTGGCTTAATACTAGAACTTAATAAACTATTTAAAAGGTGAAAATCCTCTTTGTAAACAGTGTGCTGAAAAATAGCAAAATGTAAAACTATTGACCCTCGGATAGTTTGACCATTGTCCCGATGAACAGAGTTGTTGGCTGAGTTGAAAAATGTATGCTATTTCCCCAAAAAATGGTTTGAAAACTGCAAAATTAACCCCATTTTATGAAATCAAAAAGTTTTCATAGTTAAATATTAAAAATGTACAAAATGCAACAATACATTTAGATTTTACGGTTATTTTTAAAAATTTACGTTTTGCTTGATATTGTTTATATAAAGAGTTTTGGTTTAAACGCTTTATATGTTTTAAAAAAGAATAAATCTTATAGATTATATTCTTAGTGATATTATAAATCTCATATCACTATATATAAACAATTTATAATAGCAATGGTACCTGTTATTTTTATCAGTTACTTTAATACACATTTCAGTTTTTTTAATAAACGCCTTTCCATTGCAATAAAATACTGTCAAATTGAACACTTATGCTGAATTTATGATACATACTTTTTGTAAGATTATCTTTATATAATTTTTTTTTCAATATATATACATATACACTGAAGTGCCACTGAATTAGGGATAGCAAAACCTATGCAAATTCTGTAGCGCTGCGCATCATGTATGCTCAAGTGAGGGCGCTGTGGTAACTGCATATATACCACGTACTATGGTTGTTCTGAATTAATTGTTGGAATTACCATTATGGGTAAACTGCCTGATTTAGACGCCTTCGATCGCGGACAAATCGTAGGTGCGCGACGCATGGGCCATTCAATTTCCGAAATCGTCAGACAGCTAGGATTTTCAAGGTCGACAGTGTCAAGAATATACCAAGAATACATGGATGGTGGAAAAAAAATAGCGATCAGGCAAACTGCAAAGGACAATTAGCCATGACAGTGCGTGGTGAGAGACGGCTCAGGCGTATTGTACGTAGCCAGCGAAGCCAAACATTAGCTCAAATTACCACCCAGTTTAATGACGGTGCCAGTCGTACAGTCAGTAAACGGACTGTGCAATGCTCGCTTCACCGTATGGGTTTCGGGAGCCGTCGACCTACGAGAGTACCATTGCTCTATACTCGCCATCGGGCTGCACGTCTTGCCTGGGCAAGAGAGCACAGAGACTGGAGTGTAGAGGACTGGAAACGAGTAGCATGGAGTGATGAGTCTCGATTCCGACTACTTAACGCCGGCGGGAGGCTGAGAATATGGCGTCAGACTCATGCAGCCATGGATCCTGCATGCCTGGCTGGAACTGTACAAGGGCATGGTGACTCAATCATGGTCTGGGGTGTTTTTTCGTGGCACAGTTTGGGATCTTTGGTCCGTGTACCAACCTCCCTCAATGCAATTCGGTACGTAGAGTTGCTGGGTGATCACCTCCATCCGTTTATGCTGTTCTGTTATCCGCACGGAAATGGAGTTTTCCAGCAAGACAACTGTACCTCTCACAAGTCCCGGTTGGATACTGGCTGGTTGGATGAGCATTCCTCTGACTTCTCTGTCATGAATTGGCCACCTAGAAGCCCAGACTTAAATCCCATTGAGCATCTTTGGGATGTTTTGGAACAAGGCGTGAAAGGCCATCACACAGCACCAAAGAACCTTACTGAATTATGGACAGCTTTAGCCAATATTTGGTAAGCCATTCCCGTGGAACGTTTCCAGAAACTTGTTGAATCTATGCCTCGTCGTGTGGCAGCCGTTATCAAGGCCAGAGGAGGCCCAACTCGTTACTAGGTAGGTATCCCTAATTCAATGGCACTTCAGTGTATATATATATATATATATATATATATATATATATATATATATATATATATATATATATATATATATATATATATATATATATATATATTATAAACACTTAACTTCCAATTTGTTTTCAGGTCTGATTTTTTTAAAACTTTCCATAAAACTGTTATATCAATTTTTGGACTTACTTTGTTTAATTTTTTAAAAGAGCATCATCAATTGCATGTTATGAGAATTTTAATAAACAACATATTTTCATCAAAATTTTTTTTATTTTATCAGGAAATTAATTTCATATTGTGAATAAAATTTAATAGCATAGAAATAAAAGAAAAATACACTATTAAGTTTTGTCTCGTCCTTCTTCTCTGTCCTTCGCAAACCGGAAAAAAAAAACCTTTTCAAATTTTCAAAAAAAATTTCTGTTATTATATCTTTCTGGTGAGCCTGTCTGACACAAGCTGTTAATAGGAAAATAAATTAGTATAGTAAATTAGTCAAAAGAAAAATAGCTATATGTATGTTAAACAGTCAAACAAAATTGCCTCATTAAGTCAGTTTTTTAAATTTTTTAAAAACAAGTTAGCTTTATCCCTAGCATTTACTTCATAATAAAAAATTTCTTCATTTTGCATGAACTTGTCTTAAATATTACTTCAGGTATATAACAGTAAAGGTTTATTTATTTTCTAAATTTTCAAAGCAGAAAAATAAAAGAACAATTTCAAATATGTAAACTAGATTAACATCTACTTTTACTGGCACAGGACGTGGAGTTTTCAAAATAGTTCGCGGATCAGATGGTAAGTTGCACCCTAACATATTAAAAATTGATAATAAATCTTTCAAAGCCGTATGTTTGATGAAATGCTTTACAGCCCATTCACACAACTTTGTTTTTAAATCAAAACCTGAACTTTCATCAATAATTTCAGCATCTTCCCCTAAAGACATTTCATCTGCACTTCATGAATATGTATAACAATCATCAATTTCAACTGAAACATTCCCTAAACTACTAAATGTATTAAATTCATCAGTTTTTGAAACCCCTTCTGAATCCCCTCTAATCTCGTTTAACACTTCCTTCAATTCATTTGCGATCTTACGACGCTTTGTGCGATCAGACACTGACATTACTTAAATATTAAGGAATATACAGTTTTTATAACCGAAATAAACATACAAACCAACCGCATACAAACCCATTTTTTAACGTATTCCTTTTATTATTAATTACGGTCGACTCCACGTGTTTTAATAATCAGCTATAGGACAGCTATAGGAATAATCAGCTATAGGAATGAAGCTATAGGACACTCAGCAATCTTTGTGATTTCGAATCTTGTGTAAACTGAGCAGATAAACCACGCGAAACACTTACTAGAAGTTTTGTTTTCGACCAGACTCTGCAATAAAACAATGGTATCGAGTTTCGGCACCATGGTTTTAATTTTGTCGTTTATGGAACAGTAATTTTTTGTTGTTGATAATAAGATTATTTTATCTGGTAAGAGGCTGAAAACCCGTACTTCGCTACGGAGTACAATCAAATTAAATACAACTTTAATAATTTGTTCGGATAGCTGATATTTGTCATCTGTACTAAAACTATAGAAATTTAGTACAGATAGGGTATACATTCCTCATTTAGTGAACGTGCTTGCCTTTTTTCTTCTTGTAATCTACTCAGAAAAGCTTAATTTCTCATTTAAACAGAAAATTTAAACTTTCTGCCCAAATTTTTGAAACTAGAAAATTTAAACAGTAATAAAAATTTTATAAAGCAATGGAAGAAGCAATCGAAGCCCTGTTTTAAAAATTGTTGATGTAAATATTCAAATATTCAGCCATTTGCGTTTTACCATCCAAACATTTTTTTAGCAATTTTTGTTCGCACAGTTTAATATACTGAGGTTTTATAATGTTTAGTATGTTCTTTGGAAGCTTTTTTGATATTTCTTCGAAAATTTGGGGAAGGGATCAATGACGCAGTACACATCCAGCCGGCACGTGCCGTTTGCATTTGATACGATTGTTTTCCGGTTTTGTTGTTCTTGTTTGCTGTTTTGAGAAAAATATATATTCCACAAATTAATTAAACAACGGAACGGATTTTGCTGTTACTTATCCTTACCTACAGATCACCAGAAAAAGAAAATATTTTTAACAGAGGTTGTGATAAACAGTTCAAAGTTTTTTTTATCATGGCAGAAGTTGATCTTGAAATACTGATTACGCTAGTTCATGATCCTCCTATTTTATGGGATAAAACACAAGAATCCTATAAGAACAGGGTGTAAATGATTTAAATTAAATGATTAAAACCATTGATTAAAATCACGATTTAAATCTATTGATTTTTTTAAAAAAATCATCGATTTTAATGAAAAAATTATTTTATGCAATGCTTGGAACATTTTTTGTATATTTTCCTAAGGTATTAAATATAAATATAAACAGAAAAGAAAGGAGACTTTTATGTTTATCTTACAACACATTCATATAATTAAACTTACTCCCCGTATAACTCATTTGTTATTTGAAATATTTTCCATTAGCGCCTTTTACATGTACGCTCTTTCGCGCGTGAAACCACAATCTCCCGCGATTGAGTGCACTTGTGAAGGTGTCGGAGAGGAAGTGAAAGCTGCTTCCGAGCGTACTACAAGTTTTCCCGCACGCAATCCCGTACGCTCCAAGCACTCGCGAAAGAGCGTACGTGTAAAGGGCGCTATTGTGTGTATTGGTCTACTTTACTTATCAATCTTGACACTGTGATAGTACACTTACTTTATCTTGGTTGGCCAGATTTGTTTCTGAGAATTAGTCAGACAACCAATCCTAAGTACTCTTGTAGACTAATTATGAAGTGGAATGTTTAACAATAAATGAAAAAGACGAAGCTTTAAACTTTATTAAAGAAAAGTTTAGAGATACCTCCTTATTAAACATTTTAAAATGTTTAAACATTTTAGTAATTATTAAAATTCATTGTGCTCTCTCCTCCATTTAATGGAACTTTGTTTGATAAAAAAGCTTTAAAATCATTAAATACCATAAGGTATTTAATGATTTTAAATATTTTTATCATTTTGCCTGCCCCCGTGCCTCCCCGACGCTAAGCCTATGGTGTTAGGGGGACCCTATCCCGACTTGTGCCTATAGTCAAGAATTTTCTAAATCGGGCCCTGGCTTTACGTGTTTATATAAGTTTAGTTCCAAAGATTCTATTTTGGGTTCAGTTAGAACGAAATACGGGTGACATTTTACAGTAATTGAACGCAGTTGGGAGAACGTTCTTTTGCAATTGTTGGCCCAACAACACTTAATTAGAGTTGGACCAACAACATTTTATAATGGTTGGTCCAACAGTACTAATTTGCAGTTGGGCCAACCATATTTTGTAACCGTTGGCCCAACCGCTTCCATTTGCAGTTGGCCCATCTGAATTTCTGAAATTTCTGCCAACGGTAACCATTCCCCAACGATGTAACGAAAATATGCGGTTGGTCCGATGGTGTGTGTTACTTGGGTTGGCGCTGAGACGGAAATAAACCAAACATAGGCCTTAACAATTTCGTTGTTAATCGTTTGGAAGTTTGTCACTGGTAAAATATTGCCGCATTTTCCATTACTTGAGAATGAACCGGTGGTTGTGAGGTAGCAATGTTGCCTTCGGAGCGCTCGGTCCTTAGTTCGAATCCCGCCGGTCGCGGGCTGCGTTTTATTTATTTAATTTAAATCTCATTCCTGGAAATTTCCAGAATATTCCAGTATATGTAAATTGAATTAATTTGAATGTTCTGTTAAGATATATAAGTTGCTGCACTCCAGTTGAGGGCCAGTCCTGCTCTGTACTATTACTCCGATAGCACTTCATTGCTTCCAATAAATTTCTATACTCCACGTCTGTGTATTTAACCGTCCCGTCAGTTTTCACGTGACAATAGATTTCAATACTTTTACGCTTACGTTAACGGACTGCTATGCCAAAGTCAAAGTCATGTCCCAAGTAACACAAAACCGTTGGTAAGTCGTTGGCCAACCATTTTCGGGCATGGTTGGCCAACGGTGGGATTTGGCCGTTGGCATAAGGTTGGCCCAATGATTGGCGTTCAGTTTGCCCAACGGTTGACATTCCATTGGCCCAACGGTTGGCGTTCAGTTGGCCAAACCGAGGGATTTAATTGATTTGGCCGTTGGCGCGAGATTGGTCCAACGGGTGGATTTGCAGGTCAACTGTAGACTTTCAGAAGGTCTAACGGTTGGCGTTCAGTAGGCCCAACCATTGAATTTTCATGTCTGCCAACAATAGGCTTTCAGTTGGCCGAACAGTCAACTTTGCAGGTAAGCCTGCATTAAATTTAGTTGGGGCTATTATGCATTTTTCAACCCAGCTAACAACTCTTTGTTCATCAGGCCAATTGTCAAACTATTCAAGTGTCAATTGTTTTGACATTTTGCTATTTTTTAGCAGACCATTTACAAAGAGGATTTCCCCTTTTTAAACAGTTTATTAAGTTCTAGTATTTATCCACCAATAATTTGTATAAAAATAGTATATTCAAAAAAACATTTTTGAATATACTATTTTTATATAAATATATTTTTATATCCTATTTTATGTATGCAAAAAAGCATTTTCAAATATACTATTTTTATATAAATTATTTGTGGCTAAATACTAGAACTTAATAAACTGTTTAAAAAGGTGAAACTATGATGAAAAATAGGAAAGTGGCAAGCTATTGACCGTTGGATAGTTTGACCATTGGCCCAATGAACAAAAAGTTGTTGGCTGGGTTGAAAAATGCATAGCTCTTTTCCCCAAAAAATGGTTTGAAAACTGCAAAATGCACACCATTTTATGAAATCAAAAGTTTCCATAGTTAAATATTAAAATGTACAAAAAGCAACAATACATTTTGATTTTAATGTTATTTTTAACAGATCACATGTTGGTTGACATTGTTTATATAAAGTGTTTTGGTTTAAACACTTTACTAGTTGGTACCCGTCAAAATATGACGGCTAGATAGTAAATAAATATACTAATGCACAAATTATACTCAACACATCATTGCCAAATGTTGAAAATCATAATAATGCGCAGAAACAAATTAATGTGTTTAAGCGGCCTCGTGCGTAGTGAGTATCTATAGCCAGATTTAAAAATGTCACTGAGCATGCGCAGAAAGTAATTTTTTTAATTGTAAATTATCGCTAATTGATAGCTCGAAATAAACAGTTTCCATCAGGTTTAGTCTTTTATTTCCCAAACATAATTATCATAAAAATAAAAAAGGCAGAGAGAGATCTAGAGAGACTGCTCGGAATAACGTGTTTATCATTAAAACATGTCCCTGAGCATGCGCAGAAACAGTGAGTTTCTAAAGCCAGATTTAAACATGCCACTGAGCATGCTCAGAAACTAATTTTTAATTGTAAATTGTCGCTAATTAATAGAAATTGCGGTTACAAAAACCAAATTTGGCAAATCTTCAGACTACAATCTTTCGTTTAAGACCAAAATGAAGTAAATTGATTCAGTAGTTTTCTCGCACGGACTGCCCAAAAAGTCGGCTTAGTAACTTAAATATATAGATATCTTTTTAAAGACAATAAATCTTATATATTATATCCTTAATGATATTATAAATCTCATATCACTATATATATATACAATTTATAATTTCATTGCTACCTGTTGTTTTTAATCAATCACTTTGCTACATATATCAATTTTTTTAAATAAACACCTTTCCATTATAATCAACTGGTGTCAAATTGAACACTCATGCTAAGTTAATATGACAAATACTTTTTGTAAGATTACCTTTATATAATTTTCTTTTCATTATATATACAGAGGCTCCCAAAAGTGTTCGTACTCTTACAATTTTCAATGAAATACGGGTCTATCCATTAATTAAAATGAATATTTCAGAATGGGTATTTAATAATAAGATCTTTAATCTATTCTTAACAAAACTACATGAAATATTTTGAAAACATAGTAAAACTTTATTTTTAAGAAACCAGCAATCAAAAAGTAACAAAAACTTTATCTCATAAAAGTCATCGTACACTGAAATATTTTTGGATAAATTCATAATTAAAATTATCATCTGGCACTTTATGTTTATTTTTGAATGGTGGTGGCATTTACAGTATGGTTTGGCTTTAATTTTTTCTTGCCTACTCCGTAATATTCTATTTATTATTTAAAAATGGCCCGTAGTCGTAAAGAAACAGCAAACGGCATCCGAAAATTGATTATTTTTCATCATTGTAGTGGTAAATCAGTTCGGAATATTGCTAAATTACTTAATTTATCCCATTGTACTGTGCAGTATGTGATAAAACGCTTTAAAGAAGTAAATCGGATCGAAAACAAGGTAAGAAAAGGTCGTTCGGCAAAGTTAACAAAACGTGATCAGAGATTTATAATTAGAAAATTTATGAAAAATCCACGTTTGAGTGCTGAAAAAGCTTCTGCAGAATTTGATGAAACATTTTCCACTTAAATTTCACCTGAAACTGTTCGACGAGTTCTCAGAGCAGCTGGATTACATGGGCGTTCTGCCCGTAGAAATTTTTTTGTGAATGAGAAAAACAGAAAGCTCAGGCTTTCCTTCGCACTATCAATGATAAATAAGCCCCAAACGTATTTTAATAATGTCTTATTAGCCGAAGAAAGCAAGTTTAACATTTTTGGTTCCGATAATTGTATGGAGAAGAAAAAATGAGGAACTTAATCCCAAGAACTTAGTGGGAACAGTTAAGCATAGTGGTGGAGGTGTTCTTGTGTGGGGGTGCATGTCAGTATCAGGACTAGGTAATTTGGTATTTATTGATGGTATAATGAATCATGCTGTTTATATAAATATTTTAAGAGACAATTTAAAATTATCAGCCCAAAATTTGGTATTGGATACAACTTTGTATTTTATCAAGATAACGATCCTAAGCACATGGCTCTTAACGTTCGCCTCTGGTGTCTCTATAAATGTCCACAAGTTTTGAAAACACCACCTCAATCGAGAGATTTAAACCCAATAGAACAGATTTGGAGAGAACTGGAGGTTCGAGTACGAAAACACGACATTCACACGAAAAGCGAACTAAAAACAATTATGATGGAAGAATGGATGAACATTGATGCAGAAATTACAAAAGAACTAGTGCAATCTATTCCCTGACGTTTAAAAGCTGTCGTGAATGCTAAAGGATATCCTACTAAATATTAATTTAAAGAAAACATAGAATTAATAATATGTAGAAATTTTTTACAAGTGTACGATGACTTTTGTGAGATAAAGTTTTTGTTACTTTTTGATTATTGGTTTCTTAAAAATAAAGTTTTACTATGTTTTTAAAATATTTCATGCAGTTTTGTTAAGAAAAGATTATAGATCTCATTATTAAATATCCATTCTGAAATATTCATTCTAATTAATGGATAGACCCCTATTTCATTGAAAATCGTAAGTGTACGAACACTTTTGGGAGCCACTGTATATATCTATATATGTATATTATAAACACTTTATCTTCCAAAATGATTTCAGGTCTGATACAATATATATAACTTAGGTCTGGTTTTTTAAAAATTGCATTGTATTGGTGTTTTAATGAAGTTAATATATGTTATATTGCTTTTTGTTACTTGATAACGTTCTAAGCTTCTACGCTTCAAATAGCCGATTCTTGGAAAAATGGTACTTCGTAATGATTCATGATTACTTTTTTTGTATGTCAATTTTGGAAATTTTAAGCCCACCTCAGTGTTTGGCATAGGCGTAGCGTTCTTCTAACTTTTTTTTTGAGGGGGGGGGGGCGCATGCATTGAATTCAGTGAGGGCCACACTCCTAAGCGCATTGACTGCCGGATGGTCCTTAAAATATGAAATATTATGGTTTTTTTAATTGAATAACATTATAATTGAACTTTGAGTAGTAATCAAAAGTTATACAATAGGAAAAATAAATATAATATAAATAAAATGAGAGAAAAAAATATAGCATCGATTTTTTGTTATGGATCATATCATTGTTAAAACCTATGTTAAGGCTAAAGACATAATCGGGATCTTCAGTTTCACAGTTTGAAAAGCGGGAAAAAAGTTTTCTACAATTTTTCGATTTTATCTGAAATTCAATTAACGTTTTAATTTATTTGAAGTTAAGTTGGGAGGGACACGTGCCCACCGTGTCTCTCCGACGCTACGACTAAGGTGTTTGGGGGGCCCCCATCCCGAGTTGTGCCTTTAGTCAAGAATTTTCTAAATCTGGCCTTGGCTTTACTTGTTTATATAAGTTTAGTTCCAAAGATTCTGTTTTGGGCTCAAATAGAACGACATACGGGTGACATTTTACAGTAATTGGAAGCAAATGTGAGAACGTTCTTTTACAATTGTTGGCCCAATAACACTCATTAGCTGTTGGACCAACGGCATATTATATCTGTTGGTCCAACAACACTTATTTGCAGTTGGGTCAACAGCATTTTTTATACTTGTTGGCCCAATAGCAATTATTTGCAGTTGGGCCAACAACATTTTATAATTGTTGGTCAAACAGCCCTAATTTGCAGTTGGGCCAACCACATATTGTAATTGTTGGCCCAATAGATTTAATTTGCAGTTGTGCCAACCATATTTTTTAAGTGTTGGCCCAAAAGCTTTCATTTGCAGGTGGGCCAACTATATTTTGAAACTGTTGGCCCAATAGCTTCCATTTACAGTCGGGCTAACAACATTTTGTAATTGTTGGCCCAACATACACATTTTGCAGTTGGCCTATCTGAATTTCTAAAATTTCTGCCAACGGTAAGCATTCCCCAACGATGTAACGAAAATATGCTGTTGGGCAAACGGTGTGTGTTACGTGGGTCGTTAACAGAATACCTAATGGGGGATCGAAGTCCCTCGCTTTACCTTTGAACGTAAGATGTTATAATTGAAATATGTTTTTTTTCAATTGGGTACTTTGCTTTCCATATTGAACAGCAGACACGCCAGTTTAACTCCTCCGCAAAACAGCGACGAAATGAAGACGGGAAATTCAATCAGAGGGGAAGGATCGATTTTCGCACATTGTGAGGGACTTTAGGCCTGTTCACATACGAGTCCATTGCGTTGCGTAAGGAAAAGATGACGTCGAGACGAAAATAACCCAATCATAGGCCTCCAAACGTTTAGCAATGACATTTTTAACGCCTATGATTTGTTTATTTTCGTTTCAACGTCATCTTTCCCTTAACGCTACGCACGGACTCCTATGTGAACAGTCCCTTAGACAATGACGGCTCCATCATCAAGGCTCGCAGGACAGTGTCCAAGCGTGCCAGATAAGAAAAGGAAGTTGGTGGAGGGGGGAATGCAGAAGCGACCCCGCAATGGGAAGAGAGACTGACTGAGTAAAAGAAGGAAACAAGGAAGAAAAAAAAGCTCGTTTCCAACCATACGACTGCAAGCAAAGCTGACAAATTCTCAACAAAGAACCCCAGCAAACAGTGATCTCCGGCGGCTCTGTTTGGAGGGAGGGAGAGCATTATCTGGCCGGTAAAGCAGGAACCTGGGTCACTTTGCAGGCGACGAGATACTCGGGTCGTATCAAGGAAATATAGGGTTCTCATTAGAGTTAATATCTCTAAGAAATTTCCAAGAAAATTTCTTAATTTAGGACTGCGAATTGAATATGAATTTTACATTGGTATCAAATAACTGTTTTTTATCACAGGTTACTGACTTCCATTATTTGTCAGTTAGTGGCAACGGTATATTCTAAGCGTTTAGCTCATGTTGTGTATTGCATTTAATTCTCGATACACTTAATAATGAAATGTGAAAAGGTGGTGCCCTTGGCGAGATACTTTCGCACATTTTAAAAATCGATTCCGGACGGATATAACATTGATCTTGATACTATATAAAAAAAAAAACCTGCTGTTAAAGTAAGTTTTTTTACTGGTATTTTTCCCTGTATTGTATGACAGAACTGTTTTGTTAAGATGTTGAAAATGATATTTATGATTTCTGCATTGTACGCTATTTTTCTGTGAGTAGAGGAAGATGCTAACACAATACGTAAACCATTTAACTGACAAATGTCAGCATGTTCAGCCATGGTATGTAGTTTTCAGTAGATCAATAGAATTTAAAATTATAAAATTTATATAATTTTAATAAATCCACTATAGATAGATTTCTGATTAAAAACTGGACAATTAAAAGGAAAGGAAACAATAAATAACAATAGTGCTTCTAATCTATCTTCTGAAACCTAAGAACATTAACCTGATATGAAGGAAACTAAATTATCAGAAGACAGTACTAAAAAGGAGGAAATATGATGTAAACTATTTAGCATTTGGGTTTACATGTACAGGAAATAAAGATGAACCGAATGGATCATGTGTTGAATGCGAAAAAGTTGTTAGTAACAGTAGTTTAAATCCAGCCAAACTAGAAAGACATTTGGAATTGTATCATCCATATCTACGTGAAAAAGTCTTTCCTTATATTTACTACCTAGATTGTGAATATTCTATTGTATATGATCCTGGATTCCACAAAATAATTTTATACTCATTAAGTTTCCTTAAATTGACTAATCTTGAAGACCACTGAGTTATATAAATGTTTTTGAACAGTTAATAATTTTGGTAAAAGATAAAATATTCAGGTAAGAGTTCCATATCTTGGGCTACCCTGGAAAATGCTGTCAAACTCTGTCAGGTGGAGTTCTTCTTATGAGAAATGTAGTGATATATTATTTTTTACTTTTTTAAAACTTTTAGACTGACAATCAACACTTTGTATGAAAATTCAACAATAAGTAGCTGTTAAACATAATCAGAATATTTGAGTAAAAATTATTTTGAATACAGCGTTAATCTAACATAAATATTTGCAAATGATCCAAAATATAGTGATCGGTTTCAAAAAGTAGGTTAATATTTAATATTTTAAAAACATGTTGCAGCATATGTTATAAAAACTGTTGTATCAAAACAATGTATTTAAAATATAAGAATTTTATTAAAAAAAGAAATAAAAATAGCTATAAATTTAGTATGGGAATACTTCAATAAAAAGACACTTAAATGGTCCATAAGTAATAAAAAATAAATAAAACGGAACAGCTTTCTTATCTATGAAACAAGCTTGTCAAGCCAGATTTTTCATGCCAACATTGGAACTGGTTTTGTTTACCCCAGCCCTATGTATGGCACGTTGGTAGGACTGGTTCTCGACCCCACCCTTAGTGCTACTCGTCACTTATCATCAATAACATTCAACACAATTTATTTATTTACCTTTTGCAATAAAGTAGAGTATAAATTTTAATTTTTAGCAAAAATTAAAATTTTAAATATTTCGAAATACATAAATCAATTTATAAAACTAAGAACAAGATTAATACATTTTTGAAAAAGTACGAATTAACTAAAAATATAAATTATGAATCTTCATCTTAAAGAATTTGAATTCAAAAATACTGACCAATGTGAACTGATTTACCAGATGCACTCCAGCATAGCATAATAACCATAATCTACATATGAATAATTAGTGGTAAGCTCTATTCTTCCTTTTGTACTCATTGAAGAGGAAGAAAATGGTATGTTTTGAAGAGAATTTAAATTTTATTTCATTCGCTGAATATATAAATCATTACGTGAACCTAATTCACAATTTTGTTGGCTGAAAACATCTAAATTATTGTCATAGAAATTCATTTAGATGAAAATGAAAAAACAAAGTGATATTGCTCAGAAATAATCACTAAGCTTGGCTGGTTAAGGTTTGCAGCCTATTAAACCATTAAATTGAATAATAAAAACATTTCTTATAAAATTACAAACCAAGAGCATAAGAACATAAACAAAGGAGCCAGTTTTAAAAATATTATAATCAAATTTGACACTATAAAAAATCCATTCATTCACACAGCTTAATAACATTCAACACGGCTTATTTATTTTTCTTTTTCAATAAAATCGAGTATAAATTTTAATTTTTAGATCGAAAATTAAAATTTTAAATATTTCAAAATGCATAAATCAATTTATGAAAATAAGAACAAGATTAAAACATTTTTGGAAAAGTCCGAATTAACTATAAACATAAATTATGAATCTTCATCATAAAAAATTAGAATTAAAAAATACTAACCAAAGTGAACTGATTTACCAGATGCACTTTGGCGTGGCATAATACCCATAATCTAGATATGCATAATTAGTGGTAAGCTCTTTCTTCCTTTTGAACTCATTCAAGAGGAAGAAAATTGTATGTTTTGAAGAGAATTAAAATTTTTTTTTTATTGGCTAAATGTATAATTCATTAAGTGAACCTAATTCACAATTTTGTTGGCTGATAACATCTTAATTATCGCCATAGAAATTCGTTTGGTTGAAAGTGAAAAAAACAAAGTGATATTGCTGAGAAATAATCACTAAGCTTAGATGGTTAAGGTTTGCAACCTATTAAACCATTAAACGGAATAATAAAAACATTTATTATAAAAATTACAACCCAAGTGCAGAAGAACATAAACAAAGGAGCTAGTTTTAAAAATATTATAATCAAATTTGAGGCCATAAAAAATCCAGCAATTTCCCTAACTTTTTAATGTGTTTTGAGTTTTTTAAATTTAATTTGATACTTAAAATATATTAAAATTATTAAATCATCTAAAACCTCTGAAAGTTATTGAACCACCATTTATGTGCATTAAATTTCTTAATATACATTGAAATCCAAATTCACTGTTAATTCCATGTAAAGCTGATACGGAAAACTACATAAATATGCAAATTTTCCCATAAAGGATGTACTTGCCCCAAACTTGGCCACCATAAAGTAGCTTCACTGCATTTATCAATTTAGATACATAATTTATTACAATATGCTTATTTAAACTTTTGAATCAATGTATTTCAAACAGGATGATTTAAAAAATAATACTTGATATATATTGAAAATACAGTTGAAATTCTTATTAAAAGCAAAAGTAAATTATTCAACACTTCAAAATGTAATTGTAAATGCTTCCCTTTTTTTTACTGTACCTAATTATTAGTATGTTATATACAATAATGCTTTATTTCTCTGCATCATGTATTCTAAGGAGTTCTATGTTAGGTACAGGATGTAAATGATTTTAATGAAATGATTAAAATCATGAATTCAGTCGAATTTTTTCTTTAAACCATCGATTTTAATCAAAAAACTATTTCATGCATTACCTTGAACAATTTTTGTATATTTTCCTCAGGACATTAAATTTTAATATAAACATGAAAGAGTGGAGACTTTTATGTATATATCTAACATCTCATTCATATAATTCAACTTACTCCCTGTATAACTGATTTGCATCTTGGAAAATTTTCTATTGTTTGTATTGGTGTACATTGCTTATCAATCTTGTCACAGTGATTGTACACTTACTTTATCTTGATTGGCCAGATTTGGCTATGAGAATTATTCAAACAACCAATCCAAACTACTCTTTGATACTAATTATGAAGTGGAATGTTTAACAATAAATGAAAAAGACCAAGCATAATTAATAATTATATAAAAGCATGGAGTTACCTCCTTGTTAATCATTTTGCTAAAATTCATTCTGCTCTCTCCTCCTTTTAGAGGAATTTTGTTTGATAAAAAAACTTTAAAATCATTAAATACCTTTCAGTGGTGGAAATCTATAGCAATCCTAAAGAAGTGTATGGATCAGAAAGAGTTTGATATAATACAGGTGTCATGTAATGCAAAAGGAGCAACTGCTAGGATAAATAGTATGTTTTCCACTTTTGACTCATACAGAGCAAAATGCAAAACCTATTAGGTATAGAATAGGCACTTAAATTAGTGTTTATGTTTAAATGTTTAAATAAAACAAACTAATTTTTTAATATTTTGATAATTCTAGATAACGAAATAAAACTAATTATTTTCTGTTTTGATTTTTAGTTTGAAATCATTTTGTTATTGGTTGTTTTTCTTTATTTCATTTTTGTTTTTAAATTATTAAAACATTTTTTTGACAATGATCAGCAATGTTTGAATTTGAAAATGTTTACTTCCTATTTATTGCATTAGTTATATAGTTGTACCATATATAATTTTAAATCTATGGTATATATAATAGTTTATATCACATAAAACTGAATTTTAAAAAAATCTGATTTAAATAAAAAGGTCCAATTGTTTTGATTTAAAAAAAAAATCATGATTTTTAAATCTTTGACCAGATTATACACATTATATATAATTTCTTTCAGGAAAAATATTTCTAAATATAAGTGAACCATGTACTTCTTTTACAATTATTTTACCGTTTAGCATTTCATGTTGAACTTTCTTACTCATTGTCAGTTTTGTTGACATTTGCACTATAACTATTTTAAACATCTATCTCATTCTATCTTTATTTATCTATATATATAAAACAGTTCCGTAACTGAGTGACAGATAACGCACAGACCAAATTGCTGGACAATAAAGAGCTGAAATTCTGCATGGCGATTCTTCTTATAGTGTAGGAGTGCACTAAGAAAGATTTTTGAAAAATTCTTAGATTTTTTTTAAATTAAAATTTTAAGCCGTTTTTGTAACTTTTTTAAAGTTTGCATTTAAAATAATAAGCTCAGGGTTATAAAATTTATATCACGAGACTTAATTCCTTTAATTTGAAATCTTTCTCGAATCTTTACCTCCATTTTCTTATTCTTGGTGAATTTTAAAGATTATTTTTTAGAATTTAATTTATTAAATGCTGATCACGTGGTTTGTTTTCTTTTAGGGATACTTTAAATTAATGTCGCATCACGTGCATAAGAACGAAATAAATTGAAAGAAAATTAAAATACGGTAAAAGATAAAATTTAACCACTAGACTAATTGAGATGGAAGTTTTTACAGAATTTAATTCAAATTCGTATATTTCATGGATATTAAACAAACAAATTAATTGCTTACATTGACCGTTGTATTTAATTTGAATATTTATTTCTACATTATTTTGTCTGTAAAAATATCGGTTACGATTTTGTATAATTTCTTTTGGCATTAATTGCATAAATTGACCGTTGTATTTAATTTGAATGTACTCCGTAGCGAAGCTCGGGGATTCAGCTAGTCTTCTATATATGAGGCGGTGAAAGGCAAAGTGGTGTAAGTCAAAAGAGTTTAACTGCAAAAACTACAAAAAAATTCCACCATAAATTGAACAAATTATAATTCATAACAATTATTACAATATTGCAAATAATAACTATTTACAATTTCACTATAAATTGAATATGGAGATTGCATATTTGCCCCCAAATGAAAAAAGTTGAAAATGTGACTTACACCACTTTGCCTTTCAACGCCTCATATATATAAATGATGTATGTATGTGTGTGTTTCCAGCATCACTCTTGAACTCCTGGAGCAATTTCAAGCAAACTTTGTGTTATTTACAATCTAGGAAAAAATACTGGTAGGGAGTGGGGGTAAGATACGGCTAGCACCCATAGGGGGGGAGGACATGTAAGAATAATCGTGTCAAATCCTTAGTTTTCGGGGTCTCTGAAATGAATACTGACACTCCTGATGCCATTTAAGTGGAAGTCCCCCCCCATCAGCATCGGGCGGGGGGGGGGAAGTAGTGAAATATCTCCTCTCCTCCTTCTCTGATCGTCTCTATAAATCACCGCCGAAGATTCTAGATGCATCTCGAACTTTGTTTAGAATTTCTCGTCTTGTCAAAGTTGAAACTGGACCGCCTTAACCATATCCGGTCCATATCCCACCACATTGTCTTTTACTTAAAGAGGGATCTACAGTTATTGTACTACGGAACCTCGATCCGCCAAAACTTTGCAACGGCACAAGGCTGTGTGTAAAGAAGATGCTGGGCAATGTAATTGAAGCGACTATCGTAACAGGAAAGGGAGACGGTGAAGCAGTTTTTATCCCATTGATACCACTCATTCCGACGGATCTCCCTCTTAACTTTAAGAGATTGTAATTTCCAGTGAGACTTGCGTTCTCTAACACGATCAACAAGTCACTGGAGCAGTCTATTAAGTAGTGCGGAGTGGATTGGACATCGCCATGTTCTTCTCCGCCATGGCGAAGTTTTCAAAATCGTACTTAAGACGACGGTTACGACAAAGATGTTGATATGCAGGAAGATTACTAAAACTGACTGTATATTCTGTATATACACATCGTTTTGTTGTTTGCTATGTAGCCGTTACCGTCGTCTTTCAGTGCAATTTTGGCAAATTTCGCCAAACCGTGCCTAGGTGTACCCACTTCTTTACTTTACCTAAGAATTAATTTCTTTATACTGGATATTCTTACATCTGAGTTCTTGCCGTAAGTGTTGTACCACTCTTGGAATCCACCATATTTATAGAAAATAAGTATTCAATTAATAAAACAAATGAACAAACAAAATCTTATACAGGTAGCTCTCCTACATCACGGCATCTTACAACACTATTTCGCTCTAACACGATAGGATAAATTGCGGGAACTCTCATATAACACTGCAACCTGTAACACGGTTTCTCTCTACCACGATTAAAAAAATTGCGAAAAACTTTGTACAACAATGTACTGTTACAACACTAGATAACATGATTTTTGTTTAAGACATTTAAAAAACTAAATTACCTTAAAATAATGACGGGAAGGAACAATAAACTATAGTGGCTTTACATGAAAATGCATAAACAAATTATAATTTATTCATTTATAACTCTATAAAATCGTAAGAAGGCCTAAGCTTAGCTGAAAATCTTGAATCATTTTTCTTGAATGCAGACCCTTCCGCTGAAAGAAGGTCGAAAATTCAAATGTGAGCTGCAAATTGTCTATCTCCTACCGGGAAATCTACAATGAACCTTGTAGAAAGCAGCAAACAAACCAAAATTAGAGAATTTTTTAAAGAGGATAGAAGGTTCAAATAATCTAAATGAAGAAAAAGTTTCTGAAAGTGAAGGTGACATCGTTCAACCGAAACATGTTATCGTTTGATTGTACTTAGCAGTGATTAGAAGAAATTTATTAAATTAATGTCACATTAAATGAAAATAATATTTTTTGTTCTTTCGGTTTGTGTTATACTACATTTATATTTTTAATAAAATTTAACTTGCTTATATGGAATTAAAAAAAAATTGTTTTTATAATTTTTCGGAACGTAACAATGTTATTCATTTATAACTCTATAAAATCGTAAGAAGGCCTAAGCTTAGCTGAAAATCTTGAATCATTTTTCTTGAATGCAGATCCTTCCGCTGAAAGAAGTCGAAAATTCAAATGGGAGCTGCAAATTGTCTATCTCCATACCGGGAAATCTACAATGACCTTGTAAGAAGCAGCAAACAAACCAAAATTAGAGATTTTTTAAAGAGGATAGAAGGTTCAAATAATCTAAATGAAGAAAAGTTTCTGAAAGAGTGAAGGTGACATCGTGTCAACCGAAAACATGTTTTCGTTTGATTGTACTTAGCAGTGATTAGGAAGAAATTTATTAAATTAATGTCACATTAAATGAAAATATATTTTTTGTTTCTTTTCGTTTTGTGTTATACATACATTGATATTTTAATAAAATTTAACTTGCTTATATGGAATTTAAAAAAATTGTTTTTAATAAGTTTTCGGAACGTAACAATGTTATTCATTTATAACTCTATAAAATCGTAAGAAGGCCTAAGCTTAGCTGAAAATCTTGAATCATTTTTCTTGAATGCAGATCCTTCCGCTGAAAGAAGTCGAAAATTCAAATGGGGAGCTGCAAAATTGTCTATCTCCATACCGGAAATCTACAATGACCTTGTAAGAAGCGCAAACAAACCAAAATTACAGATTTTTTAAAGAGGATAGAAGGTTCAAATAATCTAAATGAAGAAAAAGTTTCTGAAGTGAAGGTGACATCGTTCAAACCGAAAACATGTTATCGTTTGATTGTACTTAGCAGTGATTAGGAAGAAATGTATTAAATTAATGTCACATTAAATGAAAATAATATTTTTTGTTTCTTTTCGTTTTGTGTTTACATACATTTATATTTTTAATAAAATTAACTTGCTTATATGGAATTTAAAAAAATTGTTTTTAATAATTTTTCGGAACGTAACAATGTTATTCATTTATAACTCTATAAATCGTAAGAAGGCCTAAGCTTAGCTGAAAATCTTGAATCATTTTCCTTGAATGCAGATCCTTCCGCTGAAAGAAGTCGAAAAATTCAATGGGGCTGCAAAATTGTCTATCTCCATAATCGGTAAATCTACAATGACCTTGTAAGAAAGCAGCAAACAAACCAAAATTACAGATTTTTTAAAGAGGATAGAAGGTTCAATAATCTAAATGAAGAAAAAGTTGCTGAAAGTGAAGGTGACATAGTTTCAAACCGAAACAATGTTTTCGTTTGATTGTACTTAGCAGTGATTAGGAAGAAATTTATTAATTAATGTCACATTAAATGAAAATGAATATTTTTGTTTCTTTTCGTTTTGTGTTATACATACTTATATTTTAATAAAATTTAACTTGCTTATATGGAATTTAAAAAAATTGTTTTTAATAAGTTTTCGGAACGTAACAAGTTATTCATTTATAACTCTAGAAAATCGTAAGAAGGGCCTAAGCTTAGCTGAAAATCTTGATCATTTTCTTGAATGCAGACCTTCCGCTGAAAGAAGTCGAAAATTCAAATGGGAGCTGCAAAATTGTCTATCTCCATACCGGGAAATCTACCATGACCTTGTAAGAAGCAGCAAACAAACCAAAATTACAGATTTTTTAAAGAGGATAGAAGGTTCAAATAATCTAAATGAAGAAAAAGTTTCTGAAAGTGAAGGTGACATCGTTCAACCGAAAACATGTTATCGTTGATTGTACTTAGCAGTGATTAGGAAGAAATTTATTAAATTAATGTCACATTAAATGAAAATATTTTTTTGTTTCTTTTCGTTTTGTGTTATACATACATTTATATTTTTAATAAATTTAACTTGCTTATATGGAATTTAAAAAATTGTTTTTTAATAATTTTTCGGAACGTAACAATGTTATTCATTTTAACTCTATAAATCGTAAGAAGGCCTAAGCTTAGCTGAAAATCTTGAATCATTTTTCTTGAATGCAGATCCTTCCGCTGAAAGAAGTCGAAAATTCAAATGGGAGCTGCAAAATTGTCTATCTCCATACCGGGAAATCTACAATGACCTTGTAAGAAGCAGCAAACAAACCAAATTACAGATTTTTTAAAGAGGATAGAAGGTTCAAATAATCTAAATGAGAAAAAGTTTTTGAAAGTGAAGGTGACATCGTATCAAACCGAAACATGTTATCGTTTGAGTGTACTTAGCAGTGATTAGGAAGAAATTTATTAATTAATGCACATTAAATGAAAATAATTTTTTGTTTCTTTTCGTTTTGTGTTATACATACATTTATATTTTAATAAATTAACTTGCTTATATGGAATTTAAAAAAATTGTTTTAATAATTTTTCGGAACGTAACATGTTATTCATTTATACTCTATAAAATCGTAAGAAGTCCTAAGCTTAGCTGAAAATCTTGAATCATTTTCTTGAATGCAGATCCTTCCGCTGAAAGAAGTCGAAATATTCAAATGGGAGCTGCAAAATTGTCTATCTCCATACCGGAAATCTACAATGACCTTGTAAGAAGCAGCAAACAAACCAAATTACAGATTTTTTAAAGAGGATAGAAGGTTCAAATAATCTAAATGAAGAAAAAAGTTTCTGAAAGTGAAGGTGACATCGTTCAACCGAAAACATGTTATCGTTTGATTGTACTTAGCAGTGATTAGGAAGAAATTTATTAAATTAATGTCACATTAAATGAAAATATATTTTTGTTTCTTTTCGTTTTGTTATACATATATTTATATTTTAATAAATTTAACTTGCTTATATGGAATTAAAAAAAATTGTTTTTAATAATTTTCGGAACGTAACAATGTTATTCATTTATAACTCTATAAAATCGTAAGAAGGCCTAAGCTTAGCTGAAAATCTTGAATCATTTTTCTTGAATGCAGATCCTCCGCTGAAAGAAGTCGAAAATTCAAATGGGAGCTGCAAAATTGTCTATCTCCATACCGGGAAATCTACAATGACCTTGTAAGAAGCAGCAAACAACCAAAATTACAGATTTTTTAAAGAGGATAGTAGGTTCAAATAATCTAAATGAAGAAAAAGTTTCTGAAAGTGAAGGTGACATCGTTCAACCGAAAACATGTTATCGTTTGATTGTACTTAGCAGTGATTAGGAAGAAATTTATTAAATTAATGTCACATTAATGAAAATAATATTTTTTGTTTCTTTTCGTTTGTGTTATACATACATTTATATTTTTAATAAATTTAACTTGCTTATAGGAATTTAAAAAAATTGTTTTTAATAATTTTTCGGAACGTAACAATGTATTCATTTATAACTCTATAAAATCGTAAGAAGGCCTAAGCTTAGCTGAAAATCTTGAATCATTTTTCTTGAATGCAGATCCTTCCGCTGAAAGAAGTCGAAAATTCAAATGGGAGCTGCAAATTGTCTATCTCCATACCGGGAAATCTACAATGACCTTGTAAGAAGCAGCAAACAAACCAAAATTACAGATTTTTTAAAGAGGATAGAAGGTTCAAATAATCTAAATGAAGAAAAAGTTTCTGAAAGTGAGGTGACATCGTTCAACCGAAAACATGTTATCGTTTGATTGTACTTAGCAGTGATTAGGAAGAAATTTTAAATTAATGTCACATTAAATGAAATAATATTTTTTGTTTCTTTTCGTTTTGTGTTATACATACATTTATTTTTAATAAAATTTAACTTGCTTATATGGAATTTAAAAAAATTGTTTTTAATAAGTTTTCGGAACGTAACAATGTTATTCATTTATAACTCTATAAAATCGTAAGAAGGCCTAAGCTTAGCTGAAAATCTTGAATCATTTTTCTTGAATGCAGATCCTTCCGCTGAAAGAAGTCGAAATTCAAATGGGATCTGCAAAATTGTCTATCTCCATACCGGGAAATCTACAATGACCTTGTAAGAAGCAGCAAAGAAACCAAAATTACAGATTTTTTAAAGAGGATAGAAGGTTCAAAAATCTAAATGAAGAAAAAGTTTCTGAAAGTGAAGGTGACATCGTTCAACCGAAAACATGTTTCGTTTGATTGTACTTAGCAGTGATTAGGAAGAAATTTATTAAATTAATGTCACATTAAATGAAAATATATTTTTGTTTCTTTTCGTTTTGTGTTATACATACATTTATATTTTTAATAAATTTAACTTGCTTATATGGAATTTAAAAAATTGTTTTTAATAATTTTCGGAACGTAACAATGTTATTCATTTATAACTCTATAAAATCGTAAGAAGGCCTAAGCTTAGCTGAAAATCTTGAATCATTTTTCTTGAATGCAGATCCTTCCGCTGAAAGAAGTCGAAAATTCAAATGGGAGCTGCAAAATTGTCTATCTCCATACCGGGAAATCTACAATGACCTTGTAAGAAGCAGCAAACAACCAAATTACAGATTTTTTAAAGAGGATAGAAGGTTCAAATAATCTAAATGAAGAAAAGTTTCTGAAAGTGAAGGTGACATCGTTCAACCGAAAACATGTTATCGTTTGATTGTACTTAGCAGTGATTAGGAAGAAATTTATTAAATTAATGTCACATTAAATGAAAATAATATTTTTTGTTTCTTTTCGTTTTGTGTTTACATACATTTATATTTTTAATAAAATTTAACTTGCTTATATGGAATTAAAAAAAATTGTTTTTAATAATTTTTCGGAACGTAACAATGTTATTCATTTATAACTCTATAAAATCGTAAGAAGGCCTAAGCTAGCTGAAAATCTTGAATCATTTTTCTTGAATGCAGATCCTTCCGCTGAAAGAAGTCGAAAATTCAAATGGGAGCTGCAAAATTGTCTATCTCCATACCGGGAAATCTACAATGACCTTGTAAGAGCAGCAAACAAACCAAAATTAGAGATTTTTAAAGAGGATAGAAGGTTCAAATAATCTAAATGAAGAAAAAGTTTCTGAAAGTGAAGTGACATCGTTCAACCGAAAACATGTTTTCGTTTGATTGTACTTGCAGTGATTAGGAAGAAATTTATTAAATTAATGTCACATTAAATGAAAATAATATTTTTTGTTTCTTTTCGTTTTGTGTTATACATACATTTATTTTTAATAAAATTTAACTTGCTTATATGGAATTTAAAAAATTGTTTTTAAATTTTTCGGAACGTAACAATGTTATTCATTTATAACTCTATAAAATCGTAAGAAGGCCTAGCTTAGCTGAAATCTTGAATCATTTTCTTGAATGCAGATCCTTCCGCTGAAAGAAGTCGAAAATTCAAATGGGAGCTGCAAAATTGTCTATCTCCATACCGGGAAATCTACAATGACCTTGTAAGAAGCAGCAAACAAACCAAAATTACAGATTTTTTAAAGAGGATAGAAGGTTCAAATAATCTAAATGAAGAAAAAGTTTCTGAAAGTGAAGGTGACATCGTTCAACCGAAAACATGTTTCGTTTGATTGTACTTAGCAGTGATTAGGAAATTTATTAAATTAATGTCACATTAAATGAAAATAATATTTTTGTTTCTTTTCGTTTTGTGTTTATACATATATTTATATTTTAATAAAATTTAACTTGCTTATATGGAATTAAAAAAAATTGTTTTTAATAATTTTTCGGAACGTAACAATGTTATTCATTTATAACTCTATAAAATCGTAAGAAGGCCTAAGCTTAGCTGAAATCTTGAATCATTTTTCTTGATGCAGATCCTTCCGCTGAAAGAAGTCGAAAATTCAAATGGGAGCTGCAAAATTGTCTATCTCCATACCGGGAAATCTACAATGACCTTGTAAGACAGCAAACAAACCAAAATTAGAGATTTTTTAAAGAGGATCGAAGGTTCAATATCTAAATGAAGAAAAGTTTCTGAAAGTGAAGGTGACATCGTTCAACCGAAAACGTTTTCGTTTGATTGTACTTAGCAGTGATTAGGAAGAAATTTATTAATTAATTCACATTAAATGAAAATATATTTTTTGTTTCTTTTCGTTTTGTGTTATCATACATTTATATTTTTAATAAAATTTAACTTGCTTATATGGAATTTAAAAATTGTTTTTTAATAATTTTCGGAACGTAACAATGTTATTCATTTATAACTCTATAAAATCGTAAGAAGGCCTAAGCTTAGCTGAAAATCTTGAATCATTTTTCTTGAATGCAGATCCTTCCGCTGAAAAGTCGAAAATTCAAATGGGAGCTGCAAAATTGTCTATCTCCATACCGGGAAATCTACAATGACCTTGTAAGAAGCAGCAACAAACCAAATTACAGATTTTTAAAGAGGATAGAAGGTTCAAATAATCTAAATGAAGAAAAAGTTTCTGAAAGTGAAGGTCATCGTTCAACCGAAAACATGTTATCGTTTGATTGTACTTAGCAGTGATTAGGAAGAAATTATTAATTAATGTCACATTAAATGAAATATATTTTTTGTTTCTTTTCGTTTTGTGTTATACATACATTTATATTTTAATAAAATTTAACTTGCTTATGGAATTTAAAAAATTGTTTTTAATAATTTTTCGGAACGTAACAATGTTATTCATTTATAACTCTATAAAATCGTAGAAGGCCTAAGCTTAGCTGAAATCTTGAATCATTTTTCTTGAATGCAGATCCTTCCGCTGAAGAAGTCGAAAATTCAAATGGGAGCTGCAAATTGTCTATCTCCATACCGGGAAATCTACAATGACCTTGTAAGAAGCAGCAAACAAACCAAAAATTAGATTTTTTAAAGGATAGAAGGTTCAAATAATCTAAATGAAGAAAAGTTTCTGAAAGTGAAGGTGACATCGTTCAACCGAAAACATGTTTATCGTTTGATTGTACTTAGCAGTGATTAGGAGAAATTTATTAAATTAATGTCACATTAAATGAAAATAATATTTTTTGTTTCTTTTCGTTTTGTGTTATACATACATTATATTTTTAATAAAATTTAACTTGCTTATATGGAATTAAAAAAATTGTTTTTATAAGTTTTCGGAACGTAACAATGTTATTCATTTATAACTCTATAAAATCGTAAGAAGGCCTAAGCTTAGCGAAACTTGAATCATTTTTCTTGAATGCAGATCCTTCCGCTGAAAGAAGTCGAAAATTCAAATGGAGCTGCAAATTGTCTATCTCCATACCGGGAAATCTACAATGACCTTGTAAGAAGCAGCAAACAAACCAAAATTACAGATTTTTTTAAAGAGGATAGAAGGTTCAAATATCTAAATGAAGAAAAAGTTTCTGAAAGTGAGGTGACATCGTTCAACCGAAAACATGTTATCGTTTGATTGTACTTACAGTGATTAGGAAGAAATTTTTAATTAATGTCACATTAAATGAAATAATATTTTTTGTTTCTTTTCGTTTTGTGTTATACATACATTTATATTTTTAATAAAATTTAACTTGCTTATATGGAATTTAAAAAAATTGTTTTTAATAATTTTTCGGAACGTAACAATGTTTTCATTTATAACTCTATAAAATCGTAAGAAGGCCTAAGCTTAGCTGAAAATCTTGAATCATTTTTCTTGAATGCAGATCCTTCCGCTGAAAGAGTCGAAAATTCAAATGGGAGCTGCAAAATTGTCTATCTCCATACCGGGAAATCTACAATGACCTGTAAGAAGCAGCAAACAACCAAATTAGAGATTTTTTAAGAGGATAGAAGGTTCAAATAATCTAAATGAAGAAAAAGTTTCTGAAGTGAGGTGACATCGTTCAACCGAAAACATGTTTTCGTTTGATTGTACTTAGCAGTGATTAGGAAGAAATTTATTAAATTATGTCACATTAAATGAATAATATTTTTTGTTTCTTTTCGTTTGTGTTATACATACTTTATATTTTTAATAAATTTAACTTGCTTATATGGAATTTAAAAAAATTGTTTTTAATAATTTTCGGAACGTAACAATGTTATTCATTTAATACTCTATAAAATCGTAAGAAGGCCTAAGCTTAGCTGAAAATCTTGAATCATTTTTCTTGAATGCAGATCCTTCCGCTGAAGAAGTCGAAAATTCAAATGGGAGCTGCAAAATTGTCTATCTCCATACCGGAAATCTACAATGACCTTGTAAGAGCAGCAAACAAACCAAAATTACAGATTTTTAAAGAGGATAGAAGGTTCAAATATCTAAATGAAGAAAAAGTTTCTGAAAGTGAAGGTGACATCGTTCAAACACCGAAAACATGTTTCGTTTGATTGTACTTAGCAGTGATTAGGAAGAATTTATTAAATTAATGTCACATTAATGAAAATAATATTTTTTGTTTCTTTCGTTTTGTGTTATACATACATTTATTTTTAATAAATTTAACTTGCTTATATGGAATTAAAAAATTGTTTTTAATTTTTCGAACGTAACAATGTTATTCATTTATAACTCTTAAAATCGTAAGAAGGCCTAAGCTTAGCTGAAAATCTTGAATCATTTTTCTTGAATGCAGATCCTTCCGCTGAAGAAGTCGAAAATTCAAATGGAGCTGCAAAATTGCTATCTCCATACCGGGAAATCTACAATGACCTTGTAGAAGCAGCAAACAAACCAAATTAAGATTTTTTAAAGATGATAGAAGTTCAAATAATCTAAATGAAGAAAAAGTTTTCTGAAAGTGAAGGTGACATCGTTCAACCGAAAACATGTTTCGTTTGATTGTACTTAGCAGTGATTAGGAAGAATTTATTAATTAATGTCACATTAAATGAAAATAATATTTTTTGTTTCTTTTCGTTTTGTGTTATACTACATTTATATTTTAATAAAATTTAACTTGCTTATATGGAATTTAAAAAAATTGTTTTTAATAAGTTTTCGGAACGTAACATGTTATTCATTTATAACTCTATAAAATCGAAGAAGGCCTAAGCTTAGCTGAAAATCTTGAATCATTTTTCTTGAATGCGATCCTTCCGCTGAAAGAAGTCGAAAATTCAAATGGGAGCTGCAAAATTGTCTATCTCCATACCGGGAAATCTACAATGACCTTGTAAGAAGCAGCAAACAAACCAAAATACAGATTTTTTAAAGAGGATAGAAGGTTCAAATAATCTAAATGAAGAAAAAGTTTCTGAAGTGAAGGTGACATCGTTCACGACCGAAACACATGTTATCGTTTGATTGTACTTAGCAGTGATTAGGAAGAAATTTATTAAATTAATGTCACATTAAATGAAAATAATATTTTTTGTTTCTTTCGTTTGTGTTATACATCATTATATTTTTAATAAAATTTAACTTGCTTATGGAATTTAAAAAAATTGTTTTTAATAATTTTTCGGAACGTAACAATGTTATTCATTTATAACTCTATAAAATCGTAAGAAGGCCTAAGCTTAGCTGAAAATCTTGAATCATTTTTCTTGAATGCATATCCTTTCCGCTGAAAGAAGTCGAAATTCAATGGAGCTGCAAAATTGTCTATCTCCTACCGGGAAATCTACAATGACCTTGTAAGAAGCAGCAAACAAACCAAAATTAATTTTTTAAAGAGATAGAAGGTTCAAATAATCTAAATGAAGAAAAAGTTTCTGAAAGTGAAGGTGACATCGTTCAACCGAAACATGTTATCGTTTGATTGTACTTAGCATGATTAGGAAGAAATTTATTAATTAATGTCACATTAATGAAAATAATTTTTTTGTTTCTTTTCGTTTTGTGTTATACATACATTTATATTTTAATAAAATTTAACTTGCTTATATGGAATTTAAAAAAATTGTTTTTAATAAGTTTTCGGAACGTAACAATGTTTTCATTTATAACTCTATAAAATCGTAAGAAGGCCTAAGCTTAGCTGAAATCTTGAATCTTTTTCTTGAATGCAGATCCTTCCTGAAAGAAGTCGAAATTCCAATGGAGCTGCAAATTGTCTATCTCCATACCGGGAAATCTACAATGACCTTGTAAGAAGCAGCAAACAAACCAAAATTACAGATTTTTTTAAAGAGGATAGAAGGTTCAAAAATCTAAATGAGAAAAAGTTTCTGAAAGTGAAGGTGACATCGTTCAAACCGAAAACATGTTATCGTTTGATTGTACTTAGCAGTGATTAGGAAGAAATTTATTAAATTATGTCACATTAAATGAAATAATATTTTTGTTTCTTTTCGTTTTGTGTTATACATACATTTATATTTTTAATAAAATTTAACTTGCTTATATGGAATTTAAAAAAATTGTTTTTAATAAGTTTTCGGAACGTAACAATGTTATCATTTATAAACTCTATAAATCGTAAGAAGGCCTAAGCTTAGCTGAAAATCTTGAATCATTTTTCTTGAATGCAGATCCTTCCGCTGAAAGAAGTCGAAATTCAAATGGGAGCTGCAAAATTGTCTATCTCCATACCGGGAAATCTACAATGACCTTGTAAGAAGCAGCAAACAAACCAAAATTACAGATTTTTTAAAGAGGATAGAAGGTTCAAATAATCTAAATGAGAAAAAGTTTCTGAAAGTGAAGGTGACATCGTTCAACCGAAAACTGTTATCGTTTGATTGTACTTAGCAGTGATTAGGAAGAAATTATTAAATTAATGTCACATTAAATGAAAATAATATTTTTTGTTTCTTTTCGTTTTGTGTTATACATACATTTATATTTTTAATAAAATTTAACTTGCTTATATGGAATTAAAAAAATTGTTTTTAATAATTTTTCGGAACGAACAATGTTATTCATTTATAACTCTATAAATCGTAAGAAGGCCTAAGCTTAGCTGAAAATCTTGAATCATTTTTCTTGAATGCAGATCCTTCCGCTGAAGAAGTCGAAAATTCAAATGGGAGCTGCAAAATTGTCTATCTCCATACCGGGAAATCTACAAGACCTTGTAAGAAGCAGCAAACAAACCAAAATTAGAGTTTTTTAAAGAGGATAGAAGGTTCAAATAATCTAAATGAAGAAAAAGTTTCTGAAAGTGAAGGTGACATCGTTCAACGAAAACATGTTTTCGTTTGATTGTACTTAGCAGTGATTAGGAAGAAATTTATTAATTAATGTCACATTAAATGAAATAATATTTTTTGTTTCTTTTCGTTTTGTGTTATACATACATTTATATTTTTAATAATTTAACTTGCTTATATGGAATTTAAAAAAATTGTTTTTAATAATTTTTCGGAACGTAACAATGTTATTCATTTATAACTATAAATCGTAAGAAGGCCTAAGCTTAGCTGAAAATCTTGAATCATTTTCTTGAATGCAGATCCTTCCGCTGAAAGAAGTCGAAAATTCAAATGGGAGCTGCAAAATTGCCTATCTCCATACCGGAAATCTACAATGACCTTGTAAGAAGCAGCAAACAAACCAAAATTAGAGATTTTTAAAGAGGATAGAAGGTTCAAATAATCTAAATGAAGAAAAAGTTTCTGAAAGTGAAGGTGACATCGTTCAACCGAAAACATGTTTCGTTTGATTGTACTTAGCAGTGATTAGGAAGAAATTTATTAAATTAATGTCACATTAAATGAAAATATATTTTTTGTTTCTTTTCGTTTTGTGTTATACATACATTTATATTTTAATAAAATTTAACTTGCTTATATGGAATTAAAAAAATTGTTTTTAATAAGTTTTCGGAACGTAACAATGTTATTCATTTATAACTCTATAAAATCGTAAGAAGGCCTAAGCTTAGCTGAAAATCTTGAATCATTTTTCTTGAATGCAGATCCTTCCGCTGAAGAATTCGAAAATTCAAATGGGAGCTGCAAAATTGTCTATCTCCATACCGGGAAATCTACAATGACCTTGTAAGAAGCAGCAAACAAACCAAAATTACAGATTTTTTAAAGAGGATAGAAGGTTCAAATAATCTAAATGAAGAAAAAGTTTCTGAAAGTGAAGGTGACATCGTTCAACCGAAAACATGTTATCGTTTGATTGTACTTAGCAGTGATTAGGAAGAAATTTATTAAATTAATGTCACATTAAATGAAAATAATATTTTTGTTTCTTTTCGTTTTGTGTTATACATACATTTATATTTTTAATAAAATTTAACTTGCTTATATGGAATTTAAAAAAATTGTTTTTAATAAGTTTTCGGAACGTAACAATGTTATTCATTTTAACTCTATAAATCGTAAGAAGGCCTAAGCTTAGCTGAAATCTTGAATCATTTTTCTTGAATGCAGATCCTTCCGCTGAAAGAAGTCGAAAATTCAAATGGGAGCTGCAAAATTGTCTATCTCCATACCGGGAAATCTACATGACCTTGTAAGAAGCAGCAAACAAACCAAAATTACACATTTTTTAAAGAGGATAGAAGGTTCAAATAATCTAAATGAAGAAAAAGTTTCTGAAAGTGAAGGTGACATCGTTCAACCGAAAACATGTTATCGTTTGATTGTACTTAGCAGTGATTAGGAAGAAATTTATTAAATTAATGTCACATTAAATGAAAATAATATTTTTTGTTTCTTTTCGTTTTGTGTTATACATACATTTATATTTTTAATAAAATTTAACTTGCTTATATGGAATTTAAAAAAATTGTTTTTAATAAGTTTTCGGAACGTAACAATGTTATTCATTTATAACTCTATAAAATCGTAAGAAGGCCTAAGCTTAGCTGAAAATCTTGAATCATTTTTTTGAATGCAGACCTTCCGCTGAAAGAAGTCGAAAATTCAAATGGGAGCTGCAAAATTGTCTATCTCCATACCGGAAATCTACAATGACCTTGTAAGAAGCAGCAAACAAACAAAATTAGAGATTTTTTAAAGAGGATAGAAGGTTCAAATAATCTAATGAAGAAAAAGTTTCTGAAAGTGAAGGTGACATCGTTCAACCGAAAACATGTTATCGTTTGATTGTACTTAGCAGTGATTAGGAAGAAATTTATTAAATTAATGTCACATTAAATGAAAATAATATTTTTTGTTTCTTTTCGTTTTGTGTTATACATACATTTATATTTTAATAAAATTTAACTTGCTTATATGGAATTTAAAAAAATTGTTTTAATAAGTTTCGGAACGTAACAATGTTATTCATTTATAACTCTATAAAATCGTAAGAAGGCCTAAGCTTAGCTGAAAATCTTGAATCATTTTTCTTGAATGCAGATCCTTCCGCTGAAAGAGTCGAAAATTCAAATGGGAGCTGCAAAATTGTCTATCTCCATACCGGGAAATCTACAATGACCTTGTAAGAAGCAGCAAACAAACCAAAATTACAGATTTTTTAAAGAGGATAGAAGGTTCAAATAATCTAAATGAAGAAAAGTTTCTGAAAGTGAAGGTGACATCGTTCAACCGAAAACATGTTATCGTTTGATTGTACTTAGCAGTGATTAGGAAGAAATTTATTAAATTAATGTCACATTAAATGAAAATAATATTTTTTGTTTCTTTTCGTTGTGTTATACATACATTTATATTTTAATAAAATTTAACTTGCTTATATGGAATTAAAAAAATTGTTTTTAATAATTTTCGGAACGTAACAATGTTATTCATTTATAACTCTATAAAATCGTAAGAAGGCCTAAGCTTAGCTGAAAATCTTGAATCATTTTTCTTGAATGCAGATCCTTCCGCTGAAAGAAGTCGAAAATTCAAATGGGAGCTGCAAAATTGTCTATCTCCATACCGGGAAATCTACAATGACCTTGTAAGAAGCAGCAAACAAACCAAAATTAGAGATTTTTAAAGAGGATAGAAGGTTCAAATAATCTAAATGAAGAAAAAGTTTCTGAAAGTGAAGGTGACATCGTTCAACCGAAAACATGTTATCGTTTGATTGTACTTAGCAGTGATTAGGAAGAAATTTATTAAATTAATGTCACATTAAATGAAATAATATTTTTTGTTTCTTTTCGTTTTGTGTTATACATACATTTATATTTTTAATAAAATTTAACTTGCTTATATGGAATTTAAAAAAATTGTTTTATATAAGTTTTCGGAACGTAACAATGTTATTCATTTATAAACTCTATAAAATCGTAAGAAGGCCTAAGCTTAGCTGAAATCTTGAATCATTTTTCTTGAATGCAGATCCTTCCGCTGAAAGAAGTCGAAATTCAAATGGGAGCTGCAAATTGTCTATCTCCATACCGGGAAATCTACAATGACCTTGTAAGAAGCAGCAAACAAACCAAAATTAGAGATTTTTTAAAGAGGATAGAAGGTTCAAATAATCTAAATGAAGAAAAAGTTTCTGAAAGTGAAGGTGACATCGTTCAACCGAAAACATGTTATCGTTTGATTGTACTTAGCAGTGATTAGGAAGAAATTTATTAAATTAATGTCACATTAAATGAAAATAATTTTTTGTTTCTTTTCGTTTTGTGTTATACATACATTTAATTTTTAATAAAATTTAACTTGCTTATATGGAATTTAAAAAAATTGTTTTTAATAAGTTTTCGGAACGTAACAATGTTATTCATTTATAACTCTATAAAATCGTAAGAAGGCCTAAGCTTAGCTGAAAATCTTGAATCATTTTTCTTGAATGCAGACCCTTCCGCTGAAAGAAGTCGAAAATTCAAATGGGAGCTGCAAAATTGTCTATCTCCATACCGGGAAATCTACAATGACCTTGTAAGAAGCAGCAAACAAACCAAAATTACAGATTTTTTAAAGAGGATAGAAGGTTCAAATAATCTAAATGAAGAAAAAGTTTCTGAAAGTGAAGGTGACATCGTTCAACCGAAAACATGTTATCGTTTGATTGTACTTAGCAGTGATTAGGAAGAAATTTATTAAATTAATGTCACATTAAATGAAAATAATATTTTTTGTTTCTTTTCGTTTTGTGTTATACATACATTTATATTTTTAATAAAATTTAACTTGCTTATATGGGATTTAAAAAAATTGTTTTTAATAAGTTTTCGGAACGTAACCCCCTTTTTTGTACTTTCTCTGGGTCTCATATGACACGGTTTCACACAACATGGCATTTTCTAGAACCTATCTACCGTGTTATAGGCGGGTCACCTGTACAAACATACATAATCTTCATACTGTATTTGCACTGTGTTTCATCCATATTTAATATTGATGCATGTAGGGTGTATAAGGATTGCTCATATCATTTCATTTGGGAAAATTATGGTGAGTTTGATTTCAGACTCAATTAAAGTTTTATAAACAGAACTGACTAGTAGCCAAAATTTTTATCTCCATATAGACAGGTAAATCTACTCAGTGCAAAAAAAAGTGTGTGTATTTTGTATCATTACCATTACAAGTTATCTTATTGAAGCATTGTTTCGTTAGCCGAGTTGTTGCAGGAATTTAGCTGTATTAAACATTTTTTTGTGTGGTTACAATTCATTAAATGTCTAGGATAATTAATGGGAGTGTGCTGTCACGTCATCTCTCCTCTTTATTTCTCATGGATATTTTCTTAAATTTGAACCCTGCTCGACCATTTAGAGGAGCTTTTCAGAAACTTTCAAAATTAGCAAACTTTTTCTCACAAAATATACTTGTTGGATCTTTTATTTACAGCCCCAGGGTTTTAGTGCTCTTAAGCCGAGAAAATAAATAGCCTGGAATGTACGCAATCATTTTAGCGGCTTTCTATATTTTTAGATTCTTGCGAGTATTATAAATTACTTCTTGCTTCTCACTCAAATATGAGGATTATTTTTCGCTTTGTACGAATAACTATACCTGACAGAACACGTCTGAGATGTGTAAAAAAAAAGTATATATATATATATATATGCAGGGCTAGATTTGAGGCGGAACGCGCCGGTACTGCGTTCCGGTACCTCTCTTTATCAATAATTTGGAATACCCCTCCACACACCCCAGATGGTTACAGTTCCGGCACCTCTATTTCTAGAAATCTAGCACTGTATATATATATATATATATATATATATATATATATATATATATATATATATATATATATATATATATATATATATATATTTATATATATACACACACACACACACACACTGCTGGCCACTGTAAATGAAACACCCTGAAGGAAACATGCAAATAACATGAAATTTACAACATGCATTAGCGGAGGTGAGATATGCAAATTATTAGAATTTCAGCGCAGACGCACATCACGCGCGCCTGTTTCGCCACTTCAAAGCGCTATTTAAGGCTTGGAGATTTCGACGATTTCAAGTTCGGCAATTGTGTTTTTCTTGTGGTTTTTCCCAAAAAACGACCAATTATGCCTCGTCGAAAACAGCGATCATCTTTTGATCAAGTATCCGAGTTCGACAGAGGAAGGATAGTGGCCTACCGAGATTGTGGATTATCTTTCAGGGAAATCGGTAGTCCTGTTGGACGAAACCAAACAACTGTAATGCGGATATGTGATCGTTGGATGCAGGAGGGTACGAAGGACCGGCGTGTTCGATCGCATCCACCTCAGCGCATCACTTCACGTGATGACAGGCAAATTGTGCGCATGGCAGTGACGGATCGCTCAGTCACATCACGAAGCATAGCACAGCACATGCAGTCTGTAACGCATCATCCAGTGTCTGCGCGTACCATTCGACGCCGTTTACAGCAGAGTGGTCTGTCCGCAAGACGTCCATTGCTTTGTCTACCCTTGACGCAGAACCACAGACGTCTCCGCCGCCAATGGTGCGATGACAGAAGGATGTGGACGGCAGAATGGAATGAAATTGTCTTTACTGACGAGTCACGCTTCTGTCTGCAACACCACGATGGTCGCATTCGAGTCTGGAGACACCGTGAAGAGAGGATGCTGAAGAGCTGCGTTATGTACCGCCACACTGGTCCTGCACCGGGTATTATGGTATGGGGCGGTATTGGATATCACTCTCGCACACCTCTAATGCGCATTGCCGGTACTTTAAAGAGCCAGCGCTACATCTCCGAGGTGTTGGAGCCAGTTGTCCTTCCTTACCTTCAGGGCTTGCCCACAGCCATATTTCAACAGGATAATGCGTGACCACACGTGCCACTCATTGTTCAACGGTTCTTCGTCAATCGCCAGATTGAATTGCTTCCCTGGCCGCCTCGCTCTCCGGATCTTTCGCCGATAGAAAACATGTGGTCCATGATTGCTCTACGATTGACCGAGATTCCATCCCCAGCTGCCACAGCAGATCAACTTTGGCAACGTGTGGAAGCTGCTTGGTCTGCTGTACCCCAAGAACTCATCCAAAGTCTCTTTGAATCAATGCCGAGGCGTGCGGCAGCGGTGATCTCAAACAATGGCGGCTACTCTGGCTACTGATTTTGGCAGGAACCACACTTCACAGAAGTCTATAAATTTAATCATTTGATACTTGGTCAACATGTTATCTACAAAATAAATTTTGTTGTGATATCTCTTGTCTTTCTTGGTGTTGCAATTTGGGTGGCCAGCAGTGTATATATATATATATATATATATATATATATATATATATATATATATATATATATATATATATATATATTGTACCAACTTCGTGGTACGGGGAAAATTCAAATCTACAAGTGAATTTCAAATACAACAGAAATAAATCATGCCAGTTACCACAAATTGAGAAACAGGGGAAATTTATATAAACAGCAGAACATAGATAACATGAATCTTCTTTTACACAAGTAACAGCAGTAGAGGACAATATTACTGCAAATCTTCGCTGAAATTAACAATCCTCAGCACCTACACATTCCACTCTTACGGCAGGAATCTCAAGTTTTAGAACACATACAATAATACAATTATTATAGCACTTAATAGTAAACTTATACGACCTTTTTCACCAAAGATCCGTAGAACCCTATTCCAAGAAAATACCTCTCTCTATACCGAGAGAACTTGAACTTCCCAAGAAAACGCTCACCTAGCTCTTCAAGAACTACGCTTAAACTCAATTACTGTTCTAAAACCCTATTAATCTCGTACAACAAAAACCCGCGTTGCCACACTACACAACCAAACGATTTTCCAACAATCAACCTAATATCCAGATTTATCACTTACTCCTTGGTTTTAATTCCACAACTCCCGAAACATCGCACTTTGGCGATAAAACGCCAAATTGGCTCCCAAACATGTAACATTGCACCCTCCTCAAAAGACTGGACGTCCCGGACAGTCCTACACTAACAACAACGGTCCTAAAAATACTACTACAAAATACAATTTCATAAAAACACAACACATATACCATTACAAATTAAATAAATAAACACATAATAACAACAGTTGCAACATTAGTATATAAAATAAAAATAATAAATAAATAAATAAATTGGGTAGCCTGGATCTACTTAGGAGCAACAGCCTACGAGCCGTGGCTCGGGTATCCTCAAACTCTTCAGGACCCACTCACGTCCCATGGTAAGGAGCGAGCCGGTCGTAATACACGACCTTCGCTTTGCTGTTCGCAGATTTGCGAATCCGTACGACGACATCGTTGATTCTGTTGACCACGACGAAGGGACCGCTCCAGTGGGACTGTAGCTTGGGGGACAAGCCTTTCCTACGAACGGGGCTCCACAGCCAAACTTTACTTCCTTCCTGGAACTGATGATCTGTCGCTGTCGCGTCGTACCGCCTCTTCATTCTGTCGCTGGCCACGTTGATCCGCTCCCGGGTGAAGTGGTGGATTCCTTCCAGTCTGTCCTGGACATCGCGGACATACTCCTCCGGAGAAGAGGATGCATCAGGGGGGCAGCCCAAAAGGAGGTGACACGGCAGCCGCAGATTCCGTCCATAAAGCATCTCAGCAGGAGTGTGCCCCGTTGTCTCATGGACGGCGCTGCGATACGCTAAAAGGAAAAGAGGTAGGTGCCGGTCCCAGTCCTTCTGGTGCCTAGATACAAGTAAAGAAATGTGGTTAAGGATGGTTCTATTAAAGCGTTCGACCATACAATCCGACTGGGGGTGTAGAGGAGTTGTTCTGGTTTTCTCGATCTCCAATAGTCGGCACATTTCGGTGAAAATTGCAGATGTGAAATTAGTCCCCTGATCAGAGTGTATCTGCATGGGAGCTCCGAATCTGGAGACCCAATTCAGAACTAAAGTTTCAGCTACGGTGACTGCCTCCTGATCAGCTATGGGGTAAACTTCTGGCCACTTAGTAAAATAGTCCATGGCAACGAGCATGTATTTGTTGCCATCAGTGGAACGTGGAAGAGGTCCCAGGATGTCGATGGCGACGCGCTCGAAGGGGGCACCTACGTTGTAACGTTGCATCTTCCCTCGGCTACGTCTCTTTGGTCCTTTGCGAGCTGCGCAGGCTCGGCACCACTTCTCGACATCGTCTCTGGCTTTTCCCCAGAAGAATCGCTCCCGCACCTTGTTCAGGGTCTTCATCACTCCAAAATGCCCTCCGACGGGACTACTGTGGAGTTCTTCTAAAATTGCAGGAATTTTTGAGCGAGGAACCAAGAGCTGCCATCTTGTTGTTTTTCCATCGTCTGACTCCCACTTTCGGTATAGGACACCGTTTCGTAAGTGCAGGGAGTTCCAAAGGGCCCAGTAGTATTTGGTATTCGGGCTAAAGGTCGATATCTGTTGCCAGCCAGGTTTGGTGCTGGACAACCCCATGTGTTCTACTATGGGTTTGATGTCTGGGTCTTCATTTTGTTCTTTTCGAAGCTGCTCATCACTCCACGGGTCCGGAGACAGGGTGACAGCAGTGACTTGCTGAACAGTAGGAATTTCAAAGCCATACTTCTTCTCGGCCTTGGTGCAATATCGGCAACTGTCAGAGCACGGTCTTCTGGATAGCGCGTCAGCATTACCGTGCGAAGAACCCTTACAGTGTTTCAGGTCGATAGTGTATTCTTGTAATCTCTGTATCCATCTGGCTACCTGGCCTTCAGGATTTTTAAAGTTCAGAAGCCATGTGAGAGAGGCGTGGTCGGTTCGCAGCACAAACTTCCGGCCGTACAAGTAATGATGGAAATGTTCTACGGCCTTCACCATGGCTAGCAATTCTTTTCTTGTGACGCAGTAGTTCCGTTCACTCTTGGAAAGGCACTTGCTCCAGTAGGCGATAACTCTTTCTTGTCCGTCTATTTCCTGCGACAGGACTGCCCCGACGCATCCAAAGCTTGCGTCCGTGTCAAGGATAAATTCTTTATCAGGCTCTGGGTAGGCCAGGATGTGTGTAGACGTTAGGGTTTTCTTAAGCTTCTTGAATGCGTCTTCACACTCATCAGTCCAGACGAACTTCTGGTTTGCTTCTGTCAATCTGTGAAGGGGTCGAGCTAAATTCGAGAACCCTTTAACAAACCGCCTGTAGTAAGAGCAGAGGCCTAAAAAGCCCCGCAATTGATGTACATCTTCTGGTCGGCACCAGTCTTTGACTGCCGACACTTTGTTAGGGTCAGTCTGGACCCCTCTGTCGGAGATGACATGACCGAGGTACGTCACCTGGTGGCGAAACAAGTTGCATTTCTTAGAATTGAGCTTCAAACTAGCCCCCCGTAGCCTTTGTAGCACCTTTCTGAGATTTCTTAGGTGGTCTTTGAAATCTCGCCCTACAACGATTATATCGTCCAAATAGACCAGACAGGCTTCGTAGGAAAGTCCTCGCAAAACTGTTTCCATTAGACGCTCGAAAGTCGCGGGTGCATTGCATAGTCCAAATGGCATAACTTTGAACTGCCATAGCCCTTGTCCTGGCCCAGTAGTGAACGCTGTCTTCTCTTTATCTTAGGGTCTGATTTCAACCTGCCAGTACCCGCTTTTCAGGTCAAGAGTGGAAAACCACTTGTGCCCGGTGAGGGTGTCCAAGGTGTCATCAATTCTAGGGAGCGGGTAGCTATCCTTCTTAGTTATGTCATTTAACCGACGGTAATCTACGCAAAACCTGGTAGATCCATCCTTCCGAACTAGGACGATAGGAGAAGCCCACGGACTGGTGGAGGGCTCGATAACATCATCCTTCAGCATCGCTTGTAGTAGTTCGCCAACCTCCTCTTGTTTCGCCAAAGGGAGTCTTCTGGGATGTTGCTTGATTGGTGGGTGGTTCCCCGTGTCAATTCGGTGTTGCGTCAAGTTCGTACGACCCACTTCCGATGCACGGGCGAACACGTCTTGAAACTCATCGATGAATTTTTCTGCCCCCATCCTCTGTTGATCAGTCAATTCTATATTCTTTAATAAATCTTTGTCAAGTTAGAGCGTTCGACGACTCGCAGGTCACACTTTCTGCTTATTCCGGTGATCGGGGTACAAGTTGCCAGCATTTCCTTCTTCCGGATTACCTTAGCTTTGTCACTGACATTGGCAATCCTGACAGGAACCGTACCTTCCGACAGGTCCACAAGAGTTGCGGCAACTAAAAGACCTCTTTTACTATTGTCATTGTTGGGGTATTCGGTGATGGCGAGAGTATAGTTATTGTCATTCTGAACTAAACCGGTCGTGACTATTTCTGACATGGAAGGAATGCTGATATCTTGGGTAGCTATTATCTGGTTGCAAGATTCACTATTGTTACGAAATAGAATTATATCTTCGGTCGTGGCATGGATTTGATTAAGTTTAAAATCTATTATGCAGTTGTTTTCAATCAAAAAGTCAAGTCCTAGGATGATCGGGTCAAAGATATCGGCAACATATGCCGTATGCCGATAACTACTATTCCCGAAACTTATATTAAGAGCAACTTTTCCTCTTACCTTTACCTTGTCCCCGGTCACGGTCTGCAAAGTGATGTTTGGCGGCGTGAAAAGTAACTTCTCGCCAAATTCTTGGGCTATGTCCGTCCTGACGATGGTAACGTTAGCACCTGTGTCAACTAACATGCAACACTGTTGTCCATTCACGAACCCTTCTACAAACGGTCCGTTCTCTTCGCGATGTGTCGACGACACATGCAGTGTACTGAAAGAGGGCTTCTCCTCGTCCGGCTGCCTTCGCCCCTTAAGGTGGCCGGGAACTAGTTTCCCTGAGCCTTGGCGTCTTTTGATTCGTCGGCTTGTCGCGTTAGGCAATTCCTTCTGAGATGCCCCTCACGCCCGCAGGTCCAGCACTTCAAAGGATTTCTTCTTGGCGGCATGTTTGAATTCACCCCAGCCAAGGCACCGATTCGTTTTTCTATTTCTTCAAATCGAGCGGCTATTGGGTCGTTTTCGGCGGCGGTCACGGCGTGTCGCCCTCTGCGCGGACTCGTACTTCATTGCGTACACCAAAGCTGACTTCAAGTCTTTGATGTCCGCCATTCTTAGTGCTCGTTGACTCTCCGGATCGCGGATGGCGTCCACAAAGTATTCTAATGCTAGGTTATCCCTAACTTCCGTCGGACATTCTGGGAAAGCTAATTGAGCTAATCCCTCAATAGCTGACGCAAGTTCCTGTAGTGTCTCTGTTGATTTCTGTTGGAGGGACTTCAGCTGTAAGCGGCTATACTCTTTACGGCATTTCTCGCCAAAGCGCATTTCGAGAGCACTCGACAAGGCCTCAAAATCTAGTTGTTTCTCTACTGCGATGGTCTGCAGTACATCGGCAGCCTCGCCACGGAGTGAAGTAGCCAATTGGCATGCTTGCATTGCAATGTCCCATCCATTGGCAGTCGATGCCATATTAAACTGTGTTTTAAACACCTGCCAAGACGTTTTGCTGTCATAAGTAGACACTTTTACGGCAGGGCGGGACGATTTCGACACCGGGTACGCCTCCTCAATACTAGCGTCAGAGTAGCAAGGTACAGTAACTGGCGCTGATTCTTCTGCGAATTTCTTCTCTAGGCCGTTTATTTGTTTGTTAATGGCTTCACTAATTTTCTGGTCAACAGTCTCGACCGTAGCTTTGAGTTTCGACTCGATAGTGTTGACGCGTTCTTCCATTTCATTAAATTTCTCGCCTACGGTAATTTTTAGCTGTTCTTGACTCTCGCTAATTTCGCCAAGTCCCGTTTCCAACTTCTTCTGGCTTTCGCCAATTTCCTCTTTTAACTGGTTGGCGAGTTGTTTCTGGCTTTCGCCAATTTCCTCTTTTAATTGATTGGCGAGCAAATTCTGACTTTCGCCAATTTTCGATTCTAACTGATTGGCGAGTAAATTCTGGCTTTCGCCAATTTCCTG
>OU015503.1:108581843-109104343 GCA_907164885.2 Dolomedes plantarius
CGATGGACTCCTGACTCCATCCACTTCCCTGTTATTGGTATTTACATATTTTGTATTATACTATTTACCCCTCCACACACCCCAGAAGGTTACCGTTCCGGCACCTCTATTTCTAGAAATCTAGCACTGTATATATATATATATATATATATATATATATATATATATATATATATATATATATATACACCCTTTTTCAGTATCTATATAATAACAGCTGAAGGTAAACAAATGTTAGTTTGTTAGGTAGCAGAAAACGGGGACGGGCTAATCTCGCGAACCGAGCATAGCAGGATATCGCGACTGGTATCGATGGACGCGGTCGGACGAGACGCGTGCACTGGTACCATCCTCAACTTTCAAAACTTTAAACTTTTTAAATTATTCAATTAAAACCGCCGAACTCAAAAGAAGTGGGTAATAGAAACATGTCATTCCGGGTGGGCCAGCTCCTTTCCGTTTCGCAAATTTCCACTATTTTCATGCATGCAAAATTAAACTTTTCCGCCCACCAGTCGACAAATTTTTTATTTCCATGTGTTCTACAACTCTTCATCTTTAAGCATATGCACATTTTCAAAAAGTTAAAAATGTTTTTCACTGCAAACGAAGCTTTTTCCCCAAAGCAGTTTTCCGAATTTCATGAAATCGATAATTTTGATGGACAAATATTTCGGTTTTCTGCACCTATTAATGTGAATTTTATAATTTATCAGCATTGCCTAGATGTTCAGCTTCAAAAATATACCAAATACATTTAATAGAAAAAATGTTATCATTCTAAAAAAGCGTACTTACAAAACTCACTTTTGAAATTTCCCGCGCTCATCGCCATAGTATTTTAATGTAACTGAATGGGGAGTTCGTAATTTTTCGACTTATTATTTTACTCACTAATAATTCCAGCAAGTTCGTGAAATTTGTTTCTAATTAATGAGCAACTGATGAGGATTCTTCCGCCACCAATTTTGAATTCCTGAGAACTGTCTTTCTATTTTTTTAAGCACTTTTTCGCCCATGAGAATTTCTATTTACATTCGCCATGTTGCCAAAATGAAAAAGTATTAGTTGAGAACGAGTCATTTAATAACTGAAATCCAGAAATAATTTTAAAGCACCAGAAGTAATTTTAGTTTCAGGAAAGGAGAAGTTAAAACCTTTAGAATTTTTTCTACTTGAATGAACTTTTTTGTTTAAAAAGCAAAATTTGAAAACGGAAATTTGAAAGAATTATTTCAAAAGCCAAAAACCAAAATTTGAAAAAGAGACTTTTAAATAATTATTTCGTTTTTTAAAAATTCTAATGTATTTTTAAGAGTCATTAAACAGTTTTTAATCTTTAAGAAATAAAACCATTTCATTTTAAATCGAAAAAGCAACACATCGGGTTGCCATTCTTGAAGTAATGTAATAGCTGCCTGCTCATCTTTAGGCAAATTCCATATTTTAAAATCCATGACGTAAAAATACGGTCCGATTTTCTGACGGACTGTAAATTCATTGGAATTTAAAGTAAGCGTATTAAATTACGGCATTCCATGAAGTTTCGTTATCTCCATGACCACGAAAAAAATATATCTTATATCGTCTCTTGATCCTTGAATCTCGAGATTTGCATATTTTAATATTGTAATTTACCAATCATTAGTGCCATTATATCGCGTTACTCTTCTCTCGCTGCGGTGATTTTTAAAAATGCGCCAAATTGGCGTCAAAACGATTGTAGTGCTTATAACGGAAAAGTACCGTTTTTAGGTATTCAACTACCTTTAAAACGTCGATTTTAACGAACATTCCGAAAGTGATTTTATTAATTTTCTTAAAGATTGTAAATTTGTGTTTCTAAATCTTCTTTTATTTTTTCTGAATGATCATTAGAAATGAAATGAGAGCGATTTAAAGGTCAGCAGCAGCTATAATTTCAATACTAGTTGAAAAATTTAATTATGTTTTCTGAAGAACTCATTTTTCATAAAAAATGCAAATAAATATTGTGATATGTCTATGAAATTATGCACGTATGTTTTTGTTAATATTTATAATGCAATGAACTACAGATTTAGTTCTATGTATTTTATTTGTTGATTTATAGCTGCATTTATAGAAAATCTCATAAGAAATTACTAAAATTTTAGATATAATTGCATATAATGATCTGTAATTTTTTTAGGTTTCGCGATATCGATTAGCTTTTAGTTCCTTACACTCAGGAGGTACTTATGTACATATGACAAAAAGAAATTGTTATATGCATAATTTTTTTTCAGAGGTAGAGCCGTTTTGTAAAAATTTGATGAATTTCGACACAAATTCATAAATTTTGTTAAAAGTTGCACAGTCATGGTCTATTTTTTCATCGTTTTTGTGTTTATACCCCTTCGAAATATAAGACAGAAATTGACGGAAGTATTTTTTTAAGTGCTCCGAAGATAGTCGGATACCGTAAGCCTAAGTGCCGCCGAAAAAAATGGCGTCGCTTAGGTAGGTTGCATTATTCTGAGTTTTTCGCCAAACGTGAAAAAAAATCAGAAACCGAGCCAAATAGCGCAAGCGGCACAGGATACGGAACTCTTCCCTGTCTTTCTATATTTTAAGCACTCCCCCCCCCCAATGAGATTTAATATTTTCCTTCGGCCATGTTGCCGAAAGGAAAAATTATTAGTTGAGAACGAGTCATTTAATACCTGAAATCCAGAAATAATTTTAAAGTACCAGAACTAATTGGTACAGCTTTCGCAGACTGTACAGCTTTCGCCCTGCCAAGTTTGGCGATTTTGTGTATGGCGGGGTAACCGTTCGATTTTGGCGAAATTTTTTGGTTGCCAAGTTGAGGCAGTTAAGGCGCAAACGTTCTGGCTCCTGTAAATTCGTGACGTTTTTATCATGTGATTATTTCGTGACGGATGCATCACGTGATTTATTTTGACCAATTATGGGTATTTAATCGTTTTTTGTTGTTGCTTGAATTAGTTTGAAAGTTTTTTGACTGTGAATTGTTACGAGATTTATGATGGCGGCCATTTTGAGTGTGAAGGATGTTGTTAGTAAATACCAGGCGAAGGTTTTGGGTAATGTTAGAGGGCATTATTCTTGTGATAGATATACGGAAGGGGTGGTAAATGAGCCACTTGTACATGGGTTTATTCATTCTGATCGAATGATATTTTTCGAATTCTTGTGGGATTTGAAGTTTTTAAAGCCTGATATATTTTGCGTGAAATGTGATTTAAAAATGAAATTAAGAAAAAAGAATAATGTTTCTGATGGGTATGTTTGGGTGTGCAGAAGTAAGATCGATGAGAAGGAGTGTGGTGCGCAGAGAAGCTTACGGTTTGGGTCTTGGTTTTCGTGTAGCAAATTGACAATTGTATATGCATATATATATATATATATATATATATATATATATATATATATATATATATATATATATATATGGATAGATAGATAGATAGATAGAGGGATAGAGACAGAGAAATATGCAAAAATATATATAGAAACTAATGCCGAAAAAGTGTAACAATTTTCCGGCAGATTCTATAAGAAATATGCGTACATCAGGAGCTTATTTTTTTATGACTTTTCTTCACAAAGTCTGAGGCCCCAATTCGCCCTCCCTTATTGGGTATTTATTTATATAGGTACTGGACAGTTTATTAGGCCAATTTTTTGTCAGGTTGGCGCCAAAAACTTTTGACGCCAACTTTTCGTCAAGTTGGCGTCAAAAATTTTTTGCGCCAATTTGTCGCCAAGGGCGGTGCGTCTGAGAAAGCTGTTCCAAATAATTTTAGTTTTTGGAAATGAGGAGTTAAAAGATTTAGAATTTTTTCTAATTGAATGAAACTTTTTGTTTAAAAAGCAAAATTTGAAAATGGAAATTTGAAAGAATTATTTCAAAAGTCAGAAACCGAAATTTGAAAAAGAGAATTTTAAATAATTATTTCATTTAAAAAATTTTAATATATTTTTAACAGTGATTAAACAGCTTTTAATCTTTAAGAAATAAAACAATTTCATTTTAAATCCAAAATGCAACACATCGGGTTGCCACTCAGCTAGTATCGGATAATGCTTGTGAATTATGTCTAGTTAATCAAACAAGTTCCGAACACCGTAACGTGTCTTACAATCACAATTTTAGTCATTTTGGATCTCAGCCCTACCCTTGTGAGTAAGAAAAAAAAGTTGGAATCTTTGACCCCCCCTCCCATTTTACTTACGTAAGATCAAGCAAATTTCTTGTTGCTATTTAGTAGACGAAATGATTTTATTCAATGATTAAAGTTATTGCACATTTCTAAGCAAAAGTAGATGGATTTTAAATCATTAACAGTAAATACAATGAATAACTAAAGACAGCCAGAATGATTTCAGCATTCTAAAGGTTTCATTAATTCTTTGGAAGAAAATATTATAATACAAAATATGTAAATACCAATAACAGGGGAGTGGATGGAGTCAGGAGTCCATCGCAATGCACTCTCTTGCTTCTATATTTTCTGTCTTACACAAGCTTTGCTATATTCCCTTGTCAGGAAATATAAGCAAAGCTTGAACCCCCTTTTCTTCCTTAAATGAATTTTTAATACTTTAACACAGCCCCTAATTAAAAATGTTCAGAATATATATATATATATATATATATATATATATATATATATATATATATACATATATATATATATATATATATATATATATATATATATACATATATATATATATATATATATATATATATATATATATATATCTGTGTGTATATGTGTGTGTATGTGTGCGTGTCTGTGTCTGTCTCTGTTGTTTTTCGTTTTTTTTTGTTTGTTTAAAGATATACCTATATGAAGTTGTGTTCAGAACTTATTCAATATAAATTTTCGTTAGCATATTCATGCCGTTGTGTGATATTTTCTTATATCTCATTTTACCCCTTTTGTATACCCTGACATAATACACTGAAGTGCCACTGAATTAGGGATACCTACCTAGTAACGAGTTGGTCCTCCTCCGGCCTTGATAACGGCTGCCACACGACGAGGCATAGATTCATCAAGTTTCTGGAAACGTTCCACGGGAATGGCTTGCCAAATATTGGCTAAAGCTGTCCATAATTCAGTAAGGTTCTTTGGTGCTGTGGGATGGCCTTTAACGCCTTCTTCCAAAACATCCCAAAGATGCTCAATAGGATTTAGTCATTCTGGGCTTCTAGGTGGCCAATTCATGACAGAGAAGTCAGATTAATGCTCATCCAACCAGCCAGTAGCCAACCGGGACTTGTGAGAGGTACAGTTGTGTTGCTGGAAAACTCCATTACCATGCGGATAACAGAACAGCATAAACGAATGGAGGTGATCACCCAGCAACTCTACGTACCGAATTGCATTGAGGGAGGTTGGTACACGCACCAAAGATCCCAAACTGTGCCACGAAAAAACACCTCAGACCAAGATTGAGCCACCACGCCCTTGCACAGTTCCAGCCAGGCATGCAGAATCCATGGCTTCATGAGCCTGACGCCATATTCTCAGCCTCCCGTCGGCGTTAAGTAGTCGGAATCGAGACTCATTACTTCATGCTACTCGTTTCCAGTCCTCTACACTCCAATCTCTGTGGTCTCTTGCCCAGGCAAGACGTGCAGCCCGATGGCGAGTATAGAGCAATGGTACTTTCGTTGGTCGACGGCTCCCGAAACCCATATGGTGAAGCGAGCGTTGCACAGTCCGTTTACTGACTGTACGACTGGCACCGTCATTAAACTGGGTGGTAATTTGAGCTAATCTTTGGCTTCGCTGGCTACGTACAATACGCCTGAGCCGTCTCTCACAACGCACTGTCAAGGCTAATTGTCCTTTGCAGTTGCCCGATCGCTAGTTTTTTCCCACCATCCATGTATTCTTGGTATACTCTTGACACTGTCGACCTTGAAAATCCTAGCTGTCTGACGATTTCGGAAATTGAATGGCCCATGCGTCGCGCAACTACGATTTGTCCGCGATCTAAGGCGTCTAAATCAGTCAGTTTACCCATACTGGCAATTCCAACAACTAATTCAGAACAACCACAGTACGCGCTATATATGCAGTTACCACAGCGCCCTCACTTGCGCATACATGATGCGCAGCGCTACACAATTTGCATAGGCTTTGCTATCCCTAATTCAGTGGCACTTCAGTGTATAATGGTATAGTATTCATATATATTTCATTCAGTTTCTTTCTCCTTTGTTTGCAGGTGTTAGATACAGATTACTGGCAGTTCAAGTTTTTTTGATAACCGTGTAAAGAAACGTCGGCATGACAGGAGAGTAAATGCAAATTTCCTGTGTAAAAGGACTTTCCAACGAACGCCATTCCTGCGAGCAGAAGCCGAAGATGAATGCACTCCGTGTAACACATTTAGAATAAGTATGAGTGTAAAAAGTTACAATGCGCAGATTCCCCCTCGCACTGAAGAAAGTTCCAAATGTACTTTTTTAGAAGGAACATCTTCACAGTTGGCCTCCATAAATACGCGTCATTCGTACCACGTTGCTGATAATACGCTCTGTACCCACACAGGCGGGGAACTTTTCACATGCATAGCATCCAAAAAAGATTTTTCTCGAGAGCATAATTTAAAAACACATCTCCGCACCCACACAGGAGAGAAACCTTTCGCATGCACTATATGTAGTAAAAGGTTTTTACGTCAGTGTCATTTAATGAGCCATCTTCGTACCCACATAGGGGAGAAACCTTTTCCTTGTACTGTGTGTGAAAAAAGATTTTCTCAACGGGGACATTTAATTTCACATTTTCGCACACACACTGGAGAGAAACCTTTCGCCTGCATTGTATGTGAGAAAAGATTTTCTCGGCAGGAACATTTGAAAAGACATCTCCACTGCCACTCAGGAGTTAAACCCTTAGCTTGCACTATATGTGGGAAAAGATTTTCTAGACAGGCTTATTTAGAAACACACCTTCGCACCCATACAGGAGAGAAACTTTTCGCGTGTTCTGTATGCGAGAAAAGATATTCTCAGCATTCGGGATTAAAGAGACATCTCCGTACCCACACTGGAGAGAAACCTTTTGCCTGCACTGAGTGTGGGAAAAGATTTTCTGAACAGGGTCATTTCAAGAGACATCTCCGCACCCACACAGGAGAGAAACCGTTCACCTGCACTGTATGTGAGAAAAAATTTTCTGGACATAGTGAATTAAAAGGACATCTCCACACCCACACAGGAGAGAAACCTTTCGCGTGTAGTGTATGCGATAAAAAGTATTCACAACATGGTGAATTAACAAGACATCTCCGTACCCACACAGGAGAGAAACCTTTCGCTTGTCCTGTATGTCAGAAAAGGTTTTACATACAAAAATATTTAAAAATACATCTTCGTACCCACACAGGAGAGAAACCTTTCGCTTGTCCTGTATGTCAGAAAAGGTTTTCTGCACAGAAAGTTTTAAAAATACATCTCCGTACCCACACAGGAGAGAAACCTTTCGCCTGCACTATATGTGAAAAAAGATTTTCTCAACGGGGTAATTTACAAAAACACCTTCGCACTCACACATGAAAGAAACCTTTTGCCTCCTCTGTATGTAAGAATAGATTTTTGAGTCAGTGTCATTTAATAAGACATCTTCGCATCCACACAGGAGAGAAACGTTTCTACTGCATTGTATGTGACAAAAGATTTTCTGGACAGGAACATTTACAAAGACATCTCCGCTGCCACTCAGGAGAGAAACCCTTCGCTTGCACTGTATGTGAGAAAAGATTTTCTCGACAGGCTAATTTAGAAACGCACCTTCGCACCCACACAGGAGAGAGACCTTTTACCTGCACGGTATGTGAGAAATTTTTTTCTCGACATAGTGAATTAAAACGACATCTCCACACCCACACAGGTGAGAAACATTTCGCGTGTAGTGTAAGCGAGAAAAAGTGTTCTAATCACGGGGAATTAAAAAAACATCTCCGTACCCACACAGGAGGGAAACCTTTCGTTTGTCCTGTATGTCAGAAAAGGTTTTCTGTACAGAAAGATTTAAAAATTTATCTCCATACCCACACAGGAGAGAAACCTTTCGCCTTATCTGTATGTAAGAGATGAATTTTCTGTACGCGGTTATTTGAATATACATTTCACTCACAGAGGAGAGAAACCTTTCGCTTCCACTGTATGTGAGAAAAATATCTGTGCACAACGATTAACTAGTAAACACATCTCCGTATCCATGCAGGAGAGACTGTTCTCCCTGTATGCGAGAAAAAGTTTTCTAATCTGGATTGTTTATAAAAAAACATCCATAGCATTACAGGACAGAAACCTTTCGATTGCACTGTGAGGAAAGATTTTCTGAACTCGGACAGTCCCTCTCCCCCCCCCCAAAAAAAAACGTACGTAACCGTACAGAAATCTTTCGCTCTCACTGTGTGAGAACAGATTTTCTGAACAATGCTATTTAATTAAACGACTCCGTAACAGAGATTCCTTTCGCCTGCACTCTGTAAGAAAATATTTTCCGGAGTGGGTAATTTAAAAAGAAAAACCGTCTGTAGCGTATGAAAGTAAGGTTTATGTCTAGAAAGTATGTGGAAAGGACATCTTTAGCCATTCAGGGATGTAGCCAACTCTACGTTCGTATTATATTTTGGCGCAAAGAAATGTTTTTGTCCCACCGTAGTGAAAATGTCCTTGATCTCCGGTTTGACGTGGTTTATTGTTTTGAAAAGTTATATCGCACGTAATTATGTTTTATAATCAGTTTATGGTTTATGACATTTCTTTTGAAATTTTTTTGATGTATCAACGCGATTTCTTTCATGACTTGCAATACGGGATGGGATACTTCACGCGCCAAAGTGATAGGGGAAAAATTAGCATTTTTAGCATTATCTATTGTTTCTCAAAGAAATAACGATAGTTTCACTGTACCTATTTACATTACAGGAAAGTGTGTCATGAAATGCGGCTTATGCAAGTATATCTGATTTTGTTTTTGCCTATTATGAAATTAAGGTGTTAAACCTAAACTGTTTTTTCCTACATCTGCTTTCTTCTGTAAATGAGGAAATATATGTATATATATATATATATATGTAATATTATATAAATAAATATTTTATGGCTTTATATCCGGTTCATTTTGTGTTATCCCTCTTTTTTAATTTTTTTAAACTGATTTAGCTTGCATTATTTTATTAGATAAATTTTTTTTTGTAATATGCTGCCAAAGTAATATGTGATGCATGGAGCTTCTAATATTTCTTTTATATTAGATATGTTCTCCTTTTATGTCTGAAATGTATGATTTTAAATTTGATCTCAAATGTTGAAAAATGTTTTTAAAAGACACCAAGTCTTGTGTCTCGAATAATGGACTCTGTACTGGGTCTTTCAAAGTATTTAGACAGGAAATGGCATCATCTGCTTTCAATCTGAGAGTGGCGCCGGTAATCATACAGGGAACCTTTAGAAGTGACGTTTTCACATTAGAAGACGAAGTTTTATTGGTATTTGAAGCAAGTTTATGTGAATTTTTTTCGGCAGCTTACATTTTGTGTATTAATCAAGAAAAAAAAAACCTTTTTGTTTTTATTTTCGTAGGCTATTATTTCGGTGGGGGAGAATGTGAGACGTCGAATTCCTTCCCTTCTCAGAGGCGGTCATAAAGACTGATGTTGTTTCTGGTGCCCCCTGGCCGGAAGTAGTCCTGACCAGGTCCATAGAGTGCCGAGGGGTGCGACTCCGGTGTATAATGGCACCACAAGGGTCAAAATCCGATTTAGCCAAGTGCCACCTCCATTTTGAACGAGCACTCCAGAGTCGACATCTGGGGGATCCTACCCTTTCTCACCCTCTCTGACTTCGTAGAGGAACTTTCCAGTCCACGGATTGAGCGTGCCCCTATCTGGTGTAAACAATGAGGTATTTAATGGCTCTTGTTGGAATTCGATCCGAGCACCCTCGACATTTAAGGCCGACGCGCTACCACTAGGCTATCTCAGGCCCATGTATTATCATAGAACAAAAAAGTAAAATTATTGAGGATACAATGTTTCCAAATTACCCAGATTATATAATTTCAAAAATATTAAATCAAAAAATGGATTATTCATTGATAAGAATTTAAAGTATAAATGCGTTGTCGACTCATGAATTTAACGTTATTTATTCTAGCTGGCTTGGAATTTTTCATCATGCAAGTTTTGTTTATGATTATCTTAATCTCGTATACGTGGACGTACTGGAAAATACACTGCCCAGCTGACATTTTTTAGAGAAAGATAATACTGTTGAAGAATTTCTGCTGGCATTTGTAAAGTTTGAAGTAAGAGCATATATAATTAGCGTGGAAGTTTTGTTCAAACTGCCGAAACACTGAAATAATGACGATTTCTTAAACACTTCGAATTCAAACACCCAATGAAAATGTTCCTTCCCCACAAAATCGACGGACTGCCTCAGGCGAGTAAAAAATATTTATGTACCCGATGAATAAAAGTAGAAAATCCAAAAGGCCAGAAAAGTTGGGATGTAGATTCAAACGCGGATGTGAGCAATGAAACGGAAACTAGACACTTAGTAACCCACCTGTGATATTATGATCATTTTAACACTCCGAGAATTTAAAATAAGGTACGAGATAAAATAACTATTTGAACGACGAATACTGAACCTAGGAACCTCATATTTAAGATTATTTTTATTACAAAAATCCTATCCTAGTGAAACATATTCTGAATTTCCAATTTCTTTTTTTATTTATGTGAAGTTGGCTGCACCTAACTCCCGGAGATAACAAAATTGTCTGATGCAGAAAGAAGACGCGAATGAGACGAAAACATAATGACGATGATTTGTGTGATATCGTAAACTCATCTTCATGTACAAATCGTCAGTGTCCTCGCATGAAACTCCCCGATACTTTGCTTGGATGAATATTGAAGAGCCGCAGTAGAATATCTACAGTAAGCCGTAGTAGCAGCCGCAAAATATCTCATGCGTCTGCGCCATGATGTCAATATCTCCTTGTCTGCGAGCTACGATGCATTTTTTTAAACACTTCACGGTTACGGTTGGACATTATGTGCATATCGTGCAAAAGGTTTCATGACTTACTATAAAACATATAAAGGACAAAATTACAATTGCTGAAATTTTCGAGCCTGAGACATTTAAATATTCAAGCTTTGGGTAAGCCGACAAAAGGAATTATGCTATCGGTGAAGCAGTTACCTAAATATTGAAAATAAATAAATAAATTGCACTATTTTTTTTTTTAGTTTTACTACTCGATGAATATTAAATATTTTTGTTCATTGATGTATTAGAAATCTTTTCGGTTTTCCATTTCAAAATGATCGTTTAAAGGAACAGATTGTTAGCAACATTTTTCTAGTGGCTTAAATCTGGAAAATGAACTCATTGCGATTATTTTATCAGACGTGACATCACTTATTACACGGTGGTCCTTGGATGTGGAAAATTTTCGGCTGAAGTAATAAGTCGCATATATTCTGCTCTACAATCCAATATTTATTTGCATATTTAGTTACAAATTTTAATGCATAAAAAAGGATTAATATTACTCAGCTAATGCTTTGGAGAAAAACATAAAAGTAATTTGTTTTCTTTTTTTAAGCAGTGTTGCCAAGAACTTGATAACAAACTCTCAGTGTTGCTAGGCAACAGAATATGAAACAGAGTGGAGGAATTAAAATCATATGTTATTATTTTTCCGATACAAGTGTAAGGGCCTTTTTACATAGAATCCGTCAGCGTCAGCGTAAAATTTTTTAACCATTCATATACAAATCATTGACCCATTTAACAAATCAACGCCAACGGAATCTTTAACGCTGACGCTGGAGTATTCGATGTGAACAGGCCCTAACGTAGTATTGGAAATGTACAGTTTGAAATCCAGACAGTTCAAGGAAAATAAGATAAAGCTTTACCTTTCGGCAGTTCCCGGGGCATTTGTATGTTTCGGTTAACCTGGAGAGACTCTTGGTTAAAACGCATTTATTTTTAAAGCACACACAAAATATAACACAAAATACAACACACCAAAATAATTGGTAACGGTTCTTTCTCCGAATCACTCAGCCAGAAGAGAACTCAGTGTGAAAGCAGAAGTATACAGTCTCTTCACTTCACTTCTGCTCTTGACAGTAGTGTTCGGGCCTGTTCACATAGAATCCGCAGCTTCAACCTTACTCGTACTGACATATTTTAAACCAATCACAGACCAACAATTTCGTCGCAAATCGTTTGGAGGTTTGTAACTGGTGAAATATATTTCAGTATTGGAAATGTTAACAGGCCTTTTGGGTTCGTTCACATTGCATACGTCAGAGTCAGCGCGACTGATATTGGTTAAAGCCAATGAAAGAGTTCAGCACGATTGACCATAAAATTGTGCTTTGTGATTGATTAAATTTTTTCGCTGCGAGTGACGTTGACGAATATAAAATTGACGAACCCTAACTGCAGTAGGTCCAATTAATTTTTAATATCGAAAAATTAAGTTCTTGATTAATTAATGCATTAATATTAAATTATATTATTAAATAAAAATTTAATAATGCATATTTTATTAAATGTAGAAATTATTAGTATGATTTTAAGCATTATTTTAAAATGTATAGATAAATATATTAATTTTCATGCGGTAAAATTTTTTCAGGCATGTGTTAAAGCTATTTTCCTCACCAAGAGTTGGCGCTGCGAGCATCGGGAATGTAAAAGACAGCTGATGTAGTAAGATTGCGAATCATAGCGGTCATGTTCTAACATTATCCTAGTAAAGTGTTATTTTATTATTAAATGAGTCTCCTATTTTAAAAGATCGCACGTTTATGCGACAAGAAGGTCAAGGTTCATACGGAATTGAACATTTCCGACCTAAAGTTATTAAAAAGGAAGACAGCAGAAATCAGAAGTGGGATTCGAACCCACGCCCAAAACACGGAATACGAACATTCAAGGTATGTTTAATGATGTATATATTAGTGAAGCAAGTATATGATTTTCGTTAATGTATTTATAAGTAACAAAATAAATTATTTAGGGAAGGGTAGAAAAATTGATTTGTTGGAATTAGCGACGGAGCTAGATCTTGGTAATGTAGTCTCAACGGATAGTACGATATCGGAATTAAAGAAAATTATTTAAAGCAAAGATTATGATGAACAATTCACTAAAAATTTATTTGAAAGAATTATAGATACTAGGCTTAAGAATGAAGAAATAGCTCATTAACGAGAAAAACTTGAAGCTGAAAGAGCTTATGAACGAAAAGAACTTAAAGCTGAACGGCAAAAATTGGAAGCTGAAAGATCTTTTGAATTAGAAAAACTTAAATTTGAAACTACTAATAGATCCTTGAGAAGACACGATAAAACAGTTCGAGTTCTAGAAGTAAACAAAAGTAACTTTCAACTACGGAGCTTAATGCAACAATTTAGCTTAAATGACGGAGATATCACATCTTATTTAATATTGTTTGAACGGCAATCTAAACGTATAGGTATTAAAGAAGCAGTTTATGTGTCTCATCTTTTGGGATTTTCACCTTACGAATTTACCCAACTTATTCCCAGGAAGATGAACAAAAAGCTAATGACTATGCATTTGTTAAAGCCTTGTTATTAAGACGGTTTAAGTGAAGTCGCGAAAAATTCAGACAGAAATTTATTAATCGTGTGAAAGATTCAAAAAGCACAGGGGAGGAATTACGTTAATGATCTGCGAAATTATTTTAATGAATGGTTAGTTGGTTTAAATATTGGCGATTTTGACTCTTTAAAACAGCTTATTATAACGGGTCAATTAAAGAAACGCGTTCCAAATGTAATACGGGAACATTTTATCGATTCTTGTTCAAAATTTGTAAATGCAAACGAGTTGGCAGGTAAACTGGATGAACTTGAAAATGTGCGCTTGGGGTTTAAAATCGCAAATAATGAATTTAAGAACATTGAATATTATGATGAAGCCAAAATTTATTACCGTAATAATCCTAAGATAGATTCCCGCAGTTATAAGAGTGCTGAGTCGAATAAACCAGATAACAAAAATGATAACAAGTCCAATGACATGGCTATTATTGGGTACTATAATTCCATTAGAAAGTGTTTTTCATGTAATGTATATGGCCATGTGGCGAGAAATTGCCCTTTACCTTGTAAGAACTGCAGCATTAAAGGCCATTCGAAAAATATTTTACTGCGGAAGACGAAAAGAATCCGAATTATTTGAATATAAGCGACACCGAATCTTTAACGCCAAACCGATATCTCAAAGACGCGCAAATTAATAAACAGCGTGTCAGCGTTTTGTTGGACATCGGAAGTAGTAGCTGCCTTTTGAAATACTGTAGCTGAAAATTTACGACTAAACATTTCGCCAGGTGAAAAACATTTGTTTGGTTTCGGAAATCAACTGACGCCAGCAGTGAAATGTGTAGGAGGAACGATGATTGATATTCAGATTGATGACGTAATCGCGAAGGATGTTTCTGTTCTAATCGTACCAGATCAAACGCAGCCGGTTTATTTATTGGTAGGGAGAAAATTTTTGGATTTACCTCACATTGTTTATGCAGCCGTAGGCAAAAGTCTGTACGTTGGGTATAGTAGAGATTTCCCTTTTGTTGAAATGGGTTCCGAAAAAACTGAATCACGCTTGAAATTAAAAACGGTCGAAGATACGCAAGCTGTGAACAACAGTGTAAACTTTGTAAATGCTAAACCAGAAGAAATAGATATCGGATTAATAATTATTGAAGGTAAAGAAGATAACTTAGATGCATTGTTAGAAGTTAATGAGCGAAAAACGATTATTCCAGTTATAAAAATAAACATTCAAAAATCAGTAACTCTAAAATTTCAAGGAACGAAAATTTCAAAGAATTTGTTTACAAGACAGAAAGAAATACGAAATCTGCGAGTTTGCATGCGCATTATGTGAGTAAGGATTTTTGTGACATAAATGTACATTTAAATGCGAGTTCAAGTATAGAAAATAAAAATTTGAACAATTCTAATGTCCACAAAGACAGTGAAAATGTTGTGAGTGATATCGTTGACGATGTATGTGCTCGAGATTCTTCATTAGAAAGTGGTGTTCCAATGACTGAGAAAACTATAACACTTGACGTGAAAAATGCGTGTTTAGATTCTTTGAGTGACCAAGACGGTACACCGGGTGAACCTTTGCCTGATGTCAGCTCATGTATGGACAAAGGAAGTGTTTCAGAAAATTGTATTTTCATTGCCGATGAACAGGACTGCTCAAAAAGCGAAACCAAGGATAGAGTAACTAATAAGTCTATAGAGAATTATATTATAGAAGTTGAACATTCTCCGGTGGGTATTAACACTGAGACGCTAAGGCGTGTTTATGCTAAGATAATGCATACTGACCATAGGAGTTTACGAACTGAAGATAATAAACATGATGCAGTTTATGAGACGAACATGTGCACTGAATATAACCAAGATTTGATTGTGTCAAGTGACAACTTCTTTAGATTCACCAGGCTTAATCCCGTAAAGAATACTTCCACCCAGCAACCCTTAAAAACTCTTAGGAACCTTGCTGATTAATTTGTACTGTCCAAGCGAAGCAGCGGTGACAGAGGGTCTTGACGCACCTACCACAAATGTGAACAGCATTGTCGACCAAGTGGAGACCTTGGCGTAACTTAGGAGATTAATCCGAAGATGAGGAGTTTTCTGGTCCACCCGACTAGAATTCAGGTAACCCTCACGTTAAAACAGGCGAAGGGATAAGGTAATATAAATTTCTTTCATTTAATTTGATCATGGACACATGTTGAATTATAAAGAACTATTTCACTGTATTTATGAAAAAAAAATTTATAAGGACCAACAAAATTTGAACTATAAAGAACAGTAACTTGAATATTAATTAGAAAGATATGTAAATTTATTTTGAAATGATATTCTTATACTTAAATTGTTTATTATGTTGTGTTCTAAAGAAAATATGTTAATCAAGTTGTCATAAATTTTTGAATAATTGTGTACTAGATTTCTGTTTATCAAAAAAATGTGTTTTAAGTTAGAATTAATGTTTTCAAGTTAAAAGTGTGTGTTTTTTAAAAAATTTTTAAAATAAGTTTGTTTAGTATATGTACATTGATTCTCAATTGTGGGCAATTGGAATTATCAGGATGCCCGAATGTTAAAGCTATTTTGCTCGCCAAGAGATAAAGTGTTTTTTTATTATTAAATGAGTCTCCTATTTTAAAAGGTCGCACGTTCACGCGACAAGAAGATCAAGGTTCATACGGAAGTGAACATTTCAGACTTAAAGTTATTAAAAAGGAAGACAACACATCTATTAAAGCCCTTTAGCATGGCGTGAACCGTGACTCGGAACATTGTTTTTTGGGGAAAAAGATTTATTTCAGATCGAATACGCGGATGACATTCTTTGGGTTGTACAATACCCCTTGCAATTGAGGTTAACAGTTATAGTGAATACACTACATCTCCTCCCAATTTATTAAAGGTCCAGTCTCTGGGATGGTATTCGGACTCTTCCAGAGCATCTAAGCACATAGCTTGGGATGACGTGCACTGGTGGCGTACTAGATTGGCCTGAAGATGTACTGGTTTCAGTCGATGACAGTTTGGAGCGCACTGGTGATGAGTCTTGAACAGGGCCGGGTTAAAAAATACATAGCTCTTTCCCCCCCAAAAAAATGGTTTGAAAACTATAGAAATATTATAAATCTCATATCACTATATATATATATATATACAATTTATAATATCATTGCTACCTGTTGTTTTTAATTAGTCACTTTACTACATATAACAATTTTTTTAAATAAACACCTTTCCATTATAATCAACTGGTGTCAAATTGCACACTCATGCTGAGGTAATATGACAAATACTTTTTGTAAGATTACCTTTATATAAATATTTTTTCTTTAATATATACACCGAAGATCCATTACATTATGACCACCCTCCTTCTACAGCAATAAGCTCGCCCAGAAACAAAACCACGGCGCGTGCGCGGCTGAATTTTGAGTATTTAAAGGACCCATGCATTGACTTTCTAAGCATAGAGTGACTAGCAACATAATGGGAAAAGAAGCTGATTTATCAGCCTTCGATAAAGGTCAAATTGTTATGGCTCAGCGCCTGGGAACGTCGATATCAGAAACGGCACGTTTGGAGGACTGTTCACGTGCAGTCGTTGTGAGCACGTATTAAAAGTGGTATGGATGGTGAAACGGAAAGATAAAAAGATATAAAGTGTTTGAACCAAAACACTTTATATAAACAATGTCAAGCAAAATGTAAACTGTTAAAAATAACATTAAAATCAAAATATATTTTTGCTTTTAGTACATTTTAATATTTAACAATGGAAACTTATTGATTTCATAAAAGAGTGAATTTTGCAGTTTTCAAACCACAGTTTGGGGAAAAGAGTTACGGATTTTTCAATCCAGCCAACAACTGTTTGTTCATGGGGCCAGTTTTCAAACTATCCAATTGTCAATAAATTGATATTTTGCAATTTTTTAGCAGACCGTTTACAAAGAGGATTTCTCCCTTTTAATCAGTTTATTAAGTTCTAGTATTTAGCCACCAATAATTTATATAAAAATAGTATATTCGAAAATGCTTTTTTGAATATATAAAATAGGATATTAAAATATATTTATATAAAAATAGTATATTCAAAAATGCTTTTTTGAATATACTATTTTTATATAAAATATTGGTTGCTAAATACTAGAACTTAATAAACTGTTGAAAAAGGGAAAATCCTCTTTTAATTGGTCTGCTGAAAAATAGCAAAATGACAAAACTTCTGATCGTTGGATAGTTTGACCCTTGGCCTGACGAATAAAGAGTTGTTGGCTGGGTTGAAAAATGCATAATAGCCCCAACTAAATTTAATGTAGGCTCACCTGCAAAGTTGAGTGTTGTGCCAACTGAAAGCCTACTGTTGGCAGACCTGCAAATAAACGGTTGGGCCAACTGAACGCCAACCGTTGGGCCTACTGAACGCCTACTGTTGCCCTACAAATCCAACCGTTGGACCAACCTCGCGCCAACGACCAAATCCTGCAAATCCAATGGTTGGGCCAACTGAACACCAACCGTAGGGCCAACTGAACGCCAACCATTGAGCCAACCTCGCGCCAACGGCCAAGTCCCACCGTTGGCCAACCATTTTCGGGCACGACTTACCATCGATTTTGTGTTACTTGGGTCGATGCTCACAAAGTGCGAGGTACTTTGAGAATGACAGCTTCATCAGCAAGGCACGCAGGACAGTGTCGAAGCGAGCCAGATAACAAAGGGATGTTTTCGGAGGGGGGTTGCAGAAGCGACCCCGCAATGGGGAGAGAGACCGACTGAGTAAAAGAATGAAACAATCAACAACAACGAACCCCCCCTCCCCAAAAAAAGCTCGTTTTCAACCATACGGCTGCAAGCAAAGCTGACAGATTCTCAACAAAGAAACCCAACAACAGTGATCTCCGTCTGCTCGTTTTGGAGGGAGGGAGAGCATTTTCTGGCCGGTAAAGCAGGAACAAGAGTCAGTTTACAGACGACGGGATACTCGGGTCGTACGAAGGAAGTATAGGGTTAGGTAATACCTCTATGAAATTTCCAAACAAGTTTCTTAATTTAGGAATTCTAATTTAGCAGGAATTTGACTTCCTTAAAAAATGATCTTAAAAGCTGTTACGAAATAACAGTTTTTAATCACAGGTTATTGAATTCCATTATTTATCAGGTAGTGGCAACGATATATTCTAAGCGTGTAGTTCATGTTGTATATTGCATTTAATTCTTGATACACTTAATAATTAAATGTAAAAAGGTGGTGCGCGAGAAAGTTTCGCACACTTTAAAAATCGATTCCGGACGGATATAACATTGATCTTGGTGCTATAAGGAAAAAAAAAAAAAAAAAACAGCTGTTAAAGTAAGTTTTATTTACTGGTATTTATCCCTGTATTGTATGACAGAACTGTTTTGTGAAGATGTTGAAAATGATATTTATGATTTCTGCTTTTTACGCTATTTTTCTGTGAGTGGAGGAAAATACTAACACAATACGTAAACCATTAAACGGACAAATGTCAACATGTTCAGCCATGGTATGTAGTTTTCAGTAGATCAATAGAATTTAAAATTATAAAATTTGTTTAATTTTAATAAATGCACTACAGATGGATTTTTGCTTAAAAACTGGACAGTTAAAAGGAAATGGAACAATAAATGACAGTTGTGCTTCTAATTTATCTTCTGAAACCTAAGAACATTTAGCTAATACGAAGAAAAGTAATTTATCAGAAGACAGTACGAAAAAAGCAGAAACATGATAGAAACTATTTAGCATTTGGGTTTACATGGACAAAAAATAATGATGAACCGAATGGATTATGTGTTGAAAGCGGAAAAGTTATTAGTAGCAGTAGTTTATATCCAGCCAAACTAGAAAGACATTTGGAATTGAATCATCCATATCTACATTAAATCGTTTTTGTTGATATGTACTACCTAGATTGTGAATATTCTTTAGTTTATGATCCTGGATACCGCAAAATAATTTTATACTCATTAAGTTTCCTTAAATTGACAAATCTTGAAGACCACTGAGTTATATAAATGTTTTTGAGCAGTTAATAATTTTGGTAAAATATAAAATATTCAGGTAAAAGTTCCATATCTTGGGCTACCCTGGAAAATGTTGTCAAACTCTGCCAAGTAGAGTTCTTATGAGAAATGTAGGAATATATTATTTCTTACTGTTTTTAAACTTTTAGACTGACAATCAACACTTTGTATGAAAATTCAACAATAAGTAGCTATTAAACAAAATCAGAATATTTGAGTAAAAATGATTTTGAATACAGCGTTAATCTAACATAAATATTTAAAATTGTCTAAATATTTGCAAATTATCCATATTATAGTGATTGAATTCACAAAGGTAAAATTTTTAGTATTTTTAAAAACATGTTGTAGCATATGTTGTAAAAACTGTTGTATCAAAACAATATATTTAAAATATGTGAATTTTTATTTAAAGAAATAAATAAAAATAACTTAAAATTTAGTATGTTAATACTTCAATATAAAGACACATAAAATGTCCAAAAGTAATGAAAAAATAAATAAAATGGAACAGCTTCCTTATCTGTGCAACAAGCTCGTCAAGCCAAATTTTTGATGCGGACATTAGGACCGATTTTGTTTTCCCCAGCCCTATGTATAGCACATGGGCAGGACTGAATCTTAAACCCCTCCCTTAGTGCTACTCATCACTTATCATCGATAACATTCAACACTGCTTATTTATTTACCTTTTTCAATAAAATTGAGTATAAATTTTAATTTTTAGAACAAAAATTAAAATTTTAAATATTTCAAAATACATAAATCAATTTATAAAACTAAGAACAAGATCAAAACATTTTTGGAAAAGTACAAATTAACTAAAAACATAAATTATGAATCTTCATCTTAAAGAATTACAGTTAGAAAATATTGATCAAAGTGAACTGATTTACCAGATGGACTCCAGCGTGGCATAATACCCATAATCTAGATATGAATAATTAGTGGTATTCTTCCTTTTGTACTCATTGAAGAGAAAAAAATGGTATGTTTTGAAGAGAATTTAAATTTTTTTTCATTGGCTGAATGTATTTCATTAAGTGAACCTAATTCATAATTTTGTTGGCTGAAAACATCTTAATTATTGTCATAGAAATTCATTTAGTTGAAAGTGAAAAAAACCAAAGTGATATTGCTGAGAAATAATCACTAAGCGTAGCTGGTTAAGGTTTGCAGTCTATTAAACAATTAAACTGAATAATAAAAACATTTATTATAAAAACTACAAACCAAGAGGAAAAGAACATAAACAAAGGAGCCAATTTTAAAAATATTATAATCAAATTTGAGGCTATAAAAAAATCCAGATTTTCCTAACATTAATGTGTTTTGTGTTTTTTAATTTTTATTTGATAATTAAAGTATTAAAATTATTAAATCATCAAAGTTATTAAGTTGCAAACCTGAACAGTAAGCGTAGCTGGTTAAGGTTTGCAGCCTATTAAACCATTGAACTGAATAAAAAAACATTTTAAGAATTACAACCCAAGAGCAGAAGAACGTAAACAAAGGAGCCAGTTTTAAAAATATTATAATCAAATTTGAGGCCATAAAAAAAACCCAGTGATTTTCCTAACATTAATGTGCTTTGAGTTTTTAAAATTTAATTTGATACTTAAAATATATTAAAATTATTAAATCATCTAAAGCTTATCAAAGTTATTAAACCATCATTTGTGTGCATTACATTTCTTAATATACATTGAAATCCAAATACATTGTTAATTCCATGCAAAACTGATATGTAAAACTAAATAAATGGGCAAATTTTTCTCATAGAGGAAGTACTTGCCCCAAATTTGGCCACCATAAAGTATCTTCACTGCATTTATCAATTTAGATACATCATTCATTATGGTATGCTCATTTAAACTTTTGAATCAATGTATTTCAAAGAGGATGAATTAAAAATAATACTTGATATTTATTGAAAATACAAATGAAATTGTTTTTAAAAGCAAAAATAAATTATTCAACACTTCAAAATTGTAAATGCTTCCCTTTTTTTTACTGTACCTAATTATTAGTATGTTATATACAAAAATGCTTAATTTTCTCTATATCGTGTATTCTAAAGAGTTCTGTGTTAGATACAGGGTGTAAATGATTTTAATGAAATGATTAAAATCATGAATTAAGTGAAATTTTTTTTTAAATCATCGATTTTAATCAAAAAAATTATTTCATGCATTACTTTCAACAATTTTTCTGTATTTTCCTCAGGATATAAATTTAAATGTAAACGTGAAAGAGTGGAGACTTTTATGTATGTCTAACATCTCATTCATATAATTCAACTTACTCCCTGTATAACTCATTTGTTTCTTGGAAAATTTTCCATTGTGTGTATTGGTCTAAATTACTTATCACTCTTGTCACAATGATAGTACACTTACTTTATCTTGATTGGTCAGATTTGTCTCTGAGAATTAGTCACACAACCAATCCTAAGTACTCTTTGATACTAATTATGAAGTGTAATGTTTAAGAATAAAAGAAAAAATCCAAGCTTTAAACATTATTAAAGAAAAGCATGAAGCTACCTCCTTATTAGTCACTTTGCTGTGCTCTCTCCTACTTTTAGTGGAACTTTGTTTGATAAAATACTTTAAAATCATTAAATTCTATACAGTGGTGGATATCAATAGGAATCCTAAACAACTGTATGGATCAGAAAGAGTATGATATAATACAGGTGTCATGTAATGCAAAAGGAACAACTGCTAGGATAAAAGGGATGCTTTCCACTTTTGGACTTTTACAGATTAAATTGCGAAACCAATTAGGTATAGAAAAGGCACCTAAATTAGTGTTTATGTTTAAATCTTTAAATGAAGCAAACTAATTTTTAAATATCTTGCTAATTCTAGATAACGAATTAAAACTAATTATTCTCTTTTTTTATTTTTAGTTTGAAATCATTTTGTTATTGGTTGTTTTTCTTTTATTTCATTTTTTGTTTTTTAATTATTAAAATTTATTTTGACAATGATCAGCTTTGTTTGAATTTGAAAATGTTTACATCCTATTTTTGCATTAGTTATGTAGTTGTATAGTGTATAATTTTAAATCTGTGATATATATAATAGTTTATATCATATAAAATTGAAATTAAAAAAAAATTGGGATAAAAAAAATCTTATTTTTAAAAAAAAATCCAATAGTTTTGATTTAAAAAAAAAAAAATCATGATTTTTAAATCCCTGACCAGATCGCTGGTTAGAAACTTTTTGAGATATGAAAATCGCCATTTTATGATATATATGGTAGCCTTCATATGGTTAAAAAAATTTTTTTGTAAAAATTGAACTCAAATCAGTTTAGAAGTAGGTTTTACTTGTTATCTCTCTTAATTCACAGTAGATTATTTTGTAGAGGGAAAATTTATGTCTGCATTCTTGGTGTTCATGTTTTTGGTAATTTTCTAATCTATAGTTTTTTTTCCTCAACATCAGTGTCAGTCAAATTCATATTTGTTCGGTTTTAGGATTTAAGTATCCTACTTCCCCTCTGTGGGGTAAAAAATATTCATTTAATGGAAAGTAATTGCAGTAAAAGAATCAAAAATACAGTTTTGAAAATTCTTGTGCACTTTATTTTTTTCAAGTGCTCTAGACATGTTGCTCGGTAATTATGCATCAAATGTATTATATTTCTACATGAAAAAAAGTTATTATTAAAGGATTAATATAAAATATAACTTAGCCCAAAACAGGAAAATATAGGCTGTTAAGTTTTGATTTTGCATATGGGATTCATACACATTGTCTATAAGTTCTTCTACGAAAAAATTTTCTAAATATAAGTGAACCATTTACTTCTTTTACAGTCATTTTTACCTTTTAGCATTTCATGTTGAACTTTCTTACTCATTGTCAGTTTTGTTGACATTTGCATTATAACTATTTTAAACATCTGTCTTATTCTATCTTTATATAGACAGTTCCGTATATATAAAACAGTTCTGTAACTGACTGACAGATAACGCACAGACCAAATCGCTGGACCTAAACAGCTGAAATTTTGCATGGCGATTTTTCTTAGTGTTGGAGTGCACTAAGAAAGATTTTTGAAAAAGTTTTAAATTTTTTTCAAATTAAATTTTTAAGCCGTTTTTGTAAGTTTTTTAAAGTTAGCATTTAAAATAATAATCTGAGGGTTATAAAATTTATATCACGAGACAGATCATAAAAAATTCCTTCAAAATGAAATTTTTCTCGAATCTTTACATCCGTTTTCTGATTTTTGGTGAATTTTTAAAGATTAATTTTTAGAATTTAATTTATTAAATGCTGATCACGTGGTTTGTTTTCTTTTTGTGATATTTTAAACTAATTTTGCGTCACGTGCATAACAACGAAATAAATTGACCAAAAAATATTGAAATGCGGTAAAAGATAAAATTTAACCACTAGACTCATTGAGATGGAAGTTTTTTAAGAATTTAATTCAAATTAGTATATTTTATGGCTATTAAACGTACAAATTAATTGCATACATTGACCGTTGTATGCCGTTGAAGTGGAAGTCCCCCCCCCCCCCATCAGCATCGGGGGGAGGGAGAAGAAGTGAAATATCTTCTTTCTCTCTCTCTCCTTTTCTGACTGTCTCTATAAATCACCGCCGAAGATTCTACATGCATATCGAACTTTATTTTAGAATTTTCTCGTCTGGTCAAAGTTGAAACTGGACCGCCTTAACCATATCTTGTCCATATGCCACCACATTGTATTTTACTTAAAGAGGGATCTCCAATTATTTTACTACGGAACCTCGACCCGCCAAAACTTTGCAACGGCAGAAGGCAGTGTCGAAAGAAAATGGTGGGCAATGTAATTGAAGCGACTATCTTAACATGAAAGGGAGACGGTGAAACAGTTTATATCCAACGGATACCACTCATTCCGACGGATCTCCCTCTTAACTTTAAGAGATTGCAATTGCCGGTACGAATGTATTGGAATTAACCTTTATTTTCGGTCATAACAGTATTACTTAAACTTTCAACTTCCTATTACTATGCAATAATAGCTGATTGGTCGTGACGTCAGCATGGTATTTGACTTTACTTTTCAACTAGCTACTGAGTATGTAATTGTGCTGTATACATGGAAGTCGCCATGTAACTTGTTAGCTTGATGTATGTTAACTGAAGTTTTTGTTTATTACATTTTTAAAAACGAGATGTCTTTTTCGTTAAAGAATTTATTTTACTCTGCGTTTTTTTTATTATTTATTAAGCCCCTTACAGTGAAGCCAGCCTAAGAGAATGAGTGGCAGCTCTGCATGTGTGTTTGGTGAAAATAGTCGCGTCAATTGGCAGCGAACGTTTGTGTGTTTTGCGCGCAGCACTCAGTTTAGTTTTCGATACCAAATTACAATATAAAACCCATACAAAACATGTCTGAAAAACTTAAAAAGGAACAGACCATAAGCTGGTGTAAAAAGAGGCGCGTAATTACTATGGAAACTAAAGTTGAAATTAAACGACATGAAAAGGGTAATAAGATTGTGGACATTGCGTGTGTATACGGTATGAACGCATCGACCGTTAGAACTGTGATAAAGGATAACGAGCGGATTAAGCAACACGAGAAGAATTATGTTCCTGTGCTATCGCCGGTGATTTCGCAGAAAAGAGGTGTTTTTATAGAAACGGCGGAGAAATTATTGATAAATTTAGATTGAAGATCTCTAACGCAAATGCATACCGATAAATCTTGCGTTGACACAAGTAAAGGCGTCAAGTATTTTTTAAGAATTGTAGCACAATCGCGGTGATGATGTCGATGATTGTAAATTACTACTTACGCAAAATGATCTGGAACGAATTAACCGCATAAGTCGAGGACTTCCTGTAATCCGGTCCGTGCAGTACTTCTCATAAATTCACATAAATTTCTGATAAATTTCTCATAAAAGGCAGATAATAATCAGCCTCTCGTACTCTCTAATTCAATCGCAAATGTTATTGATTGTAACTCCACCTCTTGAAAATGTTATTGATTGCCTCGTTCTAGAAATGGGTAGTAATGTTTTAATACTGTGGAACTTCGATCTATCGTTTTTCAAGGGACCGATTGCACTGAACGACATATGCGGGAATTTGATTTCTTACTTGCACGCCAGTCAAGATAGTTCCTTGCTTCTACGCCACCCTGCATTAGACTACGTCAGGGGTGGCCAACCCGCGGCACGCGTGCCACAGTGTGGCACGGCCGCGTTTTAACAGTGGCACGCGGAGACTTATTGAAAAATTAAGAAATTTGAAAAAATAATAATTTGTCAAAATCTGTAAAAACCCTACTCATACGCTACTGAAAATAACAGCGCAGGAAAGCGGCACTGCTTGACACCAGTACAACGAGGTGTAGGTTTGGATCAACATATGTTTGTGAACAAATGTTTTCTATTAAGAACATAATAAAATCAAAATATCGATCAAGATTAACTGATATGCACCTAAAACACCTAATTTTGTTAGCATCTTCAAGAACTAATCCTAATATAGATGACATCCCACCGCTGTCTCCAGACACGTATTCGCTAGTCATCGGGGCACAGTTCGAAGCAGGACTCATCACTGAAGACGATTCTATTCCAGTCAGGGAGATTCCAGGTCGAATGTGCCCAACAACACAGCAAACGGACTTGTCGGTGTTTAGAGGTCAATGGTAGTTGGCGCTAGGACCACCGTGAGCTCAGCCCCCTTTCTCTGAGCCGCCTATGAATGGTCCTTGCGATCACCGAACCACCAGTTGCACGCACGATCGATGATAATGATGAATCTGGGGCTCTGAGTGCCGCTCAGATGATTGCTCGGTCCTCACGTTCTGTCGTTTCTCGAGGCCGACCGCTTCCTTCCTGACGCTGTGTTCGGATATAATTCACCCATTCCTGCCAACATCGTCTAATAGTGGCATCGGTCCTATTCAAATGTGGAGAGATTCGCCGATTAGACCAACCGGATTCTTTGAGTCCAACTACACATGCTCTCTCAAATGCATTCTCAGTATGATATCTACGCATACTGATATGTTCGCACACCTGTATGCGAGGCATAGTCACTGTCTACCTGAGTACACGGAATGAAATTCGTAAAAAAAATTATGACCTGGAATCGAAATTTCTCCTCTTTCATATCCTACCAGTTGCGCAGTTAAGATGTGCTGCATTGTCAAATGTCCATTCATAGGGCGCCAAAATTTAAAATTTTGCACTTTCCGTCGAAACCTGTATACATATCAATTTGTGCCCAATTTGCATTACCCCTTCTTGGTGCGTCGTTTTATTTTGGTTTTTTTTTTTTTTTGTCTAAGAGTGTATATAAAATAACAGATATTAAAGTAAGAAGAAAACATTTTTTTTCTTATTAAAATAACTTGATATTGAATATTATGAGTAATATCTATGATTTTTTAAAATTTAAACTAATTTTTGTCTTTAAATTACTAATTTTCTTATGATCACTCAACGCATACGATGTTGGTAGACCGCCGCCTATAATTAAAATTATAGGTCGCCCGTATTGATGAAAAGTTTGGCCACCACTGATATACGCTAACTGACTTTGTTTGCATCTTATTTACATTTTATAACGAATACAAAATATTACACACTCGCTTCTAAAAAACGCTCCTTCCTGACCACACCCGTTCTTCTCCTGGTTCCAGGCGGCGAGAGACGCCACCTTTACAGGAATATAGGACAGGAATATTATCATCGGGACTGGATCAAATAAACGCCACATACGGGAAAACGACGATTCGGGGAACGATCGATCGAGGTTCCACTGTATTTCTTTCTTATGTTCGCGCATGCAATTTTCCCCGCATTTGTCGTTCAGTTGGCCAACATCCACTGTGAATATAATAGAAAATAAAAGCCATTTTATCCATGGATTTGCATAGAAGAGCATTTTTAAGGATAAACTTTAATGTGGAAGCTTTTATAACCTTATATATTCCCTTCCGCAAAATAGAGAAAATTTTAAAAATTGTTGGAATTAACCTTTATTTTCGGTCATACCAATAACTTTAACTTTCAAATTCCTATTACTATGCAATAATAGCTAATTGGTTGAGACGTCAGCAAGATGTCTGATTGTTCTATATATATATGGAAGTAATTTTTTTTCTAGCTAGCTTGATGTATGTTCAACTGAAGTTTTGTTTGTTATATTTTTAACGACGAGATGTCTTCATCATTAAAGCATTTATTTTACTTTTTTCATTGAGCCCCTTTCAGTCAAACCAGGGTGACAACAAAAATTTATGAAAAAAGAGAAAGACATACCGAAATTAGGATATATAAAATTATTTTCAAAGTGTTGTAAATACAGAAATGCAGAAACATAGTTTAAAAATAAATTCAGATAGACTCTTCTAACGAAACTACCGCGTGTTATAAACATAGGAATACCTATCGTTGCTTACCTCTTTTGTATGTATATAAGTATCTACATATATGTACGTATATATATATATATATCAAAATTTTGACGTATTTTGGTACTTGTCTTTTTAACTGTTTACTGCTTGCCCAAGCGATACAGACTGGGTTTGTCACGCTGCCAAAATTATGACTCGTGGCGACGGACGGTTTTAATGTCTGAAATTTTGCTTCTCGAAGGACCGTTATGGAGGAACGTAATCCTACATTTAAAAAAAAAATTGAACATTACTGGAAATACTTGAATTAGTAATACTTAAAAATATTTAACCCCCCCCCCCCCAAAAAAAAAAAAAATGGATGTATGAATAAATTTTAAAATATTCATAAAAATGAGAAGTGGGAAAATTAGAATATAATATTTTTAAAAATAAAGTATAGAAAAATGCCAATTTATTTGAAAATATATTAAAAATTATAGTATACTTCTAGCAATTCCCCACCGCTTCCACTAAAAACTTTTTTTATTCTGAAAAATAAAGATTTGGAATAAGAAAATATCTTTGACATGCAGAAATAAAGTTAAAACAATTGTTATCAATTATTTATTACGAAGCGCTAAAGACGACATTTCATTAAGAAGAATATCACTTTCATGAACAAACATCCTTCCGCACGTCATGAAACGTTTACCTTCAATTCAGAGTTTACAGCCCTGCGTATCCGATATCACATCGGTATGCTTTGGTGTATCGTACGTCAACCAAAATTTAAATTAGAAGCATACGTTATGTAAATATTTTTCTGCTAAAGTGTAAATGTTTACTTTTAAGGCTGCTGTCTACTAACCCTATTGGATTCGCGCAACTCAGCTTTAACGTATGGAGAAAATGAGTCTACTATTGACAGCTACATGAATGCCGATCACCCAATAAAAATGGTATTTTCAGATAGCCCGAACTTTTCTACAGTTTCCAACAGGATTCATTTTAGAAATTTCGTCCACCAAAATAATTTTATGATCGTTTCAAACACTATACCAGATTTTTTCCCCCTGAATCATTTAAATTTTAAAATCTTATTTGCTTTCTTTTAAAAACGAAATATGCCCCACGGTATGTAATTTTTCTCTATTTCTGAGTACAATAAAAAAAAGTTTCCAAGTCGGTAATCCTTGGTCACATTTTCTCCATAGTTTAACATGGAGGTGACCGAAAACAATACGGTTAATATACAGCAGACTTAATCTGTGAAATTAATTTTCTTTACTGTAATACCAAGCTTTGTGAAATCAGTGTGTGACTGGTTGAGTCTCGAGTCGTGCTCCTCATTCATTTGGCATGTTTTATTTACAACCCGGAGAGTGTAAAAAAGTTAAAAAATTGAACTGCGTGAGAGACAGTAACAGGATTAAAACTTAAAAATGTTTTAGCCAGCAGTAAGCAGTTTCGAATTGGTATTTCTGAATATGAAAATTTAAAATTTATATAAGTAATTTTTTAAGGAGCAACGCATGATAGCTGAGTAGATTTATTTTATTTAGAATTTTTATGGCGCGTTTTCAATCTTGTAATGCAATATTTAAAGTTTGTTGGTCTGGTAAAGACCGCATTAGTCGTGTATTCCTCACGTATGTCTCATATACTACAAGAGGACCACGGATAACTGTTTGATTCAGATTATTTGAGGAATCACATAAAAGAATTTATTCTACGGTAAATTAACGGAAAGAGACTTCAAGAATTTGTACCATTGTCAATTCTAAGTTCTATATTTTATTAAATTTATGAACTTTTTAATCTGATAATAACCAAACTTTTGAATCACGTTTTAATCTCTGGAATTTCTCGAAGCTTTGATCTTATTAAATAATGATTAAATTATTTTGAATTCCAGAGAACTAAAATGAATATAAAGGAAGAAATATTAATGTTGCTTATCCATTGTTGATCGGGCCCATATCAGTAGTTTTGTTGAGATCCCTACAAAACGAAACATATGAAATCTCTGCACGTCCTTATGACCTTCCAGGAGAAAAGAATAAGGATAGCTAGAGAACCCCGTAACGTAATTGCAATAAATTTAAAATACTCAGTAGTTTAATTAATCCAGAACATTATTTCTAACATTTTATATATATCTCATTTCCTAGTGCAAACACTCTTTTATACTTTCCTCTTTGTTAACGTGAGAAATACGAAACAAGCTTCACCGCAGTTTTAGAAAACATTGCATTGACAATTTAGACTTGAGAGTGTGGTTTAAAGTATAATGGTATAGTGTTCATATATGTGACATTCAATTTCTTTCTCCTCTGTAGGTGCTAGGTACAGATAGCTTGCAGTTCAAGTTTGCTGATCACCGTGTAATGAAACGTGTGCATGACAGGAGAGCAAATGGCGTGTATTTCCTCTGTAAAAGAACTTTCCAACAAATGCCATTCCTGCGAGCAGAACCCTAAGGAAACCGAAGATGAATGCACTCCATGTAACACATGTACAATGAGAGTAAAAAGTGCGCAGATTCCCCCTCGCACCGAAGAAACTGTCAAATGTAATTTATTTCAAGGAACATCTTCACAGTTGGCTCCCTTAAATACGGGTCATTCGTACCACATTGCTGACAATACTCTCCGTACCCACACAAGAGAGAAACCTTTCGCTTGCAATGTATGTGTGAAAAGATTTTCTGGACAAGGTGATTTAAAAAGGCATCTCCGCACCCACACGGGAGAGAAACCTTTCGCCTGCACTGTATGTGGGAAAAGATTTTCTGGACAGGGTGATTTAAATAGGCATCTCCGCATCCACACAGGAGAGAAACTTTTCGCCTGCACTGTATGTGAGAAAAGATTTTCTGATCAGGGTTATTTAAAGATACATCTCCGCACCCACACAGGAGAGAAACCTTTCGCGTGTACTGTATGCGAGAAAAGATATTCTCAACATGGTGGATTAAAAAGACATCTCCACACCCACACAGGAGAGAAACCTTTCGCCTGCACAGTGTGTGACAAAAGATTTTCTGAACAGGGTCATTTAAAGAGACATCTCCGCACCCACACAGGAGAAAAACCTTTCGCGTGTACTGTATGCGAGAAAAGATATTCTCAACATGGTGAATTAAAAAGACATCTCTACAAACACACAGGAGAGAAACCTTTCTCCTGCACTGTATGTGAGAAAAGATTTTCTCAACGGGTTCATTTATTTTCACATCTTCGCACACACACAGGAGAGAAACCTTTTGCCTGCACTATATGTGAAAAAAGATATTCTGAACGGAGTCATTTAAGAAGACACCTACGCACCCACCCTGGATAGAAACATTTCGCTTGCTCTGTATGTGAGAGATGATTTTCTGAACACGGTTATTTAAATACTCGTCACTCATACAGGAGAGAAACCTTACGCTTCCACTGTATGTGAGAAAAAATTCTGTACACAGGGATTAATTAGTAAACACATCTCCGTATCCATGCAGGAGAGACTTCGTTCTCACTGTATGCGAGAAAAAGTTTTCTGAGCTGGATTGTTTATAAAAAACGTGCATGAAATCTTTCGTCCTCACTGTGTGAGTATAGATTTTCTGAACATTGCTATTTAATTAAACGTGTCCGTAAGAGAGAACCCTTTCATCTGTACTATGTAAGAAAAGACTTTCCAGAGAAGGTAATTTAAATTAAAACCTTTCGTCTGCAGCGTATGAGAGTGAGGTTTATGTCTAGAAAGCAGGTGAAACAGACTTCTCTTTAGCCGTTCAGGTACGTAGGTATGATCGCATGGCTGCGTTTTGGCTCAAAGAAATGTCCCACCGTAGGGAAACTTTCCTTGAAAATCGAATTGGAACTCTGGTTTGATGTGGTTTATTGTTTTAAAAAGTGATATCGCATGTAATTATGTTTTATAATCTATCTAGGGTTTTATGACATCATTTCTTTTGAAATTTTTTTCGATGTATCAACACGATATCGGTCATGACTTACAATACTCGATGGGATACTTCACGCACCAAAATGATAGGGGTAAAAGAAAAAAATTAGCATTTTTAGCATTATCTATTGTTCCTCAAAGAAATAACGATAGTTTCATTGTACCTCTTTACATTGCAGGAAAGACTGTCATGAAATGCGACTTATGGAAGTACAGTGATTTCCACTTATAAGAATCACGTTTGTTATTACTGTTTTTGATTCTTATAAGCGGTTGATTCTTATAGCCGAAATTTAGGTTTTTGGACAGGCACACACACACCTATATACACATATATTAGATAATTTACCATAAAATACTCTTTAATTTACGTTAATTATCTTTTATTAAAATTATTTTTTTATTTTAAAAATAAAACTGAATTTCTAGACCTATAAGTAGATACAAATAATTATAGTAAGAGAAGAAAAAAAATCCAATATTTGTTACAACATACCTGCATAACAGTATTAACATTTCAACTACAGGAAGGGAGCAAGAAAAAGTTTTCTGTAGTAGTTTGACGTAAGGAAGTTTTCAGGAGGCTGTTTATACCTCTTTCAATACCAATAGTCTCAGACGAAGATTCACCTTCTAGCTTACGTTTCACGGTTTGATAACGTACTGAATCTACTAATATCAGGTTTTCCTAAGTGATAGTGGACACTTCGCCGAAGATTTATGTGTTTCAGGGTCCAGGAATCCACAACCAGTATGTGGGAGGTGGGGAAAAAAGGGTCCTTGTCTTTGTTTGTCAGTGGAGAAAAGAAAAATCGGACCCGGACGAGTAAAGATGCCCCCGGGTCAAGCTAATAGGACAGTGTTGGGCTAAAGCGTTTAAGGGGAAGGGTTCATACGACTGTTAAAAGTCGAAAAAGTATAAAAATTGTCTCATATTCGACATTCTATATCTTGAAAAGTATAATATTTAAAATCTTAATTTTTGTTTGCGCTAATAGATCAATGTTTTATTTATGAATATATACCTGTTTCTTTTTTGATAGTTAAAAATAATTTTTGTTAGACAATCATAAATAATAAGCAGTTTGTTTTGGACAAAAGTGATATCAAAGCTAACGCACATAAATACTCCAAAAAAATTGAGCTTAAGACAAAATTTCTGCTTTTATCAAATACTGCAGAGACTAAAGTTTAATTTGAACCTAAATTTGTATATATTTAAGGTATATTTCTATTTTTACTATGAAACTGAAAAAAGTGCATTTTTTTTCTTAATAAATTAAATTTTATCTATGCATGAAAAATGCATTCTCTAGAGATCTGTAAACGAATTTAGGTTCAGTTTCAAGCAAATGATAATATGTACCATCTCTGAAAATTTCAACCAAAAATATGAAATAGTAAACACATTTTGAGATAAATCCCTTTGAAGTATTGCCCTTTAAATCTGTTTACATTAAACATCTGACACGTTTTTATTCATAACTTCCGCAATTATGGGAATTTTTTTAAGCGAATTGTCTTAAAATATTCAGAAAAAATTAATCTTTCATGTTTATTTTTTTTTCAAAATATTGATTTTTTTGACGGTTTAACAGTCGTATGACCCCTATTATGTTATGTCTAACTATTATGTTATGCATAGCAAAGAAAGGGATGCATTTTAGAACTGTATTCCATCCCATCTTATCACTCTTTCATTAAAAAAAATTGAAGAAAGAACTTCGTGCCTTTTGAGAGTTTAAGTAGCTTTTTTGGAAAAATGAAAGGAAAGCGAAGAGCGTAAGCTGATTCTTAAAACCGGTGGACTGATTCTTTAAAGCGAAAATTTTAACATGGAAATAATATATTTGTTTTTGTTTTTGCGATATTGATTCTTATAAACGGTTGATTCTTATAACCACTGATCACTATAAGCGGTGGTTACTGTATATCTGATTTTCGTTTTCGCCTATTATGAAATTATAAGTTTTAAGTCTAAACTGCTTTTTTTTACATCTCGTATCTGTATATATATGCTCCCTCTATATATATATATATGTAATATATGAATAAATATTTTATGGCTTTATATCGAGTTCATTTTCTCTTTTCCCTATTTTTTAATTACTTTAAACTGATTTAGCTTGCATTATTTTATTAGATAGGTTTTTTTTGTAATGGGCTGTCAGAGTAATATGTGATTCATGGAGCTTCTAATATTACTTTTATATTAGATATCTTCTCCATTTTTTATGTCTGAAATATATCATTTTTATTTTGAACTCAACTCTTGAAACCTTATAAAAGACACTAAGTCTCGTCTCTCGAATAATGGACTCTTTACTGTGTCTTTCAAGGTATTTAGACAACAAATGGCATCATCTGCTTTCACTCTGAGAGTGGCGCCGCAATCACAAAGAGAACCTTTGGAAGTGACGTTTTCACATTATAAGACAAAGTTTGATTGGTATTCGAAGCAAGTTTATATGAATTTGTTCGGCAGCTTACATTTTGTGTCTTAATCAATTAAAATCTAGTCCTTGTCATACGCGAAAACATGAGTTTATCTAAAATTCATAAGACTAGGGAGCCATCAGTTAGGACATTTATTTTGCTGAAACCACATAGGTAAGAAGGAAAACACTTGTAAGGTATACATAAGATTCGATTCACAAGAATCGAACCTTTGAGTGAATGAATTAAAGAAGTTGCTTGAGATATGCTAATTTCGGCATACGCGCTTGGTATAAATACCAAGCAGCTTGATTAAGCGTAAGGAGGTTGTTGAGGTTGAAAAAAGGTTTTGTTAAGGTTGATAGATAAGCGAGTTAAGGGAGCTACGAGGAAAGCAGCTCCAGGTGCTATCATGCGCTAGTGCATAGGGGGCCCAAAGTTTACGTGGCAGTACTGCTGGTTTGTGAGTATTTGCAAAGTGAATTTCTATTGAATGTTAATATATATTCCGTACAAGTAGTACGTAGGCTTATTGCTGTAAAAGCAAATTCTATATGTGCAACGAATTCAATAAACATTGTTTCATGTATAAACTGTGTTTGTATCAAATTCATTTAGAGTGCCACTTCAAATTATATACACCCAAGTGCGGGTAGAAGTGAGCTATATACTCTACACACTAACTCCTTCGGGGTCATTTCTAAACTCTAAAAATATTATTTCGAACTTACTGTTAGACTCGCTTTGTCATACTATTGAAAAAAAAATTCACTCTTTGTAAAATTTTTAAAGGAATGCTTTTGAGATAACCTATGCAAACTAAACGTGGATAAGAGGTGGGTGTTCCGTATAAAATAAGATACAGGCAAAATGATACATTTAGGTGAAGTAGAAGAGGATTCACAACTACAACTTTTATCTCGTAATTCGTGGGAAGCTTAAATTTGTGCTTTTTTCCCCCCGGTATCACGTATTTTTGAAAACCTTATTAAGGCAGGATGTCGCTGCTTGAGATTCCCTCGCGCCCCTGGCCTGGTCTCGCTGTCGGGACGCTGACTGATTGGGGGACGGGGTCGATCTCTGTTACGCCATGCACAATGCAAACAACACGACGCTCGTCCGCTGAAAAGTATTGCGCGTGATGGAAAAAGTAAATCAGCATGGCATTGCTGGAAAAATGAAATGAAAAGCAAATGTGCGGCGAACACTTGAGTCCGTTGAGCAGAAAAAAACCTTGTTGTTTTATTCTCGTAGGCTATTATTTCGGTGGGGGATAATATGAGGCGTCGGATTCCTTCCCTTCTCCTCAGAGGCGGCCATAAAGACTGATGTTGTTTTTGGTGCACCCTGGCCGGAAGTAGTCCAGATCAGGTCCATAGAGGCTAGCGGGCCGAGGGGTGCGGCTCCGGTTTATAATGGCACCGTAAGGTTCGAAATCCGATTTAGCCAAGTGCCCCCTCCATTTTGAACGAGCACTCCAGAGTCGACATCTAGAGATCGTACACTCTCCCACCATGTCTGACTTCATAGAGGAACTTTCCAGTCCACGGATTGAGCATGCCCCTATCTGGCGTAGACACTGAGGTATTTAATGGCGCTTGTTGGGATTCGATCCGAGCACCCTCGGCACAGAAGACCGACGCGCTACCATTAGGCTATCCAAGGCCCATGTATAATCATAGAAGAAAAGAGTAAAATTATTGCGGATACAATGTTTCGAAATTCCCACGGTTATATAAATTCAAAAGATTAATTCAAAAAATGGATTATTCATTGATAAGAATTTAAAGTATAAATGCGTTGTCGAATCATGAATTTAACGTTATTCATTCTAGCTGGCTTGGAGTTTTTATTATACAAGTTTTGTTTATGATCAACTTAATCTCGGATAAGTGGACGTACTACAAAATGCACTGCCCAGCTGACATTGTTTATAGAATGATAATACAGTTGAAGAATATCTGCCGACACTTGTAAAGTTTGAAGTAAGAGCATATATAAACAGCGTGGAAGTTTTCTTCAAACTACCGAAACACTGAAATAATGACGATTTTTTAAGCACTTCCAATTCAGATACCGAAGGAACGTGTTCCTCCCCCACAAAACCGACGGACTGCCTCAGGCGAGTTAAAAATATTTAAACAAGCGTCGCACAGTGGAGTATTTGACGCAAAAACCTGGCCAAAGTGTAAAAATTAAAAATTGCGCAATAATTGTAAAAAGTGCATTTTATCATTTCTAACAAACTGCTGAGTGAATCACATCATTTCCAGCAGCATAAGTCAGTGGCGTAGCGAGCATAACTGGCGCCCGGGGCACGATACCTTTGTGGCGCCCCCCCCCCCGAAAAAATATAGTAATATAATATATAGACCCTATATTGGTGCCCACGTTAAACATATAATAACATAATATATAGACCTTATATTGGCACTCCCCCCCCCGAAAAGCATATAGTAACATAATATATAGACCTTATGTTGGTGCCCTCCCCTAAAAACATATAGTAATATAATATATAGACCTTATACTGGCGCCCCCCACAAAATAATATAGTATAATATAATATATATACCTTATATTGGCGCCCTCCCCGAAAAACATATAGTAATATAATATATAGACCTTATATTGGGGCCCTCCCCTGAAAAACATATAGTAATATAATATATAGACCTTATATTGGCATCCACCTCGAAAACATATAGTAATATAATATATAGATCTTACATTGGCGTCCCTCTGCGAGTGGCGCCCGGGGCATAATAGACCCCCTTGACCCCCCCCCCTTTGCTACGCCACTGGCATAAGTAACACTCAGCACTTTCTAGCCTCAGTTGAAGAACAGATTTCTTTGCGAATGGACGTGTCATTTGATTGCGTTTCAGCTTTGTTGTTAGTTTAAATCTATATTTTTTTGTGGCGTTAAGAATTAATGTTTTGAAATTAAATCAGGTTTGCGTGTTAAAAGAAAGGTAAGAGCTTTGTTTTAAAATATATAATAATTAACTTAGTTTTATTATTAACATATTAAAAAAATTGAAAACTTAAAAAAATGTGTTTTTAAAATCAATTTAGCTGTAATTTAAGTTTCTTAAAGCTTTATGAAGGTGTGTCGGGGCTTGTCGGACCTAATTTCAATTATAATCGTCATGGTTATAGTATTGAGAGTCTATTTCAAAGAAAAAATGTTCCGCAAACAGCAGCCATTTTTATATAGAATTTTTTTTATAAAGAACCCTTTTTTATTTTCATGATAATTTCTTGACGGGTATGATTTGAAAATGACTTACAACTATAGATGTAATCTGTATAAATCTTGTTAACATATAAAACTTTATTTCTTCTTAAGCCTTTGAGACAAAAAAAAAAAAAGTTTTAAGGAATAAGAGTGATGAAGAAGATGAATTTGAGGAAGATGACGAAGGTCAGATTTCAGGAGAATCAGATTGAAAAAGTTAAGCTTCTGAAGTCACTAGAGAACTAAGATCCCTATAGTTACTAAACTTTGGTAACTATTAAATGATATATATATATATATATATATATATATATATATATATATATATATATATATATATATATATATATATATATATATATATATATATATATATTATATATATATATATATATATATATTATATATATGTGTATGATTATATATATATATATGTATGTATATATATATATATATTATTATATATATATATATATATATATATATATATATATATATATATATATATATATATATATATATTATATATATATATATATATATATATTATATATATATATATATATATATATATATATATATATATATATTATATATATATATATATATATATATATATATATATATATATATATATATATATATATATATTATATATATATATATATATATATATATATATATATATATATATATTATATATATATATATATATATATATATATATATATATATATATATATATATATGATAAAGATTGATTTATAAAGCTAATTTTAAAATTTAAGAATTTTAAATTTTTTTAAAATATATAATTTTTTTACAAAAAAGGGAGTATTTACTATTACAAAGTAAGTTAAAAGTCAAAAGCAATGGTTTTAACTTTAAAACACATGAAAAATATTTTTGGCCAGGCTTTTGCTACAAATACTCCACTGTGCGTCGCGGCGCTTGAGAGCGACATCTAAGCCGAATTCGCGAACTCGACTTTGTCAGACGGATATACCTAAATGAAATTTATGTACCCTATTAATAAAAGCGGAAGATCCAAAAGGAAAGAAAAGTTGGGGTGTAGATTCAAAGGCGGATGTGACAAATGAAGCTGAATCTAAACACTTAGTGAACCCTCCTGCTATATTATGATCATTTTAACCCCCCGAGAAATTAAAATAAGTTACGAGATAAAATAACTATTTGAACGACAAATACTGAACCTAGGAATCTCATATTTAAGATTATTTTTATTACAAAAAACCTATCCTAGTGAAACATGTTCTGAATTTCCAATTTCGTTTTTTATTTATGGGAAGCTGGCTGCACCTAACTCACGCAGATAACAAAATTGTCTGATTCGAAATAATAAGACGCGAATCAGACGAAAACATAATGACGATGATTTGTCTGATATCGTAAACTCATCTCCATGTGCAAATCGTCAGTGGCGTCGCATGAAACTTCCCGATAATTTGCTTGGATGAATAATGATCAGCCGCAGTAGAATATCTACAGTAAGCCGTAGTAGCAGCCGCAAAATATCCCCTGCGTCTGCTCCATGATGTCAATTTCTTCTTGTCTGCGAGCCACGATGCATTTTTTTTAAATCACTTCACAGTTACTGTTGGACGTTATGTGCATGTCGTACAAAAGGTTTCACGACTTGTTATACAACGTATAAAAGGCAAAATTACACTTAATGAAATTTTCGAGCCTGAGACATTTAAATATTCAAGCTTTTTGGAAAGGCGATAGTCAAGGAATTATGCTATCGCTGAAGCAGTTACCTAAATATTGAAAATAAATAAATAAATTACACTATTTTTTTTTAGTTTTACTACTCGATGAATATCAAATATTTTTGTTCATTGATATATCAGAAAGCTTTTAGGTTTTCCATTTCAAAATGTTCGTTTAAAGGAACATACTGTTAGCAACATTTTTCGAGTGGCTTAAATCTGGAAGGAAAAATGGACTCATTGCGATTATTTTACGAGACGTGACATCACTTATTACACGGTGGTCCGTGGATGTGGAAAATTTTCAGCTGAAGTAATAAACCGCAAACGTCGCACATATTCTGCTCTACAATCTAAAATTTTTTGCATATTTAGTTACAAATTTTAATGTATTCAAAATGGTAAATATTTATCATCTAACGCTTTGGAGAAAAACATAAAAGCAATTCGTTTTCTTTTTTTAATCAGTGTTGCCAAAAACTTGATAACAAACTCTCAGCGTTGCTAGGCAACGGAATATAAAACAGAGTGGAGGAATTAAATTCAAGTATTATTCTTTTCCGCTACAAGAGTAAGGGCCTGTTCACATACAATCCGCCAGCGTAAATTGTTTTAACCAATCATACCAATCAGGCCCTAACGTAGTGTTTGGGCCTGTTCACATAGAATCACATAGAAGACTGTTCACGTACATCGGGCAGTTCACATAGTCTGAACGAGTAACAGCTTCAGCGTTACCAATCACAGACCTTAACAATTTCATTGCTAATCGCTTGGAGGTTTGTAACTGGTTGAATATATTTCAATATAAGTATTGGGAACCTCCCATCAGAAGAGACCTGGAAGTGGTTTTAAGGTTGCTGCCTCGGAGAGGTCGATTCTCGAAATGAGGGTTTGGGTAAAATCAACACCCCAATACCATTTCCTGCGGAAAGTATTTATCGCTCTTTGGGTATTAAGAAAGTTATGAATTTTTTAATTATTTAGGTTTTTAGAAAACAATTGCATGTTTTGATTTCTATTTTCATGTAATCAACGTATTTTGAGACTTTTTGCCCCGCATCGTACTACTTACTATGTCCCGAAGTAATTTGAGGGAGTTTCAGAAATCCTCAATAAAATTTAAGAGTCATGTTTGCTTTTATAAATACTGGATCATACAAGAATTTATTATTATAGATACAGATTTTGGAGTTTTTGCAACTGTTAGTATTTTTCTTTCGCCAAAGGAGACGCGATCTTTTTCGGTAATTTTGTTTTCATTTAAGATAATAAGTGTGGCCTGTTACGTTAATAAGCTAGCTGAAAACTCGCACTTCGCTACGGAGTACATTCAAATTAAATACAACGGTCAATGTATGCAATTAATGCCAAATATATATATATATATATATATATATATATATATATGAGATCCGGGAGTAGAGACCAGTTTGAAAGTGTCGTCCAGGGGTATTTCAATAACTAAACGTTAATTTACCATCGTAGATTTGTTCAAAGTTAGAAATGTTGGCACATCACATACTAATACAATATAACAGAAAATAAGCTCGTGAACACTGGTCCGCATACGTCAGCTTCCACTCGCCGAATGTCCAGATGCGTAGACGTTAACTATGGCGTTGCCTACTGTGCCCTCTGGTGGATTTTTCATCCGACAGCGCTCGGACATCAGACCTGCAGTGTCCTCTTTAAGGTTATTCATCATAATGCTGATTCTTTCTTCTTCTAAAATTCTGGATTCCTCCCTGCTTCTCATCTTGACTCCTGTTAACAATTCGAATGATGTCTTTCCGGTACTTCTCGATGCTGTTGAATTGGTCATTCTTTGCAATATTTCTACATGTTTGTACCACTTGGTTGGATCGTCTAATGATAATTTGTATAGAACTGGGATCAACGTTGCATATAATCTCTCTACCTGTCCGTTTCCCCATAGAACTCCCGTGGTAACTTTGATGTGTTCAATATTTTCATACTCACAATAGTCTTGAAATTCCTTGGAAATAAATGCTCCACCACAATCAGAGATAATACGGTGAGGATTTCCAAATATCGTTTGCTGTTGTTTTAACCTCGCTATGGCATCCCGAGCGGATACAGTCTTTACGGGATATAACCACGCAAACTTTGTGAAAGCATCTATCAGGCTAAAGATGTGATTGTAATTTTTGTTTGTGGTTGGAAGGGGACAAATAAAATCAACATGGTAGGTAGACAAAGGCATATCTTCTTTAGGAATCGGATTTAACAAACCTTCTGCTTTTCTTGCTTTCTTATTTATTAAGATACATTTAACACAGTTAGTTATGACGTTTTCAATACATTTTTTAATGTTGGGAAAATAAAAATCGCGTTTAACTACATCCTCAGTTTCGGCCATTCCAAAATGTCCTAACTGATGAGCGTTTCTAACAACCCCAGCCTGCATCATTTGCGGTACTACCAAGACTTCCGTATCGTTTACAATTTTATATAGCACATTGTTTTTCAAAATATAATCCATTGTTTTACCATCTTCCAATAATTTTTTAATGGTTTCTATGTACTCGTCATCTTCTTGAGACTTAACACATAAAATAATTATGTGTTATACCTTCGCATGTGACACTCATAACTCGATGTCTGCTAAGTGCATCGACATGTCTCATTCGTTCACGAGGGTGGTGTTTGATTTCGTAATCGTATTGTTGTAGGAAAAGAGACCATCGCGCCACTTTACGTGCTGTTTCTTTCTTATTCATTGTTTCCACAAAAGCTGAACAATCAGTATAAATTTTGTACCTAACAAGTAGTGTCTGAATTTTTTAAGAACCTCTACAATGGCTAGTACTTCTAATTCGTAACTGCACAGCTTCTCCTCTTGTAATGAGGTTTTGCGACTCATATAATGAATCGGGTGATAATTATCATTGTCCTTTTGTAGCAAAATTGCTCCAAATCCTAGCTTACAGGTATCCGTATGGAGTTCTATGCTTCTCCCCGGTTTAAATAGGTGTAAAATGGGTTTGCTACATGATAGTTCCTTGAATTTCCGAAAGGCTTGTTTTTGTTCATCATTAAACTTAAAAGGTGTTGAGGCACGCAGCAACTCACTTAAACACTTCGCTATCGTAGCATAGTGTGGGATAAATTTTCTAAACGGTTAGTCCGAGAAAACTTTGAACTTCTTTAATATTCTTAGGTTCAGGGAAATTTTGGACGGCTATTGCTTTTTCTTTAGGGGGTCGAATAGTACCCTGTTCAATAATATGTCCTAAGAATTCAATCTTCTTTTTCATAAACTTGCATTTCTTTAAATTAAGCTCAAGACCGTATTTAGCTGCTGTATTTAAAACCCGTACTAATTTTTCTAAACCTTCAATTCCATCCTCAGAGGGAATAATAATATCATCTAAGTATATAATCAAAGTACCATCCCTTAAAAAATCTCTAAAAATATGATTTATATATCTCTGGAAAATCGCGGGACTGTTCGCTAATCCAAAAGGGACTTTCAAAAATTCGTATTTTCCGCTTTCTGTAACAAATGGCGTGTATTTTTGGCTATTTTCATCGATGTCGACACGAAGAAAGGCATTTTTATGATCAAGAGTAGTGAAAACCTTACCCTTCTCTAATTTATCTATAACCTCTTCTAAATTTGGCAGAAGATATTTATCCTTAATCATCTTTTTGTTTAATTGACGGTAGTCAACACACAGAGAAAAAAAAAGTCGTTCGGTGAACCCACTTCTCCGAGTTCAAATCCACTGCACAGGGGAACTCGCTTTAGGTGAGTCGTACAACCCATGTGGGAAAGTGGGTTCTAGAACCCGGATCCAAAGCGGGTTGATTTACTCGCCGTCATCTCATTAAAATGGGTTGTACGACTCACTTTAAAGTGGGTCGAAAATCACACCAACATGAGCAGCCGAACTCTTCTTTAGAGTTCAATATCTCACTTTATTTCGGGTTATAAAACCCATGTCTAATGAGTTCTATTAAGTAAATGAATTTACGCTATATTACTCGAAAGGTTGCCTGTTTTCCCCCGTAATTCATTATTCATTGTTATTTGTATTTATTATCTTAGTTCCCCCATATTCTTTCTCGTGAAAAGAAAAAAACCTGCGCTACACTCTCATATTTGGAATATAATTGGTATTAAAATTTAAGGATATTTTTTCAAAGTCTCATAAAAACAAAACTAAATATCTGTTATAAAATCCTGCAAACTTATATCATAAGTGATGAAAGGCTGTCTAAAAGTTAGTGAGGATATAGAAGTTTAAAATGTTAATAAAGCATCCATTATTTTTTAAAATCAGTTTCCTTCACAGGAGTAACAGAAAGAAACTGCTCCCCTCCCCCCCCCCCTCCAAAAAAAATAAATAAATAAATAATTTTTTAAAAAAACAACAACTTTTAACTGAATTTTATGCTGAGATTTAGTGATGTTGCTTCTACAGAGGCTGTTCACACATTTTTTAGACGATGCATATTGTATTCACAAAACTAAAATACATAAAATTCTTGTGTTTTAAATGTTCTATTTGACATCCCTTATTCTGAACTATCTTTCGACACCGCAATTTCCAGGATAATAATGCCTTTTGAAGTGTCAGAAGAGGTATTCTAACCCATTCCCCCTGAACAGCTTTCCAGAGTCCTGTAAGGACTGGACTTTGGGTCCAGGGTTTTGGGACGGCGTTTGGATAATGCAGATTTTAAAAGTCCGAAAGCACAAAAATCCATAGGTGATACATCAGGAGATTTAGTAGGGATATCAGTGAAGGGTATGGCCTTGATACCAGTTTTTGTTCCATTTCTTTTAGGAAATTTACAGTGGATTTTGATGAGTGACTGCTAGCTTTGTCCTGATGGAGTCTCACAGATTGATGGCACTGTGGGTAAAGCGATGGTATTTCATTCAGAAAAATTGGCGATAAAATACGTTCCTGATAGTATTTGGAGTTAATCTTGACATTTTTTCCCACTCTCTTTATATTTAACTTGTCATTATAAGAAAAACCAGCAACAATCATGAATCCCTTAGAAAAACTTTCTTTCGATTCTTTGAACCATGTACTTCATTTTTTTCTCCCCTTTTATGATAATAAATGGCTATTTTTTTGTTGCAATCATTTAAATACACCCATAATTCATCTATTGTGACAATTGTTTTCCATTTTTCTTTGGATAAGTGTTTCTCATATAAAATTCTGCAGCGTGTCCTGCGTTCAGCGATATGATTTGGAAGAAGACAATGCACATTGCGTTTTTTCGCTTCCTTAAGATTTAAATCAACTTTTATCATTTTGTTTACAGTGAAAACCGAGCATTTTAATGATTTTGCAACTGTCCTTTGACTAGGGGGATTTTCTTTTAACATTAAACAACGTACCTTTGCAATGGTCGAAGATGTCCGTTTTTTCCTTGGATACTTGTTTGGAATTTTTTTCCCACTTGAGGCTCCAATTTGACCTTTTTTTCCTTTCTTGTTGACGATATTACCTATCGACGCTTTAGATATCACAAAACCATGACTCCACATCGTTTTTGGATAACGGAGTATGCATATTTCTCTTCGGAAAGAGCATAAATGTAGCCTTCGAACCACTGCTTTGTTAAAAACGCCATTTTGAATAAAAACAAAACTTTCAAGCCGCAGACGATAATTTTGACTTTTAAAAACATAGTACAAGTGCAATTATTTCTTTTGCAGCAAACAATTTTTTATTACCGCTTACCAAAATCGTCTAAAAAATGTGCGAACAGCCTCTGTATATACCAGTGAAATAAAATTTACAGGAAACTTATGAATATTATAATGTATAAAACCTTAAAATTTCGTAGGGCAAAAAATTTTCCTTTACAACTTTTAGTTTGATTAAACTGCGATACAAATATTTGATCAAGAAAGTTTCAGATCTTAGCTTTAACAGGAGAGATATTAACAATTTTTTTTAAATGAAACAAAAAATTAATTACATTGGTGAGTAATAAATATTTCTAATTGGTAGAGATACCATGATCCAACACAACTAGTTCAGAAACAATTAAAATATTTCAAATTGCAATTACAAAGATTTCAGAAAATATAGATAATTATTTTCTAAGACATAAGTTTTTCAGAAGTATAAACTAGTTCTATTCGATAAATCACCCATTAATTCTTACATGGTTTGTAAACTTCATAATGTGTTAATTTACTTACCTTGTTGCTCTAAACCAGGGGTTCCCAAAGTGGGCGATACCGCCCCCCGGGGGGCGGTGGAACGATCCAAGGGGGCGGTAGTAGCCCGGGATGACTATTGGGGGGCGGTGAAAGCATAAAGAAAAAAGACGAGAAAATTCTAAAACATTCCGCAGAAACCGGACTCAGAGTGTAACGGGAAAGACCTAGGCAGGAACAATCATGTATTGTGATGCTTGTTACGTATCCAGTGAATTCATTTTCCATTTTTGGTCTACTGAGCATCTTGGGAAGTGCCCCTCATTCTGTATTTTGCACCACTTGTACTTCCATTCTCTTCCTGCTGTTGTATTAAACACTAGCTCGGCTTCGGCCATCCGTCCACCAGACAGACGGCTTTGAATTGATTCAGTGAGAGGGAGAATTTTCATAACAGGCACTGACAATTTGCGACCCCACAAAAAGAAAAATTTGTTATTCGTATCAACACCCACCACCACCTGGTATGATATGAGCATACATGCATTACAAAAAGATAAAATGTCATGTGCCTGTCTGGAATTGAGTTCTAACGGAACAGCATTGACCTCTTGAGACTCGAGCAAAATAAAATTTAAATATTTTTTGTAATTATAGTTTATTAAAACAAACGGGCATTAAAAAGCTTGTTTTTCAAGAAATTAATGAATTTAAATTTTTTTAATATTTCAGGGGAGCACATCCATTTTATTGGATGTTGAGGTCATAAAGACGATAAATAATGACAAACCCGCACAAAAACGTTTAAACATAAAACTTTATTTAGGTAAACTATTAAACTTTATAAAATTAATACTAATTATTGAATTTTAAACTAAAATTTAATTAAAAAGTTAACTATTGAATTTTAAAAGTGTATTACTAATAGTTAATAGCAGTTAATTACTTATCAATTTACATTAAGATTCATGGAAAACTTTAAAACAATTTATTTCGGCAGTAATACACAAAAACATTTGGTACATATGTGTTTCACTCACCTTTTTTCAATTTGGCGATTTTTTTATGTTTGGCGATTTTTTTATTTTTAGCGATTTTTTTGTTTGGTCTGGCAGCCATGCGATTTGGCGTGATGTTTGTTTTTTGTTGCAACCCTGAATAGGTGTTGTGGTATTGTGTAGTGTTTTTGGAAGTTTAATATACCGGTGTTCGATATTTTTGTTGGCGTTTCATAGTAGCGGTTTAGGATTTCTGTAATGTTTTTGGAAGTTTAATGTCTTCGTTTTTTGATAAATCTGCGTATGTTTTAAATAGATGTTGCGGATATGTGTAATGTTTTTGGAAGTTTAATGTCTTCGTTTTTTGATATATTTGCGTATGTTTTAAAGTAAGGGTTGAGCATTTCTGTTTAGGTTTTGAATTTTAATATAGCCGTTTTTAGATATATTTGCGTATGTTTTAAATAAGTGGTTGAGTATTTCTGCTGAGGTTTTGAAGTTTAATACAGCTGTTTTTAGATATTTTTGCGTGTTTTAAAGTAGCGGTTGAGCATTTCTGTTGAACTGAACTAGATGAAATATCATCATTCGGTTGTGAAGTTCAGTCAAATATGGCATAGGCTCTTGACCTGAACGAGTAACTTGCGAAAATTATATCGTGTTACATGTTGGGTACTATGATTTATCTACAACACTAGAAATAAAAATAAACGATGCCATGAACTAAGTGCTGAAGAACTTGATGGTGCCGAAAGGATTTGGGTAAAAACCATTCGGGGAGAAGTTTTTGCTGAAGAACTGACACCAATTTCAGAATTAGAGTGAAGAAATACTAACCAAAGCGATTCAGCCCAATTTTTTCCATGTTTTTATTAACTCGCTTTGTGTGTGTGTATGTCCAGTACAAATCTTGCAATCGTTTTTTAACTAACTTCCCGACTAGCTAGACATTTGAAACTTTTAGAATAGCTCAGAACACGGTGACAATGCATTATTTTAATATTTTTAGCCATCTTTAAGCAGCATTGAATTCATTTTCAGTTAATTTTGTTTTGTAGAATGGTGCAGCCATCTATCGGCCGGGACGGGAGTGAAAAGTTAAATGCAAGTTAATTTCCAATTCTCGAGCTAAACGTTTGATTACGCATTTGATCATTTTCTTTCAAGTTGATGGGATAATTCATCAAAAAAATTTTTTTAAAGTATTTATTAATACATAGAATTGTCAAGTTTATATGATTCAACAGAAAATTTAAAAACATGGTATATAAAAAGTTATTTTTATCTTGTAATTATTTTCTTTTTGTACATCCAATGGGTAACGGAAAAAAAATGAGCAGGTGTGTTTTCAATTCTGGTGACTGCAGTCAACAACAAAACAGTAAATAAAGACTTTTGAAAGAAATACGTCGGTAATAAGATAATACATCTAGGTATACGTCAAATTAAAAAAAAAATAAGAAGAAAAGTTTTGAATTGAAATTCTTTCGATAATTTCAAAGGAAAAAATTCTGATCCAGAAACCTAAATATCCCATCCAATTTGTCGTCTCAACTTAGAATTGCCCTGGCGAGATACTGATCTCCCAAAACTGAGATGAGCCTGAATTGTGCCAACTCATCCGCCCTTGGCGACCGTAAGCAATATCGGGTCCAAAATGTTTGCGTACAAAACGTAAAACAACCGATATCCGACGAAATCTTTCAATTTTCTTTAAATATTGCTCCTTGAAAGAAGGGTTTTAAATTATTTTTAAACCCTTCCCCAAATACCCAGCTTACGTTATTCTAAACACATTTCTTTCGATTTCACGAATTAATAAATACTGGCTTTAAAGAAGAGAAAATATCGTCTAAATTTTCTCTAAAAAATATCGTCTAAATTATCTCTATGGGCGGGGAGCGATAATTCTTGTCTTCAAAGCTGATATTGACGTGTTCAGCATAATTGTTTTCACGGTAAAATAATGCATGTATGCGTGTAAAAAAAAATTATCATAAATGTTCCCTACGAGCGTTATCATGGGAAGTGGAAAGTGACGTGACACACTGACGGCTTAAATTTTATAGTCAAAACCGTATTCCTGCTAATCAATTAATTGTATATATGTAAAAAAATTGATCGTAATATTTCTATGGAAGTGGACGTTAAAATGGGAGGTGACACCTTGTCTCTAAAGATTTGAAAGTAACGCCCCGCACCAATGGAGTGCACCAACGGTACATTCATAATCGTATTCACACTAATCAAAAGTATCTAGGTGAAACAACAATCTCTTTTTTTCTATGAACATTAGCATGGGAAGCGACAGTTCTTGTCTCCAAAGTTGAACATGACGTCACAATCCGATAGCACATAATTTTTAGTCATAATCGTTTTCATACAAAAAAATTGTCAAGTACTGCATGGCATCAGTTTTACGATAATTAAATAATTAGTTTGTTCTATACAGATCATGTTGAGATGAAGATCATTCGGAATTTGTATGGGATACTAGGAGGTAAAGTCGAAAAGGTAATCCGTCCTTCCTAAAGGTAAAAATTATCAACGTATTATCTTGAAAAATGGTTTTTTTTTTAAATTCGGTAGTTCTAATATCATGAAGCAAAAAAAAATGTATGTATGTATGTATGTATGTATGTATGTATGTATGTGTGTATGTGTGTATGTGTGTGTGTGTGTGTGTGTGTGTGTGTGTGTGTGTGTGCGTGCGTGCGTGCGTGCGTGCGTGCGTGCGTGCGTGCGTGCATGTATGTATGTATGTATGTATGTATGTATGTATGTATGCATGTATGTATGTATGCATGTATGCATGTATGTATGTATGCATGCATGCATGCATGCATACATGCATGAATACATGCATGCATGCATGCATGTATTCATGCATGCATGCATGCATGTATGTATGTATGTATGGATGGATGTATGGATGGATGGATGCATGCATGTGGCGCGGTAGCCCAGTTGGAAAGAGCAGCTTGCCATTGATCGAACCATGCCACAACAACAACAACACATGTATGTATGTATGTATGTATGTATGTATAAATAATTAAAGTCCTCAGAATTCAGCTATATTTAGCCTTTCATCATTGGAGCAAAAAAAAAAATAAATAAATAAACCCGAAATAATCAAATTACAGTATTAAAATATACAAATCGTGAGATTCAAGGATCACGAGACGATATGAGGACGATTATTACGTGGTCATGGAGATAAAAGACCTCATGGAATGCCGTAATTAAATACGCCTGCTTAAGTTTGTAACGTTTGAGTAACATCCAGAGTTATTTTGAGTTATTTCATTCGCCAATACGATGTGTTGTATCTGTGCGTCGCAAAGTTTAAAAATGCGCCAAGTGTAGTGCTTATAACGGAAAAGGGTACTTTAGGATTATTCCGTCGACCTGTCAACGCTCGCGAAAATACGAAAATCCTTTGGCGCCATCATAATGAAAAGTAATTTCCAAAATAAACATTCTAAACACATTAAATTTATTATGAATACAATAATATTATTAAAACACATTATTAATAAAAAGAATCAAAACAAAGTAAAAACCTCTATTTTTTTACAATTACACATTGAATTATTCTTGAATCTAACCATATATATTATTATCAATCATTTCGGCGGCCAAAAGTCCTTGATAGCTTTTAAAGCGCAATCAAACAAGTCATTATCCTTGTGCAGTCGCCATTCACGCACATTTTCCTAGAAGAAATGATTCCATACTCTTGAATATATGCCACTGCACTCTCGTCGGTGCTAGGCAAATTCTAAATTCGAATCATTTTGCAGAGGAGTAAAAAAAAAAAATACATTTTAACACGCTAAAGAACACTAACTCGCGTAGTCAAGGATTACACAGTAAATGTGATAAAATTTGCGGTTATTGGCGCAAAAGCTACCTTTTGGAGATAATATCGGGTTTGGCGAAAATGAATCTGGTTTGGCGAAAATGGTCGACGGGATAATCCCAAAGTACCCGGAAAAGTACCAGAAAAACAAAATATATCACAACGGTAATAAGAGAGGTAATTTGCCAGCTTCTATCACTGACAGCTTTTCCTGTGTTGGGGGCAAGTGTTGATATTTGGCGAACAGTGAGGATGATTGGCGACAATCCTGGCCATTGGCCAGACGATAGGATTGAGATCCCGTTGACCCTCACTATCATTATTTTCTACCCCTCAAGTGACTGCTTGTTGTGAACTTGTATCTAGATTTAGTTGAATTTGAAAGTATAACAGCAAAAGGTATTTATAATTCCTTTTTTGAATCTCTTGAGAAACAAGGAATGCCATAAAATTTCTTATACAACCTTTGCCCAGAAAGTTCGGTGAATGAGGTCATAGTGCTCACGGTCGTAAGAGTTTGCAACCGGCGCATACCATGCCGGACAGGTGAAGTCTGGTCTTAGTTCCTGAGAGGCGGCGCTGCGAGTTAGCTTATCGTGTGGAAACAGTTCATTGTAGAGTGAGGGTGTTGTGCGCTCGCACGAAATTCAAAATGGATCAACGAACGAATATGCTGTTCTGTTTCAAACTTGGAAAATTAGCAAAAGAGACTCATGAAATGCTTCTAAAAGTTTACGAAGAACGTGCTGTCACCTTGAAATGCATGTATGAGTGGTTTAAACGCTTCTGGGAAGGGCGGGACATCATTGAGGACTCCCCCGAAGCGGTCTGCCCGCAACTGCAGGCACCCCGGACAACGTACAGAGAGTGAAGGAATTGTTGTCCAAGGATCGTCGTGTGACAGTGTGAATGATAGCGGAGGAAGTGGGAATTGGTCGTGAGATGACCCACCTCATACCGACCCAGGATTTGGGCAAACGCAAGATTTGCTCCCGACTTGTGCCCCACATTTTGACGCCGGAACGAATGCAAGTTCGTCTTGACGCCTGTGGAGACTTCATCGACATGGCGGATCGAAACCCAAATTTCCTGAAAACCATTGTCACGGGTTACGAGACCTGGTGACAGAAGTACGACCCCGACGGAAAGCGTCAGAGTATGGAGTGGCGGGGTCCAGGGTTGCCGAAAAGCAAGAAGGTGCGAAGTGAGAAATCCCGCATCAAGACAATGTTCGTGGTGTTCTTCGACTCTGAGGGTCTCATCCCTAAATAATTCCTCCCTGAGGGCACCACATTAAATGCCGCTAAGTACGTGGATATACAGAAACGTCTGCTGCAACGGATCAATCGGGCACGCCCCCAGTGAGCCAAGCAAGGCTAACGTCAATGCCCGGCCACATACTGCCTTTCTGGTGCAGCAGTTCCTGGCCAACAGGTGAGTTGTGTCCCTGAATCCCCCACTCTACTCCCCAGACTTGTCTCCCCCGGAATTTTTCTTGTTCCCCAAATTGAAATAAGCCCTGAAGGACCACGGGTTTTCGGAAATTTCGGACATCCAACGTAATACTATGGCCCAGCTGAAGGCCATCCCTAAAGACGACTACGCCAGGAGTTTCCGAGACTTGTACAGCCGTTCCCAGATGTCCATTACCGCCTACGGGGATTACTTCGAAGGACATTAACAGCTGTTTCATGTAAGACAACAATCCATTGTAACTATAGACACATTCACCGAACTTTCTGGACAAAGGTTGTATAATAATTTAGTAAGTATTACATGTGACGGTGCAACCGTTTTAATGGGTAAGAAGGAGTAACTGAAGGAGGAATGAATGAGAGATCGATTTTCCTCTTTGATAATTTGGCACTGCGCTAATCGCAGACTCAAACTATCAGTTAATGATACTGTTAAATCTTTTCCGGTACTGAGAGACTGAAATCATTTATTGACAAGTTTGTGTTGCACAAAGTATGTGGGGAAAATGCTAGATAACTAAAAGAGTGTGCGAGTTAGCTGAATTGAACTAGAACTTGTCGAATTTTAACCACGCGGTGGGTTGCATTAAGCTTTCGAATAGTTTCTGCAGGTTTAAATAACTATGAGGCTTTGGTGAAACATTTTCAATATGCGAACACTAATTACACGAGTGATGCTAAAGAAAGATGTACATATGAAGGATTAGAAAAGAAACTACAACATAATTTATCATAGATTTAGGACTAATATGTGATGCGCTTCAAGAATTGAGTGAATTAAGCTTCGATTTACAAGACCTTGATCTTGACTTGTATAAGGCGAATGAAAAAATAAAAACTGTATCACAGGTTTTTAAAGAAAGACAAAACACTCCCCGATCATACTACAGATATTCTGTAGAGCGGTCAAAATTTGAAGTTTTCATGGAATTGAACTTCATGAAGGAGGTTGTAAAAATGACTCTCCCATCAGTCCAGAAGAAACTTATGAAACTTTGAAAAATTCATAGGAAAATTGATTGCTTGAAAGTGAAAATGCTGAATTAGTACGAGCGGCGAAAATACTTAAATTGAAATTATGGCCTGATGATATTGCATCGCAATTAACATTTGGAGATAACGAAATGCGATAACTGTCTACTAAATTTAAATTAAATGAGAGAGAAATTATGAGTTGATTTTGTGATTACACTGCTGGCCATTAAAACTGCAACACCAGGAAGGAAACGACGTGGTGCCACTCCTGTATCCAGTTTCGTCGTTGGGAGCATCACTGTCACCGCGCGTCTCTATGCTCGTCTCGTGTAAAGGGAAGCCGCAATAATGGTCACCGTGCGGACAGCCCGTGCTGCCGCAGACGTCGTCGCATTGTTCGTACGGATACTTGTGCTGCAGACTAGCCCATTTCCTGACTCAAGGTCCGTGATGTGACTGTGTGATCCTGCAAAGTCGACCTGGCAACATGTCTGTCCTTTCGGGCGTTAGTGGCGGGAGGCCGTTGAGATCCTGCATGGCGTTCGGTATGACCCTCCTGAACCCATCGATTCCATATTCGTTGGATTAAGACCAATACGAGTAGCAATATTGCGGAATCATAAACCGCACTCTCAATAGGCCACGATCCTGTCGGTATCGAATTCCGACACGTGATGGCAGCCAGTTCTCCTTTTTATACGAGGCATAACACGATCTTCTCACAAACAACCAACATTAGAATGCGATTTCCGAATGAGAAACCCGACGTCAACATGAAAGGTGGTGCTCGGCTTCATCTGGGCCACGCCCTCGGGAGCCTTTCTTGCTATCGATTGGGGCAAGGAATATTGCTAATGGCCATAAGGTGGAGACATCAGTAAAGATAGAAAAGTCAGACACAAATATTTTTGCCGTAGCCATGCTACGTATTATCTTTAAAATTTTAAAATATTTTATACCGTGCAAGCACGTATTGATTTTTAGGTTATATATATATATATATATATATATATATATATATATATATATTTAAAAAAAAGGAAAGGGAATTAACGAACAAGAACGGCACGAGGCCGTTTCTTATTCTCAGATGCAGCTGGGTCATAGTCGAAGTTTTCCAAAAAGAGTTCGTTATCGATGTTTTCAAAGAAGCTTGTAGTTAATTTTTTACGGTAATTTGGGAGAGTGAGCAGAATTAATTCATTTTGAAGATCAATGTTCCTAAAGTACCATGGTGCGTCAACAATTTGTCTGACAGTTGTGTTTTGGCATACTGTGAGGTGATTTATGCTGGAAACTGCTGCATATGACCAAGCGTACGTTAAAAGAGGTCTTAAGAAGGATTTGTAGATGAGCAATTTTTTCTTAGTGCATAATTTGCTATTTCGAGCGAGGGGTAAAGAGATCTTCTAGCTGCCCGAAATTTAATCCTGCCCTGTATTATGTGGTGTGAGTCTTTTATCAAGATGGACGCCGAGATGTTTAAAGCCGGCCACTCACGTAGACTTCTATCATGTGGGACGCCGGGAGATTTCGCCCCTCCAACGCCTGGTATCGGCCACTAACGGGAACTCCACGGCGTCCAAGGCCACCTGCCTTCACACACTCGTTATGTAAAGAATATAAGTAATAAAGAATATAAGAATATAATAATATAAGAAAATAAGTAAAGAATATAATACACTCAATATAATACAATTTGAGGAACATTTCTTTTATTGTATTTTAATATTTTTTTGGATAATGTCCAATCGTCTGCCGCATTAGCAAGAAAAAAAATTGTTTTGTCTATTTCGTTGTTATAGACGTGACGATAAAGTAATTTAAAGTACCAGAAAAAGAAATCACGTGATCAGCATTTAATAAATTAAATTCTAAAAATTAATCTTTAAATATTCGCCAAAAATCAGAAAATGGAGGCAAACATTCGAAAAAGAATTCATTTTAAAGGAATTTTTATGATCTTTCGCGTGATATAAATTTTATAACCCTCAAATTATTATTTTAAATGCAAACTTAAAAAAAGTTACTAAAACAGCTTCAAAATTCAATTTTAAAAAATCTAAAGAATTTTTCAAAAAAAATTTTTAGAGCACCCCTACACTATAAGAAGAATCACCATGAAAAATTTCAGCCCTTTAGGTCCAGCGGTTTGGTCTGTGCGTTATATGTCAGTCAGTCAGTTATGGTACTGCTTTATATATATAGATAATTCAAATATAAAACATTTTTGGGGATATAAGGGGTCGGTTCTAGAAATGGGGGATTAAACATAAGACGAGTATATAAGACTTTAGAGTTATCGAAAAAAATTCATTTTACACTGGCGGATTTTGTTGCGTGCTCCTGGAGTTGACGAATTGAATTTTACGGTTCCATTTTTTCGATTGCAGATTTTTCATTCACCGTCGTCTTGAAGAAGTTGAATGCCATCTAAATCACTATCACGTTCTACATTTTCTCTACAGTGGCTCTTTTTACTGGTTTCGCCGTCTGAACCTTCTTCGCCAAAAGTTATTAATTCGTCTACCACATTCTCGATGATACCGTCGTTTATCCAATATTTTTCTTCTAGGTGCTGAACGTGACTACAGTAACTCTTCCACTTGCCAGCACGAATCCTGACTAATCCCTCCTCAGTCAGTCCTCGCAGTTTATTTAAATTTAAATTTGCACTAACATTCCGTTTCCGCATAAAGATGTTTATACGGGGGTTCAATGGGATTTAAATCGCAGTGATACGGTGGGAGTCTGATAACTTTATGTCCACAATGTTCAGGCAACTGATCAACTCTGTCTATTGGTGTTGGTGATGAGTTTTCTGTGATCAGTTGAAAAAGTTCTGGTTTTTTCATGCGTTCTTCATATTTCACATTTTTTTTTCTGTTAACCATTCTATCATTACCTTTTTCGTCGAGTACTTCGAAGGGACGCTGTTTAGATTTTTTGTGTGGTATGACGCATTGTCCAAGCACATTACGCAGCTTGGAATTAAATTGGGGATTAGATTTTCCCTCAACGACCTTTCAAAGTTCTCAAAACTCATTTGCCCATGGTCGTCTCCTGTTGTGGAACCGGCTTTATACACAAGGAACGCATTTGGTACAAAACCTGCAATTCCTACAGCGTGAACCATTATAATTCGATTTCCCGAGTTTATGACGATCTTAGCTGATTTTTCGCCGTTCATTTGCCAATATTTTTGAAGTGTCATATTAGAATCAACCCATGTTTCATCTATAAATATAAAACAGTTGCTTAACTGACTGACTGACATATAACGCCTAGACCAAACCGCTGGACCTAAAGGGCTGAAATTTTGCATGGCGATACTTCTTATAGTGTAGGGGTGCACTAAGAAAGATTTAAAAAAAATTCTTCTTAGACTTTTTTAAATTAAATTTTTAAGCTGTTTTAGTAACTTTTTTAAAGTTTGCATTTAAAATAATAATTCGAGAGTTATAAAATTTATATCACAAGAAAGACCATAAAAATTCCTTTAAAATGAAATCTTTTTCGAATCTTTATCTCCATTTTCTCATTTTTGGTGAAGTTTTAAAGATTAATTTTTAGAATTTAATTTATTAAAGTGGTTTCTTTTCTTTTTGTGATATTTTAAACTAATTTTGCGTCACGTGCATAACAACGAAATAAATTGACCAAAAAATATTGAAATACGGTAAAAGATAAAATTTAACCACTAGAGTCATTGAGATGGAAGTTTTTTAAGAATTTAATTCAAATTAGTATATTTTATGGCTATTAAACGTACAAATTAATTGCATACATTGACCGTTGTATTTAATTTGAATGTATCTACTCCGTAGCGAAGTTCGGGTGTTTAGCTAGTCTTAATATATAACAGCTCAGCCTAAATTTCGGTACTTTTTCATTTTTCTCAAAAAACTGCAGCGCCATGACACGATGTCGGGTTTTTCCATCAAAACATGACGAAGATTACTGCATTTTTTTTCCTGCGAAATCCAGTGTCATGTAAAACTCTGCGTAAGGCTTCTCCTTTCCAACGAAAATTTATTTTTTTCTTTAATAATTGGGAGGAGCTTGGAAACGATCGGCACAATTTTCTTATGAAAGTAGAATTCATTTATTGTGTTCCTTATTACACACTTGTCAAAGTCATCCACAATTACGTTAACGTGATCTGGTCGACGACGATTTTTTTCCAGGGGTTGAGAGTTTTTCACTGTTATCATCCGCACTTTTCCTCTCCTTTCTAATCCTTTTAATTGTTGCGACAGAAACTCCAGTCGCCGCAGCCGCCCTCTTCGAAGATTGATCAACAGGATTTTGAAGTTCCTTCTTTTCAGCTTCGGAATCTCAAAACTGCGTAACAGCATTTAAAATTTGCCTAGTCTGAGAATGAAGAGTTTTCCCTCGCTTAGAAACCGATTCATAGCAATACTATTGAATTAAAATGGCTACGAAACAATTTTACTTATAAGCAAACAAATTAAAAGTAGCAATAAATGTCAAAGAAGCTCGCTATGTAGCACAACTAAACGACACCTTTAAATGTTTCAAGTGCGGCAGCAAGATCTGAAAATCGTCCTTTATAATGAGAAATGTTCACCAGCTTCTTTCCTCCAATCAGAGTGATGGTCACTTATGGGATCACTTATAAAAGGTCCTAATTGCTTTCCCGCGGTCCGTGGGATATACATGATGCATGACGAGGGATATACCGTAGTCTCCTGACGGTATGTTTTTAACATTAAAGGTTAGTGTGCAGGAGCCGTTAAACCGGGTGATGGCCGAATGGCATGGTACTTGATTTCGGTACCAAAGTCTGTGGGTTCCAGTCGTACTCTTGGCATGGATGTTGGTAGCCGCTCAGAATCGGCTTTTAGCAGTAGGTTCCGGTCACGTCTGTGAAGCTGGCCCCCCGACATTGAGATATCCAAAATTTTAAAATTTGACCGTCAAAATTTTTGTTTGAGCACCCTTTGCAAAAGAGTTATGAGCATTTCATTTTTTGCCGGGAAAAACTCCAGCCCCCCCCCCCCCCCGACATTGAGATATCCAAATTTTAAAAACGGCATTCGTTTGAGCGTGTTTGAACGCCAAAAATTCTTGTTAGAGCGCCCTTTGCAAAAGAGTTATGAGCATTTTATTTTTTTGGCAGGAAAAACTCTTAGCCCCCCCCCCCCCCCGACATTAAGGTATTCAAATTTTGAAAACGGCATTTGTTTGAGCACCAAAAATTTTTGTGTGAGCGCCCTTTGTAAAAGAATTTTGAGCATTTCATTTTTTAGCTGGAAAAACTCCTAGCTAGCAGTCCCACCCGCCCCCGACATTGAGATAATCAAATTTTGAAAACGGCATTCGTTTGAGCGTGTTTGAACGCCAAAAATTCTTGTTAGAGCGCCCTTTGCAAAAGAATTATGAGCATTTTATTTTTTTGGCAGGAAAAACTCTTATCCCCCCCCCACCGACATTAAGGTATTCAAATTTTGAAAACGGCATTTGTTTGAGCACCAAAAATTTTTGTGTGAGCGCCCTTTGTAAAAGAATTTTGAGCATTTCATTTTTTAGCTGGAAAAACTCCTAGCTAGCAGTCCCACCCGCCCCCGACATTGAGATAATCAAATTTTGAAAACGGCATTCGTTTGAGCGTGTTTGAACGCCAAAAATTCTTGTTAGAGCGCCCTTTGCAAAAGAATTATGAGCATTTTATTTTTTTGGCAGGAAAAACTCTTAGCCCCCCCCCCCCGACATTAAGGTATTCAAATTTTGAAAACGGCATTTGTTTGAGCACCAAAAATTTTTGTGTGAGCGCCCTTTGTAAAAGAATTTTGAGCATTTCATTTTTTACCTGGAAAAACTCCTAGCTAGCAGTCCCACCCGCCCCCGACATTGAGATAATCAAATTTTGAAAACGGCATTCGTTTGAGCGTGTTTGAACGCCAAAAATTCTTGTTAGAGCGCCCTTTGCAAAAGAATTATGAGCATTTTATTTTTTTGGCAGGAAAAACTCTTAGCCCCCCCCCCCCCCGACATTAAGGTATTCAAATTTTGAAAACGGCATTTGTTTGAGCACCAAAAATTTTTGTGTGAGCGCCCTTTGTAAAAGAATTTTGAGCATTTCATTTTTTAGCTGGAAAAACTCCTAGCTAGCAGTCCCACCCGCCCCCGACATTGAGATAATCAAATTTTGAAAACGGCATTCGTTTGAGCGTGTTTGAACGCCAAAAATTCTTGTTAGAGCGCCCTTTGCAAAAGAATTATGAGCATTTAATTTTTTTGGCAGGAAAAACTCTTAGCCCCCCCCCCCGACATTAAGGTATTCAAATTTTGAAAACGGCATTTGTTTGAGCACCAAAAATTTTTGTGTGAGCGCCCTTTGTAAAAGAATTTTGAGCATTTCATTTTTTACCTGGAAAAACTCCTAGCTAGCAGTCCCACCCGCCCCCGACATTGAGATAATCAAATTTTGAAAACGGCATTCGTTTGAGCGTGTTTGAACGCCAAAAATTCTTGTTAGAGCGCCCTTTGCAAAAGAATTATGAGCATTTTATTTTTTTGGCAGGAAAAACTCTTAGCCCCCCCCCCCCGACATTAAGGTATTCAAATTTTGTAAACGGCATTTGTTTGAGCACCAAAAATTTTTGTGTGAGCGCCCTTTGTAAAAGAATTTTGAGCATTTCATTTTTAGCTGGAAAAACTCCTAGCTAGCAGTCCCACCCGCCCCCGACATTGAGATAATCAAATTTTGAAAACGGCATTCGTTTGAGCGTGTTTGAACGCCAAAAATTCTTGTTAGAGCGCCCTTTGCAAAAGAATTATGAGCATTTTATTTTTTTGGCAGGAAAAACTCTTAGCCCCCCCCCCCCCCCGACATTAAGGTATTCAAATTTTGAAAACGGCATTTGTTTGAGCACCAAAAATTTTTGTGTGAGCGCCCTTTGTAAAAGAATTTTGAGCATTTCATTTTTTAGCTAGAAAAACTCCTAGCTAGCAGTCCCACCCGCCCCCGACATTGAGATAATCAAATTTTGAAAACGGCATTCGTTTGAGCGTGTTTGAACGCCAAAAATTCTTGTTAGAGCGCCCTTTGCAAAAGAATTATGAGCATTTTATTTTTTGGCAGGAAAAACTCTTAGCCCCCCCCCCGACATTAAGGTATTCAAATTTTGAAAACGGCATTTGTTTGAGCACCAAAAATTTTTGTGTGAGCGCCCTTTGTAAAAGAATTTTGAGCATTTCATTTTTTAGCTGGAAAAACTCCTAGCTAGCAGTCCCACCCGCCCCCGACATTGAGATAATCAAATTTTGAAAACGGCATTCGTTTGAGCGTGTTTGAACGCCAAAAATTCTTGTTAGAGCGCCCTTTGCAAAAGAATTATGAGCATTTAATTTTTTTGGCAGGAAAAACTCTTAGCCCCCCCCCCCCCGACATTAAGGTATTCAAATTTTGAAAACGGCATTTGTTTGAGCACCAAAAATTTTTGTGTGAGCGCCCTTTGTAAAAGAATTTTGAGCATTTCATTTTTTAGCTGGAAAAACTCCTAGCTAGCTGTCCCACCCGCCCCCGACATTGAGATAATCAAATTTTGAAAACGGCATTCGTTTGAGCGTGTTTGAACGCCAAAAATTCTTGTTAGAGCGCCCTTTGCAAAAGAATTATGAGCATTTTATTTTTTTGGCAGGAAAAACTCTTAGCCCCCCCCCCCCCGACATTAAGGTATTCAAATTTTGAAAACGGCATTTGTTTGAGCACCAAAAATTTTTGTGTGAGCGCCCTTTGTAAAAGAATTTTGAGCATTTCATTTTTTAGCTGGAAAAACTCCTAGCTAGCAGTCCCACCCGCCCCCGACATTGAGATAATCAAATTTTGAAAACGGCATTCGTTTGAGCGTGTTTGAACGCCAAAAATTCTTGTTAGAGCGCCCTTTGCAAAAGAATTATGAGCATTTTATTTTTTGGCAGGAAAAACTCTTAGCCCCCCCCCCCGACATTAAGGTATTCAAATTTTGAAAACGGCATTTGTTTGAGCACCAAAAATTTTTGTGTGAGCGCCCTTTGTAAAAGAATTTTGAGCATTTCATTTTTTAGCTAGAAAAACTCCTAGCTAGCAGTCCCACCCGCCCCCGACATTGAGATAATCAAATTTTGAAAACGGCATTCGTTTGAGCGTGTTTGAACGCCAAAAATTCTTGTTAGAGCGCCCTTTGCAAAAGAATTATGAGCATTTTATTTTTTTGGCAGGAAAAACTCTTAGCCCCCCCCCCCCGACATTAAGGTATTCAAATTTTGAAAACGGCATTTGTTTGAGCACCAAAAATTTTTGTGTGAGCGCCCTTTGTAAAAGAATTTTGAGCATTTCATTTTTTAGCTGGAAAAACTCCTAGCTAGCAGTCCCACCCGCCCCCGACATTGAGATAATCAAATTTTGAAAACGGCATTCGTTTGAGCGTGTTTGAACGCCAAAAATTCTTGTTAGAGCGCCCTTTGCAAAAGAATTATGAGCATTTTATTTTTTTGGCAGGAAAAACTCTTAGCCCCCCCCCCCCGACATTAAGGTATTCAAATTTTGAAAACGGCATTTGTTTGAGCACCAAAAATTTTTGTGTGAGCGCCCTTTGTAAAAGAATTTTGAGCATTTCATTTTTTAGCTGGAAAAACTCCTAGCTAGCAGTCCCACCCGCCCCCGACATTGAGATAATCAAATTTTGAAAACGGCATTCGTTTGAGCGTGTTTGAACGCCAAAAATTCTTGTTAGAGCGCCCTTTGCAAAAGAATTATGAGCATTTAATTTTTTTGGCAGGAAAAACTCTTAGCCCCCCCCCCCGACATTAAGGTATTCAAATTTGAAAACGGCATTTGTTTGAGCACCAAAAATTTTTGTGTGAGCGCCCTTTGTAAAAGAATTTTGAGCATTTCATTTTTACCTGGAAAAACTCCTAGCTAGCAGTCCCACCCGCCCCCGACATTGAGATAATCAAATTTGAAAACGGCATTCGTTTGAGCGTGTTTGAACGCCAAAAATTCTTGTTAGAGCGCCCTTTGCAAAAGAATTATGAGCATTTTATTTTTTGGCAGGAAAAACTCTTAGCCCCCCCCCCCCGACATTAAGGTATTCAAATTTTGTAAACGGCATTTGTTTGAGCACCAAAAATTTTTGTGTGAGCGCCCTTTGTAAAAGAATTTTGAGCATTTCATTTTTTAGCTGGAAAAACTCCTAGCTAGCAGTCCCACCCGCCCCCAACATTGAGATAATCAAATTTTGAAAACGGCATTCGTTTGAGCGTGTTTGAACGCCAAAAATTCTTGTTAGAGCGCCCTTTGCAAAAGAATTATGAGCATTTTATTTTTTTGGCAGGAAAAACTCTTAGCCCCCCCCCCCCGACATTAAGGTATTCAAATTTTGAAAACGGCATTTGTTTGAGCACCAAAAATTTTTGTGTGAGCGCCCTTTGTAAAAGAATTTTGAGCATTTCATTTTTAGCTAGAAAAACTCCTAGCTAGCAGTCCCACCCGCCCCCGACATTGAGATAATCAAATTTTGAAAACGGCATTCGTTTGAGCGTGTTTGAACGCCAAAAATTCTTGTTAGAGCGCCCTTTGCAAAAGAATTATGAGCATTTTATTTTTTTGGCAGGAAAAACTCTTAGCCCCCCCCCCCGACATTAAGGTATTCAAATTTTGAAAACGGCATTTGTTTGAGCACCAAAAATTTTTGTGTGAGCGCCCTTTGTAAAAGAATTTTGAGCATTTCATTTTTTAGCTGGAAAAACTCCTAGCTAGCAGTCCCACCCGCCCCCGACATTGAGATAATCAAATTTTGAAAACGGCATTCGTTTGAGCGTGTTTGAACGCCAAAAATTCTTGTTAGAGCGCCCTTTGCAAAAGAATTATGAGCATTTAATTTTTTGGCAGGAAAAACTCTTAGCCCCCCCCCCCCCGACATTAAGGTATTCAAATTTTGAAAACGGCATTTGTTTGAGCACCAAAAATTTTTGTGTGAGCGCCCTTTGTAAAAGAATTTTGAGCATTTCATTTTTAGCTGGAAAAACTCCTAGCTAGCTGTCCCACCCGCCCCCGACATTGAGATAATCAAATTTTGAAAACGGCATTCGTTTGAGCGTGTTTGAACGCCAAAAATTCTTGTTAGAGCGCCCTTTGCAAAAGAATTATGAGCATTTTATTTTTTGGCAGGAAAAACTCTTAGCCCCCCCCCCCCCCCCGACATTAAGGTATTCAAATTTTGAAAACGGCATTTGTTTGAGCACCAAAAATTTTTGTGTGAGCGCCCTTTGTAAAAGAATTTTGAGCATTTCATTTTTTTGCTGGAAAAACTCCTAGCTAGCAGTCCCACCCGCCCCCGACATTGAGATAATCAAATTTTGAAAACGGCATTCGTTTGAGCGTGTTTGAACGCCAAAAATTCTTGTTAGAGCGCCCTTTGCAAAAGAATTATGAGCATTTTATTTTTTTGGCAGGAAAAACTCTTAGCCCCCCCCCCCCCGACATTAAGGTATTCAAATTTTGAAAACGGCATTTGTTTGAGCACCAAAAATTTTTGTGTGAGCGCCCTTTGTAAAAGAATTTTGAGCATTTCATTTTTAGCTAGAAAAACTCCTAGCTAGCAGTCCCACCCGCCCCCGACATTGAGATAATCAAATTTTGAAAACGGCATTCGTTTGAGCGTGTTTGAACGCCAAAAATTCGTGTTAGAGCGCCCTTTGGAAAAGAATTATGAGCATTTTATTTTTTTGGCAGGAAAAACTCTTAGCCCCCCCCCCCCCGACATTAAGGTATTCAAATTTTGAAAACGGCATTTGTTTGAGCAACAAAAATTTTTGTGTGAGCGCCCTTTGTAAAAGAATTTTGAGCATTTCATTTTTTAGCTGGAAAAACTCCTAGCTAGCAGTCCCACCCGCCCCCGACATTGAGATAATCAAATTTTGAAAACGGCATTCGTTTGAGCGTGTTTGAACGCCAAAAATTCTTGTTAGAGCGCCCTTTGCAAAAGAATTATGAGCATTTAATTTTTTTGGCAGGAAAAACTCTTAGCCCCCCCCCCCGACATTAAGGTATTCAAATTTTGAAAACGGCATTTGTTTGAGCACCAAAAATTTTTGTGTGAGCGCCCTTTGTAAAAGAATTTTGAGCATTTCATTTTTAGCTGGATAAACTCCTAGCTAGCAGTCCCACCCGCCCCCGACATTGAGATAATCAAATTTTGAAAACGGCATTCGTTTGAGCGTGTTTGAACGCCAAAAATTCTTGTTAGAGCGCCCTTTGCAAAAGAATTATGAGCATTTAATTTTTTTGGCAGGAAAAACTCTTAGCCCCCCCCCCCCCCGACATTAAGGTATTCAAATTTTGAAAACGGCATTTGTTTGAGCACCAAAAATTTTTGTGTGAGCGCCCTTTGTAAAAGAATTTTGAGCATTTCATTTTTTACCTGGAAAAACTCCTAGCTAGCAGTCCCACCCGCCCCCGACATTGAGATAATCAAATTTTGAAAACGGCATTCGTTTGAGCGTGTTTGAACGCCAAAAATTCTTGTTAGAGCGCCCTTTGCAAAAGAATTATGAGCATTTTATTTTTTTGGCAGGAAAAATTCTTAGCCCCCCCCCCACCGACATTAAGGTATTCAAATTTTGAAAACGGCATTTGTTTGAGCACCAAAAATTTTTGTGTGAGCGCCCTTTGTAAAAGAATTTTGAGCATTTCATTTTTTAGCTGGAAAAACTCCTAGCTAGCAGTCCCACCCGCCCCCGACATTGAGATAATCAAATTTTGAAAACGGCATTCGTTTGAGCGTGTTTGAACGCCAAAAATTCTTGTTAGAGCGCCCTTTGCAAAAGAATTATGAGCATTTTATTTTTTTGGCAGGAAAAACTCTTAGCCCCCCCCCGACATTAAGGTATTCAAATTTTGAAAACGGCATTTGTTTGAGCACCAAAAATTTTTGTGTGAGCGCCCTTTGTAAAAGAATTTTGAGCATTTCATTTTTTAGCTGGAAAAACTCCTAGCTAGCAGTCCCACCCGCCCCCGACATTGAGATAATCAAATTTTGAAAACGGCATTCGTTTGAGCGTGTTTGAACGCCAAAAATTCTTGTTAGAGCGCCCTTTGCAAAAGAATTATGAGCATTTAATTTTTTTGGCAGGAAAAACTCTTAGCCCCCCCCCGACATTAAGGTATTCAAATTTTGAAAACGGCATTTGTTTGAGCACCAAAAATTTTTGTGTGAGCGCCCTTTGTAAAAGAATTTTGAGCATTTCATTTTTTAGCTGGAAAAACTCCTAGCTAGCAGTCCCACCCGCCCCCGACATTGAGATAATCAAATTTTGAAAACGGCATTCGTTTGAGCGTGTTTGAACGCCAAAAATTCTTGTTAGAGCGCCCTTTGCAAAAGAATTATGAGCATTTTATTTTTTGGCAGGAAAAATTCTTAGCCCCCCCCCCACCGACATTAAGGTATTCAAATTTTGAAAACGGCATTTGTTTGAGCACCAAAAATTTTTGTGTGAGCGCCCTTTGTAAAAGAATTTTGAGCATTTCATTTTTTAGCTGGAAAAACTCCTAGCTAGCAGTCCCACCCGCCCCCGACATTGAGATAATCAAATTTTGAAAACGGCATTCGTTTGAGCGTGTTTGAACGCCAAAAATTCTTGTTAGAGCGCCCTTTGCAAAAGAATTATGAGCATTTTATTTTTTTGGCAGGAAAAACTCTTAGCCCCCCCCCGACATTAAGGTATTCAAATTTTGAAAACGGCATTTGTTTGAGCACCAAAAATTTTTGTGTGAGCGCCCTTTGTAAAAGAATTTTGAGCATTTCATTTTTTAGCTGGAAAAACTCCTAGCTAGCAGTCCCACCCGCCCCCGACATTGAGATAATCAAATTTTGAAAACGGCATTCGTTTGAGCGTGTTTGAACGCCAAAAATTCTTGTTAGAGCGCCCTTTGCAAAAGAATTATGAGCATTTAATTTTTTTGGCAGGAAAAACTCTTAGCCCCCCCCCGACATTAAGGTATTCAAATTTTGAAAACGGCATTTGTTTGAGCACCAAAAATTTTTGTGTGAGCGCCCTTTGTAAAAGAATTTTGAGCATTTCATTTTTAGCTGGAAAAACTCCTAGCTAGCAGTCCCACCCGCCCCCGACATTGAGATAATCAAATTTTGAAAACGGCATTCGTTTGAGCGTGTTTGAACGCCAAAAATTCTTGTTAGAGCGCCCTTTGCAAAAGAATTATGAGCATTTTATTTTTTGGCAGGAAAAACTCTTAGCCCCCCCCCCCCCGACATTAAGGTATTCAAATTTTGAAAACGGCATTTGTTTGAGCACCAAAAATTTTTGTGTGAGCGCCCTTTGTAAAAGAATTTTGAGCATTTCATTTTTTAGCTGGAAAAACTCCTAGCTAGCAGTCCCACCCGCCCCCGACATTGAGATAATCAAATTTTGAAAACGGCATTCGTTTGAGCGTGTTTGAACGCCAAAAATTCTTGTTAGAGCGCCCTTTGCAAAAGAATTATGAGCATTTTATTTTTTTGGCAGGAAAAACTCTTAGCCCCCCCCCCGACATTAAGGTATTCAAATTTTGAAAACGGCATTTGTTTGAGCACCAAAAATTTTTGTGTGAGCGCCCTTTGTAAAAGAATTTTGAGCATTTCATTTTTTAGCTAGAAAAACTCCTAGCTAGCAGTCCCACCCGCCCCCGACATTGAGATAATCAAATTTTGAAAACGGCATTCGTTTGAGCGTGTTTGAACGCCAAAAATTCTTGTTAGAGCGCCCTTTGCAAAAGAATTATGAGCATTTTATTTTTTTGGCAGGAAAAACTCTTAGCCCCCCCCCCCCCCGACATTAAGGTATTCAAATTTTGAAAACGGCATTTGTTTGAGCACCAAAAATTTTTGTGTGAGCGCCCTTTGTAAAAGAATTTTGAGCATTTCATTTTTAGCTGGAAAAACTCCTAGCTAGCAGTCCCACCCGCCCCCGACATTGAGATAATCAAATTTTGAAAACGGCATTCGTTTGAGCGTGTTTGAACGCCAAAAATTCTTGTTAGAGCGCCCTTTGCAAAAGAATTATGAGCATTTAATTTTTTTGGCAGGAAAAACTCTTAGCCCCCCCCCCCGACATTAAGGTATTCAAATTTTGAAAACGGCATTTGTTTGAGCACCAAAAATTTTTGTGTGAGCGCCCTTTGTAAAAGAATTTTGGGCATTTCATTTTTTAGCTGGATAAACTCCTAGCTAGCAGTCCCACCCGCCCCCGACATTGAGATAATCAAATTTTGAAAACGGCATTCGTTTGAGCGTGTTTGAACGCCAAAAATTCTTGTTAGAGCGCCCTTTGCAAAAGAATTATGAGCATTTTATTTTTTTGGCAGGAAAAACTCTTAGCCCCCCCCCGACATTAAGGTATTCAAATTTTGAAAACGGCATTTGTTTGAGCACCAAAAATTTTTGTGTGAGCGCCCTTTGTAAAAGAATTTTGAGCATTTCATTTTTTAGCTAGAAAAACTCCTAGCTAGCAGTCCCACCCGCCCCCGACATTGAGATAATCAAATTTTGAAAACGGCATTCGTTTGAGCGTGTTTGAACGCCAAAAATTCTTGTTAGAGCGCCCTTTGCAAAAGAATTATGAGCATTTTATTTTTTTGGCAGGAAAAACTCTTAGCCCCCCCCCCCCGACATTAAGGTATTCAAATTTTGAAAACGGCATTTGTTTGAGCACCAAAAATTTTTGTGTGAGCGCCCTTTGTAAAAGAATTTTGAGCATTTCATTTTTTAGCTGGAAAAACTCCTAGCTAGCAGTCCCACCCGCCCCCGACATTGAGATAATCAAATTTTGAAAACGGCATTCGTTTGAGCGTGTTTGAACGCCAAAAATTCTTGTTAGAGCGCCCTTTGCAAAAGAATTATGAGCATTTAATTTTTTTGGCAGGAAAAACTCTTAGCCCCCCCCCCTCCCGACATTAAGGTATTCAAATTTTGAAAACGGCATTTGTTTGAGCACCAAAAATTTTTGTGTGAGCGCCCTTTGTAAAAGAATTTTGAGCATTTCATTTTTTAGCTGGAAAAACTCCTAGCTAGCAGTCCCACCCGCCCCCGACATTGAGATAATCAAATTTTGAAAACGGCATTCGTTTGAGCGTGTTTGAACGCCAAAAATTCTTGTTAGAGCGCCCTTTGCAAAAGAATTATGAGCATTTTTTTTTTTGGCAGGAAAAACTCTTAGCCCCCCCCCCCCCCGACATTAAGGTATTCAAATTTTGAAAACGGCATTTGTTTGAGCACCAAAAATTTTTGTGTGAGCGCCCTTTGTAAAAGAATTTTGAGCATTTCATTTTTTAGCTGGAAAAACTCCTAGCTAGCAGTCCCACCCGCCCCCGACATTGAGATAATCAAATTTTGAAAACGGCATTCGTTTGAGCGTGTTTGAACGCCAAAAATTCTTGTTAGAGCGCCCTTTGCAAAAGAATTATGAGCATTTTATTTTTTTGGCAGGAAAAACTCTTACCCCCCCCCCCCCCCGACATTAAGGTATTCAAATTTTGAAAACGGCATTTGTTTGAGCACCAAAAATTTTTGTGTGAGCGCCCTTTGTAAAAGAATTTTGAGCATTTCATTTTTTAGCTAGAAAAACTCCTAGCTAGCAGTCCCACCCGCCCCCGACATTGAGATAATCAAATTTTGAAAACGGCATTCGTTTGAGCGTGTTTGAACGCCAAAAATTCTTGTTAGAGCGCCCTTTGCAAAAGAATTATGAGCATTTTATTTTTTTGGCAGGAAAAACTCTTAGCCCCCCCCCCCCGACATTAAGGTATTCAAATTTTGGAAACGGCATTTGTTTGAGCACCAAAAATTTTTGTGTGAGCGCCCTTTGTAAAAGAATTTTGAGCATTTCATTTTTTAGCTGGAAAAACTCCTAGCTAGCAGTCCCACCCGCCCCCGACATTGAGATAATCAAATTTTGAAAACGGCATTCGTTTGAGCGTGTTTGAACGCCAAAAATTCTTGTTAGAGCGCCCTTTGCAAAAGAATTATGAGCATTTAATTTTTTTGGCAGGAAAAACTCTTAGCCCCCCCCCCCCCGACATTAAGGTATTCAAATTTTGAAAACGGCATTTGTTTGAGCACCAAAAATTTTTGTGTGAGCGCCCTTTGTAAAAGAATTTTGGGCATTTCATTTTTTACCTGGATAAACTCCTAGCTAGCAGTCCCACCCGCCCCCGACATTGAGATAATCAAATTTTGAAAACGGCATTCGTTTGAGCGTGTTTGAACGCCAAAAATTCTTGTTAGAGCGCCCTTTGCAAAAGAATTATGAGCATTTTATTTTTTTGGCAGGAAAAACTCTTAGCCCCCCCCCCCCGACATTAAGGTATTCAAATTTTGAAAACGGCATTTGTTTGAGCACCAAAAATTTTTGTGTGAGCGCCCTTTGTAAAAGAATTTTGAGCATTTCATTTTTTAGCTGGAAAAACTCCTAGCTAGCAGTCCCACCCGCCCCCGACATTGAGATAATCAAATTTTGAAAACGGCATTCGTTTGAGCGTGTTTGAACGCCAAAAATTCTTGTTAGAGCGCCCTTTGCAAAAGAATTATGAGCATTTTATTTTTTTGGCAGGAAAAACTCTTAGCCCCCCCCCACCGACATTAAGGTATTCAAATTTTGAAAACGGCATTTGTTTGAGCACCAAAAATTTTTGTGTGAGCGCCCTTTGTAAAAGAATTTTGAGCATTTCATTTTTTAGCTGGAAAAACTCCTAGCTAGCAGTCCCACCCGCCCCCGACATTGAGATAATCAAATTTTGAAAACGGCATTCGTTTGGGCGTGTTTGAACGCCAAAAATTCTTGTTAGAGCGCCCTTTGCAAAAGAATTATGAGCATTTTATTTTTTTGGCAGGAAAAACTCTTAGCCCCCCCCCCCCCCCCCGACATTAAGGTATTCAAATTTTGAAAACGGCATTTGTTTGAGCACCAAAAATTTTTGTGTGAGCGCCCTTTGTAAAAGAATTTTGAGCATTTCATTTTTTAGCTGGAAAAACTCCTAGCTAGCAGTCCCACCCGCCCCCGACATTGAGATAATCAAATTTCGAAAACGGCATTCGTTTGAGCGTGTTTGAACGCCAAAAATTCTTGTTAGAGCGCCCTTTGCAAAAGAATTATGAGCATTTTATTTTTTTGGCAGGAAAAACTCTTAGCTCCCCCCCCCGACATTAAGGTATTCAAATTTTGAAGACGGCATTTGTTTGAGCACCAAAAATTTTTGTGTGAGCGCCCTTTGTAAAAGAATTTTGAGCATTTCATTTTTTAGCTGGAAAAACTCCTAGCTAGCAGTCCCACCCGCCCCCGACATTGAGTTAATCAAATTTTGAAAACGGCATTCGTTTGAGCGTGTTTGAGCACCAAAAATTTTTGTGTGAGCGCCCTTTGTAAAAGAATTTTGAGCATTTCGTTTTTTAGCTAGAAAAACTCCTAGCTAGCAGTCCCACCCGCCCCCGACATTGAGATAATCAAATTTTGAAAACGGCATTCGTTTGAGCGTGTTTGAACGCCAAAAATTCTTGTTAGAGCGCCCTTTGCAAAAGAATTATGAGCATTTTATTTTTTTGGCAGGAAAAACTCTTAGCCCCCCCCCCGACATTAAGGTATTCAAATTTTGAAAACGGCATTTGTTTGAGCACCAAAAATTTTTGTGTGAGCGCCCTTTGTAAAAGAATTTTGAGCATTTCATTTTTTAGCTGGAAAAACTCCTAGCTAGCAGTCCCACCCGCCCCCGACATTGAGATAATCAAATTTTGAAAACGGCATTCGTTTGAGCGTGTTTGAACGCCAAAAATTCTTGTTAGAGCGCCCTTTGCAAAAGAATTATGAGCATTTTATTTTTTTGGCAGGAAAAACTCTTAGCCCCCCCCCCCGACATTAAGGTATTCAAATTTTGAAAACGGCATTTGTTTGAGCACCAAAAATTTTTTTGTGCGCGCCCTTTGTAAAAGAATTTTGAGCATTTCATTTTTTAGCTGGAAAAACTCCTAGCTAGCAGTCCCACCCGCCCCCGACATTGAGATAATCAAATTTTGAAAACGGCATTCGTTTGAGCGTGTTTGAGCACCAAAAATTTTTGTGTGAGCGCCCTTTGTAAAAGAATTTTGAGCATTTCGTTTTTTAGCTAGAAAAACTCCTAGCTAGCAGTCCCACCCGCCCCCGACATTGAGATAATCAAATTTTGAAAACGGCATTCGTTTGAGCGTGTTTGAACGCCAAAAATTCTTGTTAGAGCGCCCTTTGCAAAAGAATTATGAGCATTTTATTTTTTTGGCAGGAAAAACTCTTAGCCCCCCCCCGCCATTAAGGTATTCAAATTTTGAAAACGGCATTTGTTTGAGCACCAAAAATTTTTGTGTGAGCGCCCTTTGTAAAAGAATTTTGAGCATTTCATTTTTTAGCTGGAAAAACTCCTAGCTAGCAGTCCCACCCGCCCCCGACATTGAGATAATCAAATTTTGAAAACGGCATTCGTTTGAGCGTGTTTGAACGCCAAAAATTCTTGTTAGAGCGCCCTTTGCAAAAGAATTATGAGCATTTAATTTTTTTGGCAGGAAAAACTCTTAGCCCCCCCCCCCCGACATTAAGGTATTCAAATTTTGAAAACGGCATTTGTTTGAGCACCAAAAATTTTTGTGTGAGCGCCCTTTGTAAAAGAATTTTGGGCATTTCATTTTTTAGCTGGATAAACTCCTAGCTAGCAGTCCCACCCGCCCCCGACATTGAGATAATCAAATTTTGAAAACGGCATTCGTTTGAGCGTGTTTGAACGCCAAAAATTCTTGTTAGAGCGCCCTTTGCAAAAGAATTATGAGCATTTTATTTTTTTGGCAGGAAAAACTCTTAGCCCCCCCCCCCCCGACATTAAGGTATTCAAATTTTGAAAACGGCATTTGTTTGAGCACCAAAAATTTTTGTGTGAGCGCCCTTTGTAAAAGAATTTTGAGCATTTCATTTTTTAGCTGGAAAAACTCCTAGCTAGCAGTCCCACCCGCCCCCGACATTGAGATAATCAAATTTTGAAAACGGCATTCGTTTGAGCGTGTTTGAACGCCAAAAATTCTTGTTAGAGCGCCCTTTGCAAAAGAATTATGAGCATTTTATTTTTTTGGCAGGAAAAACTCTTAGCCCCCCCCCACCGACATTAAGGTATTCAAATTTTGAAAACGGCATTTGTTTGAGCACCAAAAATTTTTGTGTGAGCGCCCTTTGTAAAAGAATTTTGAGCATTTCATTTTTTAGCTGGAAAAACTCCTAGCTAGCAGTCCCACCCGCCCCCGACATTGAGATAATCAAATTTTAAAAACGGCATTCGTTTGAGCGTGTTTGAACGCCAAAAATTCTTGTTAGAGCGCCCTTTGCAAAAGAATTATGAGCATTTTATTTTTTTGGCAGGAAAAACTCTTAGCCCCCCCCCCCGACATTAAGGTATTCAAATTTTGAAAACGGCATTTGTTTGAGCAACAAAAATTTTTGTGTGAGCGCCCTTTGTAAAAGAATTTTGAGCATTTCATTTTTTAGCTGGAAAAACTCCTAGCTAGCAGTCCCACCCGCCCCCGACATTGAGATAATCAAATTTTGAAAACGGCATTCGTTTGAGCGTGTTTGAGCACCAAAAATTTTTGTGTGAGCGCCCTTTGTAAAAGAATTTTGAGCATTTCGTTTTTTAGCTAGAAAAACTCCTAGCTAGCAGTCCCACCCGCCCCCGACATTGAGATAATCAAATTTTGAAAACGGCATTCGTTTGAGCGTGTTTGAACGCCAAAAATTCTTGTTAGAGCGCCCTTTGCAAAAGAATTATGAGCATTTTATTTTTTTGGCAGGAAAAACTCTTAGCCCCCCCCCCCGACATTAAGGTATTCAAATTTTGAAAACGGCATTTGTTTGAGCACCAAAAATTTTTGTGTGAGCGCCCTTTGTAAAAGAATTTTGAGCATTTCATTTTTTAGCTGGAAAAACTCCTAGCTAGCAGTCCCACCCGCCCCCGACATTGAGATAATCAAATTTTGAAAACGGCATTCGTTTGAGCGTGTTTGAACGCCAAAAATTCTCTTTAGAGCGCCCTTTGCAAAAGAATTATGAGCATTTAATTTTTTTGGCAGGAAAAACTCTTAGCCCCCCCCCCCGACATTAAGGTATTCAAATTTTGAAAACGGCATTTGTTTGAGCACCAAAAATTTTTGTGTGAGCGCCCTTTGTAAAAGAATTTTGGGCATTTCATTTTTTAGCTGGATAAACTCCTAGCTAGCAGTCCCACCCGCCCCCGACATTGAGATAATCAAATTTTGAAAACGGCATTCGTTTGAGCGTGTTTGAACGCCAAAAATTCTTGTTAGAGCGCCCTTTGCAAAAGAATTATGAGCATTTTATTTTTTTGGCAGGAAAAACTCTTAGCCCCCCCCCCACCGACATTAAGGTATTCAAATTTTGAAAACGGCATTTGTTTGAGCACCAAAAATTTTTGTGTGAGCGCCCTTTGTAAAAGAATTTTGAGCATTTCATTTTTTAGCTGGAAAAACTCCTAGCTAGCAGTCCCACCCGCCCCCGACATTGAGATAATCAAATTTTGAAAACGGCATTCGTTTGAGCGTGTTTGAACGCCAAAAATTCTTGTTAGAGCGCCCTTTGCAAAAGAATTATGAGCATTTTATTTTTTTGGCAGGAAAAACTCTTAGCCCCCCCCCCCCGACATTAAGGTATTCAAATTTTGAAAACGGCATTTGTTTGAGCACCAAAAATTTTTGTGTGAGCGCCCTTTGTAAAAGAATTTTGAGCATTTCATTTTTTAGCTGGAAAAACTCCTAGCTAGCAGTCCCACCCGCCCCCGACATTGAGATAATCAAATTTTGAAAACGGCATTCGTTTGAGCGTGTTTGAACGCCAAAAATTCTTGTTAGAGCGCCCTTTGCAAAAGAATTATGAGCATTTAATTTTTTTGGCAGGAAAAACTCTTAGCCCCCCCCCCCCGACATTAAGGTATTCAAATTTTGAAAACGGCATTTGTTTGAGCACCAAAAATTTTTGTGTGAGCGCCCTTTGTAAAAGAATTTTGAGCATTTCATTTTTTAGCTGGAAAAACTCCTAGCTAGCAGTCCCACCCGCCCCCGACATTGAGATAATCAAATTTTGAAAACGGCATTCGTTTGAGCGTGTTTGAGCACCAAAAATTTTTGTGTGAGCGCCCTTTGTAAAAGAATTTTGAGCATTTCATTTTTTAGCTGGAAATACTCCTAGCTAGCAGTCCCACCCGCCCCCGACATTGAGATAATCAAATTTTGAAAACGGCATTCGTTTGAGCGTGTTTGAACGCCAAAAATTCTTGTTAGAGCGCCCTTTGCAAAAGAATTATGAGCATTTTATTTTTTTGGCAGGAAAAACTCTTAGCCCCCCCCCCCCCCGACATTAAGGTATTCAAATTTTGAAAACGGCATTTGTTTGAGCACCAAAAATTTTTGTGTGAGCGCCCTTTGTAAAAGAATTTTGAGCATTTCATTTTTTAGCTGGAAAAACTCCTAGCTAGCAGTCCCCCCCCCCCTCGACATTGAGATAATCAAATTTTGAAAACGGCATTCGTTTGAGCGTGTTTGAACGCCAAAAATTTTTGTTAGAGCGCCTATTGTAAAAGAGTTATGAGCATTTTATATTTTGGCAGGAAAAACTCCTACCCCCCCCTCCCCGACATTGAGGTATTCAAATTTTGGAAACTGCATTCGTTTGAGCGTCGTTTGAGCGTGTTTAAGCGCCAGAAAATTTTGTTCAAAAGTGACTAATTTTTTTTTTTTTTTTACATTAACCATCGTGTATTTTAAATTGTAATATTTTTATATTTATATATTTTAGGTAAATAAGGTTAATAGTTTGATATTTGTATATTTTAGAGTCATAAATCTAATAGTTTTATATTTATATGTTTCGAAGGAAAAAATATAATATCAAAACCCAAAATATACCATAAGTTTTCCGGTCAACTGTCTGAACTAACTTAGTCCACTAACTGTGTTACAGTGTTAGAAAATTATAAAAGCTCAAATTATGAATGTGCATCAAGCAATTGCATAATAGTTGAAAATCATTTACAGCTGACATTACAGAATTCTTGCCGTAATTTTACTGTTATGTTTTTCTTGATGTATCTATTGGAATTTGAAGATTTAAAAAGTCCTTGGGTAGCTTTTATCATTGTCTATAAAAGAAAATACAGTAACCACCGCTTATAGTGATCACTGGTTATAAGAATCAACCGTTTATAAGAATCAATATCGCGAAAACAAAAACAAATGTATTATTTCTATGTTAAAACTTTCGCTTTAAAGAATCAATCCACCGGTTTTAAGAATCAGTTTACACTCTTCGGTTTCCTTTCATTTTTCAAAAAAAGCTATTTAAACTCTCAAAAGGCACGAAGTTCTTTCTTTTTTTTTAAAGAAATATTGATAAGATGGGATGGAATATAGTCGTAAAATTCACCCCTTTCTTTATTAGACATAACATAATAGTTTCCCCTTAAACTCTTTACCACAACACTGTCCTATTAGCTTGACCCAGGGGCATCTTTACCCGTCCGAGTCCGATTTCACTTTTCTCCACTGCCAAACAAAAACAGGAACTCTTTTTTCCCACCTCCCACAGCCTGGTTGCGGCTTCCTGGACCCTAAAACAATAAATCTTCGGCGAAGTGTCCACTATCATTCAGGAAAACGTGACAATAGTAGATTCAGCACGTTATCAAACCCAGGAACGTAAGCTAGAAGGTGAATCTTCATCTGAGACTATAAGTATTGAAAGAGGTATAAACAGCCTCCTGAAAACTTTATTACGTCAAACTACCGTAGAAAACTTTTTCTTGCTCCCTTCCTGTAGTTGAAATGTTAAAACTGTTAAGCAGGTATGTTGAACCTTGTAACAAATATTGTATTTTTTTTCTTCTCTTACTATAATCATGTGTATCTACTTATAGGTCTAAAAATTAAGTTGTATTTTTAAAACTATAAAAAATAATTTTAATTAAAGATAATTAATGTAAATTAAAGAGTATTTTATGGTAAATTATCTAATATATGTATATATAGGTGTGTGTGTTCCTGTCCAAAAACCTAAATTTCGGGTATAAGAATCAACCGCTTATAAGAATCAAAAACAGTAATAACAAACGTGATTCTTATAAGCGGAAATCACTGTACCTCATTTCTGCGAGAGACAAAAAGTACCAACCGAAAAAGGTACAGTTTCTGAGGGGTTGTTGTTTTAAGACCGACTTACACCGAGGCAGAGTTGAGTTTTATGATTGGAGTTCCTTGACCAGATGGTTTTTATCTCCTGTCGCAAGATGATTTGTAATCAATGTAAATGTGCTCAGTAGTTAAAATAATTAAGATAGTTGAAGTTTAAAGTTACAAGTTACTTCAAAAAATAAAAAATAAAAAATTAGTTTAGAACCTTCAAGAGATTGAATGGTAAAAAATAATTAAAAATTAATATATATTAAGATTAAGTAAATTTAGTTTAAAGAGTAAAAAATAAATAAATAGAAGCTATTAATTTGTAAAAAATTAACAAGTTAAGGAAAAGGTGGCCCTCAGCATACAAGATGTTAAGTTTTGTAAGTTATACATAAGATTCGATTCACAAGAATCGAACATTTGAGTGAATGAATTAAAGAAGCTGCTTGAGATATGCTAATTTCGGCATACGCGCTTGGTATAAATACCAAGCGGCTTGATTAAGTGAGGAGGTTGTTACGAAGCGTGAGGGAGCTACGAGGTAAGCAGCTCCAGGTGTTAACCGGCGCTTGTGCTTAGGGGGCCCAAAGTTTACGTAGCAGAACTGCTGGTTTGACTCTCTAGGTTGTGAGTATGGCAAAGTGTAATTTTATTGAATGCTAATATATATTCCGTACAAGTAGTACGTATGTTTATTGCTGTAAAAGCAAATTCTATATATGCAACGAATTCAATAAACATTGATTCATGTATAAACTGTGTTTGTATCACATTCAAGTAGAGTGCCCCTAAGAAAACTCTACAGTGGCGCCCGAAAGTTTATATATACCCTGGTTGTTCTCGTTACATTTATAACGAACAACATAACTGAAGTTAAACTGTGTACTATGTACTTATATTGATAAAATTGTTGCAAGTACTTATATACTATTTGAAAATGAGTGTTGTAGAACAAAACCCTGCTGGAAATTTTCCTCGGGTAATTATAGTTCAGCATTTTGCGCCATTCGAAGCCACCTTCAACGGCGGCCCCTCAAGCCAATCCCTAAAGAAAATTGAGCATTACTTTCAGCAACAATGCACCCCAGAGGGGGATAAACTTAAAATTGCTCTAGCCGCTTTAAGAGGTAGTGCATTTCAGTGGTACACATGCATGCAAAGCAGTAATCTGATTTTTGACTATTCGTCATTCAAGCAACAGTTTCTTAGCGTTTTTCCCAAGACCTTTAATCAAAGTCAAATTGAAGAGGAAATTTATTCGCTAAGGCAACGTGAAGGTCAGTCTGCATTAGATTTTGCTATGGAAAAGATTTCCAAGTGTGAGGAATATTTAGAAGGGATGGTGGCAGCGGTAATCTTAAAAATAGTTATCCAACGTTTGAATCCAACTGTTCAAGATTTTTTGGACAATCAAAATATTACAAGCAAGGTTACCCTCCTTCAAGCTTTAGTTAAACATGACAATAGGCATTTCTTCGCTACCCCTTACCCTCACTCAGGTACGAGAAGTTTTATACCCCTCCCCCCGACAAAATTTTTATAATAGAAGCTCACGACGTTACAATGAAATTAGTGCACTTAAAGTAAATAATATGCAAGCACCTTACGTGCACTGGCAAGTTGATTCACATGATATGGTTCAACCTGTTGAAACTGTGTGGTCAAATGTATTAACTTGTCCGAGCAGTAATCATTATTTTGAGAATAGTGAAAGTCGGGGTATTTTTGTGGCTTATAAAGAAAGTGAGCCTAGCTGGAATAATGCGGTAATTCCAGTGCAATTTCCTGTAAGTAGTGCCGATACTAATAGTGATTTAGAAAATAAATCATCTGGTACTTCTATTAATGCCATACCTGATATTTTAGATGATATTCACACATCTGTTAATGAAGGAAATTTAGTAGATGACGAAGTATGTGTTACGGAAGTTAGTGAATACTTATTAGTTGACGACAATAAAAATTCTTTAAACGATATTAGGAACTCGCTAGGTAATAATGATATTATTTCAAGTTCCCAACCGAATGGGGATGCTGTAGGCTAGGTTGATAATATGGTCTTAAATAAAGTGCATGAAAACCAGACTGGGAGTCAGGAGGAAAATTTGACACAGAGTTATACTGTAAGTAGTTCATCTGATGTTTCGGAAGTGGTAGAAGTAGTTAGCATTAAAACGCATGAATAAGAAAAGCCTAATCTTCCTAAAACTGAAGCAGTATTAAAGAATTTAACTGATAACGATTCTGATGTCGCAAGTTTCAAAGAGACTTTTTCGTCAAAAGAGGATAAAACTAAAGTTATGGGGGATAAAAAAACGTGAAAAAGCGCCTTCAGATTCCAGCATTAAAACTGCTAATACTGAAGTAATTAAGTCGGTAAACAATAGGTCGTATAAGCACAAATACGAAAAGCAGAGTCTGGTTGTTGAAAAACATGAAACTAGCAGCGAACCAATTTGTAAACGTATCATAAATGGCGAGATAAAGCCAGTAACTAAACATAATCTTTTTTCTTTGAATTGCACTAAGACTTTTATTTTGATTATCCATTAATTATGACACTAATTAGAAGCTTCCCCTTGAGAGCTTGGTAGAATTTTGTCCTACGCAATTCAATTGTGTACACAGAATTGAATAAATAAATTTAAACTTTAAAAAGGCATACTAAAGAAAAATATCACTCATAAAATTTTCTTCAGCAGGAAAGAAACTGGATTTTCGTCTAAAATAGATTTTCGTCACAAATTGTTTTTCCATGCAAAAGAATAATGTACACCTACGCGGATGTTATTAAGAAAGAAACTTATTAATTGACACAATGATAATAAAAACAGACGATTTTAAAATTTAAATGTTCAGTGTGCGCACGATAATGGGAAAAAAGACAGCGGCATCTGGAGGAAGAACAATTGTTTATGTTTATAGTTCAATTTTTAAACAAACAATACAATGTGCAATTCCAAATTAACAATTCGTTAGAAGCGGAGATCATAATCTTTAAAGGAGTACCATATTTATCGATTTTGATTAAGTATGAAGGGAGAAAAGGGGGTCGTAAGAAAAAATCTCCTGCTAGAAATAATATATATATATATATATATATATATATATATATATATATATATATATATAGATAGATAGATAGATAGACAGATAGAAAATTTTAAAAAGAGGTAAATGCGAAAATGAACTCAGTCTCAAAATAAAGCCATTAAATGTTTATTTATATAATATAACAAATATTTATTTCTTTATTTACAGAACCCAGCAGATGTAGAAAAAAACAATTTAGACTTAAAAATTATAATTTCATATTAAGCAAAAACGAAAACTAGATGTATTTGCATAAGTGACACTCTTTTTTGCAATGCAAACAGGTACAATGAAACTATCGTTAATTCTTTGAGGAAGAATACATAATGCTAATATTTTTTCTTTACTTCACTCACTTTGGTGCGTCAAGTATCCCATCGAGTATCGTAAGTCATGACCCATATCGCGTTGATACATTGAAAATAATTTTCAAAAGAAATTATGTCATAAAACACAAAATTCTTTATAAACATAATTACATTGATATCACTTTTTAAAACAATAAACCACGTCAAACCAGAGTTCGAATACAATTTTCAAGGACATTTTCCTTACTGTGGGACAAAAATATTTCTCCTGCTTTCTAGACATAAACCTTACTCTCATACGCTACAGGCGAAAGGGTTTTTCTTTTTAAACTACCTTATTTGGAAAGCCTTTTCTCACACAGTGGGGACGAAATTTCTCCTTTACGGGTACGAACGCTTTTAAAATGTCCGTGTTCAGAAAATCTTTACTCACATACAGTGCAATCGAAAGGTTTTTGTCCTGTAAAGCTATAGATGTTTTTATAAACTATCCAGCGAAGAAAGCTTTTTCTCACATACAGTGAGAGCGAAGAATCTCCTGCATGGATGTGGATATGTGTTTTGAAATCCCTGTGTACAGCATTTTCTTCTTACATACAGTGGAAGTGAAAGGTTTCTCTCGTTTGCGACTGAGATGTGTACATAAATAACCGTGTTCAGAAAATCATCTCACATGCAGAGCAGGCGAAACGTTTCTATCCTGTGTGGGTGCGGAGGTGTTTTTCTAAGTGGGCCCGTCGAGAAAATGTTTTTTCACATGCAGTGCAGGCAAAAGGTTTCTCTCCTGTATGGATGATGAAATGTGTTTTTAAAGTACTCTGTTCAAAAAACCTTTTCTCACATACAGGGCAAGCGAAAGGTTTCTCTCCAGTGTGGGTACGGAGGTGTTTTTTTAAATCTCTAAATTGATAATATCTTTTCTCGCATACAGTACACGCGAAAGGTTTCTCTCCTGTATGGGTGCGAAAATGTGAAATTAAATGACTCTGTTGAGAAAATCTTTTTTCACATCTAGTGCAGGCAAAAGGTTTCTCTCCTGTGTGGGTGCGGAGATGTATTTTTAAATGTTGCTGTACATAAAACCTATTCTCACATACGGGGCAAGCGAAAGGTTTCTCGCCTGTGTGGGTGCGGAGATGTGTTTTTAAAGTATCCTCTCGAGAAAAAATTTTTTCGCATACAGTACACGCGAAAGGTTTCCCTCCTGTATGGGTGCGGAGATGTAAAATTAAAGTACCCCGTTGAGAAAATCTTTTTTCACACCTAGTGCAGGCAAAAGGTTTCTCTCCTGTGTGGGTACGGAAATGTCTTTTTAAATGGCTCCGAAGAGAAAACCTCTTCTCACATACAGTACAAGCGAAAGGTTTCTCGATTGTGTGGGTGCGGAGATGTGTTTTTAAAGCATCCACTCGAGAAAATCGTGTTTCGCATACAGTGCATGCGAAAAGTTCCTCTCCTCTATGTGTACGAAGATGTTTCATTAAATCACCCTGGCGAGAACATCTTTTCTCGCATACTGTACAGGCGAAAGGTTTCTCTCCTGTGTGGGTGCGGAGGTGTCGTTCTAAATGACCACGCTGAGAAAATATTTTCTCACAGACAGTGCAAGCGAAATGTTCCTTTCCTGTGTGGGTACAGAGAGTATTGTCACCAATGTGGTACGAATGATGTGTATTTAAGGCGGTCAACTGTGAAGATGTTCCTTGAAATAAATCACATTTGACAGTTTCTTCGGTGCGAGGGGGAATCTGCGCACTGCAACTTTTTACACTTGTTGTACATGTGTTACATGGAGTGCATTCAACTTCGGCTTCATCAGGGTTCTGCTCGCAGGAATGGTATTCGTTGGAAAATCCTTTTACACAGGAAATATACGGCATTTGCTCTCCTGTCATACCGACGTTTCTTTACACGGTGATCAGAAAAACTTGAACTGCCAGCAATCTGTACCTAGCACCTGCAAACAGAGGAGAAAGAAACTGAATGACACATATATGATCACTATACTATTATACTTTAAACCACACTTTTAAGTTTAAATTTACAATGCAATGTTTTCTAAAAGCTCGGTGAAGCTTGTTTAGTATTTTTCACGTTAAACATACAGTAAAGTATAAAAAAATGTTTGTACTAGGAATGAGATATATAATACTGTCAGAAATTATATTATGGATTAATTAAACTACTGAGCATTTTAATTTTACTGTAATTAGGGCACGAGGTTCTCTAGCCATCCTTATACATTTGTCCTGGTAGATCGTAATGACGTGCAGAGATTTCATATGTTTCGGTTTGTGGAAATCTCAATAAAACTACTGATATAGGCCCGATCAACAATGGATCAGCGAAATTAATATTTTTCCCCCTTGAATTCATTTTAGTTGTCCGTAATTCAAAATAGTTTTATCATTATTTATTAAATTATCGAGAAATTCCACAGATTAATAGTATAAATTCTTCAAGTTTCTTTTCGTTCATCTACTGTACAATAAGTTCTTATGTGATTCCTGAAATAATCTGAATCAAACAGTTAAAAACAGTTATCTTATAGTCTATGGGACGTACGATAGGAATACACGGCTGATAAGGTCTTTTTCAGACCAACGCCTTTTAAATTTTGTATTACAAGATTGTAAACCCGTCAAAAAAATTCTAAACAAGATAAATCTACACATCTGTCACGTGTTCATCTTAAAAATAAATTGTAAAAATTTTAAATTTCCATATTCAGAAATAACATTCGGAACTGCTTATTGCTGCCTACAACTTTTTTTTTTAATTTTATCCCTGTTACTATGTCTCGCGTATTCTTTTTATAACTTTTACAACTCTCCGGGTTGTAAATAAAACATGCCAAATGAATGAGGAGCACGACTCGAAACTCAACCAGTCACACACTGATTTGACACAGCATGGTATTATAGTAAAGAAGATGAATTTCTTTGGATTCGTTAACCTCTATGTTGAACTATGGAGAAAATGTGTCCAAGGATTACCGACTTGGATGGAAAGATATTTGTATTATTATTTTTAATTATACTCCATCATAGAGAAAGAAATTTCACACCTTTTCGTTTAAAAAATCCAAATAAGATTTTTTAAATTTAAATTATTCTGGGAAAAAATCTGGTAGTGTGTATTAAACGCTCATAAAATTCCTTTGGTGGACGAAATATATCAAATGAATCCCGTTGCAAAGTGCAGAAAAGTTCTGGCTATCCGCAAATACCATTTTTATTGGATGATCGGCATTTACGTAGCTGTCAATCGTAGACACATTTTCTCCATAGGTAAACACTGAGGTGAGCGAATCCAGTAGGGTGAATGCACAGCCAACTTAAAAGTAAACATCATTACACTTCAGTAGAAAAATATTTACATAACATATCTTTCTAATTAAAATTTTCGTTGAAGTACGATACTCCTACCGATGTGATATCGGATACGTTAAGCAGTAAAAATTTCACCGCGGTAAACTCTGAATTAAAGGTAACCGTTTCATGACGTGCGGAAGGGTGTTTGTTTATGAAAATGATTTTTTTCGAAATGAAATGTCCTCATTCCCCCTTCGTAATAAATGATTGATAATAATTGTTTTAACATTTAATTTCTACATTTCAACAAAAAAGTTTTCAAATGGAAGCGGTGGCGAAATACTACAAGTGAAAGTAAAATATAATTTTTAAAAATATTTGAAAAAAAATGGCATTTTTCTATACTTTATTTAAAAACATTATATTCTATTTTTATCATGTTCATTTTTGATCAATTGCTTTAAAATTTATTTATTCATTTATTTTTTGGGGGGAGGTGGGGGAGTTAAAAACTTTTAAATTTAAGTATTTTTATTAAAGTTCAATTTTTTTAAATTACGTTTCAGCATTTCTACAAAACTGTAAAAATAATTTTATATATCCTGATTTCGGCACATTGTCCTTATTTTTTATGAATTTTTAAATTTTTCTCTATTCTGCGGGAGTGAATATTCAAGGTTTTAAAAGCTTCCAAATTAAAGTTTATTCTTAAAAATGCTCCTTTATGCCTATCCATGGATAAAATGTCTTTATTTTCTATTATATGTACAGTGGCCAACTGAACAACAAATGCGGGAAAACTGCATGCGGGAACGTAAGAAAGAAATATAGTGGAACCTCGATCGATCGTTCCCCCGTATTTGTCATTTATTTGATCCAGTCCCGATAATATTTCTTTCCTATATTCCCACATTTGTCATTCGGACCCTTGAAAAACTATAGATCGAGATTCACCAGTATTTAAACATAACTATCCATTTCTAGAAGTAGAGAGTTAGAATCAATAAAATTTTCGATTGGATTAGAGAGTACGAAAGGCTGATTACTATTTGCCTGCACTGGAAATGAATTTAGGAGAAGTACTGCACAGACTGTATAACTAACAGAAGACAGACAAGGAGGAGATGGCTTTTAGTAATCTATAACTTTGCAAGCACATATGTCGATACTACTCGTTAATGCATTTCATCAGAGGATTTAAAGCAATTATATTTCAATTCCATTAACTTGTATTCATTTACATATTTCATGTTTTATTTAAAATGAATATGCTAACATAAATTTATATGAAATAAGTTGTGAACACAACTGTATATATACGTTTGAATGAATATATATATATATATATATATATATATATATATATATATATATATATATATATACACTGCTGGCCACTGTAAATGCAACACCCTGAAGGAAACCTGCAAATAACATGAAATTTACAACATGCATTAGCGGAGGTGAGATATGCAAATGATTAGAATTTCAGCGCAGACGCACATCACGCGCGCCTGTGGCGCCACTTGAAAGCGCTATTTAAGGCTTGGAGATTTCGACGATTTCAAGTTCGGCAATTGTGTTTTTCTTGTGATTTTTCAAAAAAATGATCAATTATGCCTCGTCGAAAAAGCGATCATCTTTTGATCAAGTATCCGAGTTCGACAGAGGAAGGATAGTGGCCTACCGAGATTGTGGATTATCTTTCAGAGAAATCGGTAGTCGTGTTGGACGAAACCAAACAACTGTAATGCGGTTATGTGATCGTTGGATGCAGGAGGGTACGACGGACCGGCGTGTTCGATAGCATCCACCTGAGTGCACCACTTCACGTGATGACATGCAAGTTGTGCGCATGGCAGTGACGGATCGCTCAGTCACATCACGAACCATAGCACAGCACATGCAGTCTGTAACGCATCATCCAGTGTCTGCGCGTACCATTCGACGCCGTTTACAGCAGAGTGGTCTGTCCGCAAGACGTCCATTGCTTTGTCTACCCTTGACGCAGAACCACAGACGTCTCCGCCGCCAATGGTGCGATGACAGAAGGATGTGGACGGCAGAATGGAATGAAATTGTCTTTACTGACGAGTCACGCTTCTGTCTGCAACACCATGATGGTGGCATTCGAGTCTGGAGACACCGTGAAGAGAGGATGCTGAACAGCTGCGTTATGCACCGCCACACTGGTCCTGCACCGGGTATTATGGTATGGGGCGGTATTGGATATCACTCTCGCACACCTCTAGTACGCATTGCCGGTACTTTAAACAGCCAGCGCTACATCTCCGAGGTGTTGGAGCCAGTTGTCCTTCCTTAACTTCAGGTATTGCTCACAGCCATATTTCAACAGGATAATGCGCGAACACACGTGGCACGCATTGTCCAACGATTCTTCGTCAATCGCCAGATTGAATTGCTTCCCTGGCCCCCTCGCTCTCCGGATCTTTCGCCGATAGAAAACATGTGGTCCACGGTTGCTCTACGATTGACCCAGATTCCATCCCCAGCTGCCACAGCAGATCAACTTTGGCAACGTGTGGAAGCTGCTTGGTCTGCTGTACCCCAAGAACTCATCCAAAGTCTCTTTGAATCAATGCCGAGGCGTGTGGCAGCGGTGATCTCCGACAATGGCGGCTGCTCTGGCTACTGATTTTGGCAGGAACCACACTTCACAGAAGTCTATAAATTTAATCATTTGATACTTGGTCAACATGTTATCTACAAAATAAATTTTGTTGTGATATCACTTGTCTTTCTTGGTGTTTCAATTTGGGTGGCCAGCAGTGTATATATATATATATATATATATATATATATATATATACAATAGGTGTCCGGACTAAAGGTATCCAAAAGTCATGACTTATTTTTACAGATCTGCCCATTAGAATTTTAAAAAATTCTTTAAATAGAAAAAACATCTCACCAAGTTTTAACATCAGTCGTAGATTCTATGATACTATCATAGATTTCGATATGTGCAATTTTTGTAGCACAACAAACGTGTAAATGGTAACATAGTCCTCTCAAAGTGTTTCAGAGCATATCAGGAGTTATTACACGAATTGCTTGAATGATACACTTCTTCAACTGAATTTTTTGTTTATACACAACGGATTTAATGAATCCCCTAGCAAAAAAAGTCTAAGAACGCCTGATATGCTACGAAACACTTGGAGAGAACTGGATTACCATTTAGACGTTAGTAGTGCAACAAATCGAAATCTATGACTGATATTAAAACTTGGTGAGATGTTATTTCTATTTAAATAAATTTTTATAATTCTAAGGGGTAGTTCCGTAAAAATAAGTCATGACTTTTGGATACCTTTAGCGCGGACACCCTGTATATATAATTATATTCTGAACATTTCTAATTAGGGGGCCGTTCAAGGATTAAAAGAGCATTTAAGGCGGGGAGAGGGTTCAAGCTTTGCTTATATTTCCTGAGAAGAGGGAAGGGGCATCACAGCAATGCTTGTGTAAGACAAGAAATATGCAAGCAAGAGAGTGCACTACGATGGACTCCTGACTCCATCCACTACCCAGTCATCGGTATTTACATACTATTTACTTCCAAAGAATTAAAGGAACCTTTAGAACGCTGATGTCATTCTGACTGTCTTCAGTTATTGTTCAATGTATTTACCGTTAATGATGTAATATCCATAACCTTTTTCTTAGAAATGTGCCTTGAATTTAATGATTAAAAAAAATCATTTGGTCTACGAATTAACAAGAAATTTGTTTGATCTTAAGTAAGCAAAATGGGAGGGGAGTCGGGCATTCCCCCTCCCCCTTTTTTACATACAAGGGGAGGGAGGGGATATAAAACGACTAAAAGTATGATTATGTAACAATTAAAAGACCCCTCACGGTGATTGGAAATTGTTTGATTTGCTAGACATAATTCAGAAGATTTATCCGATTTCCTGAAAAAGGGTAAATAAAAGATCCAACAAGGATATTTTGTGACAAAAGGTTTGCTAATTTTGAAAGTTTCTGAAAAACTCCTCTAAATGGTCGAACAGGGTTCAAATTTAAGAAACTATCCATGAGAAATAAAGAGGAGAGATGACGTGACAGCACACACTAATTATCCTAGACATTTAATGAATTGTAATCACAAAAAAAATTTTAATAGAGCTAAATGCTTACAAGAACTTGGCTAACCAAATAATGCTTCTATGAGATAAATTGCAATGGTAATGATACAAAATACACTGGCGAAAAGTAATAGTCTCAATTGCATTTTCTTCAAACCCTCTTTCCAGAATCATCCGGATTCCTTCTGTTCCTGGACGAGTCATTCCATGTCAAATCAACACAGTGATCCGGAATGACCCCCTCAGAATTTGATGATTTTTGGCACACTTGCAGGTTTCATAGACATATGAAAAAAAATGTCAATTCTTAGTGATCTTACTTTATCGGTTCAAAAGTTATTAAATATTAAAATTTCAATTTTTTGCAAAAAAACACCACATATGTCAGTCTTAAAATAGCTGTAAAACAGTAACCATTTGAGGTACAGACCTGAACTTAGGCTCATTTTAAAGCTCTTTTCCAGGGCTTTCACATGATATGCAACATGATAGCATTTATAAAAAAATAATTTTTTTAAATCAATTTGAAATTTTAAAATTTTAATTTCTCAAAAAGCGACAATTTTAAAATTTTGAAAAAATTCTCAAAATAAGTTTATATTATCATCTAACAGCACCCAAAATCTTATTTTGGGATCTCTATGGGATCCTGAGATATAGGAGGTATAAAGTATGTATGGTTAGAGGAAAAATGCCAAATCTACCATATTATAGAGTTATATACAAAGAAATATAATTATAATATATAATTATACAACCATATGTAATTACATAGTAATATGTGATTAAAAATATATATAAATATAATAATTACATTTATAATCATGTATAATTTTATTATTTAATTCTTAATTTCATCTCCTTTACACTACTAAAAAGTGAAAAAAACATCAGATTTTAAAAAAATTTCCCTAAATTATAAGATACAATATATAACAATCTGAGAATGGAAGAAGCTGATTAGTGATTGACCTCTGATTTATTTCAGTGAAAGACATCACAGGTGCTAAAGTAAGTTTCCAAGAGACTGATGCTGAGTAATTTAAAGGAAGTATACAAATGCTTCCAGGAAAAGTTTCCAGGTATAAAAGTTAGGTTCTCTAAATTTGCAGAATTGCGGCCCAAACACTGTATTCTGCCTGGTCAGAGTAGCACCCACTCAGTTTGTGTATGTACTACTCACCAAAATGTGAAACTTATGGTTGAAAACAGCAAAATGAAATTAATCACAGACAACCAGATAAAAACATACCAGGACTGTTTGCAAATGATGGTCTGTAACCCACCGTCAATTAATTGTTTCTTCTCTAATTGTGTGTTATGTCCAGGAACAGAAGAAATCCGGATGATTCTGGAAAGAGGGTTTGAAGAAAATGCAATTGAGACTATTACTTTTCGCCAGTGGATCTCTGTTGATCGCTGTAACTTGGAAACAATCCAAATATCAATAGATTACTTCGTTGAAATTTTTTGTGAGAAACTCTCTGTTCTGCTTCATCATGACTTCATAGCAAAACAGCAAAATTCTTTTATGAGTGAGACTAAGGAAAATCTCTTAGATTCTGAGGTGGTGGTCCTTTGTGATTTTTCTGAGAATTATTCCTTCATATTACAGGACGAAGCACAATCTTACCACTGGACACGTAACCAGGCAACAGTGCATCCGTTTGTAGTGTATTTTAAAAAAGAAGATAAAAAAGAGCATTTCAGTTTCGTAATAATATCAGACTGCCTTGAGCACAACACTACTGCAGTCTATCTGTTTCAAACAAAACTAATCCAGTATCTGAAATCAATGTTTGAAACATTTCCAAAAAAATATACTATTTTTCAGATGGGTCAGCAGCCCAATACAAGAATAAAAAGAACTTTTTAAACCTGTGCCTTCACTACAAAGATTTTGGGGTTGAAGCTGAATGGCATTTTTCAGCCACTGCACATGGAAAAGGCCCATGTGATGGAGTGGGGGCACTGTAAAAAGATTGGCAGCCAGGGCTAGTCTGCAGCGACCTTATGAAGACCAAATACAGACTCCAAGACAACTCTTTGAATGGGCAAATCAGAATATTTCTAACAGATTTCACATATGTAAACCATGAAGAGTATATTCAAACAGAACAATTGGCACACCAGTACAGCAAAGCTGTAGCTATCCCAGGGACACAAAAGCTCCATGCCTTTGGACCCTCAAAGTGTACAACAAAAGTAACTGTAAAATCCTTTTCTTTTGCATCTACATCAACCATCTTTCCTGTAGCAAGTTATGGAAATAGGTTGGGCTTCAGTGACATGGGTGGATATGTGGTTGCAGTCTATGATGGCAAATGGTACCTAAGCTATGTTTTAGCTAAAAATGAAGATGTAAATGAAGTAAAGGCAACATTTCTCCATCCCCAAGGACCATCTCCTTCATTTTCATACCCTTCAAGACCTGATGTACTGTGGATTCCCTCTTCAAATGTGATCTGCAAGGTGAACCCCATCACACCAACTGGTTGAACATACAGTTTACAAGGTAACGAGGTGAGAAAGATTGAGGATATTGTGCAAGAGTTCATGACCTCCCAGAAATGAAGATATGATCGCTGTACATATGCTACTTCCATGTCTCTAAACTGGTAAACTCTATGCATGATTCCATAAATAAAATTATGATTTTGAGATAGACTGGATTTTCTAGAAAAGTGTTATATATATATATATTATATATGTATATAATTATATATATACTTATATAATTATAAATATAGTTATAATTACATATGATTGTATAATTATACATTATAATTATATTTATTTGTATATGTATATGGAAGATTTGGCACGTTTTACTCTACCCATGCATACTTTATACCTTCTATATCTAATGATCCCATAAAGATCCCAAAATAAGATTTTCGGTGCTGTTAGATAATGATATAAACTTATTTTGAGAATTTTTTCAAAATTTTAAAATTGTCGCTTTTTGAGAAATTTAAATTTTAAAATTTCAAATTGATTTAAAAAAATTATCTTTTTATAAATGCTATCATGTTGCATATCATGTGAAAGCCCTAAAATAGATCTTTAAAATGAGCCTAAGTTCAGGTCTGAACCTCAAATGGTCACTGTTTTACAGCCATTTTAAGACCGACATATGTGGTGTTTTTTTGCAAAAAATTTAAATTTTAATGTTTAATAACTATTGAACCGATAAAGTAAGACCACAAAGAATTGACATTTTTTCATATGTCCATGAAACCTGCAAGTGTGCCAAAAATCGTCAAAATCTGGGAGGGTCATTCCGGATTTTGCAAAAAATTGTGTTGATTTGACATGGAATGACCCTATAAAGTTATATATGTTAATATAAAGTGATTAATTCTTAAGTGCAGTAAAGATATGCGTACCCCTTGCCACGCTTTGGCGAAGTTTTCAAAATTTTCCAGAATCATACTGAAAGACGATGGTAACGGCAACATAGCAAAGAACAAAATGTTGTGTATATACAGAATATACAGTCAGTTTTAGTCATCTTCCTGCATACGAACCTGTCTGTAGTAACCGTCGTCTAAAATGTTCAATTTTGGCGAATTTTGAAAATTTCGCTAAACCATGCTAAAGGGTACCCGCTTGTTTACTATTAATAATTCTTATATTCAGTCACCTTGACATATGAAGTTAATATAGAAGTTTCTAAATTTATAAATTTAAAAGTATAGAATTTACTTAAAATCTTATAATTTTTTAAAAAATAAGATTAACATAAATTACTAGATGTTTACCCGTTGTTGTCTGGGTATTTATTTATCCCAATTTCTTATTAGACAGGAAAAAGAATGAATTCTACCAATACTGTAAATCGAAGTAATTTTATTTACATTAAATCACTGTCCCTGTGACTTGTTGATCATGATCGAGAACACAAGTCTCACTGGAAATTGCAATCTCTTAAAGTTAAAAGGGAGATCCGCCGGAATGAGTGGTGTATGTGTGATAAAACCCTTCACCCTCTCCCTTTCCTGTTGAGATAGTCGCTGCAATTACACTGGCCAGCATCTTCTTTACAACCAGCCTTGTGCCAGCCTTATCTTAAAATGTTTGTAACCAGGGTGTATAAACATTTTTTCTTTTTAAATAGAAAAAAAATTGGATTCTTTTTATTTAAACCAGATATTTTTTAAATCACGATTTTTTTAAATTTCTATTTTATATACTATACAAACTACTTTTTATATATTATGTAATTGTGTATTTTATATGTTATGTAAATTATATACTATACAACTATATAACTTATACATAAATAGGAAGTAAACATTTTCTAATTGGAACATTGCTGATCATTGTCAAAAAATTTCTTTAAATAAATTTAAAACAAAAATAGAAATAAAAGAAAAACAACTGATAACAAAATGTTTTCAAACTAAAAATCAAAAGATTAAATAATTAATTTCATTTCGTTGTCTACATTTATCAAAATATTAAAAATTAGTTAGTTTTATGTAAAGATTTAAACAAACTGAAGGCACAACAGTCCGAATGTTGACCAAGACGCACAGTGCCCATCTGTGTTTCATGACCATGGGCTTGGAATGCCAAACAGCATATGTCTTGGTCAGGTGGTCAACCTGACGTGGGACCCTCAGAGTTACTTCCCAAGTATTCTTGGTCCTCATTTTATCAACCCACTCAAGGGATGAAAGGCCGAGTCGACCTTACAAAGTCACAGGATTGAACACTGGACCTTTCGTGTGGCAGCTTGAAGCTTTTAACCACTATAACACTGGGCGTTAAAGATTTAAACGTAATCACTAATTTAGCGGCCTTTTCTACACCTACTTGGTTTCACAATTTGCTCTGTATGAATCAAAAAGTGGAAAACATCCTCTCTATCCCAGTAGTTGTTTCTTTTGCAATATATAACATCTGTATTATTTCAAACTTTATCATATCCATACACTTCTTTAGGATTTAATGATTTTAAAGCTTTTTTATCAAACAAAGTTTCATTAAAAGGAGGAGTTAGCACAATGAATTTTAGTAAAATATTTAATATGGAGATATCTCCAAACTTCTCTTTAAAAAAGTTTAAACTTGGTATTTTCTATTTATTGTTAAACATTCCACTTCATAATTAGTATCCAAGAGTGCTTAGGATTGGTTGTCTGATTCTCAGAATCAAATCTGGCCAATTAAAATAAAGTAGACCAATACATACAATGGAAAATTTTCCAAAATGCAAATGAGTTGTACAGAGAGTAAGTTGAATTATATGAATGAGATGTTAGATATACATAAAAGTATCCTATCTTTCCTGTTTATATTTAAATTTAATACTCTTAGGAAAATATACAAAATAATGTTCAATGTAATGCATGAAATAATTTTGATTAAAATCAGATTTTTTTTTAAATCATTCGATTTAAATCATGATTTTAATCACTGATTTTAGTCATTTGATTAAAATCATTTACACCCTATTTCTAACAAAAAAATCTATAGAATATATGATGCAGAGAGAATTAAGCATTATGTACAGAAAAAAAAAAAGGAAGCATTTACAATTACATTTTTGAAGTGTTGAATAACTTATTTTTACTTTTAATATGAATTTAATTGTAAAGATCAAGTATTATTTTTAAATCATCCACTTTGAAATACATTGATTTAAAAGTTTAAAAAGCTTAAAAGTCCTTTACGCGAAAAATTTGAATACTTATTTAGATTTACTTATCAGTTTTGTATGAAATTAACAGTGTATTTGGATTTCACTGTACATAAAGAAATTTAATGCACGTAAATGATGGTTCATAAACTTTGATAAGCTTTTAGATGATTTAATAATTTTAAGTATTGAATTAAATTAAAAAAATTCCTTACACATTAATGTAAGGAAAATCACTGCATATTTTATGTCCTCAAATTTGATGATTATATTTTAGAAGTGGCTCCTTTCTTTATTGATTATTTTAGAAACAAGTTGTAGGATGTATGATAGAAACTGCTGTAGCAAAATAATAAATTTAAAATAAAATTAATTTATTTGAAAGAAATAAATAAAGATAACTGCGAAAATAAACATGTACATACTTCAAGATAAAGACACATAAAGGTCCAAAAATAATGAAACAATAAATAAAAGTACATAAAATTAAAATGTTTGTAGGAAGATTATTTCATCATTTATAAAAATTTTTTTTAAAAAGTGATGAAAGCATAAAAAATTAAATTTTAGAAGAAAAATTAAAATTTTAAATATTTAAAGTTACATAAATCAATTTATAAAACTGAGAACAAGATTGAAATATTTTAGGAAAAAGTACAAAATTAACTAAAAACATAAATTATGAATTTTCATCTAAAAGAATAACAATTTTAAAAAATACTGACCTAAGTGAACTGATGTACCAGTTGCACTCAGGTGTGGCATAAGACCCATAATCTACATATGAATAATTAGGGATAATCTATCTTCATCCTAATTGTAATCATTGAAGAGGGAGAAAATGAAATGTTCTGAAAAGAATTTAAAATTTTTTTCATTGGCGTAATGTATAATTCCTTCGGTGAAGCTAATTTAGATTTCTGTTGGCTGAAAACACCTATATTATTAAAATAGAAATTCATTTAGTTGAAAGTGAAAAAACAAAGTGATATTTCACAGAAATAATCACTAAACTTTGGTTACATAAGCACAAAACTTAACTGCTTCAGGTTTGCAACCTATTAAACCATTAAACTGAATAAAAATATTTATAATAAACATTACAACCAAGAGAAGAATAGCATAAACAAAGGAGCCACTTCTAAAATATAATCATCAAATTTGAGGCCATAAAATATCCAGTGATTTTCCTTACATTAATGTGTTAGGAGTTTTTTTTTATTTAATTCAATACTTAAAATTATTAAATCATCTAAAGCTTATCAAGGTTAATGAACCATCATTTACGTGCATTAAATTTCTTTATGTACAGTGAAATCCAAATACACTGTTAATTTCATACAAAACTGATAAGTAAATCTAAATAAATATTCAAATTTTTCACGTAAAGGATGTCCTTGCCCCAAACTTGGTGAGTTGATGGAACTTGGCACCATGAGCAATAATCTGCAGTTTACTCATTGTATTCTTCTATCAGAGAAATGTTTTACTTATTGTTTCAGAAATATTTTTTTAATGTTGTTTCTGTATTCATTTAGTATCAAAGTTTCTGATGACAAGATTTAATAAATAAAATTCATGTTCATCAGTTATTGTAACAAAGATAACAAAAGCAGCTGTGACTGCAATACTCCTAAATACAGTGAAACTTCTGTAGCTGTCCACCCCTCTAAAGGGCCATATTTTTTTCAGAACCAATTATATTCCCCATAGAGCACACCATATTAGAAATGGGGTGTAAATGATTTTAATCAAATGACTAAAATCAATGATTAAAATCATGATTTAAATCGAATGATTTTTTTAAAAAATCTGATTTTAATCAAAATTATTTCATGCATTACATTGAACATTATTTTGTATATTTTTCTAAGGGTATTAAATTTAAATATAAACAGGAAAGATAGGATACTTTTATGTATATCTAACATCTCATTCATATAATTCAACTTACTCTCTCTACAAATCATTTGCATTTTGGAAAATTTTCCATTGTATGTATTGGTCTACTTAATTTTAATTGGCCAGATTTGATTCTGAGAATCAGACAGCCAATCCTAAGCACTCTTGGATACTAATTATGAAGTGGAATGTTTAACAATAAATAGAAAATACCAAGCTTTAAACTTTTTTAAAGAGAAGTTTGGAGATATCTCCATATTAAATATTTTACTAAAATTCATTGTGCTATCTCCTCCTTTTAATGAAACTTTGTTTGATAAAAAAGCTTTAAAATCATTAAATCCTAAAGAAGTGTATGGATATGATAAAGTCTGAAATAATACAGATGTTATATATTGCAAAAGAAACAACTACTGGGATAGAGAGGATGTTTTCCACTTTTTGATTCATACAGAGCAAATTGTGAAACCAAGTAGGTGTAGAAAAGGCCGCTAAATTAGTGTTTACGTTTAAATCTTTAACGCCCAGTGTTATAGTGGTTAAAAGCTTCAAGCTGCCACACCAAAGGTCCAGTGTTCAATCCTGTGACTTTGTAAGGTCGACTCGGCCTTTCATCCCTTGAGTGGGTTGATAAAATGAGGACCAAGAATACTTGGGAAGTAACTCTGGGGGGCCCCACATCAGGTTGACCACATGACTAAGACATATGCTGTTTGGCATCCCAAGCCCATGGTCATGAAAGCACAGATGGGCACTGCAGGTATTGGTCAAATTTTGGACTGTTCTGCCTTGAGTTTGTTTAAATCGTTACATAAAACTAACTAATTTTTAATATTTTGATAAATGTAGATAACGAAATGAAATTAATTATTTACTTTCTTGAATTTTAGTTAGAAAACATTTTGTTATTGGCTGTTTTTCTTTTATTTCTATTTTTGTTTTAATTTATTTAAAGAAATTTTTTGACAATGATCAACAATGTTTCAATTTGAAAATGTTTACTTCCTATTTTCTGCATTAGTTATATAGTTGTATAGCATATAATTTTAAATATATGGTTTATATATAATAGTTTATATCATATAAAATTAAAATTTTAAAAAATCACAATTTAAAAAATATCTGGTTTAAATAAAAAGTATCCAATTTTTTTTCTATTTAAAAATAAAAATCTTTATACACAATGGTTACAAACATTTTAAGATAAGACTGGCACGAGGCTATGTGTAAAGAAGATGGTGGCCAGTGAAACTGCAGCAGCTATCTTAACAGAAAAGGCAGAGGGTGAAAGAGTTTTTATCCCACAGACACCACTCATTCCGAAGGATCTCCCTTTTAACTTTAAGAGATTGCAATTTCCAGTGAGACTTGTGTTCTCGATCATGATCAACAAGTCACAGGGACAGTGATTTAAGTACTGCGGAGTGGATTGGAGATCGCCATATTTCTCTCACAGACAACTTTACGTTTCTTGCTCAAGGGTGGGTTCACCTAAGAATTTTTTTATTCTTCCTCCTGGACGGGAAACTAAAAATGTTGTTTTTAATCAAGTTTTTAGGTCAATTAATATTATAGTGAATTTGTAATTTTACTTTATAATTTGTATACTGTACATATACATTTAAATAACTGTAAATAAAATTACTTCAATTTTACAGTATAGGTAGAATTCATTCCTTTTCCTGTCTAATAGGAAATTAGGATAAATATAAACAGCTAGTAATTTATATTAATCTCGTTTTTAAAAAATTATAAGAATTTAAGTCAATTCTACTTTAAAAATTAAAAACTTTTATATAAACTTAATATGTCAAGATAACAGAATATAAGAATTGGTAATAGTAAACAAGTAGGTACCCCTTAGCATAATTTAGCGAAGTTTTCAAAATTCACCAAAATCGCACTTACAGACGACGGTTACTACATAGTAGTTCATATGCAGGAAAATGACTAAAACTGAATCTATATTCTGTACGTACACATCATTTTGCTTTTTGCTATGTTGCCATTACCGTCGTCTTTCATTGTGATTTTGGCAAATTTTGAAAACTTCGCCAAACCTGGCAGGGAAGTGCGTCTAACACATCTGTACCCTGAAAACTACATACCATGCCTCAACATGCTCCCATTTAACAGTTTAATAGTTTAAATATTGTGTTAGTATTTGCCTTCACCCACAGAAAAATAGCATAAAATGCAAAAATCATAAATATCATTTTCAACATCTTAACAAAACAGTTCTGTCATACAACAGAGAAAAATACCAGTAAATAAAACTTACTTTAACAGCTGTTCATTTTTCTAGCATCAAGATCAATCCATCCGGGATCGATTTTTAAAATGTTCGAATGTTTCTCGCCAAGGACACCACCTTTTTACATAATTTAATTAAGATTATCCAGAATTCAAGGAAATACACAACATAAACTTCATACTCAGGATATACCGTTGCCACTGACGATTATAAATAGGGGTTAGTGACTGACAAATAATGGAATTCGGTTACCTGTGATTATAAACTGTTATCTGCTACCAAAATCATGGTCTGAGTAAAATGTATTTCATAGTTCCTAGCGAAGGGGGAGGGGGGAGTCGCAGTCCCCCAATTTACCTCCAACCGGATCTTGTTATGACCTAAAGATGGAAACCTTTAGTGAACGCTATGTTAAGAAATGTGAGAAAGGCAGATCGGATAAATACGGCAGTCAGAGCATATGGTTTAGTCAAACTACTTGGGCGAGAGATGGAACGGGCAAGTGACACATGGACATGGACAAAAAGCTTTCGTGTGTTTCCAAATGGGGCTCAGTAAGCCCTTTACCCTCGGTATGGATATGGGAAGCACTGAAGCTTGTCACGCATGGTCCAAGAAAAAGTAAATCAAGTTAAAAAAAAAAGGTTAAGTTACAAAATAAATTAAAGAAGTTACAAAAATAAAAATAAAAACATTAGAATTTAGTAAGTTAAAGTTAACACAAAATTAAATCAGCAAAACTTGTCAAAATAAAATGTTCCAATATAAGATAAGTTAAAAAGCAAATTATAAAGATTAAACTCTCAAAGTCGAAGACGAGCGTCAGAGGACCGCGAGCAGCAAAGATATTAAACGCTGGGATCAATCCCAGGATGGGAAAGAACTATCAAGCAACCCGTGCTTGAAAACAGGCCGAAAAAGAAACTAAGATGATCAATTTGTATTACAGAGGTTAAAAAAGATCACGCTTAACTACTGGTCGAGCAAAATGTGTCCCGCAACTCTCATGTCATCATCGAGTAGTACATTTATGTAAGTGGAAACAGCTAGATCCAGATCGTAGTTGAGCATATAATGGCGGTCAATAAAGTTTGTGTTCTATTGCTATCGTGCCCTGTCTTCATTTACTTGCAGACCAGTAACTTCCATTATGTGCTAGGAACGTTACATGGTGTCAGAAGATGGAACTAGAATGATATACCCCCCCCCCCCCCAATGACGATTTTGGCGATTTTTTTTGTCGCCAAGCAGAACGTGTGTCTTTAAAACGGGAAATTCCGGGAAGTTCCAAAAATATGCATTTTTATACTGTACAACCACAGAAAAGCACCAAAACACACATAAATACATAAAATAAAAGCTGAAAAATAATAAGAAATTTGTTAGGTGGGGTGGATGCTGCTCCCCCCCCCCCCCAGGGACGCGCCGTCCATATGGGCAAGGTCGTGCGGCACACAACGGCGCCAAAGCGTGAAAGGCGCCGTCAAGTTAAATTTAAACATTTTTTGAAACTCTATTACAACAAATTTACATAAAACCAAAGATTATTTATCTATACCAGAGGTGACATTTTATTATCTGCCATTTACCAATACTGACCGGCGAGAACGGTGGTGAAATTATACTGCTCCTCTACCTAGTTTTCAGGTTTAAGCTTGCAAAATGTTGGTGTTAAGGCCCCAACTCATGCGGGCTCAACTCATGTACGCCGCAACCTAAGTGTGTAAAAGGGTGTGGCTGGTAGCGTCCCCACGCTGAACTTAAAAAGTGTAGTATATGATTTTGTGGAGCAATGGACACCAGAGTGTTCGCTTAGCTCAGTGCTGTGTTTGATAATAAATATTTCTTGTGAGTGAAATTAGTGTTACAGTCTATTTCTTGTATAAACTGTGTTTGAGAGTGTTAATTAATATAATCAGTTGGGTTTATTTAAACGCTTTCGTGGTCAGTGCAGGTTCATTAATTTTTTTAATTTTGTCGTGAGCGGTGAGCCGGTGGCGTGATTTTTTATAAGGATGATTGATTGTGAAAAATCATTTAAAAATAAGGTAAGTGATTAACAAATCAGCTTTACATAAATTTAAGACTACAGGAGAAAAACAAGAATGTCACAAAATATCGAAAATTGAGTTAATGCCGTCATCTAGTAGAAAAGTATTGTGATAGCGTGGGAATAGCGCCTTCGACAATGTGCCAGAAGTGAAACTCTGGTCAAGAAAGGGTTTGTCCCCAAACGATTTGTGGGGATGAAAAGACAATTTCATGCCACGTCACGCTCGGCGCGACCGGTTTGACAGCGTCTTAGGAAGTCGCCTGGCTGTGGAAAAAGGCTCCCCGCCGGAAGTGTTGACGTCACCAGGAAACAGTTCAGCGAGGGAGCAAGGTTTTAAAAAGGGACTGCAAGCCCTTTAAGGGGGCTTTTGCTGAGAGATTTGGAGAGGCGTTGGTCGTCGGACTTTTAGAGGACTGACGTGATCTCGTCAGCGGGCTACGTGGATCGACAGGACAGTCGAAGCGTGTGCGTTTTTGATTTTCGGCTGTGGGCTGTGTAAACCGCAAGGCAGATTGAATTTGCGTATTGTAATGACTTATGTACAGTTGCATTTCTATGTGAACATATCAAGAAAAGAATAAAGTGTTTTTGTAACACTAAACACCTCTTTTCGAGTCACTTCTTGGGTTGTGGAAATAGTCTCGGCCAGTCGACGCCGGGAGAGTTAGCAGGTGATCGCCCGGGGCATAGCAGTGAAGAGCCATCCTTGGAGCCATCACAGTATCTATATTTTTATTATTCAGGCACCTCAGAGTACTGGACAGAGGCACCTCCTTTTGAACTAGGTAATTAATTTTTTTTTTAACATTCCCTCTTTTGGGGGTGGAAAAATATTCAAGTTTATTGTACATCATTTTTCATAAAAATGCATTTTCCGTTAGAATCGCTTCAAAAACTGAATACAGATACCTTTATTTTATGAATAAAAATTGATTCACTTTATTTTTATACAGGGTTGATAAAAATCACGATTTAAAAAAATCAAAAATCAACAATTTAAAAAAAAAATCATTTTACGATTTTTTAGATAATTTTTAACTGATTTAAATCATCTCAACCCTGTTTTGATACATATAGTGTTTAAGAATCCTTGGAAGTTCTAAACTTTAAAATGGATGTTTCTCGTTATTGATATTATGTGACATTACGTCATTTTCCCCTGTAGTTTTTAATAATAATGTTTTTAAAAAATTGCATAGTTTTAATTATACATTCAGTTTTTCTAATTTTAAATACTTAACGAAATCTGGCGTTATAATATTTCAGTACTGTTATGGCAAAACACGCTATTTGCTTTTTTTACAAAATGTAAGTACTTCTTCACATTAAATAGTCACAAATAGGGTAAGTATAGTGAATTTAGTTGTAAAAAATGAAAATTAAAAATCACTATGTACTATTTAAGCGACGTTTTAAATTAAAATGGCAAAATACTTATAAGTACATTTTGTAACAAAGGCAGATAACATGTTTTGCTATAAATAACAACTGAATTACAAAATTTTATAATTTGAATTTTCTTTAATAATTTTTTTATACAAAACAAAAAAACTTTGTGTTTCTTAACGTTTTATTGATTTTATTTAAATGGCCAGAGAAGAAAAGAAATTGTCTGGTTATCAAAACTTGCTTAACAAGCGAAAACGGGAGGAAGACTTGGAGAAGAACAATTTAAAAATTACCAACTTTTTTCGGAAGCCCACAGATTTTCAAGACAGTACTGCTACTGAGAAGTATAACAGTGGTTTTCCAACTCCATCAATATCGAAGTTACCATCCGAATTAGGAAAACAAGCCAATGGCGATTCAAGTTCTGATACGTTTCACTCGGTACCATCATGTTCGAGTTAGCAAGACGAATCATCCAAAGACACGAATTCGCCTCTCTCTAACGATCCAGGTCTTTGGCCGAGTATATTATCTCCAGCCCAGGTGCAAGAACTAGTCGGAAAAGCTCCTATGTATTTTCAAAATAAAACTATGTATCCTAAAGACAAAAGTGGAAGTAAGTTTTCGGATGTATATTTCACTCGAATTCTGTCAAATGGTGAAAAGGTTCAGCGAGATTGGTTACTGTATTCTATCAAGAAAAATGTAGTTTTTTGTTTCTGTTGTAAGATATTCAATGACACCAGTAATCCATTGACCTTTAAAAATACTAAATTAAATAATCAAGACGGTTTTAATGATTGGTATCACTTAAGTGAACATTTAAAAATTCACGAAAAAAGTAAATCTCATTTTCAAAATTTACGTTTCTGGTCAGACTTACTGGAAAGATTAAAAGAGAATCGAACTGTAGATTCCGACAGGGCCACCCAGAGGGGGGGGGGAGGGCAACTGGGGCACTTTGCCCCAGGCCCCCAACTGCCGGAGGGGCCCCAAAAAAATTTTAAAAAATTATTTATTAGATCTCCTCCGAAAGAAAATTCTGAAACTTGTACCGTACTTCAAAATTCAAAATAATCTCCTGAAAAAAGGGGCCCACCCCAAAAAAATAAATTATTCGATTAATCAGATTTCTTGGGGCCCCCAACAGAAGTTTGTCCCAGGCCCCGTAAAGTCTCTGGGTGGCCCTGGATTCCGAAATGCAAATTTTTTTTTTTAAATGAAACTAAACACTGGTGGAGTGTCTTTGAAAGAATAATTTATACACTTCAATTTTTAGCTGAACAAAACTTAGCTTTTCGTCGTCCTAGTAATAAATTTGAAAGAAATAATAGAAATTTCCTAAAATGTGTAGAAATGATAGCAAAATTTGATCCAGTTATGTCTGTACATATTAATAGATCTTAAAAAAGTATGCCACTTTATCTTGGAGATAAAATTCAAAATGAAACGATAAAATTATTAGGTGATAATATAAGAAATAATTTAAATGAAGTTAAGAAAGTAAAGTACTTTTCTATATTACTTGATTGTACTCCGGATGTAAACAACCAGGAGCAAATTTCTGTTTGCATTAGATATGTTAATTTAAAAAACAATGAATTTAGTGTTGAAGAGCGTTTTTTTATCATTTCGTCCTGTAAGTGATACAACAGGTGAAGGTTTAACCAACTTTTTACTCAAAACTTCAGAAGATTATGGTTGAGACATTTATAATATGCGCGGACAAGGATATGACAATAGTTCGAATATGAAGAGTAAACATCAAGGTGTACAAAAAAGAATTTTAGACATTAATTCACGAGCAATATTTGTACCTTGCTGTAACCACAGTTTGAACCTTGTTATAAACGATGCTGTAAAATCCAATATGTTCAGTATAAATTTTTTCTCGCTTGTTCAAGAGTTATAATTTTTTTCTGCCTCAACCAATCGGTGGTCTGTTTTGAAAAGTAATGTTTCAAATTTAACGTTAAAACCTTTGTCGGATACCAGATGGTCTAGCATAATTGATGCAATAACACCTCTAAGATTCCAGTTGGGCGAAATTTACAATGCTCTTTGCCTGGAACAAATTTCAATAACAATACAAAACATTTGGCCATTGCTCTAGTTAAAAAAATTAAAAATTATGAGTTTATGTGTGTGTTAGTCTTGTGGTACAGAATACTAAGTAAAGTTGATATTGTTACCAAGATTCTGCAAACATAAAAATTTGATATTTCGCCGGCTTGCGAAAATTTGAACAACCTGAATGCCTTTTTAAAGGAATATCGTTCAGATAAAGGGTTTAGAAACATGCTCGTAGATACCAAAGAATTAGCATCTTGATTGGAAATAGATGCGAAATTCAAATATTCAGAAATTTTAAGACCACGAAAGGTAAAAAAACAATTTTCCTACGAAAGTGCAGATCAGCCAATTGAAAACCCAGAATTAAAATTTAAAATCAATTGTTTCTTTGCAGTGTTAGACATTAATCTTTCATCTGTTAATGAAAGATTTGAGCTATTATCCTCTCATTCTGATGTTTTTAAATTTTTGTGGAATATTGAGGATTTTGGCAAGTGTTCTGACTAAGACCAATTTAATTTTTGTAGAAAGCTTGATGAAGCTTTAACCGACAAAGATCGAAACGAAACAGATATAGACGGGACAGAACTTTTACATGAATTACAATTTCTGCAAAATTGCGATAAAAATGTGACGTCGTCTGTACTAGAAACACTCAATTACATTATGATAATTTAACTCATTCATTCCCAAACATTACTATTGCATTACGTATATTATTAACTATACCAATTTCTGTAGCTACAGCTGAGAGATCATTCTCTAAATTAAAATTAATTAAGGATTACTTACGATCTAGAATGGGCCAGGAGCGGTTACAAAATCTTGCTATCATTTCTATAGAGTCTGACTTCTTAAAGCAGCTAAATATCGAAAATTTTACTAACGAATTTGCCAAAAGTAAAGCTAGAAAAGTGCAATTTCTATAAGATATTTCAGTCTTTTTCCATCAAATGTGTCTATTTAAAAAAGTGGGCAATCTAAATATATTTTATTTGACCTTTTGTTTTTTAATAATTTGGAATACATGTTTTATAACTTTAACACTGTTCTTTAGTTACTGTGCAGTAAAAATTTTAATAACACTTTTTTGTGTGTGTACTCACTGTTTGCCTCAAATAAAAAATGCATAAGAGCAACAAGTATTTAGTATTAATTCTGTAACGATTACTTACGTTAAATTTTAACAATCATCAAATTAGTGTCTTTTTTCAAATCATGTAAAAAGTCAAAGGGCTAACGAAGACAAAAACTTAACGGAGGTTAAAATTCAACGTAATCATACTTTTGGCTCAATAAAGGCGCTTATCAGTATTTCGCACGACGGCGCAGAAGATGCTTGGCGAGTCCCTGCCCCCCCCCCCCCCCAACCCCCGCGAAAAAAGTTAGTATAGTTGAACTAATAATAATTAATTTAAAACAACATAAAATACATCTTGTTTAAATATATATTTCTTAATTAAACATAAATTAAAGCACAAATACAATAGAAAAAATACATGTTGGCAATAGAATTTTTTAAAAAAGTATCTATACCGAAATTTTGAACTCCCCCTAGTTAATCCCCGAAATAATTTCAATAAATTTTTTAAAACAATCTACATTTGCCGCTAAACATGACTTCCAAAAAATGTGCATCGCTAGGTAGAATTTAAAATCTGCCTTACGATTGTACGTAGGCAACGTTGCTTTTACATGCCTCCACGTACTTTCAATTGTATTCGTGTGACACCCAGTATCGGGGTCAACGATTGTAAGCTTATGGTTTACTTTAAGGTGGCCAAATCCCTCCTGCTCGAGACAGTTGTAACTTTTCCAGCAATCGGAATACACTGAAGTCCCTGGCAATATCCAATCTTTTTTAACCCCCAACAAAGTCTCCTGAGTCATATCATGCACAGCAACTAAAAAAACCCTCCCGGAATCCCTCTCAACCCCTCCAAACACCCAATGGCCCTGAAACCCTATGTCCCTTATGATACTTTCATTTCCCAAATTTTGACTCATCAATTTCAACGACCTTACCCTCCCCCCCCATACTTTCTCGGAAGACAATTCAATATAATCCAAAACAGTCTCATTAATAAATTGTCTCCAATCAGCCAAAGTAGTCTTTGCAAAAGAATATTCCTCCATAATTCGCCCAGTTGTTGTACCCCTCAAAATCTCATAAGTAATATATAAAACCTCAAATAACTTTAATTTAGAATTAGAAAACCACAAACCATGTCGAATAGATTTCTCAGTGTTACATTGCTTCCCCAATAACTTTCCTACAAACAAATGTAAAACCATCAGAATAAGAACTTTTAACTTTAATCATAATGTGTGACCCACATTTTTTGCAATTCGCTCTCTTTAACAACCCAACCTCCGTCAAGAAAATAAATAGCAACTGTGTAATATTTTGACGGAGCATTAGACCAAAGTAAAAACCGGCAACACTACAGCCAAAACAAAGGGCGCCAGATTTTGCGAGAAATCTCTTGGGGGGAGATATCATACTTGTACCGTCAGAAGATATATTTGATAATATTAGTTGATATTTGCTGATAAAATTTCTTTGGTACGAATAAAATGCCGGTTGATTCAGATGCTGAGAATACTCGCCTTCCCCACAAATTACAAGTGACGGAGGATGGAATGGCTATTAAATGGAAGCTATGGAAACAGACATTTGAATTTTATGCAACAGCTACACAGCAATCAACTAAATCGCCAGAGGTGCAAGCCGCTACATTTATGTCTGCCATAGGACCGGAAGCAACAGTTATCTATAATACATTTGATCTGAGTGTCGTTGACAGAAATGACTTGGTGAAAATAAAGGAAAGGTTTGATAACTTTTTCTCACCTAAACCTAATAAAACGTACATTCGCTACTTATTCTTCCACTTAATGCAAGGTAAGCAAGAAACTTTTGACTCATATTTCACAAAGTTGAAAACTAAAATTGTTGATTGTTCTTTTGGAACTTTACAAGATAGCTTGTTACGGGATCAAATTATTAAAGGAATTAATTCTGATAAAGTCCGTGAATTATTATTAGCAGAAAGAGAACTTACCCTAAAAAAAACTATTGCTATTTGCAGAGCTAGTGAACAAGCCACTACGCAATTAAAAGAAATGAATAATGTAACTGCTAAGAATGAGAAGGAAATTCTTGCTGTAGTTAACTCAAAATCAAAGCAGCAGAACTATTATTCTAATTCAAAAATTGATTATAAGAAGTGCAATAAATTATGTTGGCGTTGTGGTTTAGCGCATGAATTTAAAAATTGTCCTGCTTTTAACGTTATATGCGAAAGTTGTTTAAAAAAAATGACATTATGCTCATCAGTGTAAAGCAAAATGGAAACAAGGGAAATCAAGTAATTATTCTAATAGAAAAAAAATGCAAGAGGTTAAAGGATGTTCTCATAAAGATTTAAATTTTGAAACCTTAAATATTGGTGAATTGGCAGACCAATCTAAAAAAAATGCTTGGTTTTCTTCAGTAATTTTTGATAATGGGGTTAAGGTTAAATTCAAACTCCATACAGGTGCAGAAGGAAATGTTATTACAAAAGAGGCTTTTAAAAAGTTATCGTTACCACTTGTTAAATCTTCGGTACAAAGATTAAAGTCATTTAATAATGAATACACCCCGGTGCAAGTTGAGGTAATTGCAAAGTGTACTATTGAAAATAAGCCAACAAACCTAAAATTATTAGTAGTTGATGATAATTATAACTGCATACTATGGTGTAAAACGTGTGAAAATTTGGGGTGAATAAAAAGAAATGATGTTATGAAATTAAATACAGTTTTTGAGAAAATTCCAAGCAAAATATTTGAAGGGATTGGACGTATTAAAGATTTTGAATATGATATTGAATTTGAAAATAATGCATGCTTTTCTATTCATCCACCCAGAAGAATACCATATGCTTTACATGATGTTGTTAAAAAAGAAATTGAATTGATGATTAAAATGAACATTTTAAAGCCTGTTACGAAACCAACCCCTGCTGTAAGTCCATTAGTAATTGTTAAATCTGGGAATCGTGTTCGCTTATGCTCAAACCCTACAGATATTAACAAAGTGATTAAGCGAAAGCATTTTCCGCTTAAGAGAGTAGAAGATATTGCGGCACGAATAGGTAAAGCCAAATTTTTCACTCTTCTGGACGCAAAGAGGGGTTTTTGGCAACTCAGAGTTTCGAAGCGAACTTCTCATTATGTAACAATGAATTCCCCATGGGGTCGTTTTTCCTTTCTGAGAGTTCCATTCGGGCTTGCCTCAGTCCCTGAAATATTTCAACAAGTGATGCAGAATATATTGAAGGGTTTTAAAAATGTAGAATGTTCAATGGATGATATTTTGTTATGGGCTAATACTGAGGAAGACTTGTCTGATTTGACTAACAGAGTTATTAAGAGACTCTTAGATTATGGTGTACGTTTGAATAAAGAAAAATGTGAATTTGGAAAAACGAAAATTAAATTTTTGGGCCATGTGTTTACTTCTAGTGGTATTGAAATTGATCCCTCAAAAGTAAAAGCTATTGAAAAGTTGAAAATTCCTACTAGTTTAGCCGAGTTGCAAAGATTTTTGGATATGGTGACCTACGTTTCTAAATTCATTCCAAACTACTCTGAGATATCAGAGCCATTACGTAAGCTCCTTCAAAAAGATGTGTTATTTGAATGGTCTAGAGATCAAGAAAATTCTTTTGTTAAACTTAAGGAAGCACTACAAAATGCTCCTAAATTAGCTTACTATCATGTCAACAAACCAGTAGTAGTTTCGGTTGATGCCATTTCTCATGCAATAGGGGCAGTTCTATTACTGGAAGGTAGACCTATTGTTTATTCAACTAAATCCTTGACACCTACCCAACAGTGTTACCCGCAGATTGAAAAAGAAGCCTTAACTATTCGTCATGGTTGTAAGAAATTCCATGATTATATTTATGGAAAATCGGCAATAATTGAAACTGATCATAAACCATTAGAGGCTATGTCTAGGAAACCGCTGCATTCTGCACCACCGCGTTTAAAACGCCTGTTATTTGAGGTACTTCAGTATTCTCCGAAGATAATCTATAAACGTGGAGTAGATATACCTGTACCTGATGCTCTGAGTCGTGATTGTGAAGCTGATACTTTTGAAGAATGCTTAGAGAATGAAGTTTTTGAAGTTGCTTTAGATGTCCCTTTTCCGATGTCAATATACCCTGAAATTTTGTCTGCAATCACTGAGGATGAAGAATTGCAACAGTTGAAGTGTATAATTGTTAATGGATGGCCAGATACTATCCAAGAGGTTCCCAAAGAGCTTCGTAAATATTGGAATTATAGAGAGGAACTGTCAGTATATGAAAACCTCCTATTCAAAGCTGAACGATTTATTGTTCCACGAAGCCTCCGACATCAATACTTAAGACTTATCCATCAAGGACATCTGGGAACTAATCTTTCACTTCGTAGTGCACGTGAAATCGTATTTTGGCATGGAATGTCACGTGATATTGAAGCTTATGTACAACAGTGTCCGGTGTGTCAGCAAACATCTCGAGCTCCTAATACTGAGCCGTTATTGATGAAACCGGTTCCTTGTTTTCCTTGGCAAAGAGTTGCATCTGATTTATTTGAATTTGCAGGGAAAACTTATTGTCTTGTAGCTGACAGCTATTGTGGTTATTTTGACTTCAAACAGTTAAATTATCCTACATCGTATTCGGTAATTGAATTCCTGAAAGACTGTTTTGCAGTACATGGTATACCAGATATTTTAGAATCTGATAATGGGCCCCAATACAGTTCAGAAGCTTTCCGCAAATTTGCTCATAACTGGAAAATTAGGCATCAGACATCTAGCCCACACTATCCAAAGTCCAATGGGTTAGCTGAACGGTATGTTCAAGAAGCAAAATTGTTATTGAAAAGATGTAAAGTTGAACACATAGATTACAGACCGGCACTCTTGAATTCGAGAAATACTCCTCGCAATAATTTGTCATCGCCTGCACAGACTGTTTGGACGACCTACTCGAACTTTAATACCTATCCATCCATCTCTGCGCTTACCACGGGAATCCTCTTCTGTTCCTCTGCAGTTGGTGAGGGAAAAGCAGCGTCTTGATGCAACAACTTCGAGGGCTAACTGGGGACTACATAGTCATGAATTTGTATTTTGATGTTTTACTTGCCTTTTATGCAAATTCTCGGGTGCGCCGACAACAAGAGTGCCATATCTTCCCCTATCGGCGACTTTCGGAACTATTTTTTTTCACGGGGACTCTTTCCCATGTCGTCCTTAATCCCCTTATCAATTTTGGTGGAATTCTGGCTCATAGATCACGCTACAGATGGCTTTGAGTACTGTCAGTTTTAAAAAAATATCCCTGTACTTAGCAAAATTTTTTAAATAATTTTAAAATTTGCTAATCTCAACAGAAATTATATGCGCATATCTAAATCTAATGTTTAAATTAATTTTTGATGCTTTCTTGACTATGAAGTAAACTTATGTGAATTTATATCTGTGTAGGCATTTTAATTCTGCTTTCTGGCTCATGAGCCTTTTTGGGATGGTAAAGTTGCTTAATAATACTTTAAATTTTAAAATGGTATTTCTATCTTCTATCTTAATGAATCATCCTTCAGTATAATGACATTCAGCCTTTTTAATATACCTTTTGTATTTCTCTTGGTATTCATAAATAAGGAAAATATGGTTTTGTTTCTGTTGTTGTTTCTAATCCCTCCTGGTCTAGAGGCACTAGACCAGGTCCATGAGTCCATATATCCTCAGTAAGTCCGTTAATACGCAATGATCAGTAATAAAGTCCTCCCTAGACAAATTTAAGCAAGTTAGGATGTGACCAGGAGTGGCCTGGTCATTATTACACTTTTCACAAGTGGGAAATGTTTTGTTTTGTCCATAAAATTTTAGGCACCTCAAGTGACCGCTTGCAAACCGAGAGATTTCAGTCTGCTCAGCTCTATCATCCTTTTAGATCATCCTTTAAGCTCTACCAGGGCAGACACCAATGTACCAGTCAAGGACTGGTTTTATTTCTAATACTAGTTGATGTTCTCTTGGAGGCTATGGTTAATTTCCTAGTCTTCCAGAGAGTATTTGCTGGTAAAATCTCATGTACACGTTTTGGTGTACAATATTGTTGAAACACATTGATCATAAAAAGTACGCATGCTATATAGAATTTCACAATGCAAGCTGCTACTGCAAGAGTCTGGATTTTAATCACAGCAAAAGCATGGATTGAAGAAATTCAAGAAATTTTAAATCACCAAGAAATCAAGCGTCAGGCTTTTATTCGTTCAAGAGTACAACTAAATACACATGCTTCACGCAAACCGCGAAGCAACCAGGTGGCGCTACCAGTACGCCAAAAAATATACATCTTTCAATTTGCAACATGGAGGTTTCTCCATTTTCTTCTAATATGGAGCAATGTTGGCTTTTGCATTGGGTGCTTCCATAATTAAATGGCCAACAAATGCGGATTGTAAGGGCAAATGTCCAACATAAATACTCACCCCATTGAATAAAATAATAAGTATTAATAGATCATATCTAGAGGTAAGAGTGAGATTTCTCATCCAAATAATTAGTTATTAGATAACATCTTTTTAAAGATTTCTGTTCTTCAACAATACCAATTACATTTTCCTTTATAGATTAATTCATGATTTTGTGTATTAATTATGTCTGAATCCTAGGGTTATTGTTTTTAGTAGTCTGTATATATAGTGAAATCTCTATCTATCATTTTTAAAGGGACCTATTGCACTAAATGTTTAATGTGGTAACATAAAGAAATATCAATTGGACTGGATGAAGTAAACGACACATACAGGAAAACAATTATTTGGTGAACGATCAATAGAGATTCCACTGTACTTAATTTATAACTGTATGAATTGAAATTCAGTGGAATCTCGATCGATCATTCCCCAAATCGTCGTTTTCCCGTATGTGTCGCTTATTTCACCCAGGCCCAACGATCATACTGCTTTGTTATATTCCCGCATTTATCGTTCAGTTCAGTCGGTCCCATTAAAAACGATAGATCGAGATTCCACCGTACTTGTTCGTAAATTTATAGAAGATAATTAAATGCTTGCAAAGCATTTTATGATTATAAAACTATACACACACAGAATGCTAAAATAATTCCTAATACACCCTACAAAATTTACAGGTTTGTAATAACTTTTGAATTTTTTTTTTTAAAATTTCTGTGTATCACTTCATCATATTGAATTCCAGCGCACATGTTTTAAACAAAATTCTAAATTTCAATTGTGAATCAAAAGTTTTCAATCATGAGATGATATGGTGATGAAATTATTAGTTTTAAAAAAGAAAAGAATAATTTGTAAGTTTTTTTTTTTCATATAACGCTAGTTAAATGAAAAGTACACAACTACAAAATAACGTAAGATGAAATACATATAATATGCAAAGAATAGTTTTCATATTCTAAATGACACTAAATATACTATATTATCAATATTCGCACTGGATGCATGACATTACTTGTACTGCACCTAATATGTTTATTATTATTTTACTATAAAAATACAGAATATTTATGTTTGAAAGATGTATAACAACTTATTATACGTAATTTAAAACGTAAAAGTTGCAAAAACACATCAGTTAGTAAAAATACTGTTCAATAATGACGTTAAATGTAAAAGTAACAAAAATATAGCTTAGAATTAATATTAATATAATGCTCGTACCAAATAGTTTGAAATTTCAAAATGAAACTTATCAAAGAAAATTATAACTGCACTACCATGAATCATAGGGTAGGTGGGGGCAAAAGTTGGCATGGGGCAAAGGTTCGCACGTACATTTGAAAATGACCGGGAAGAGTTTTAGGTGGAATCGGGTAGGCAGTGCATTCGTATACTTCCAGTCAATTGCCTCGTGAAAGCTGTTGGAGTTACGACCTCCTCTTGTAGAGAAAATAAGATAAGCTTATTTTCGTCATTTTTAATGTAAATTTTTGCAACTTTTGAGTAATTTTGAGCATCACTGAAACACACGAGCTGTTTTATGCCTATTTTCGAATGTTAGGGTGGTAAATAACCTTTCAAATCCTACCTTAAGTTTTGGATTAACTCAAATACAATGGCGTCCATTCTGCCAAAACAGAATCCGCACGAAATGGGGTAAAAGTTTGCGGGAGTCATGGGGCCCTCATACTATAAACATTTGTTTCATGTCCTCTTTTCATTAGGAATCCTTATTTACAACGTCTTTTAGTTCTTGGTTTCAGTTTACGGTAAACATCCATCTTGGTCTTGAAGCATGGTGTCAAGCGTGCGGGAATTATACGATTATACGGGAGGTTTTGTCGTCGGGAAGAATGAGAGAATTATACGCGAATTTAGCATTTTGATCTACAATTGTGAGAATTTTATTCAACCTTTTCCTTATAATATTTTTAAATAAAAAAAAATCACTACAAAATAAACAATAATAAAATGCTCTAATACTTGTATGTGCGGCAGAGGGTAAACGTTCCGAAATCTTTTTTCTTTTTTATTATAACCAATATAGATTTGAAAAAGTTGTTCTACTATTATTTTAAAGTCAAGTTTGTTTCCATTGTTCCAGTCATTCACCTTTCATGTACAACCCTTTTTACCTGGAATTAAAATATTCAATAGAACTAGTTAACTAATCCTCCAAAGCCTTGTGGTATAGGTACCTTTATTTTAAATCCCATTATTTCACAAATTATTCTTCCAATTGGGATTTATGTGGGATTTTCATTTACACGAGACTATGAAATTGAGATGGTGAACCGGAAGAAAAAAAAAACTTTCAATGCTTAAAGGAAACTTCAAATTTCACTTGGAAATTTTTTTGTTTGTCCTCGTCATTTAAATAAAATTATAAAAAATATAAAAACAATACTTGGCTTGCCAAGGCAAAAAACAACTATAAAATTTTATAAAATAAAATAAATATGTATTTCCTATCCTTAAACTTTCTATTAACTTAATTATCTGTCTCTGAGCAAATCCTTTTGGCTTTGCTCATTTTTGTAGTAATAGAACTCACGGATTCCAAACCTTATCTCTCTATCCAATCACTATACTCTATTCTCTCTACTCTTGCCAATTGAAATCCAGCTTACAGACAGCCATTGACTCCACCCCCATCAGCAAATCATCTCGAAGATCCAGAAGACAACCAATCAAAACTGCCCATTTTTCACCCTCCAATCTACTGACCAGAAATCTCTCTGCTTCACTTTTTTGAGAAGCATTTTCATGAACTTTGATGTCAAAAACGAACTTTTACCCACTCCTGAACATTTCCAGCTCTTCGATGATACTACCAAGAAAAATCTGAGTTTGAAGGCGTTGGCCTAGGCAACTCAGTTAATTTAGTTGTCCTATGGTCCTATGGTCACTTGGAAATTATTAATGAGCATTCACATTTTTGTAATTTGAAAATAAATTAAGTTTTTTTTTTAAATCTGTTTGTTTTTTATTATAAATTTTTTTGTAAAATGCTTGAAAATCCGTAAATTTAAAATAAATTTGTACAACACAAAAAAATAGTTCTGAAAATGGCCTATTTTACAAGATGAAAGAATTAAATGTTGTTACAAGACATTAAAGGCTTCGAAGTTCTGGTCAGGGAAATTAGCTCTCAATCATTAATGGGCGAGTTTCGGCTAATTTGCTACCTAGATAGCAAAGGACAAAAGAGAGGGGGTGGATTTTACAAGCCAGTACTGTTAGACACCCTGTTCCGTTACCTACACTGAAAGTTTTTTTTCTTTTTCTTTTCCGGAGTTTGAATAATAATAAGATATGTGATATTTAATAATATTATATTCACAAAATCAAAACAAGACTGACTTGGGACAAGGAGGTGACAAGGCTGACTTGGGAAGTGCAGGAATTTCGGAAGAGGATTGTGGACTGGAGCGAGGGGATGTAAGACCCAATCTTGGGCCGCCCGGCTCACGGCCTCGGGATGAAGCAAGTTGCACTATCCATACGATGCCTAGAATCCGCCGTTGGTGAAACTTTTCCCTTTATTTCTTTTTCTTTTACCTTATGCTTTCATTTATTTTTTTTAATTATGAATGCTGCAGCAGGGTCCTTATGACTCATTTTCTTTTATTATTTAGCATTTTTTGAGTTTATAATTTAACTTTTATTCACCAGCCAGGCTCTATATTTTACGACATTTTTAATATTTTATTGCATTTGTTAAGAGTAAGAGGAGAAGATTCCCTCACGTCACAGATATTACTTTGAGAATAATTATATGGTATCCCAGATTTAAGAACCGAAATTTTTGTAACCTAGCCATGTTTTGTAAGGGATCTTCAATGTTAATAAAATGGTTATTTTTATTCTGTAACGTTCTGTCATGTCGGTCTTTGTTTTGAGTTAATTTTCTAGTTTTTCTGCTACCCTAGGTCTTTTATTTCAGCAGAATTGATTTCTTGAAGCTTTTCTTTTAGGAGGAGTTATTTTATTTTTATCTTTGCTTCAATAATAGGGAAGTAATTTTCTTTGATTTAATTTCATTTTTCTTCAAGGCTCATAAACACCACGGAGATGCAACAGTGAATCGAACCAGTGTTAATAATGCTATTTCTTATGGGTTATTGCATTTTTATAGAAAACACAACGCAACTCTTTTCCATCTAACTTAAATTTTACTAACCACTACTGCTAATAATGAATTTTAATTAAATTGAAACCTTGTATTAACTGTAAATTGATTTTTAATGATTGTTAAGATTTATCTTAACTAAGTGAATTAAATAGATTTAATTACCCTATCACAAAATTCGTCGCCACACTTCATATTTCACATTTTTTTTCTGTTAACCATTCTATCATTACCTTTTTCGTCGAGTACTTCGAAGGGACGCAGTTTACTTTTTTTGTGCGGTATGACGCATTGTCCAAGCACATTACGCAGCTTGGAATTAAATTGGGGATTAGATTTTCCCTAAACCACCTTTCAAAGTTCTCAAAACACATTTGCCTATGGCCGTCTCCTGTTGTGGAACCGGCCTTATACACAAGGCACGCATTTGGTACAAAACCTGCAATTCCTGCAGCGTGAACCATTATAATTCGATTTCCCGACTTTATGACGATCTTAACTGCTTTTTCGCCGTTCATTTGCGAACATATTTGCACTGTCATATTAGAACCAACCCATGTTTCATATAAATATATTACAGTTCGGCCTGCATCTCGGTACTTTTTCATTTCTCTCAAAAAACTGCAGCTCCATGACACGATGTCGGGTTTCTCCATCAAAACATGACGAAGATTACTGCATTTTTTTTCCTGCGAAATCCAATGTCATGCCAAACTCTGCGTAAGGCTTCTCCTTTCCAACGAAAATTTATTTTTTTCTTTAATAATTGGGAGGAGCTTGGAAACGATCGGCACAATTTTCTTATGGAAGCAGAATTCATTTATTGTGTTCCTTATTACGCACCTGTCAAAGTCAACAACAATCCCGTTAACGTGATCTGACCGACGGCGATTTTTTTCCAGGGGTTCAGAGTTTTTCACTGTTATCATCCGCACTTTTCCTCTCCTTTCTAATCCTTTTAATTGTTGCGACAGAAACTCCAGTCGCCGCAGCCGCTCTCTTCGAAGATTGATCAACAGGATTCTGAAGTTCCTTCTTTTCAGCTTCGGAATCGCAAAACTGGGTAACAGCATTTAAAATTTGCCTAGTCTGAGAATGAAGAGTTTTCAATCGCTTAGAAACCGATTCATAGCAATACTATTAAATTAAAATGACTACGAAACAATTTTACTAATAAGCAAACAAATTAAAAGTAGCAATGAATGTCAAAGAAGCTCGCTAGGTAGCACAACTAAACGACACCTTTAAAGGTTTCAAGTGCGGCAGCAAGATATGAAAATCGCCCTTTAAAATGAGAAATGTTCACCAGCTTCTTTCCTCCAATCTAATTCATTTGATATGTTTGTGGAATGTAACAAGTTATCTGTGAGTGAATTTTATACCTAGCATACAGATTTCATCTTATAAATATATATTTTGGTGTTCATTTCAATTCTACTTATTACAGGATAGTGTACTTTTGGAGAAATGGCGAAAAGCCATCCCCAGAAAACACAAAGCTTTCAGTAGTTTTCAGTAGTATTGGTTTATCAGTAGTATTTCTCACAATTTTTTTTTCCATAAGAGATTTTTTTCACAATTTTTTCTGTAATTTTATTTCCTTAATTATTCAATTATTGCAAAATTCTGAAATAATTTATTCTGGAACTAATACAAAATTATTCTGAAAATGTTTATATAATGAAGTATGACTCTTCATGTGTCAGATGTATGTCAACTCATGTTTGGACATTGCATACTCTGTAGCTGCAGCTAGTGTGTGCTTTTATATGTAACTAGCTCGCTCTAGAAAATAATGGATCATTATTTACTCATTTCTTTTAAGGAGGGAGATCACCTTAAATCCTTCAAAAAAACTCTATTTTTTATTATGATTTAATTTTAGAGAATGGAATATAAGGAATCTTATGAAAAAAATTTATGTCGATACTACAATTTGAACCGATTTTATGGCCAAATGTATAAAGCTAATAGTAAAGAAATTTATAGAAAATTTAAACTTTGAACTGCTTTTTCAAAAAACTGTTATTTTGAAACATGTGCGCCCTATTTCTTCAAAACTAATCATCACAAATTGCTACAAAATTTTCTATACATGTATATCTTGCATGTTTCTACAATTTCTATCTAAATTAAGGTATTTTTTCGCAGAAAATTTTTTTTAAAAATTTATATTTTTTTGTACATTTGCCTGAAAAAAATATTTTTATGTGAAATATGGTAACTATTTTAGGTGTAGATTAAATTATAACCTATGGATAAAATATATACAAATAATTTAAGATATATCTCTTATAGTTTTTAAAAAAATCTGCACATTGCATTGATCTAAAGATTCACTATTCATAAAACATTTTTTTCTTAAAATAATTTCTAATAATCTCCCAACAATTCTGTTTTTTTTCTAATAGATAAAACTTTGTACAATTCACCTTTAAAAATTGGTTTAAATTAATTACAAATTAACTGTTTGACAACACATTAAGCTTGGTAGTAAAATCAGTGTATTTTTGTGCATGCAAAGGTGATCTCCCCCTTAAGAATTTTAATAAAGTTTAGCAAAAAAGGCAGTTCAAATAAACATTTTGAATGAAGATAAACAATTGTTAAGTTGAATAAATAAATTCATATGAAAAACGCACTTAAAAAAAACATTTCTTTTGAAAAATACGAAAAATTCATATTAAAGCGTATGGTTTTCGTGTTATAGCGGCATCAGTACAGGCGCGCGCGCCACCTAGTGGTGGCGACCAAATGGGAGTCACTTTTTTAATACGGAGCTGTTCCTCCTTCTGTAGCTTCATGCATCAGGTTTCGTCTTTTATTTCACACATATAATTATCATAAAATAAAAATGGCAGAGAGACATCTAGAGAGATTGCTCGGAATACACTTGTTTATAATTAAACCATGTCTCCGAGGATGCGTAGAAACAGTGAGTTTCTAAAGCCAGATTTAAACATGCCACTGAGCATGCGCAGAAAGCAATTTTTAATTGTAAATTATAGCTCATTAATAGAAATTGTGGTTACAAAAACCAAATTTGACAAATCTACAGATTATAATCTTTCGTTTAAGACCAAAATGAAGTAAATTGATGCAGTAGTTTTCTCTCACGGACTGCCCAAAAAGTCGGCTTAGCAACTTAAATATATAGATTACACACTGTTTTATACCATAATAATTTTAAAATTTTAAACTCTCAAATCCTTCTTTAGAACGCAAGTAATGATGTAATTCGACTATCAAAATAATTTGGGAGTTTTCCCACAAAAAAATTGAAAGTCTACTATCGATTTTAAAAATGGTGCCCAAACGGCGCTCAAAAGAATTCTGTATATAAAATTATCCTGCATGAAATTTGGAAAGGAAAAACTTGGTGATTGTTCTACCAAAAAATGAAATGATAACATCTTTGGCAGTTAAAGAGGAGGGGGGCCAGGAGATTTTCCTGCTAAAATATGAAATGCTCATGACTATTGTAAATAGGGTGGTCAAACAACAAATTTTGGCGCTCAAACACGCTCAAACCAATGCCGTTTTCAAAATTTGAATATCACAATGTTGGGGGGGGGGGGGCTCTAGGAATTTTTCCCGCCAAAAAATGAAATGCTCGTTTACAAAGAACGCTCAAACTCGTTTACAAAGAACGCTCAAACAAAAAAATGTTGGTGCTCAAACACGCTCAAACGAATGCCGTTTTCGAAATTTGGATATCTCAATGTCAGTGGGGGAGGGGGAGGGGAGGCTAGGAGTTTTTCCGGCCGAAAAATGAATTGCTCATAACTCTTTTAGAAAGGGCGCCCAGACCAAACTTTTTGGCACTCAAATACGCTCAATCGCATGGCGTTTTCAAAATTTGGATATCTTAATGTAGGGGGGCCAACTTCACAGACGTGTTCCGGTCTAGTTAGCCCTCGTGTAGCCCCCCCCCCCAAAAAAAAAAAAAAACCCGTAGCGCTCCAAACCTAGTATTCGAGAGATAAAAAAGCATATAAATGAGTTGCTGTCTGCCATCTGCAATAGAGCAAATCTTTACATGTCTCGCTCATATTTTCCCATAGTGTTTACATAAGAAATTCGCAGATCGGCCACGCACTAACCGTTGCCACCAATCTCATTCTTTTTCCTTCGACTTTCAGATCTACAGAACAATCAAAATAAAGGCAAGACGTTTATTTTGATTATCCTTTAATTATGAGAGAGATTAGAAGCTTTCCCTTGATAGCTTGGTAGAATTTTGTCATATACAATTCAATTGTGAGCATAGAATTGAAAAAATAAAATGCAACAAAGGAAAATATCACTCATACAAAGGAAATATCACGCATACAAAAGAAAATATCACTCAAACAATGTTCTTTAGGGGGAAAGAAAATAGATTTTTCCTAAACTGGATTTTCACGCAAAAAAAATAATGTACATCTACACCAGGTGTCCCCAAAGTGGTCGATATCGACCCCCAAGGGTCGATGAATACACGAGGGTCGAAAGGGGGTCGATTAATACCAAAGAGGATCTAAACTGTCTAGGAAAAAATAGAGTATTCCAATAAAAATTTGAAATACGGATATGATCAACTACAGACTACCCTAGTTATGGCTTGAGTTTTGCCTTAGCCTACGCTGCTTACAGCATGTGTTACTCTGTTTTCACGCATCTGGCAACGGTACTAGTATCGCACGTTTCGAAGACTTGGAGAATATGCATGTTCCCGAACGGTTTGCTACACCATTGATGTAAAAATATATAATGAAGGTAGTGAACCTGGCTTAGAAGATGAATTGATTGAAATATGTGTAGATCTCGAAGCTAAAGCGTTGTTTAAAAATAAAAACCTCAGTGAATTTTGGAGCAATAACAATAATGCCACTAAATATCTCAAGCTCAGAGCAGAAGCCGAACCTTTCTTACTTGCATTCTCAACTTCGTACATGGTTGAAGCTGGTTTTAGCCACGCGAAAGCAATTTTAACAAAACAGAGGAACAGATTGAACTTGGAATTTCGTGGTGATTTTCGACTAAAACTCACCAATTTTCAACCGAATATCAATAATCTTGCTGCTTCTCTTCAGACACATCCATCCCACTAATATCAACTATTTTAATAAAAAGAGATGTTAACATATTTTTAAGGTATTCAGTAGTAGTCGCAAAATGACAGCAAGAGCTTTCTTTTTCATCCAATATAATTTGTTATGTTTTCAACGGCAATTGTGTATTTTACGTAATATGACACGTACGGTTTAAGAACAGCAGGCAAATTTCCATCTATCCATAATTTTGTTATTATTTTTCAAGATTTTAATAACAGTGGAGAATATCTCCTATTTCTTTAAATGTTATTGGGTGGATTTTATACGATATGAGAACTAAAATTTGTTTCGTTTTGTTGTTACAGGCCTCCTTATTGCTTAACATCAGAAATGCAAAAAATGATTTAATGTTTTTGTTAAATGCTTTATCTGGGTGTCGATAAGAAGGGAAATATTCTATGAAGGGGTCGACAAGATAAAAAGTTTGGGGACCCTTGATCTACTCGGATGTTGCCGAGAGAAATTTATTATTTGACAGAATGATAATAAAAGCAGATGATTCTAAAATTTAAACGTTAAGTGGGCGAGAATAGGAAAAAAAGCAAGCAAGCGCCATCTAGCGGAAGAAAAAATGTTTACACTTTGATTTTTAAACAAATAATAACATGTGCTATTCTAAATTCAAAATTCGTCAGAATCGGAGAACTTAATCTTTAAAATGGTAACTCATTTATCGAATATGAGGTACCATTCGATATCCAATATGAGGTACGAATATGAGGTAAAGTATGAAAGAAGAAAAATGAATTGTCACCAAAAATCCCCTTCAAGAAAAAATATAAATGATGATCATGGTTTTTTTTAAATTCGAAGGTTAATGTTCGAGAGAGAAAAGTAAAAGTAAATAAATAGCGAGCGCGTTCTTACCATCTAGCGATAAAGCAAATCTTTGCATGTCTCGCGCACATTTTCCCCATAAGAGTTTATAAAAGAAATTTGCCATTCCGCCATGCACCAACCGTTGTTCCCATCTCATCTTTTTCTTTGAATTGCACTAAGACTTTTATTTTGATTATCCATTAATTATGACACTAATTAGAAGCTTCCCCTAAAGAGCTTGGTAGAATTTTGTCCTACGCAATTCAATTGTGTACACAGAATTGAATAAATAAATTTAAACTTTAAAAAGGCATACTAAAGAAAAATATCACTCATAAACGTTTCTTCAGGATGAAAGAAACTGGATTTAAAATAAATATTCGTCACAAATTGTTTTTCCATGCAAAAGAATAATGTACACCTACGCGGATGTTGCTAAGAAAGAAACTTATTAATTGACACAATGATAATAAAAGCAGACGATTTTAAAACTTAAAAGTTCAGTGTGCGCACGATAATGGGAAAAAAGACAGCGCCATCTGCAGGAAGAAAAATTGATTACGTTTATAGTTTAATTTTTAAACAAACAATGCAATGTGCAATTCCAAATAAACAATTCGTTAGAAGCGGAGATCATAATCTTTAAAGGAGTACCATATTTATCGATTTTGGTTAAGTATGAAGGGAGAAAAAGGGGTCGGCAGAAAAAATCACCTGCTAGAAATAATATATATACAGATAGATAGAAAATTTAAAAAAGACGTAAATGCGAAAATGTCTCGATATAAAGCCATTAAATGTTTATTTATATAATATAACAAATATTTATTTCTTTATTTACAGAACCCAGCAGATGTAGAAAAAAGCAATTTCAGACTTAAATATTATAATTTCATATTAAGCAAAAACGAAAACTAGATGTATTTGCATAAGTGACACTCTTTTCTGCAATGCAAACAGGTACAATGAAACTATCGTTATTTCTTTGAGGAAGAATACATAATACTAATATTTTTTCTTTATTTCAATCACTTTGGTGCGTCAAGTATCCCATCGAGTATCGTAAGTCATGACCCATATCGCGTTGATACATTGAAAATATTTTTGAAAAGAAATTATGTCATAAAACACAAAATTGATTATAAACATAATTACATTGATATCACTTTTTAAAACAATAAACCATGTCAAACCAGAGTTCGAATACAATTTTCAAGGACATTTTCCTTACTGTGGGAAAAAAATATTTCTCCTGCTTTCTAGACATAAACCTTACTATCATTCGCTACAGGCGAAAGGTTTTTTTCTTTTTAAACTACCTACTTCGGAAAGTCTTTTCTCACACAGTGGGGACGAGATTTCTCCTTTGCGGGCAAGAACGTTCTTAAAATGTCCGTGTTCAGAAAATCTTTACTCACATACAGTGCAATCAAAAGGTTTTTGTCCTGTAAAGCTATAGATGTTTTTATAAACTATGCAGCGCAGAAAGCTTTTTCTCACATATAGTGAGAGCGAAGAATCTCATGCATGGATGTGGAGATGTGTTTTGAAATCCCTGTGTACAGTATTTTCTTCTCACATACAGTGGAAGTGAAAGGTTTCTCTCATTTGCGACTGACATGTGTATTTAAATAACCGTGTTCAGAAAATCCTCTCCGCATGCAGAGCAGGCGAAAAGTTTCTATCCTGTGTAGGTGCGGAGGTGTCTTTCTAAGTGTGACCGTCGAGAAAATGTTTTTTCACATCTAGTGCAGGCGAAAGGTTTCTCTCCTGTGTGAGTACGGAAATGCCTTGTTAAAGTACTCCGAAAAGAAAATTTTTTCCTACATACAGTGCAAGCGAAAGGTTTCTCGCCTGTGTGGGTGCGGAGATGCGTTTTTAAATTAACTTCTCGAGAAAATTTATTTTCGCACACAGTGCATGCGAAAGGTTTCTCGCCTGTGTGTGTGCGGAAGTGTGATTTTAAATTATCCTCTCGAGAAAATTTTTTTTCGCATACAGTGCATGCGAAATGTTCCTCTCCTGTGTGGGTACGAAGATGTTTTCTTACATCACCCTGGTGAGAAAATCTTTTGTCACATACACTGCACGTGAAAGGTTTCTCTCCTGTGTGGGTGCGAAGATGTGTTTTTAAGTTATTCCGTCGAAAAAATCTTTTCCCGCATGCAGTACAAGCAAAAGGTTTCTCTCCTGTGTGGTTGCGAAGATGTGTTATTAAATTACTCCGTCGAGAAAATCTTTTCCCACATACAGTACAAGGGAAAGGTTTCTCTCCAGTGTGGGTACAGAGAGTATTGTCAGCAATGTCGTACAAATGATGTGTATTTAAGGCGACCAACTGTGAAGATGTTCCTTGAAATAAATCACACTTAACAGTTTCTTCGGTGCGAGGGGGAATCTGCGCACTGGAACTTTTTACACTTGTTGTACATGTGTTATATGGAGTGCATTCAACTTCGGCTTCATCGGGGTTCTGCTCGCAGGAATGGTATTCGTTGGAAAGTTCTTTTACACAGGAAATATACGGCATCTGCTCTTCTGTCATACCGACGTTTCTTTACACGGTGATCAGAAAAACTTGAACTGCCAGCAATCTGTACCTAGCACCTGCAAACAGAGGAGAAAGAAACTGAATGACACATATATGAACACTATACTATTATACTTTAAACCACACTCTGAAGTCTAAATTTTCAATGCAATGTTTTCTAAAAGCTCGGTGAAGCTTGTTTAGTATTTTTCACGTTAAACATACAGTAAAGTATAAAAAATTGTTTGTACTAGGAATGAGATATATAATACTGTCAGAAATTATATTATGGATTAATTAAACTACTGAGCATTTTAATTTTACTGTAATTAGGGCACGAGGTTCTCTTGCCATCCTTATACATTTGTCCTGGTAGATCGTAATGACGTGCAGAGATTTCATATGTTTCGGTTTGTGGGAATCTCAATAAAACTACTGATATAGGCCCGATCAACAATGGATCAGCGAAATTAATATTTTTCCCCCTTGAATTCATTTTAGTTGTCCGTAATTCAAAATAGTTTTATCATTATTTATTAAATTATCGAGAAATTCCACAGATTAATAGTAAAAATTCTTCAAGTTTCTTTCCGTTCATGAAATAATCTGAATCAAACAGTTAAAAACAGTTATCTTATAGCCTATGAAACATACGACAGGAATACACGGCTGATAAGGTCTTTTTCAGACCAACACCTTTTAAATTTTGTATTACAAGATTGTAAACCCGTCATAAAAATTCTAAACAAGATAAATCTACACATCTGTCACGTGTTGATCTTTAAAAAATTACTTGTAAAAATTTTAAATTTCCATATTCAGAAATAACATTCGGAACTGCTTATTGCTGCCTACAACTTTTTTTTAAATTTTATCCCTGCTACTATGTCTCACGCAATCTTTTTATAACTATTACAACTCTCCGGGTTGTAAATAAAACATGCCAAATGAATGAGGAGCACGACTCGAAACTCAACCAGTCACACACTGATTTGACACAGCATGGTATTATAGTAAAGAAGATGAATTTCTTTGGATTCGTTCACCTCTATGTTGAACTATGGAGAAAATGTGTCCAAGGATTACCGACTTGGATGGAAAGATTTTTGTATTATTATTTTTAATTATACTCCATCATAGACAAAGAAATTTCACACCTTTTCGTTTAAAAAAATCCGAATAAGATTTTTTAAATTTAAATTATTCCGGGAAAAAATCTGGTAGAGTGTGTATTAAACGCTTATAAAATTCCTTTGGCGGACGAAATATATCAAATGAATCCCGTTGCAAAGTGCAGAAAAGTTCTGGCTGTCAGCAAATACCATTTTTAATGGATGATCGGCATTTACGTAGCTGTCAATCGTAGACACATTTCCTCCATAGGTTAACATTGAGGTGAGCGAATCCAGTAGGGTGAGTACACAGCCACCTTAAAAAAGTAAACATCTTTACACTTCAGTAGAAAAATATTTACATAACATATCTTTCTAATTAAAATTTTGGTTGAAGTACGATACACGTACCGATGTGATATCGGATACGTAGAACAGTAAAAATTTCACCACGGTAAACTCTGAATTGAAGGTAACCGTTTCATGACGTGCGGAAGGGTGTTTGTTTATGAAAGTGATTTTTTTCGAAATGAAATGTCATTTCCCCTTCGTAATAAATGATTGATAATAATTGTTTTAACATTTAATATCTACATTTCAACAAAAAAGTTTTCAAGCGGAAGCGGTGGCGAAATACTACAAGTGAAAGTGTAATATAATTTTTTAAAATATTTGAAAAAAAATGGCATTTTTCTATACTTTATTTAAAAACTTATTATTATATTCTATTTTTCTCATGTTCATTTCTGAACAATTGTTTTAAAATTTATTTATTAATTTATTCTTTTTTTGGGGGGTGGAGGAGTTAAAAACTTTTAAATTTAAGTATTTTCATTAAAGTTCAATTTTTTTAAAATTACGTTTCAGCGTTTCTGTATTTCTACAAAACTGTAAAAATAATTTTATATATCCTAATTTCGGCACATTCTTCTAATTTTTTATGAATTTTTAAATTTTTCTCTATTCTGCGGGAGTGAATATTCAAGGTTTTAAAAACTTCCAAATTAAAGTTTATTCTTAAAAATGCTCCTTTATGCCTATCCATGGTTAAATGTCTTTATTTTCTATTATATGAACAGTGGCCAACTGAACAACAAATGCGGGAAAACTGCATGCGGGAACATAAGAAAGAAATATAGTGGAACCTCGATCAATCGTTCCCCCGTATTTGTCATTTATCTGATCCAGTCCCGATAATATTTCTTTCCTATATTCCCACATTTGTCATTCAATGCAATCGGACCCTTGAAAAACTATAGATCGAGGTTCACCTGTATTAAAATATAACTATCCATTTCTAGAAGTAGAGAGTGGGAATCAATAAAATTTTCGATTGGATTAGAGAGTACGAAAGGCTCATTATTATTTGCCTGCACTGGAAGTGAATTTAGGAGAAGTACTGCACAGACCGTATAACTAACAGAAGACAGACAAGGAGGAGATGGCTTTTAGTAATCTATAACTTTGCAAGCACATATGTCGATACTACTCGTTGATGCATTTCATCAGAGGATTTAAAGAAATTTTATTTAAATTCCATTAACTTGTATTCATTTACATATTTCATGTTTTATTTAAAAGCTTTCGATAAAATTCAGAGCCACTTTAAGAGGTATCTTAACAAAGTCATAATTTAAAATTAGATCAGGAGATGCAAAAGGGGTAAAATGAGGTCCAAGCAAATGTCACACAACAGCATGAATATGCTAACGTAAATTTATATGACATAAGTTGTGAACACAACTTTATATATACGTTTGAATGAATATATATATATATATATATATATATATATATATATATATATATATATATATATAGGTGTCCGGACTAAAGGTATCCAAAAGTCATGACTTATTTTTACAGATCTACCCATTAGAATTTTAAAAAATTCTTTAAATAGAAAGAACATCTCACCAAGTTTTAACATCAGTCGTAGATTCTATGATACTATCATAGATTTCGATGTGTGCACTTTTTGTAGCACAACAAACGTGTAAATGGTAACATAGTCCTCTCAAAGTGTTTCAGAGCATATCAGGAGTTATTACACGAATTGCTTGAATGATACACTTCTTCAACTGAATTTTTTGTTTTTACACAACGGATTTAATGAATCCCCTAGCAAAAAAAGTCTAAGAACGCCTGATATGCTACGAAACACTTGGAGTTCCGAAAAAACAAGTCTTGACTTTTGGATACCTTTAGCGCGGACACCCTGTATATATAATTATATTCTGAACATTTCTAATTAGGGGGCCGTTCAAGGATTAAAAGAGCATTTAAGGAGGGGAGGGGTTCAAGCTTTGCTTATATTTCCTGAGAAGAGGGAAAGGGCATCATAGCAATGCTTGTGTAAGACAAGAAATATGCAAGCAAGAGAGTGCACTACGATGGACTCCTGACTCCATCCACTACCCAGTCATCGGTATTTACATACTATTTACTTCCAAAGAATTAAAGGAACCTTTAGAACGGTGATGTCATTCTGACTGTCTTCAGTTATTGTTCAATGTATTTACCGTTAATGATTTAATATCCATAACCTTTTTCTTAGAAATGTGCCTTGAATTTAATGATTAAAAAAAATCATTTGGTCTACGAATTAACAAGAAATTTGTTTGATCTTAAGTAAGCAAAATGGGAGGGGAGTCAGGCATTCCCCCTCCCCTTTTTTACATACAAGGGGAGGGAGGGGATATAAAACGACTAAAAATATGATTACGTAACAATTAAAAGACCTCTCACGGTGATTGGAAATTGTTTGATATGCTAGACATAATTCAGAAGATTTATCCGATTTCCTGAAAAAGGGTAAATAAAAGATCCAACAAGAAGATTTTGTGACAAAAGGTTTGCTAATTTTGAAAGTTTCTGAAAAACTCCTCTAAATGGTCGAACAGGGTTCAAATTTAAGAAACTATCTATGAGAAATAAAGAGGAGAGATGACGTGACAGCACACACTAATTATCCTAGACATTTAATGAATTGTAACCACAAAAAATTTTTTAATAGAGCTAAAATGCTTACAAGAACTTGGCTAACCAAACAATGCTTCAATGAGATAAATTGCAATGGTAATGATACAAAATTTATATGCTCTGAGTAGATTTACCTGTCTATATCAAGACAACAAAATTTTGGCTATGAGTCAATGTTCTCTTTATAAAATTTTAAATAAGTCTGAAATCAAACCCATCACAATTTTCCCAACTGAAAAGATATGAGCAATCCTATAGACACCACAGAACACTTTGCATTAATATTAAATATGGATAAAAGACAGTGCAAGTACAGATCAAGATTATGTATATTTGTATAAAATTTTGTTAATTTGTTTTATTAATTGAATACTTTATTTTCTAAATATATGGTGGAATCCAAACAGTGGTTCAACACTTACGATAAGAACTCAGATGTTAAGACTTTCCAGTATAAAGTAATTAATTCTTAAGTGCAGTAAAGATATGCGTACCCCTTGCCACGGTTTGGCGGTTTTCAAAATTTTCCAGAATCATACTGAAAGATGACGGTAACGGCAACATAGCAAAGAACAAAATGTTGTGTATGTACAGAATATACAGTCAGTTTTAGTCATCTTCCTGCATACGAACCTGTCTGTAGTAACCGTCGTCTTAAATGTTCAATTTTGGCGAATTTTGAAAATTTCGCTAAACCATGCTAAAGGGTACCCGCTTGTTTACTATTAATAATTCTTTTATTCAGTCACCTTGACATATGAAGTTAATATAGAAGTTTCTAAATTTATAAATTTAAAAGTATAGAATTTACTTAAAATCTTATAATTTTTTAAATAATAAGATTAACAGATGTTTACCTGTTGTTGTCTGGGTATTTATTTATCCCAATTTCTTATTAGACAGGAAAAAGAATGAATTCTACCTATACTGTAAATCGAAGTAATTTTATTTACATGTATTTAACATATATGTACAGTATACAAATTATAAACATTATATGTACAGTATACAAATTCACTATAATATAAGTTGAACTCAAAACTTGATTAAAAACAACATTTTTAGTTTTCCCTCCAGGAGGATGAATAAAAATTCTTGGCTATACCCACACTTGAGCAAGAAACGCAAAGTGTTCCGTGGGAGAAATAGGGCGATCTCCAATCCACTCCGCAGTACTCAAATCACTGTCCCTGTGACTTGTTGATCATGATCGAGAACACGAGTCTCACTGCAAATTGCAATCTCTTAAAGTTAAAAGGGAGATCCGCCGGAATGAGTGGTGTATGTGTGATAAAAACTCTTTCACCCTCTCCCTTTCCTGTTGAGATAGTCGCTGCAATTACACTGGCCAGCATCTTCTTTACAACCAGCCTTGTGCCAGCCTTATCTTAAAATGTTTGTAACCAGGGTGTATAAACATTTTTTCTTTTTAAATAGAAAAAAAATTGGATTCTTTTTATTTAAACCAGATATTTTTTAAATCACGATTTTTTAAAATTTCAATTTTATATGATATAAACTATTATATATAAACCATATATTTAAAATTATATGCTATACAACTATATAACTAATGCAGAAAATAGGAAGTAAACATTTTCAAATTGAAACATTGCTGATCATTGTCAAAAAATTTCTTTAAATAAATTAAAAGCAAAAATAGAAATAAAAGAAAAACAGCTGATAACAAAATGTTTTCAAACTAAAAATCAAAAGAGTAAATAATTAATTTCATTTCATTATCTACATTTATCAAAATATTAAAAATTAGTTAGTTTTATGTAAAGATTTAAACAAACTGAAGGCACAACAGTCCGAATGTTGACCAAGACGCACAGTGCCCATCTGTGCTTTCATGACCATGGGCTTGGAATGCCAAACAGCATATGTCTTGGTCAGGTGGTCAACCTGATGTGGGACCCCCAGAGTTACTTCCCAAGTATTCTTGGTCCTCATTTTATCCACCCACTCAAGGGATGAAAGGCTGAGTCAACCTTACAAAGTCACAGGATTGAACACTGGACCTTTGGTGTGGCAGCTTGAAGCTTTTAACCACTATAACACTGGGCGTTAAAGATTTAAACATAAACACTAATTTAGCGGCCTTTTTTACACCTACTTGGTTTCACAATTTGCTCTGTATGAATCAAAAAGTGGAAAACATCCTCTCTATCCCAGTAGTTGTTTCTTTTGCAATATATAACATCTGTATTATTTCAAACTTTTTCTGATCCATACACTTCTTTAGGATTTAATGATTTTAAAGCTTTTTTATCAAACAAAGTTTCATTAAAAGGAGGAGATAGCACAACGAATTTTAGTAAAATATTTAATATGGAGATATCTCCAAACTTCTCCTTAAAAAAGTTTAAAGCTTGGTATTTTCTATTTATTGTTAAACATTCCACTTCATAATTAGTATCCAAGAGTGCTTAGGATTGGTTGTCTGATTCTCAGAATCAAATCTGGCCAATTAAAATTAAGTAGACCAATACATACAATGGAAAATTTTCCAAAATGCAAATGAGTTGTAGAGAGAGTAAGTTGAATTATATGAATGAGATGTTAGATATACATAAAAGTATCCTATCTTTCCTGTTTATATTTAAATTTAATAGTCTTAGGAAAATATACAAAATAATGTTCAATGTAATGCATGAAATAATTTTGATTAAAATCAGATTTTCTTTTAAATCATTCGATTTAAATCATAATTTTAAACACTGATTTTAGTCATTTGATTAAAATCATTTACACCCTATTTCTAACAAAAAAATCTTTAGAATACATTATGCAGAGAAAATTAAGCATTTGTGTTTATAACATACTACTAATTATGTACAGAAAAAAAAGCCTTTACAATTAAATTTTTGAAGTGTTGAATAACTTATTTTTACTTTTAATATGAATTTAATTGTAAAGATCAAGTATTATTTTAAAATCATCCTCTTTGAAATTCATTGATTTAAAAGTTTAAAAAGCTGAAAAGTCCTTTACGTGAAGAATTTGAATATTTATTTAGATTTACTTATAAGTTTTGTATGAAATTAACAGTGTATTTGGATTTCATTGTACATAAAGAAATTTAATGCACGTAAATAATGGTTCATAAACTTTGATAAGCTTTTAGATGATTTAATAGTTTTAAGTATTGAATTAAATTAAAAAAACTCCTAACACATTAATGTAAGGAAAATCACTGCATATTTTATGGCCTCAAATTTGATGATTATATAACCAAAGATTAGTGATTATTTCTGTGAAATATCACTTTGTTTTTTCACTTTCAACTAAATGAATTTCTATGTTAATAATATCCACTAAAAAAACTTTAAAAAAGTAAAAAAGCGCCAAGCTTCAAAACAAAAGTTATGACTAAAAAATGGTGTGATATCAAATATCCAAGATTATTAAGTTCTGGTACTTAATTTCCTAATCACGAAGTTTTCACATCTAAGTGAAGTGGTTAAGCATGACTTGTTGATAGAAACCCTTCTTCCCTAGACCAAACTCATCATAACCTGTTTCTGAAAATTTAAATTACACTTATGTACAAAAAAATTAGCGCACCAAGAAATAATTGCGGGATCGTAACGAAACTTGCAATGAAGGTACATGTCGGGGAGATATGCAAATGATTAGAAATGCAGCGTGATTGCGCATTACGTATAGCCGGTAGAGGGCGTTGAACATCGTACTCTGTGGAGTATAAAACAGGTAACCAAAGCTTGTTTGAGTGTGCTGAATCATTTACAAAGGAAGAGCTGAGATAGACATGCCATTACGCCGTGTTCGAAGACAATATAAGCAGTTGTCGCAGTTTGAGAGGGGGAGAATCGTCGGGATGATGGAAGCTGGGTGGTCAGCTAGGCGAGTAGCTCGTCAATTAGGCCCTCTGATTGTGTTGTGAGGAGGTGTTGGGACCAGTGGACCCGAGAGATGTCATGTACACGAAGACCAGGCTCAGGACGCCCTCGACAGACCAGTCGTCGAGAAGACCGCCACATCGTAAGAAATGCACGCGTACAGCCAACTGCTTCATCGGCCGCCATCCAGGCACAGGTAGCACCTTCACTAGGGGCCTCTGTGTCTTCTCGAACCATACGAAGGCGCCTGGCTGAAGGACAGTTGGTATCGCGGCGCCTATTACGTGTGCTGCCCTTGACGCCCACCCATCGACGCCTCCGTTTGGAGTTTTGCCGCGCACAAGGAAACTGGACTGCAGCGGAATGGAACCAGGTCGTCTTTAGCGACGAATCCAGATTCAATCTCGGCAGTGATGACAATCGTGTTCGTGTGTGGAGAGCCCGTGGTGAACGCTTCAATCCCGCCTTTGCTGTACAGCGACACATCGCTCTCACAGCTGGTGTGATGGTATGGGGTGCCATTGCCTACAATACACGGTCACCCCTAGTATTGTTCCGTGGCACCATGACAGCCCAGCGGTATGTTCATGAAATCCTGCAACTACATGTGTTGCCACTCATGCAACGGCTCCCAGGAGCCATTTTTCAACAAGACAATGCTCGGCCTCATACGGCAAGGGTGTCACAAGACAGTCTCCGCACTGTTACTACCCTTCCTTGGCCTGCCCGATCCCCAGATTTGTCTCCAATCGAGCATATCTGGGATCATTTGGGACGACGAGTTGGGCATCCCACGAGTTTGAACGAACTAGAGGCAAGGTTACAGCAAACATGGAACGAAATGTCTCAAGACATCATACAGAACTTGTATGACTCAATGCCCGATCGTATCGCATCGTGCATTCGCGCTAGAGGGGGTCCAACGGAGTATTAACTCCTCCGTTCTTTTGCCTTTTTCTCTGAAATAAATTATCCTTTTCTTTGATTTTCTTATCATTTACTTATATCAAAGTAGTCATTACGTATGTAAAATTTCGTTTCATTTTGACGACTCCTTCTTGGTGCGCTAATTTTTTTGTCCATGAGTGTATATATATATATACATGCCAGGCTTAGCGGCAGTCTTTTTGTCTGTTGAAGCGTCGAAAGTATGTTATTTAGTTGTATAAATTATTCATTTTAGTTATTTATGCAAAATATTTGGTTATTTTATTATTATTTGGTTACTTTTAAAATGAATGTAGCAACAGTTTTAAGATGGTCACGAATTATTATATAAATTTGAAATTTCTTTTTACGTTACATTTGGGCAACGTAACTCCAAAGCATGGTATTAATATTATTTGTTGTTTAATACAAAATTGTTCCTTTGGGGAATGACAACATTATTTATTATTTTTCTTTCTAGCTAACGGTTTGTTTTGTTTGACATCATGCATTAACTTCAAATAGAAGACTGATTAAAATGACTAATATCCCATTAAAAATCCGTTAAGAAATGTGATTTAGTCCCAGTGCTTAATAAAACTGGATATAACACCATTTTGTGTCGTACCTTTTGTTGGAATGATGGTATGAACATACTGTCTAACAGGGCACCGCAGCGCGGTTAAAATCTGAAATTGATGTTTTAAATTCACATTAACTTTTTTTTTTGGCTTTCTGTTATTTTAATGATTTTATTTTTAAGACGTCCGCCCAGCCTGGCATGTATAAATATATATAATTTAAATTTTCACGCACTTGACTACTACGCACTTTCTATCAGGGTCGCGACAGTCACCTATGGGCATAGACCAATTTGATTACCACTCGGGCTGATATGTGTTACTATATTAAGAAGAATTGCATCATTATCCCTTGAAAGTTGTAATATGAAACAATTTATTAAATCTTTTTGTAAAATAATAGGTACACGTCTTTACTGTTTCGAGGCCATTTGTCTACCTTAAAAATTTGGGAATCATTTGCCATTATCCATGAGTTTTCTATCCGAATTAACGATTTATAATGACCAGATTGTATACCTATACCTTCATGAAATATTGCAGATTGAATTTTATAGTTTTGATTTTTGAACTTTAGTATGGTTTTAGGCACACCCGTAATGTTTAAAATTTTTTTATTCCCTGTTGCATCCCAAATCATAATTTGACATATAATAATTTCCGCAGGCACCTCCAATTCAGATTTCATTGAACAAAATCCCTCACACTTAGGCACACCCGTAATGTTTAAAATTTTTTTATTCCCTGTTGCATCCCAAATCATAATTTGACATATAATAATTTCCGCAGGCACCTCCAATTCAGATTTCATTGAACAAAATCCCTCACACTTAGGCACACCCGTAATGTTTAAAATTTTTTTATTCCCTGTTGCATCCCAAATCATAATTTGACATATAATAATTTCCGCAGGCACCTCCAATTCAGATTTCATTGAACAAAATCCCTCACACTCCTGACATCGCATTTGGTTATTGTTGAACTTGATTAAAAGCCATAGAAAACATATGGTAAATATATATATAGCAGAATGTAGCAGTGAGCTGAAGCAGGAATAAAATAAAAAGAAGCAGTCGCTTAAAATCAGGAAACGCAGGTTTATTCATCACAAAAGTAAGCTAACATTTAGCGTTGGCGATAGCATTCGGTCTAATACATTGCTCCGACTGACCTCGGCGAGAGCTAAGTAAAGCCAGCACGTTATATACATCCAAACCACGTGGGTTTCTGGCTAATTTGCATATTCAGGAAAATTTACGCCAAATTAACATCAAAATAATTGTCACGAAAAGTAATACTTCACTTATAATAAATAACAAAAATTACTACACATACAATAACAAATATTATAAAAACATATAAACACCGGAAAAAGAAATGTTAAATTAAAACATTGCAACCAGCGTCCAGGAATGACGTCCGAACATCGCAACTTGCGATCGCAAAGAAACCGTTTCATCACGTCACCCGCTGTACGGGAAAAACATAAACGTTTAACTTCCAAATTGGGAAGACAGAGTGTGGGGAGTATTCCAACAGTTATCAAAGGTTTCCCATCGACACAAATCTTCAATTAATTTTTTGATATGAATCGATTTGTGAGCCTGATCAGCATATAATTGAATAAAATTGATTTTGTCGTGTTGTGTGACAGTGTATCCGCAGGCTGGGTTTCGACATTTTTTAGTACGCAAATTTATATTCGTTGTTAAATCATTTAGAACCTCATTTTGGTTAATTAGTGCAGTTAAAAATTCTTCTGCATCTTGCTGTTCATTGTTGATAAAGGGTATTCCTAATTCTTTTCTGAGACCCACAGTGTCCATTTGACAGTCTCCTTGTATGTGTTTTTTACTTAACATTTTTAGTGTTTGACAAACAGAACTTTCATGAGCGATACTTGAAATAATTTTGTCAAAACTAAATATACACTGGCATATAGCATTTGCATAGCATGATACTCCATCACTATTCAAATACCCAGGAGGCATTTTTTTGCTGATATTTACATTAATTGGAATATTCTGAACAGTTTGAATTTCTGTTAATACACAAGATTTTGTATTATACCACACATGATCTTTTATTTTGTGTTTTATTGATTGTGAAATTTTTATGCTATCTAAATCAGGCCGATACTTTTTCCTTAATCTATTGTACTCTTGTATAGATTTATTGTGAGCAGAAACACTCTTTGGGTCAAAATTTATGATATGAAGACCATCTAAATTTGTAACTCTTGACAATGCTACATAACTCAGTCCATGTGTAAAAGTACTATTACCAATGTCTATCAAACATGATGATAAACTCAAACCCTGACTTTTATGAATGGTTATTCCATATGCTAAAGATATAGGAAACTGTTTACGATAAACAATACCTTTGATAATATTTCAAATTTACTAGTAACTGGTTTAATTTTATGTAATTCTGAATTAAATTGTATAACAATAGCATTTACCACCCCACTTGCATCCAGAATAAAAGTTTTAATTGTTCCTATAGCTCCATTTACCAGTCCCAATGTAACATCAATATTGCGTCTCAACATAATTTTTGCTCCTGTTTTAACTTCAATATTTCTATCTAATCCGGCAGTTCGAGAGTTATCGTCTTCATAAGAATTTAATTTTTTTAATGCTCGCTGTTTTAGATATTTGTCACATGTAATATCGTCTTTAGCTGTTAATTGTATTATGTTTCCAGGGATTAATTCTAGCATTTTTTTGTTAATGTCATCACATTGAGCTCTTGTTGGTAGTAAACATATGGTATCTTTTGGCAAGTGCTGAATATACACTGCTGGCCACCCAAATTGCAACACCAAGAAAGACAAGAGATATCACAACAAAATTTATTTTGTAGATAACATGTTGACCAAGTATCAAATGATTAAATTTATAGACTTCTGTGAAGTGTGGTTCCTGCCAAAATCAGTAGCCAGAGTAGCCGCCATTGTTGGAGATCACCGCTGCCACACGCCTCGGCATTGATTCGGAGACTTTGGATGAGTTCTTGGGGTACAGCAGACCAAGCAGCTTCCACACGTTGCCAAAGTTGATCTGCTGTGGCAGCTGAGGATGGAATCTGGGTCAATCGTAGAGCGACCATGGACCACATGTTTTCTATCGGCGAAAGATCCGGAGAGCGAGGCGGCCAGGGAAGCAATTCAATCTGGCGATTGACGAAGAACCGTTGGACAATGCGTGCCACGTGTGGTCGCGCATTATCCTGTTGAAATATGGCTGTGGGCAAGCCCTGAAGGTAAGGAAGGACAACTGGCTCCAACACCTCGGAGATGTAGCGCTGGCTGTTTAAAGTACCGGCAATGCGTACGAGAGGTGTGCGAGAGTGATATCCAATACCGCCCCATACCATAATACCCGGTGCAGGACCAGTGTGGCGGTGCATAACGCAGCTCTTCAGCATCCTCTCTTCACGGTGTCTCCAGACTCGAATGCGACCATCGTGGTGTTGCAGACAGAAGCGTGACTCGTCAGTAAAGACAATTTCATTCCATTCTGCCGTCCACATCCTTCTGTCATCGCACCATTGGCGGCGGAGACGTCTGTGGTTCTGCGTCAAGGGTAGACAAAGCAATGGACGTCTTGCGGACATATCACTCTGCTGTAAACGGCGTCGAATGGTATGCGCAGACACTGGATGATGCATTACAGACTGCATGTGCTGTGCTATGGCTCGTGATGTGACTGAGCGATCCGTCACTGCCATGCGCACAATTTGCCTGTCATTACGTGAAGTGGTGCGCTGAGGTGGATGCGATCGAACACGCCGGTCCGTCGTACCCTCCTGCATCCAACGATCACATATCCGCATTACAGTTGTTTGGTTTCGTCCAACACGACTACCGATTTCCCTGAAAGATAATCCACAATCTCGGTAGGCCACTATCCTTCCGCTGTCGAACTCGGATACTTGATCAAAAGATGATCGCTGTTTTCGACGAGGCATAATTGATCGTTTTTTTTGAAAAAACCACAATTGCCGAACTTGAAATCGTTGAAATCTCCAAGCCTTAAATAGCGCTTTGAAGTGGCGCCACAGGCGCGCGTGATGTGCGTCTGCGCTGAAATTCTAATCATTTGCATATCTCACCTCCGCTAATGCATGTTGTAAATTTCATGTTATTTGCATGTTTCCTTCAGGGTGTTGCATTTACAGTGGCCAGCAGTGTATTTACAAAGTTCTAACAATTTATCATGGCTGGAATCACCTTTAAAATTTACTTGCTTACTGGACAAAGTTTTTATATCATCATGGCTTAATATGCCCAATCGAATTCGAGATAAAAGTGCTATAAACCTTTTATCATCTTTTTGTCTCACATTGATAGTGAGCTCGTCATATGAAAATAAGTCCTTCCAGATATTGGTTGCATCTAAGCATGACAAGTATTTATCTATTTCAGATTTAGTTAATTGAATAAAAGGTGCATGTTGCATAACTGGAGGTAGTTGTAATAAATCCCCAAATAATATTATGTGAATTTTACCAAACCACCCATTATCCTCACAGACTGTATTAAAAATTTCGGATAGCCTGAGATGAATGTACATTAATGTAATATTAGAAACCATGGATACCTCATCAATTATTACTAAAACAACATTTTTAAAATCAGTTCTTAAAATTTGCAATACATCATCATTCAAACTTTTATAACGCTGTACAACCCCGTATTCTATTGGTAATTGTAATAACCTGTGAAGGGTTAAACCATTTATATTAAATGCTGCAATTCCTGTCGGTGCACAAACAGCTACCTCTTTGTGTAAAATTTCCATTACACAATGTCATAATACTTAACAAAATCATATAAACAATATAAACAATCATATAACAAATTCATGTGGGCGTGCAGGATAGTAATCATCAACTAAAGATAATTCAAATATAGCAGTTGAATTTTCATTTAATTCCTGTATCTGTTTGCAATTTTTTAGTTTCCTTTGACGGTTTTTGTAAATATTTATATACCTAATGACAGTGTTTCTGTCTTTTCCATATAAAGAAATACCCAACAGTGTATCAGCAGCTTCTAAAGCACCACATTCCTGACTACTCAAACTTCGCATTGCAATATTCCACAAACGTGATTGGAGAGATTTATTCGAATTAATATCACTAAATACATCTACATTGAAACTCTTTTCTGCCTTTGTTTGATATTTTTTTATGTAATGACTTAAAACAGTGGATTTTTCACAAACGACTTGCAAGTCCATATTGCCCTCCCATGCTAATAAAATAGGAGCATTGTAATCATTAATACACCTTTCTTCTTCTGTCCGCGGTAAATCATACAGTCTACTGTTAGGGCTCAAATTTCTTCTACCATAAATAGATGCGGCTACTGAACGAATAGTCAGTGTCTTTGTTTGAGTACGGGGAAACCCAAATCTACACGTCCTCACCTTTCCTTTTTGTATTTTTTTTAAACGCATACAATAACTGTTATGATAATGTGTTTGAAAACGTTTTTCTTGATTATGTAATGTTGGAAATAGCTTTTCATCTGGCAATGCACATGTAATATATTTTGAAATGAAAGCTGCCATCTCATCGTTGGTTGATACACCAATTACAGGGGCATCTTTGACCCATAATAAAATATGAAAATGTTGCATTCCCCGAGATTGATATTCCCGGCGCCAAACATAATGTATAACCTCACCCAATGGTTCATTTTTGCTACATATAAAGTCCATTACATCCTTAAATTTATTATTAATAAAATGTGATGTAGATACTGGGTCCATTGCTATTAGGGCAGATGTAGATTTTCCCTTAGAATTTTCTACATTAACCTGTCTTAAGTAAGAATCTAAATCCTTCCAGTTATATTCTCCTGGACTTAAAGTTAGAAAGAAAGTGGCAGGGCCATATGCGATAATCATAGTATTAATTTCAGAACGAGGTTTGTACCAAACTGATGGTGAATTTCGTAATCTCGCAAATATTGATTTCAAGCAACTATCTATTTCATTATCATTTAACATTTTTAAATATTCCTTGGCCGTATATTTTACCGATGAAGTGTTCATTTTTTGGTATATTCCTGCAGCTAGTTGTCGTATATTTGTCAAATTTAATAGAAAAAACAAACATTGCATATTCAATCTATATCGACTATCACAGGACATTACACGCAGCTTACTGTATTCAAATATACTCAACTTAGTAGATCGTGTTTCGGTCATCCCGTAACGTCCTACAGGAAACAAATCGGGAAAACATTTTAATTCCAATTCTAAATCTCTATTGTCTATGCAATCCGCATTAATTTTCAATAGTTGATACAATTCTGTAGCTGATTTATTAATTTTTTCTTCGTTTATGGAATTAATTGTGAGATGCTGGTAGTATTCATCATTAAAGTCTTTTTGTGTCAACATTTCCCGAGAATTAATTTTATTTGTAACTTTTTGCACATTACATTCCTCAAACAAAACAGTATTATTTTTGTGTAACTCATTAGGATAAATTATATCAGTTTTTTTGTTCTCAGGAAATTCATTTTGTTCATCAAATTCTGAATTTATTGCTTCAAACTGAGCATTTATAGTGTCTAACTCATTAAATAAATTATCTGCACAATTGGGTAAAACTATGTTTTTGTACAGGGGGTTATTTTGCTTTAACCAAATTAATGCCTTATAAACATTTGAAATGTTTACTAAACTCTGCCAAAGCTTTTGTTGGTTTGTTGGAATACTCCGTACTAACACGTATAGATCTTGTTGTGAAATAATACACTGTTCAGGTTTAGGCAACCTTGCCAAAGTCTTTTCTAATAGTAATGGGAGATGAAATGTTCTTCCTACCACCTTACAATTTAAAAAACTTCTAGGTTTATTATTTCCTGACACTGTACCCATTTTTGTAACAACCTGAAATGCTTTTGCTCTCTGTATTAATAATTTTTTATGATCGTTTAGAATGGCAATTTCATTTGGCACTGGATATACAAACAGATTATTGATTAGAGAAGTAGGTGGCATTTTCATTTTTCAAAAATTATTTAAGCAAAATATACAAATGAATTCACTCGGCAAATTTAAGGTTTTAACGTATGCAACTAATTGTTCCCACAAATCACCTTCTAAAGGCACTCTGAGTTTGTTTATGTTCCGTACATCATGTTGAAAATGGAATTTTAGACAGGACATACAAATCTTTCTTGGCATATCTAACACTTTCTTTTTCATTACTTGTAGTTCTTTTTTGTATTTACAAAATATTTCATCTTCATTTTTGCATTCCATACCATGTGCAGTAAAACTGATACCACTCTTTTTGTATTCATCTCCATAACTTTTTAAAACATTTATATCTAAGCTACATATTGCATTTTGTATTATGTTTATGTGTTTGTTTTAACTCTTTATATCATACAGTAATCTTAATATAGCTCGTAAAAATGGATAATGTGGTGATAAGCTTTGTAAAAATAGCATATCTGAAATTTCTTCATGTTCTAAGTGACAACTTAATGGATGACCCATTTTACCATGTGTATGAGTAGTAGTACTATTTATACCGCATATGTCCATGTTACAAATAAATTTTAAGGACAATAATATATCAGAACATATATTGCCCACAATGTAATTTAATCTGCAAAGTAATTTTTCATATTCATTTATGTTGCATATTTTAGGATTGCATTTCCATTTTTTATCAGACATGCTACCTTCAATTGCGGGTTCAAATAAATTATAGCATTTACCATCTGTATGTAATTGTAAGGGAAAAGTGTTGTCATTAAAAGTTATGTACGTAGGTTCGGTGTAGTATGGCTAAGAACTATACGAGTGCAAAGATGTGCCAGTTAATATTTCATATTTATCTTTTGATTCTTGACACAAATTGGTCTTAGTAAGTACTACTTCAATTTTAGACTTTATTAGGTGCAGCTTTGATCTTAAATGTTTCACATATGTTCTTCGTGCAGCTACTGCCCATTTAATCATATTTTCGGATTCTATGTGAGCATTTTCTAATAATTTATTTTCATCAATTAACTTTTTCATTAATGGATCTATGTATTTTTCTGTGTTTATGTCACAAGACAAATTTGTGTTTGAAACTTTGTCTGGCAATTTTAAATCATCAATAGGAGTGTTAATAGCACTTAATTCTAATGAATTATCTATTATTTTTCCTGCTAATGACACTTTATCAGCATTTATTTTATTTAATTCTAAAGGATTTTCATTAGAAATTTTGGATACAAAAGAATCAGTTTCCTGATTTACTTGCATGCATTTTTTAACTGGAAAGGGGTCATTTGTAATAGTTATTCGCTTGCATTTTTCTGCATAATTTGTTTGCCTGGCATGTCTTCATTTTTCTTTATTAAGCATATAATAATTTTTGTAGTATGTTTTACTGTGTGTAGTTTTTTCAGCGATTTTCTTCAAACAATTTTTGGATTCTACAGTTTGCACAATACAACTGGCTTCAACTGTTTCATTTGAAGCATTTATTTCATAGCGTGGGGATTTATCTCTACCAGGACCTTCTAATGTGTCACTTTGTTCACTTAATTGGAGTACTTTTCGTTTTTTCGAATCTCTGTAATAGGCCTGGTTGTTTTTTCATTTTAATTGTAATTTGGATGGCATTTTTCTATTCTAGTCAATATAAATACAATGGGTAATATCGCACTAAACACTTTTGCAAACCCACGTGGGTGTAGCGAAAAGTAAATCCTAAGGATTGAATTAATCCTTATTTGAATTCAATCCTTAGTATTTTCTATGGACGTATAAAACAAACAAACAAATACAGGCATGTATATACACAAGATAATTAAAAATTCTATACACTTACTTAAGATTTCACTTTAAGAAATAAATCAGCGTGTACACTGGTCACCGATTTCTTCTCTAAGTGATAGAGTTAACGGTTGTTGGTAGAATACCGTTATGCCAAAATGATTGCCATTTTGCCATTTTGGCATACTATCCCTCAGATGAGATGATATCTACACGCCCTGAGATGCTAATTTTGCAGTTTTATGCTAATTAAAGATAGAAATATTTATTTTTTTTAACTGAAACATATAAAAGATTTTAAGTTAGCGAATAACATATAAAAAAAACCAAGCCTCAATCGAATCTGTTCAATATTAAACTCTACAGGTCTTCTTAAAATGTTGACGACATCTTCGTTGGCGAGAAGTAAAATCTAGCAAAATACCTAATTTTACGGAAAATTAAAAATTCCATATCTCGGTTAATTTTTAACTTGGAAAGTCCATTTTTATCTCAATTTAAAGTACTTGCTGATAGGATTCTTCTACTTTTTGTTTTAATTTTGTACGATGCTTGGTTCATTCAAAATTTTATAATTTACGCAAACTGCTTTAACATTGGGAGAATAGGAGTAAGCGGTGCAGAGTATATAAGCAATACGGCAGTCTGACAAATTTTTGTACTTGGCACGTTTATTCATTTGGCGTCTATTTTGTTTTTTTTAGCTTGGCATTGCAGGTCGACCGCCCTGCTTGATAGATGTTTTCAGCAAACAGAAATCCAAATTAGCTTCACCGAAGGAATTATACATTACGCCAATGAAAAAAATTTTGAATTCTTTTCAGAACATTTCATTTTCTCCCTCTTCAATGATTACAATTAGGATGAAGATAGCTTATCCATAATTATTCATATCTAGATTATCGGTCTTATGCCACACCTGAGTGCAACTGGTACATCAGTTCACTTAGGTCAGTATTTTTTAAAATTGTAATTCTTTTAGAAGAAAATTCATAATTTATGTTTTTAGTTAATTTTGTACTTTTTCCTAAAATATTTCAATCTTGTTCTGAGTTTTATAAATTGATTTATGTAACTTCAAATATTTAAAATTTTAATTTTTCTTAAAATTTTATTTTTTATGCTTTCATCATTAAAAAAAAAATTTTTTTAAATGATGAAATAATCTTCTTACAAACATTTTAATTTTATGTACTTTTATTTATTGTTTCATTATTTTTCAACCTTTATGTGTCTTTATCTTGAAGTATTTACATGTTTATTTTCACAGTTATCTTTATTTCTTTCAAATAAAATTCTTTTATTTTAAATTTATTATTTTGCTACAGCAGTTTCTACCATACATCCTACAACTTCTTTATAAAATATTCATAATTTTACCTACTTTTTGAAACTGATCAATACATTTTGGACATTTTACAAATATTTAGGCTATTTTAAATAATTATTTTAGATTATTGCTGAATTCAAAATCCTTTTTACTGAACTATTCTAATTTTGTTTATTAGCTACTTACTGTTGAATTTTCATACAAAATGTTGATTGTCAGGCCAAAAGTTTAAAAACAGTAAGATATAGTATTTTCCTAAATCTCTCATTAGAATATCTCCACTTGGCAGAGTCTGACAACATTTTGCCGAATGGTGCCGAATGACAAGATGCAGAATTCTTCCCGAATATTTTATCTTTTTCCACAATGATTAACTGTTCAAAAACATTTGTATTACTCATAACCAGTAAAGTTACTAAATACATTATGTCTCCATTTCTGATTATATATTTATAAACCTGGGTTAAAAATTGGGAACAGTGTTATGAGACACACCTCTGTTGGCGAAAAGTTATATGCAAATGCATAGTGTTTATATGTAAACAAGAAAATAAATATGCCAAATAAATATTCAATTTGCATTTAATAGGCAAACTGCTCATGCATTTTATATGCAAACTGTGCATGCATTTCACGTGCAATCAAGAAATCATTAAATTCTCAACTCTGCGCTAATGTTAAAAGTTTAGAAAACAATCACAATTAAAATAATGAGATAATATACACATATTATCTCATTATTTATTATTAAATTTAAAGGGACTACTCTAGATTTGTGTGCCCGCCCGCTATCTTGGATTTTTTTGGCACTGACTTTGGATATTTAACTGTGTTTGGAAGAGTGGAAAATTTCTCACCAAAGCGTTTTAAGCACTGTTTTCAAAACTCTGGACTTAGAAAGTTTTTGAACTTAAAAGTAACAATTTTAATTATAAAACTTCAAAAAAATAATTCAAATACTGGACTTAAAAGTAACATAATTTGAAAAGGTTTTTTTTATTAAAAATGCTAAAAAATTTTTAAGTCCAGCATTTTGAAAACACCGCTTAAAACACGTTGGCGAGAAAATTTCCACTCTTCCACAGTAAAATCGCCAACATCGGCGCAAAAAATTCCAAGATGGCAGGCGGGTACACAAATCTAGAGTAGTCCCTTTAAATTTAATAATAAATAATGAGATAATATGTGTATATTATCTCATTATTATAATTGTGATTGTTTTCTAAACTTTTAACATTAGCGCAGAGTTGAGAATTTAATGATTTCTTAAATTGCACGTAAAATGCATGCACAGTTTGCATATAAAATGCATGAGCAGTTTGCCTATTAAATGCAAATTGAATATTTATTTGGCATATTTATTTTCTTGTTTGCATATAAACACTATGCATTTGCATATAACTTTTCGCCAACAGAGGTGTGTCTCACAACACTGTTCCCAATTTTTAACCCAGGTTTATAAATATATAATCAGAAATGGAGACAATGTATTTAGTAACTTTACTGGTTATGAGTAATACAAATGTTTTTGAACAGTTAATCATTTTGGAAAAAGATAAAATATTCGGGAAGAATTCTGCATCTTGTCATTCGGCACCATTCGGCAAAATGTTGTCAGACTCTGCCAAGTGGAGATATCCTAATGAGAGATTTAGGAAAATACTATATCTTACTGTTTTTAAACTTTTGGCCTGACAATCAACATTTTGTATGAAAATTCAACACTAAGTAGCTAATAAACAAAATTAGAATAGTTCAGTAAAAAGGATTTTGAATTCAACGATAATCTAAAATAATTATTTAAAATAGCCAAAATATTTGTAAAATGCCCAAAATGTATTGATCAGTTTCAAAAAGTAGGTAAAATTATGAATATTTTAGAAACAAGTTGCAGGATATATGGTAGAAACTACTGTAGCAAAATAATAAATAAAAAATGAAAGAATTTTATTTGAAAGAAAAAGATAATTGTGAAAATAAACATGTAAATACTTCAAGATAAAGACACATAAAGGTCCAAAAATAATGAAACAATAAATAAAGGTACATAAAATTAAAATGTTTGTAGGAAGATTATTTCATCATTTATAAAAAATTTTAAAAAAAAAGTGATGAAAGCATAAAAAATTAAATTTTAGAAGAAAAATTACAATTTTACATATTTGAAGTTACATAAATCAATTTATAAAACTCAGAACAAGATTGAAATATTTTAGGAAAAAGTACAAAATTAACTAAAAATATAAATTATGAATTTTCATCTAAAAGAATTACAATTTAAAAAAATACTGACCTAAGTGAATTGATGTACCAGTTGCACTCAGGTGTGGCATAAGACCCATAATGCACTCAGGTGTGGCATAAGACCCATAATCTAGATATGAATAATTAGGGATAAGCTATCTTCATCCTAATTGTAATCATTGAAGAGGGAGAAAATGAAATGTTCTGAAAAGAATTTAAAATTTTTTTCATTGGCGTAATGTATAATTCCTTCGGTGAAGCTAATTTAGATTTCTGTTGGCTGAAAACATCTATATTATTAACATAGAAATTCATTTAGTTAAAAGTGAAAAAACAAAGTGATATTTCACAGAAATAATCACTAAACTTTGGTTATATAAGCACAAAACTTAACTGCTTCGGGTTTGCAACCTATTAAACCATTAAACTGAATAAAAATATTTATTATAAACATTACAACCAAGAGCAGAATAGCATAAACAAAGGAGCCACTTCTAAAATATAATCATCAAATTTGAGGCCATAAAATATCCAGTGATTTTCCTTACATTAATGTGTTAGGAGTTTTTTTTAATTAAATTCAATACTTAAAATTATTAAATCATCTAAAGCTTATCAAAGTTAATGAACCATCATTTACGTGCATTAAATTTCTTTATGTACAGTGAAATCCAAATACACTGTTAATTTCATACAAAACCTATAAGTAAATCTAAATACATATTCAAATTTTTCACGTAAAGGATGTCCTTGCCCCAAACTTGGTGAGTTGATGGAACTTGGCACCATGAGGAATAATCTGCAGTTTACTCATTGTATTCTTCTATCAGAGAAATGTTTTACTTATTGTTTCAGATATATTTTTTCAATGTTGTTTCTGTATTCATTCAGTATCAAAGTTTCTGATGACAAGATTTAATAAATAACATTCATGTTCATCAGTTATTGTAACAAAGATAACAAAAGCAGCTGTGACTGCAATACTCCTAAATACAGTGAAACTTCTGTAGCTGTCCACCCCTCTAAAGGGCTAATTTTTTCAGAACCAATTATATTCTCCATAGAGCATACCATATTAGAAATAGGGTGTAAATGATTTTAATCAAATGACTAAAATCATGATTTAAATCGAATGATTTTTTTTTAAATCTGATTTTAATCAAAATTATTTCATGCATTACATTGAACATTATTTTGTATATTTTCCTAAGGGTATTAAATTTAAATATAAACAGGAAAGATAGGTTACTTTTATGTATATCTAACATCTCATTCATATAATTCAACTTACTCTCTCTACAACTCATTTGCATTTTGGAAATTTTTCCATTGTATGTATTGGTCTACTTTATTTTAATTGGCCAGATTTGATTCTGAGAATCAGACAACCAATCCTAAGCACTCTTGGATACTAATTATGAAGTGGAATGTTTAACAATAAATAGAAAAAACCAAGCTTTAAACTTTATTAAAGAAAAGTTTGGAGATACCTCCATATTAAATATTTTACTAAAATTCATTGTGCTCTCTCTTCCTTTTAATGGAACTTTGTTTGATAAAAAAGCTTTAAAATCATTAAACTCCATGTGGAAATCAATACCAATCCTAAAGAAGTGTATGGATCAGAAAAAGTTTGAAATAATACAGATGTTATATATTGCAAAAGAACCACCACTTTTCCACTTTTTCAAGTTTTCCACTTTTTGATTCATACAGAGCAAATTGTAAAACCAAGTAGGTGTAGAAAAGGCCGCTAAATTAGTGTTTATGTTTAAATCTTTAACACCCAGTGTTATAGTGGTTAAAAGCTTCAAGCTGCCACACCAAAGGTCCAGTGTTCAATCCTGTGACTTTGTAAGGTTGACTCAGCCTTTCATCCCTTGAGTGGGTCGATAAAATGAGGACCAAGAATACTTGGCAAGTAACTCTAGGGGGTCCCACATCAGGTTGACCACCTGACCAAGACATATGCTGTTTGGCATCCCAAGCCCATGGTCATGATAGCACAGATGGGCACTGCAGGTCTTGGTCAAATTTCGGACTGTTGTGCCTTGAGTTTGTTTAAATCTATACTTATATATAAAGAGAGAGCGATTTTGTACGTGGAGGGTAATCTCCAGAACCACTGCACCTATTTGAAAAATTCTTTCACTGTTTGAAAGGTACATTATTCCAGATGGACATAGGCTATATATTATGTATATCTGATTATCTATACTTATATATAAAGAGAGAGTTATTTTTTACATGGAGGATAATCGCCAGAACCACTGCACCTATTTGAAAAATTCTTTCACTGTTTGAAAGGTACATTATTCCAGATGGACATAGGCTATATATTATGTAAATCTGAACAGTAGAAATAAAGTTAGGGGCTTAATCCTAACAATCTCAATTGTTACCGCTACTGCCCTCTACCGGTTTTTGTGCTGAAGTCTTCAACGATTCTTAGCGTGCGGCTATTGCAGTGGCCTTCTGTTCTGATGTTAGTGGTTCGAACCTAGCCATTCTCCGGCATGCCTTTTTCTTTTAAAAAATTAACTTTAATTATTTACTAACGTAATATTAATTTGAATATTATTTTAGGAATATTATTTGAAAAAAGTTTTAATATTATTTTTAAAAAAAACATTCTTTACTTAAAATCCTTTCTTTATTTGTGTATTTTTATTTCATCTCTTAACCTCTTTCTATTATCTATCTATACTTATATATAAAGAGAGAGCAATTTTATACGTGGCGGGTAATCACCAGAACCACTGCACCTATTTGAAAAATTCTTTCACTGTTTGAAAGGTACATTATTCCAGATGGACATAGGCTATATATTATGTATATCTGATCAGTAGAAATAAGTTAGGGGCTTAATCCTAACAATCTCCATTGTTACCGCTACTGTCCTCTACCGCTTTTTGTGCCGAAGTCTTCAACGATCCTTATTGTGGTGCTATTGCGGTGGGCTTCTGTTCTGACGATAGTGGTTCGAACCTAGTCGTTTTCCAGCATGCCTTTTTCTTTTAAAAAATTAACTTTAATTATTTACTAACGTATATTAATTTGAATATTATTTGAAAAAAATTTTAATATTATTTAAAAAAATACATTCTTTACTTAAAATCCTTTTTTTATTTTTGTATTTTTATTTCATCTCTTAACCTCTCTCTTTTAAAAAATTAACTTATAGTATTCAAATTAATAACTAACGTAATATTAATTTGAATACTATTTTAGGTGCTTAAAATAGTAAAAAAAAAACATTCTTTACTTTCTTAACAATCCTTTTTCATTTTTAAATAAAACTACGGTCTCAAGCACACCTCTTTCTTTTAAAAAATTAACTTTAATTAATAAATGACGTAATATCAATTTGAATATTATTTTAGGTGCTTAAAATAATTAAAAAAAATTCTTTACTTAAAATCCTTTTTTATTTTTGTATTTTTATTTCATCTCTTATTCTAATTTTGGGATACCAATGTGTATCTATACTTCTATAATAATATATAAAGAGAGAGAGCAGATTTTTATGGAGGGTAATGTACAACTTTTGTACATTAAAATGTACCTTACATCTTTTCCTTTGTCAACCGCAGTCAAGTAACCATAGCAACACCCTTTAGCTTACGGGGTCCGTTTTTCGAAATCGCTCTTTGCAAGGGGAAAATGTTATCTACTTCCTATCCCCATTTTACGTGAGGGACATTCAGTGTGGGGGGTCAAGGGAAAGAGTGGTTAATTGCTTTCTTACTATTGAAGAAGAATTTCAATAGTAGTTCATCGGCACTCCGTGCCTCTTTCATCTCTCAAAAGGCTGAAAATGGATGAACCGCGGGTGAACCGCCCTTCTGATGTCTCTCGCCTGAAAAGAAATAGCCTCTAGCTAGAACGACAAAAGATTATTATTCAGTCCTTTTCGGCAAGATTGACTCTCCATTCTCAGAATATCACCCAATTGTTCTTTGGGGGCAAAGACGTTAGGAAAGTCACAACGAAGTGGAATTCGAGACTATATCTCTGCCGACATTACACCGTATTTTTCGAGAGTATGTGCTTCGGATATATGCTATCCCACCCTATAAGGAAAAGGTTTAATATTTTTAAGATTCACGTAGAGGAGGTATTGATAAATACAAAAAGGATTTTTGAAACTGGCAACGTTAAAGGGTTTATTGAAGAAAACTACATTTGGAACTACGCTTTTTATTGGACATTTAAGGTAAAAAAAGATTTACAATATATTGGCTATCAACTGGAAAATTTATATTTTGTTCAACCCGGACAAAGTCGGGATGGGCCGCTAGTCTTTACATAAAACTAACTAATTTTTAATATTTTGATAAATGTAGATAACGAAATGAAATTAATTATTTACTTTTTTGAATTTTAGTTTGAAAACATTTTGTTATTGGCTGTTTTTCTTTTATTTCTATTTTTGTTTTTAATTTATTTAAAGAAATATTTTGACAATGATCAGCAATGTTTCAATTTAAAAATGTTTACTTCCTATTTTCTGCATTAGTTATATAGTTGTATAGCATATAATTTTAAATATATGGTTTATATATAATAGTTTATATCATATAAAATTGAAATTTTAAAAAATCACAATTTAAAAAATATCTGGTTTAAATAAAAAGAATCCAATTTTTTTTCTATTTAAAAAAAAAAATCTTTATACACCCTGGTTACAAACATTTTAAGATAAGACTGGCACAAGGCTGTGTGTAAAGAAGATGCTGGCCAGTGAAAATGCAGCGACTATCTTAACAGAAAAGGCAGAGGGTGAAAGAGTTTTTATCCCACAGACACCACTCATTCCGACGGATCTCCCTTTTAACTTTAAGAGATTGCAATTTCCAGTGAGACTTGTGTTCTCGATCATGATCAACAAGTCACAGGGACAGTGATTTAAGTACTGCGGAGTGGATTGGAGATCACCATATTTGTCTCACAGACAACTTTATGTTTCTTGCTCAAGGGTGGGTTCACCTAAGAATTTTTTTATTCTTCCTCCTGAACAGGAAACTAAAAATGTTGTTTTTAATCAAGTTTTGAGTTCAATTAATATTATAGTGAATTTGTAATTTTACTTTATAATTTGTATACTGTACATATACGTTTAAATACCTGTAAATAAAATTACTTCAATATTACAGTATAGGTTGAATTCATTCCTTTTCCTGTCTAATAGGAAATTAGGATAAATATAAACAGCTAGTAACTTATATTAATCTCATTATGAAGATAACAGAACATAAGAATTGGTAATAGTAATCAAGTAGGTACCCCTTAGCATGATTTAGTGAAGTTTTCAAAATTTGCCAAAATCGCACTTACAGACGACGGTTACTACAAAGTAGTTCATATGCAGGAAAATGACTAAAACTGAATGTATATTCTGTACGTACACATCATTATGCTTTTTGCTATGTTGCCATTACCATCGTCTTTCATTGTGATTTGGGCAAATTTTGAAAACTTCGCCAAACCTTGCCAGGGAGTACGTATATCTTTACTGTACTTGAGAATTAATTACTTTATACTGGAAATTCTTAACATCTGAGTTCTTATCGTAAGTGTTGAACCACTCTTTGGATTCCACCATATTTATAGAAAATAAAGTATCAATTAATAAAACAAATTAACAAAATTTTTATACAAATATACATAATCTTGATACTGTATTTGCACTGTGTTTCATCGATATTTAATATTGTGCAAAGTGTTCTGTAGTGTCATAGGATTGCTCATATCATTTCAGTTGGGAAAATTGTGAAGGGTTTGATTTCAGACTTATTTAAATTTTTATAAAGAGAACATTGATTAATAGCCAAAACTTTTTGTCTAATTACTGCCACAACCGCACATGACTAAATCCGCAAAAAACAAAATCTCGCCATGTACACCACGCCATACACAAATTCGCCAAACTTGGCAGGGAAGTGCGTCTAACACATCTGTACCCTGAAAACTGCATACCATGCCTGAACATGCTCCCATTTAACAGTTTAATGGTTTACATATTGTGTTAGTATTTGCCTCCACTCACAGAAAAATAGCGTAAAATGCAAAAATCATAAATATCATTTTCAACATCTTAACAAAACAGTTCTGTCATACAACAGAGAAAAATACCAGTAAATAAAACTTACTTTAACAGATGTTCATTTTTCTAGCATCAAGATCAATCCGTCCGGGATCGATTTTTAAAATGTTCGAATGTTTCTCGCCAAGGACACCACCTTTTTACATAATTTAATTAAGATTATCCAGAATTCCAGGAAATACACAACATAAACTTCATACTCAGGATATACCGTTGCCACTGACGATTATAAATAGGGGTTAGTGACTGACAAATAATGGAATTCGGTTACCTGTGATTATAAACTGTTATCTGCTACCAAAATCATGGTCTGAGTAAAATGTATTTCATAGTTCCTAGCGAAGGGGGAGGGGGGGGGGGAGTCGCAGTCCCCCAATTTACCTCCAACCGGATCTTGTTATGACCTAAAGATGGAAACCTTTAGTGAACGCTATGTTAAGAAATGTGAGAAAGGCAGATCGGATTAACACGGCAGTCAGAGCATATGGTTTAGTCAAACTACTTGGGCGAGAGATAGAACGGGCAAGTGACACATGGATATGGACAAAAAGCTTTCGTGAGTTTCCAAATAGGGCTAAGAAAGCCCTTTATCCTCGGTATGGATATGGGAAGCACTGAAGCCTGTCACGCATGGTCCATTAAAAAATTAATAAAGTAAAAAAAAAAAGTTAAGTTACAAAATAAATTAAAGAAGTTGTCGTCACATATGTTAGTATAAACTAATAGGAATCATGTTAACTGTGTTTTATGTAATGAACTGTAACTGTGTTGTTAACTGACAATAAGAACTGGAGTGTACTACTGCATGTGGCAGTACGGTAATAGCACTAGTGTGTGCATGGCGACTGTGCCTTGGCTATATATATTCATGTTGTTAATTGTGAATCTTATTAAAATATTTTATCAAGACTAAGTGTCTTCTCTGGCCTGATAACCACTAAATTACATGGTGTCAGAATTTTTCGTACCCCGTAATTAAATTTATCCTGATGCAAGAAGATTACTGTTGTCTTCCATGTGTATGCTCTCTGAGTGAGAAATTTGTAGTGAGCCTCCTCTGAACTTTGTGATCATCATCATAAAAAGGAAAAAGAAAATGGAGACATTTCGACCTCCAGGTGCAATCAATTTCACGTGCAGCAATTTAGCTGAAACTTGGAGTAAGTGGACACAAAAATTTAATAACTATCTCATTGCCTCAGAGAAAGACCAAAAGCCTGATTCAGTGAAAATAGCTATTTTGCTTAATCTTTTGGGTGATGAAGGAACAGAAATATTCAACACCTTTAAGCCAGAAGATGAAAAGAGCAAAGAAAAATTTGCAGATGTTATGGAATGTTTTACGAACTACTGTGTTCCAAGGAAAAATGAGGTCTTTGAGAGATTTAAGTTTTTTTCCTGTTCTCAGCAAGAAGGTCAGCAAGTTGATAACTACTTGACTGAACTGAAAACTTTAGCGTCCACATGCAACTTCAATGATCAAGAAGGATTAATACGAGACAGATTAGTTCTGGGTATCCGAGAAAAGTCTCTACTGGAAAGACTTTTGAGAGAAAGTGACCTGACTTTGAAAAAAGCAGCAGATTTTCTTCGAGCAGCAGAGACAAGCAAACTACAAATAGAGACTGTAAAGTCAACATCGAAAGTAATGGAAATCAAGAAAATTTGTGAAAAGCCTTTCAAGGGACAGGACAAGTTCAAAAAGAACAGTGCTGAAGATAGAATATACAGGTGTACTAAGTGTGGAAAAGACCACAAGAAAAATAACTGTCCAGCTTATGGTAAACTTTGTGCTAAGTGTAAAGGAAAGCACCATTTTGTAGTTGTTTGTAAAACTGTGAAAAACCATTACAGAAGTGTGAACAACATAGATAACTCTAATGTGGATTTATACATAGACAGTGTGTCACATCAAGAAGTAAGTACTGGTAATAGTTTTGTAAATATTAATTCGTGTGATAATGTGTGGTTTCAGAAAATTAATGTTGAAAATAATATAATTGAATTTAAACTGGATACAGGAGCTGAAACTAATGTGTTGCCAATGTCTGTATATAGCAATATGATACTTCCAACAAATAGTGTATTGAGTAAAACTAATGTAACATTGCTTTCATATGGGAATTTCAAATTGAAACCAGAAGGTGAATTAATGTTAAATTGTACTACTAATCAGTATAAGAATGTTCCATTGAAATTTATTGTTGTTGATGTATCATCTAAGCCAATATTAGGGTTAAAAGCATGCCAGAGATTAAATTTAATAAGAAAAATTGAACAAATTGAAACACTCAGTAAAAATGATATTGTAACTAAACATAATGAAGTCTTCAGTGGCTTAGGTAAATTCCCAGGTGACCCGTATCGAATTCAAGTGAATCCTGAAATTAAGCCTGTAATAAACCCACCTAGGTGTGTACCTTTATCATTAACTAAGAACCTTAGAGAAACGTTACAAAGGTTAGAATCTCAAGGAGTGGTGAAAAGAGTAAACAAACCAACAGATTGGGTTAACAGCTTAGTGGTGATTGAGAAACCTAATGGGAGCTTAAGGATTTGTTTGGATCCCAGAAATCTAAATTAAGCTATAAAAAGAGAACATCACATAATTCCTACTGCTGAGGAGTTAATAGGCAGACTAGAAGGGAAGAAGGTATTTTCTGTTTTGGATTTGAAGAATGGGTTTTGGCAAGTGCCTTTAGATGAGTCTAGTGCAGATTTATGCACTTTTAATACACCTTTTGGTAGATACCAATTCTTGAGAATGCCATTCGGAATCGCATCAGCTCCTGAGGTATTTCAGAAAAGAAATCTGACGTTATTTGAGGACATAGAAAATGTCGAAGTGTATTTCGATGATGTAATAGTAGCGGGTAACATAGAAAGTGAGCATGATATTTCTTTAGCGAAGGTTTTAAAAAGGGCAAAGGATTGTAATATTAAATTTAATCCTGAAAAATTCCAGTATAGAGTACCTGAAGTTAAATATGTCGGACAGATTATATCTAAAGATGGAATTAGGGCAGATCCACAGCATGTTAGAGCAATAACTGAAATGGAAACTCCATCTGATAAAGGGGGTGTGAGGAGATTCTTGGGAATGGTAAATTACGTGTCCAAATTTATACCAAATGTTTCTACCATAACATCTCCCCTAAGGAGTCTGTTAAAAGATAGTGTAGAATTTAGTTGGCTTGATGAGCATGAGAATGCTTTTAAACAGATTAAAAGTTTATTGAGCTCGTCAACTGTTTTAAGGGTATTTAGTAGCTCTAAACAAACTATTATACAGTGTGACAGTTCTAAAGATGATATAGGGGCTTGTCTCTTTCAAGAGGGCCACCCTGTATCATATGCGTCTCGAAGTCTCACACAAACGGAGCAAAATTATGCTCAAATAGAAAAGGAAATGCTATCTATTGTATTTGCTATAAACAAATTTTCATAACTTTGTGTATGGAAAAAAATTTATTGTACAGAATGATCATAAGCCACTTGTGTCAATTGTAAATAAACCAATATGTAATATTTCTTCAAGGTTGCAAAGAATGTTATTAAAGCTACTAAAATATCAATTTGAAATAGAATATGTCAAAGGTAGTGAAATGTATCTTGCAGATACTCTGTCTAGGGCATACATTAAAGATTTAGTAGTTGATGACCCTGAAATGTTAAGTATTGTTCATACTGTCAAACAACTTCCAGTAAGTGAAAGAAGGTTGGGTCAGTTTAAGAATGCCATTCAAATGGATTCTGAGTTAAAATTGGTCTATGAGTATTGTGAGAGGGGTTGGCCTGATCACATTCAAAATGTTCCTGCTAATGTAAGACAGTATTATAAATCTTAGAATGATTTGTTTATAGATTTTGGTTTGTTACTTAAAGACTCTAAAATTGTTTGTGCCTTCCTCGCTCAGAAATTAAATGTTGTCATAAATCCATGAAGGTCATTTTGGAGTTGAAAAAAGCAAAAGTAGGGCTAGAGAGATCATGTTTTGGCCTGGTATGTCTAAAAGTATAGAGTTAATGATAGGTAAATGTGAAATATGTCAGATGTTTCAAAGAGCCAATATTAAAGAACCTCTTCTATCACATTCAATTCCACACAGACCTTTTGAAAAGATAGGTGTTGATATTATGGAATATAGAAATACCAATTACTTAGTTGTTATGTGCTATTATTCTAAGTGGATTGAAGTAAAAGAATTAAGGAGTAAAAGTATAAAAGAAATCATTCAAAGATTAAAGGTTTGCTTTTCTAGTTATGGGGTTCCTTCAATAGTAGTTAGTGATAATAATCCGTTTAATAGCTTTGAATTTAAAGCTTTTGCCAAAGAATGGGATTTTGAGTATAACTTTTCAAGTCCCCGTTACCCAAAAAGTAATGGAATGGCAGAAAGGGCTGTTGGGATCGTAAAAGCAATAATCAAAAAAGCTATCGAAGACAATAGAGAGTGGATTGTTGAAATAATGGAGTATAGGAATACCCCTATTTCGGGATTGAATTTATCACCAGCACAACTAATGTTTGGTAGGAGATTAAAAACTAAAATACCAATTCATAATAAGTTATTGGATGCAGAAATATTTAAAAATGTACAGGAAAAGTTAGTAAATAGACAGGTAAAACAGAAACGTTATTATGATCGAGGTACTAGTGCTCTTGAACATTTTAACCCTGGTGATAATGTGACTACATATAACTTTAGTCGTAAGACTTGGGAACCGGCCAAGATAATATCCAAATGTCAGAATCCTAGATCATATATTATTCAAAATAGTTCAGGTAAAACTTTGGTGAGAAATAAAATACAAGTGAGACCATCAAAAATTCCATTTGAAATTAAAACTGATTGGGATCTCAATATGCCTGAAGACCCTGAAACCTATAATACCAATGTTAATAATTCCCTGGTAACTAACACATCTCTGGAATCCATAAATGAAACTAAATCAGGACGTCTGATAAAAAGACCTGAATATCTGAATGACTACATTTGTAATTAAATGTCTTCAGGGAAGGGTGTCACATATGTTAGTATAAACTAATAGGAATTATGTTAACTGTGTTTTATGTAATGAACTGTAACTGTGTTTTATGTAATGAACTGTAACTGTGTTCGTAACTGACAATAAGAACTGGAGTGTACTACTGCATGTGGCAGTACGGTAATAGCACTAGTGTGTGCATGGCGACTGTGCCTTGGCTATATATATTCATGTTGTTAATTGTGAATCTTATTAAAATATTTTATCAAGACTTCTGTACCCTAACACATTTGTACCCTGAAAACTACATACCATGCCTGAACATGCTCCCATTTAACAGTTTAATGGTTTACATATTGTGTTAGTATTTGCCTTCACTCACAGAAAAATAGCGTAAAATGCAAAAATCATAAATATCATTTTCAACATCTTAACAAAACAGTTCTGTCATACAACAGAGAAAAATACCAGTAAATAAAACTTACTTTAACAGCTGTTCATTTTTCTAGCATCAAGATCAATCCGTCCGGGATCGATTTTTAAAATGTTCGAATGTTTCTCACCAAGGACACCACCTTTTTACATAATTTAATTAAGATTATCCAGAATTCCAGGAAATACACAACATAAACTTCATACTCAGGATATACCGTTGCCAATGACGATTATAAATAGGGGTTAGTGACTGACAAATAATGGAATTCGGTTACCTGTGATTATAAACTGTTATCTGCTACCAAAATCATGGTCTGAGTAAAATGTATTTCATAGTTCCTAGCGAAGGGGGAGGGGGGGGGAGTCGCAGTCCCCCAATTTACCTCCAACCGGATCTTGTTATGACCTAAAGATGGAAACCTTTAGTGAACGCTATGTTAAGAAATGTGAGAAAGGCAGATCGGATTAACACCGCAGTCAGAGCATATGGTTTAATCAAACTACTTGGGCGAGAGATAGAACGGGCAAGTGACACATGGACGTGGACAAAAAGCTTTCGTGAGTTTCCAAATAGGGCTAAGAAAGCCCTTTACCCTCGGTATGGATATGGGAAGCACTGAAGCTTGTCACGCATGGTCTATTAAAAAATGAATAAAGTAAAAAAAAAAAAAAGTTATGTTACAAAATAAATTAAAGAAGTTACAAAAATAAAAATAAAAACATTAGAATTTAGTAAGTTAAAGTTAACACAAAATTAAATCAGCAAAACTTGTCAAAATAAAATGTTCCAATATAAGATAAGTTAAAAAGCAAAATATAAAGATTAAACTCTCAAAAGTCGAAGACGAGAGTCAGAGGACCGCAAGCAGCAAAGTTATTAAACGCTGGGATCAATTCCAGGATGGGAAAGAACTATCAAGCAACCCGTGCTTGAAAACAGGCCGAAAAAGGAAGTAAGATGATGAATTTGTATTACAGAGGTTAAAAAAAATCACGCTTAACTACTGGTCGAGCAAAATGTGTCCCGCAACTCTCATGTCATCATCGAGTAGTACATTTATGTAAGTGAAAACAGCTAGATCCAGATCGTAGTTGAGTATATAATGGCGGCCAATAAAGTTTGTGTTCTATTGCTATCGTGCCCTGTCTTCATTTACTTGCAGACCAGTAACTTCCATTATGTGCTAGGAACGTTACATGGTGTCAGAAGATGGAACTACTATGATATACCCCCCAATGGCGATTTTGACGATTTTTTGTGTCGCCAAGCAGAAAGTGTGTCTTTAAAACGGGAAATTCCGGGAAGTCCCAAAAATATGCATTTTTATACTGTACAACCACAGAAAAGCACAAAAAACACATAAATACATAAATACATAAAATAAAAGCTGAAAAATAATAAGAAATTTGTTAGGTGGGGTGGATGCTGCTCCCCCAACCCCCGCGAAAAAAGTTAGTATAGTTGAACTAATGATAATTAATTTAAAACAACATAAAATACATCTTGTTTAAATATATTTTTCTTGATTAAACATAAATTAATGCACAAATACAATAGAAAAAATACATGTTGGCAATAGAATTTTTAAAAAAAGTATCTATACCGAAATTTTGAACTCCTCCTAGTTAATCCCCGAAACGAATTCAATAAATTTATTAAAACAATCTACATTTGCCGCTAAAACATGATTTCCAAAACATGTGCATCGCTAGGTAGAATTTAAAATCTCCCTTACGATTGTACTTAGGCAACGTTGCTTTTACATGCCTACACGTACTTTCAATTGTATTCGTGTAACACCCAGTATCGGGGTCAACGAATGTAAGCTTATAGTTTACTTTAAGGTGGTCAAATCCCTCCTGCTCGAGACAGTTGTAACTTTTCCAGCAATCGGAATACACTGAAGTCTCTGGCAATATCCAATCTATTTTAACCCCCAACAAAGTCTCCTGAGTCCTATCATGCACAGCAACTAAAAAAACCCTCCCGGAATCCCTCTCAACCCATCCAAACACCCAATGACCCTGAAACCCTATGTCCCTTATGATACTTTCATTTCCCAAATTTTGACTCATCAATTTCAACGACCTTACACCCCCCCCTTTCCCATACTTTCTCGGAAGACAATTCAATATAATCCAAAACAGTCTTATTAATAAATTGTCTCCAATCAGCCAAAGTAGTCTTTGCAAAAGAATATTCCTCCATAATTCGCCCAGTTGTTGTATCCCTCAAAATCTCATAAGTAATATATAAAACCTCAAGTAACTTTAATTTAGAATTAGAAAATCACAAACCATGTCGAATAGATTTCTCAGTGTTACATTGCTTCCCCAATAACTTTCCTACAAACAAATGTAAAACCATCAAAATAAGAACTTTTAACTTTAATCATAATCTCTGACCCACATTTTTTGCAATTCGCTCTCTTTAACAACCCAACCTCCGTCAAAAAAATAAATAGCAACTGTTTAATATTTTGACGGAGCGTTAGACCAAAGTAAAAACCGAGAACATTTCAACCAAAACAAAGGGCGCCAAATTTGGCGAGAAATCCCTTGGGGGGAGATATCATACTTGTACCGTCAGAATTTATATTTGAAAATATAGTTGATATTTGCTGATAAAATTTCTTTGGAACGAATAAAATGCCGGTTGATTCAGATGCTGTGAATGCTGTGAACGTCCGTGAATTATTATTAGCAGAAAGAGAACTTACCCTTAAAAAAACTATTGATATTTGCAGAGCTAGTGAACAAGCCACTACGCAATTAAAAGAAATGAATAATGTAACTGTTAAGAATGAGAAGGAAATTCTTGCTGTAGTTAACTCAAAATCAAAGCAGCAGAACTATTATTCTAATTCAAAAATTGATTATAAGAAGTGCAATAAATTATGTTGGCGTTGTGGTTTAGCGCATGAATTTAAAAATTGTCCTGCTTTTAACGTTATATGCGAAAGTTGTTTAAAAAAATGACATTATGCTCATCAGTGTAAAGCAAAATGGAAACAAGGGAAATCAAGTAATTATTCTAATAGAAAAAAAATGCAAGAGGTTAAAGGATGTTCTCATAAAGATTTAAATTTTGAAACCTTAAATATTGGTGAATTGGCAGACCAATCTAAAAAAAATGCTTGGTTTTCTTCAGTAATTTTTGATAATGGGGTTAAGGTTAAATTCAAATTCCATACAGGTGCAGAAGGAAATGTTATTACAAAAGAGGCTTTTAAAAAGTTATCGTTACCACTTGTTTAATCTTCGGTACAAAGATTAAAGTCATTTAATAATGAATACACTCCGGTGCAAGGTGAGGTAATTGCAAAGTGTACTATTGAAAATAAGCAAACAAACCTAAAATTATTAGTAGTTGATGGTAATTATAACTGCATACTATGGTGTAAAACGTGTGAAAATTTGGGGTGAATAAAAAGAAATGATGTTATGAAATTAAATACAGTTTTTGAGAAAATTCCAAGCAAAATATTTGAAGGGATTGGATGTATTAAAGATTTTGAATATGATATTGAATTTGAAAATGATGCATGCTTTTCTATTCATCCACCCAGAAGAATACCATATGCTTTTTGTTAAAAAAGAAATTGAATTGGTGATTAAAATGAACATTTTAAAGCCTGGTACGAAACCAACCCCTGCTGTAAGTCCATTAGTAATTGTTAAATGTGGGAATCGTGTTCGCTTATTTTTAGACCCTACAGATATTAACAAAGTGATTAAGCGAAGGCATTTTCCGCTAAGAGAGTAGAAGATATTGCGGCACGAATAGGTAAAGCCAAATTTTTCACTCTTCTGGACGCAAAGAAGGGTTTTTGGCAACTTAGAGTTTCGAAGCGAACTTCTGATTATGCAACAATGAATACCCCATGGAGTCGTTTTTCCTTTCTGACAGTTCTATTCGGGCTTGCCTCAGCCCCTGAAAAATTTCAACAAGTGATGCAGAATATATTGAAGGGTTTTAAAAATGTAGAATGTTCAATGGATGATAATGAAATCCAATGTCATGTAAAAGTCTGCGTAAGGCTTCTCCTTTCCAACGAAATTTTTTTTTCTTTAATAATTGGGAGGAGCTTGGAAACGATCGGCACAATTTTCTTATGGAAGCAGAATTAATTTATTGTGTTCCTTATTACACACTTGTCAAAGTCAACAACAATCTCGTTAACGTGATCTGGTCGACGGCGATTTTTTCCAGGGGTTGAGAGTTTTTCACTGTTATCATCCGTCCTTTTCCTCTCCTTTCTAATCCTTTTAATTGTTGCGACAGAAACTCCAGTCGCCGCAGCCGCTCTCTTCGAAGATTGATCAACAGGATTTTGAAGTTCCTTTTTTTCAGCTTCGGAATCGCAAAACTGGGTAACAGCATTTAAAATTTGCCTAGTCTGAGAATGAAGAGTTTTCAATCGCTTAGAAACCGATTCATAGCAATACTATTAAATTAAAATGACTGCGAAACAATTTTACTAATAAGCAAACAAATTAAAAGTAGCAATAAATGTCAAAGAAGCTCGCTAGGTAGCACAACTAAACGACACCTTTAAAGGTTTCAAGTGCGGCAGCAAGATATGAAAATCGCCCTTTAAAATGAGAAATGTTCACCAGCTTCTTTCCTCCAATCTAATTCATTTGATATGTTTGTGGAATGTAACAAGTTATCTGAGAGTGAATTTTATACCTAGCATACAGTTTTCATCTTATAAATATATATTTTGTTGTTCATTTCAATTCTACTTACTACAGGATAGTGTACATTTGGAGAAATGGCGAAAAGCCATCCCCATGAAAGACAAAGCTTTCAGTAGTTTTCAGTAGTATTGATTTATCAGTAGTATTTCTAACAATTTTTTTTTTCCATAAGATTTTTTCACATTTTTTTCTGTAATTTCATTTCCTTCATTATTGAATTATTGCAAAATTCTGAACTAATTTATTCTGGAACTAATACAAAATTATTCTGAAAATGTTTATATAATGAAGTAAGACTCTTCATGTGTCAGATGTTTGTCAACTCATGTTTGGACATTGCATACTCTGTAGCTGCAGCTAGTGTGTGCTTTTATATGTAACTAGCTCGCTCTAGAAAATAATGGATCATTATTTACTCATTTCCTTTAAGGAGGGAGATCACCTTAAACCCTTCAAAAAACGCAATTTTTTATTATGATTTAATTTTGGAGAATAGAATATAAGGAATCTTATGAAAAAAATTTAAGTCGATACTACAATTAGAACCGATTTTATGGCCAAATGTTTAAAGCTAATAGTAAAGAAATTTATAGAAAATTTAAACTTTGAACTGCTTTTTCTAAAAACTGTTATTTTGAAACATGTGCGCCCTATTTCTTCAAAACTAATCATCACAAATTGCTACAAAATTTTCTATACATGTATATCTTGCATGTTTCTACAATTTCTATCTAAATTAAGGTATTTTTTCGCAGAAAATTTTTTTTTTTAAATTTATATTTTTTTGTACATTTGCCTGAAAAAAATATTTTTATGTGAAATATGGTAACTATTTTAGGTGTAGATTAAATTATAACCTATGGATAAAATATATACAAATAATTTAAGATATATCTCTTATAGTTTTTTAAAAAAATCTGCACATTGCATTGATCTAAGATTCACTATTCATAAAACATTTTTTTCTTAAAATAATTTCTAATAATCTCCCAACAATTCTGTTTTTTTTTTTCTAATAGATAAAACTTTGTACAATTCACCTTTAAAAATTGGTTTAAATTAATTACAAATTAACTATTTGACAACACATTAAGCTTGGTAGTAAAATCAGTGTATTTTTGTGCATGCAAAGGTGATCTCCCCCTTAAGAATTTTAATGAAGTTTAGCAAAAAAGACAGTTCAAATAAACATTTTGAATGAAGATAAACAATTGTTAAGTTGAATAAATAAATTCATATTAAAAAAGCACTTAAACAAAACTTATTTCTTTTGAAAAATACGAAAAATCCATATTAAAGCGTATGGTTTCCGTGATATAGCGGCATCAGTACAGGCGCGCGCGACACCTAGTGGTGGCGACCAAATGGGAGACACTTTTTTAATACGGAGCTGCTCCTCCTTCTGTAGCTTCATGCATCAGGTTTCGTCTTTTATTTCACACACATAATTATCATAAAAATAAAAATGGCAGAGAGAGATCTAGAGAGATTGCTCGGAATAAACTTGTTTATAATTTAACCATGTCTCTGAGGATGCGTAGAAACAGTGAGTTTCTAAAGCCAGATTTAAACATGCCACTGAGCATGCGCAGAAAGCAATTTTTAACTGTAAATTATCGCTCATTAATAGAAATTGTTGTTACAAAAACCAAATTTGACAAATCTACAGATTATAATCTTTCGTTTAAGACCAAAATGAAGTAAATTGATGCAGTAGTTTTCTCTCACGGACTGCCCAAAAAGTCGGCTTAGCAACTTAAATATATAGATTATACACTGTTTTATACCACAATAATTTTAAAATTTTAAACTCTCAAATCCTTCTTTAGAACGCAAGTAATGATGTAATTCGACTATCAAAATAATTTTTGAGTTTTCCCCCCAAAAAATTACTATCGATTAAAGTCTACTATCGATTTTAAAAATGGTGCCCAAACGGCGCTCAAAAGAATTCTGTATATAAAATTATTCTGCCTGAAATTTGGAAAGGAAAAACTTGGTGATTGTTCTACCAAAAAATGAAATGATAACATCTTTGGCAGTTAAAGAGGAGGGGGGCCAGGAGATTTTCCTGCTAAAATACGAAATGCTCATGACTATTGTAAATAGGGTGGTCAAACAACAAATTTTGGCGCCCAAACACGCTCAAACGAATGCCGTTTTCAAAATTTGAATATCACAATGTTGGGAGGGGGGGGGGGGGGCTCTAGGAATTTTTCCCGCCAAAAAATGAAATGCTCATACCTCGTTTATAAAGAACGCTCATACAAAAAAATGTTGGTGCTCAAACACGCTCAAGCGAATGCCGTTTTCGAAATTTGGATATCTCAATGTCAGGGCGGGGGGGAGGCTAATAGTTTTCCCGCCGAAAACTGAATTGCTCATAATTCTTTTAAAAAGGGCGCCCAGGCCAAAATTTTTGGCACTCTTTTGGCAATCCAAATTTTGAAAAGGACACGCTCAAACGAATGCCGTTTTCAAAATTTGGATATGTCAATGTCGGGGGGCCAACTTCACAGACGTGTTCCGATCTAGTTAGCCCTTGTGTAGTCAAAAGAAAAACCCGTAGCGCTCCAAATCTAGTATTCGAGAGATAAAAAAGGAAATAAATGAATTGCTGTCTGCCATCTGCAATAGAGCAAATCTTTACGTGTCTCGCTCATATTTTCCCATAGTGTTTACATAAGAAATTCGCAGATCGGCCACGCACTAACCGTTGCCACCAATCTCATTCTTTTTCCTTCGACTTTCACATCTACAGGATAATCAAAATAAAGGCAAGACGTTTATTTTGATTATCCTTTAATTATGAGAGAGATTATAAGCTTTCCCTTGATAGCTTGGTAGAATTTTGTCATATACAATTCAATTGTGAGCATAGAATTGAAAAAATAAAATTCAACAAAGGAAAATATCACTCATACAAAGGAAATATCACGCATACAAAGGAAATATCACTCATACAAAAGAAAATATCACTCAAACAATGTTCTTCAGGGGGAGAGAAAATAGATTTTTTCCCAAACTGGTTTTTCACGCAAAAAAAATAATGTACATCTACACCAGGAGTCCCCAAAGTGGTCGATATCGACCCCCAAGGGTCGATGAATACACGAGGGTCGAAAGAGGGTCGATTAATACCAAAGAGGATCTAAACTGTCTAGGAAAAAATAGAGTATTCCAATAAAAATTTGAAATACGGATATGATCAACTACAGACTACCCTAGTTATAGCTTGAGTTTTGCCTTAGCCTCAAGGAAATATCACTCATACAAAGGAAATATCACTCATACAAAGGAAATATCACGCATACAAAGGAAAATATCACTCAAACAATGTTCTTCAGGGGGAAAGAAAATAGATTTTTTCCCAAACTGGTTTATCACGCAAAAAAAATAATGTACAGGGTGATTATAATTTAAGTTTCAAAACGCTATAAAAAAAGAACCACTGATGACAATGACGTCAAATTTGAACGGCATGTTATTGAAGAAGGTGGAAAGCGTATGGCAGAAGAAAAAATGTAGTTTCAAAATTTAGCAACAGATGGCGCTGTAAGAGGCAGAAGATGTAAATTAAAATACCTGTCATGCGCACGACACATTTCAGTGTTATATAACCGCCAGGTACACGGCTGTTCCTCATTTCGCGTCTCAGACGTTCGCCATGGGTGTCTCACTGCAGGATCGCGCTCTGCTGGTAAAACTGTATTACAAGAACGATGATTGTGCAAGAGTAGCTCTGTAAAAGTTCAGGACACTGAAGGGTATACAAGAAGGCGTTGGTCCAATGAGTGTCGTGGGTCTGAAGAAAATGATGCAAAAATTCGAAACGACAGGTTCGTTTGAAGTGCAATCTGGTAGAGGGAGAAAACGAATGCATTCGACGGTAGTTGAAGAAGTGGCCACAGCATTACAGGAGGGGTCGGCCGGTGGTGTGCAACCGTGCAGTGCACGAGGAATTGCCCGAACATTGAACAGGCCTAAGAGCACGGTGCTGAATATTGTACGAAACATCCTGCAATGCTATCCGTACAAAATTGGCCATGTGCAGGAGTTGTTTCCGTCTGACCTGCCAGCAAGGGAGACGTTTGCGTTAGAATTTCTTGGTCGCATGGAAGTGGATAATGAATGGCCGTGGAAAATTTTGTCGACAGATGAAGCCCATTTCCATCTAACAGGGTACGTCAATACCCAGAATTGTCGAATATGGGCAACAGAAAATCCACTGGCAACGCACCCCGTACCACTTCATCCTGAAAAGGTCACGGTGTGGTGCGGCTTTACGGCATCATTCATCCTACAGCCATATTTTTTCGAGCAGACGGGTGCTTCCGGTCCTGTTACCGCTACCGTCACTGGTCAGCGCTATGCGTCTCTTTTGCGCAACCACGTCATTCCAGCTCTGCAACAGCGTGGATGTGTGGATGAAATCATTTTTATGCAAGATGGCGCTCCTCCGCACATTGCACATCCCGTGAAGCAGCTGCTGAGGAGCCATTTCGGAAATGCTCAAATTATCAGCCGTCATTTCCCTACAGCCTGGCCGTCCCGTTCACCTGATCTTACTCCGTGTGACTTCTGGCTGTGGGGTTATCTCAAAGATGTTGCGTTCCCTGCTCCAATTGCAAATTTAGCGGAATTAAAGGCACGCATTTCGCAACACATTCTGAACATCACCCCGGAGACACTGCGATCCGTTGTGGAACATGCTGTTTGTCGCTTTCAACTTCTAGCACACAATGGTGGACACCATATTGAACATGTTTTGCGCCAGTCTCGCGACATTTCCGAACTTCTTTCATGAATGGTTCTTATGCGGTATGTCGCCGCAAAACTCTTGAAACCGATTTGTCCCTTTCGATGTGATATGTACAGTCATGCAAATAAAATTGCTCAACAATTCTAATTTGTCAATGCGTTTTAATGTGTAACTTACACCTTAGCCGTTGTTTTACGAATCATTTCTCATTTCTCGTCGTGGTTCTGCCGCTTACAGCGCCATCTGCTGCTAAAATTTGAAACAAAATTTTTTCTTCTGCCATACGCTTTCCGCCTTCTTCAATAACATGCGTTCAAATTTGACGTAATTCTCATCAGTGGTTCTTTTTTTATAGCGTTTTGAAACTTAAACTTTAATTATAATCACCCTGTACATCTACACTACTCGGATGTTGCGGAGAGAAATTTATTATTTGACAGAATGATAATAAAAGCAGATGATTCTAAAATTTAAACGTTAAGTGAGCGAGAATAGGAAAAAAAGCAAGCAAGCGCCATCTAGCGGAAGAAAGAATGTTTACACTATTATTTTTAAACAAATAATAACATGTGTTATTCTAAATTCAAAATTCGTCAGAATCGGAGAATTTAATCTTCAAAATGGTACCTCATTTATCAATTTTTTGTTAAGTATGAAAGAAGAAAAATGAATTGTCACTAAAAATCCCCTTCAAGAAATACACTGCTGGCCACTGTAAATGCAACACCCTGAAGGAAACATGCAAATAACATGAAATTTACAACATGCATTAGCGGAGGTGAGATATGCAAATGATTAGAATTTCAGCGCAGACGCACATCACGCGCGCCTGTGGCGCCACTTCAAAGCGCTATTTAAGGCTTGGAGATTTCGACGATTTCAAGTTCGGCAATTGTGTTTTTCTTGTGGTTTTTTCAAAAAAACGATCAATTATGCCTCGTCGAAAACATCGATCATCTTTTGATCAAGTATCCGAGTTCGACAGAGGAAGGATAGTGGCCTACCGAGATTGTGGATTATCTTTCAGGGAAATCGGTAGTCGTGTTGGACGAAACCAAACAACTGTAATGCGGATATGTGATCGTTGGATGCAGGAGGGTACGGCGGACCGGCGTGTTCGATCGCATCCACCTCAGCGCACCACTTCACGTGATGACAGGCAAATTGTGCGCATGGCAGTGACGGATCGCTCAGTCACATCACGAACCATAACACAGCACATGCAGTCTGTAACGCATCATCCAGTGTCTGCGCGTACCATTCGACGCCGTTTACAGCAGAGCGGTCTGTCCGCAAGACGTCCATTGCTTTGTCTACCCTTGACGCAGAACCACAGACGTCTCCGCCGCCAATGGTGCGATGACAGAAGGATGTGGACGGCAGAATGGAATGAAATTGTCTTTACAGACGAGTCACGCTTCTGTCTGCAACACCACGATGGTCGCATTCGAGTCTGGAGACACCGTGAAGAGAGGATGCTGAACAGCTGCGTTATGCACCACCACACTGGTCCTGCACCGGGTATTATGGTATGGGGCGGTATTGGATATCACTCTCGCACACCTCTAGTACGCATTGCCGGTACTTTAAACAGCCAGCGCTACATCTCCGAGGTGTTGGAGCCAGTTGTCCTTCCTTACCTTCAGGGCTTGCCCACAGCCATATTTCAACAGGATAATGCGCGACCACACGTGGCACGCATTGTCCGACGGTTCTTCGTCAATCGCCAGATTGAATTGCTTCCCTGGCCGCCTCGCTCTCCGGATCTTTCGCCGATAGAAAACATGTGGTCCATGGTTGCTCTACGATTGACCCAGATTCCATCCCCAGCTGCCACAGCAGATCAACTTCAGCAACGTGTGGAAGCTGCTTGGTCTGCTGTACCCCAAGAACTCATCCAAAGTCTCTTTGAATCAATGCCGAGGCGTGTGGCAGCGGTGATCTCCAACAATGGCGGCTACTCTGGCTACTGATTTTGGCAGGAACCACACTTCACAGAAGTCTATAAATTTAATCATTTGATACTTGGTCAACATGTTATCTACAAAATAAATTTTGTTGTGATATGTCTTGTCTTTCTTGGTGTTGCAATTTGGGTGGCCAGCAGTGTAATATAAATGATGATCATGGGGTTTTTTTTAAATTCGAAGGTTAATGTTCGAGAGATAAAAGTAAAAGTAAATAAATAGCGAGCGCGTCCTTGCCATCTAGCGATAAAGCAAATCTTTGAATGTCTCGCGCACATTTTCCCCATAAGAGTTTATAAAAGAAATTTGCCATTCCGCCATGCACCAACCGTTGTTCCCATCTCATCTTTTTCTTTGAATTGCACTAAGACTTTTATTTTGATTATCCATTAATTATGACACTAATTAGAAGCTTCCCCTTGAGAGCTTGGTAGAATTTTGTCCCACGCAATTCAATTGTGTACACAGAATTGAATAAATAAATTTAAACTTTAAAAAGACATACTAAAGAAAAATATCACTCATAAAATGTTCTTCAAGATGAAAGAAACTGGATTTAAAATAAATTTTCGTCACAAATTGTTTTCCCATGCAAAATAATAATGTACACCTACGCGGATGTTGCTAAGAAAGAAACTTATTAATTGACACAATGATAATAAAAGCAGACGATTTTAAAACTTAAAAGTTCAGTGTGCGCACGATAATGGGAAAAAAGACAGCGCCATCTGAAGGAAGAAAAATTTATTACGTTTATAGTTTAATTTTTAAACAAACAATGCAATGTGCAATTCCAAATAAACGATTCGTTAGAAGCGGAGATCATAATCTTTAAAGGAGTACCATATTTATCGATTTTGGTTAAGTATGAAGGGAGAAAAAGGGGTCGTCAGAAAAAATCACCTGCTAGAAATAATATATATATAGATAGATAGAAAATTTAAAAAAGACGTAAATGCGAAAATGAACTCAGTCTCGATATAAAGCCATTAAATGTTTATTTATATAATATAACAAATATTTATTTCTTTATTTACAGAACCCACCAGATGTAGAAAAAAGCAATTTAGACTTAAAAATTATAATTTCATATTAAGCAAAAACGAAAACTAGACGTATTTGCATAAGTGACACTCTTTTCTGCAATGCAAACAGGTACAATGAAACTATCGTTATTTCTTTGAGGAAGAATACATAATGATAATATTTTTTCTTTATTTCAATCACTTTGGTGCGTCAAGTATCCCATCGAGTATCGTAAGTCATGACCCATATCGCGTTGATACATTAAAAATATTTTTCAAAAGAAATTATGTCATAAAACACAAAATTGATTATAAACATAATTACATTGATATCACTTTTTAAAACAATAAACCATGTCAAACCAGAGTTCGAATACAATTTTCAAGGACATTTTCCTTACTGTGGGAAAAAAATATTTCTCCTGCTTTCTAGACATAAACCTTACTATCATTCGCTACAGGCGAAAGGGTTTTTCTTTTTAAACTACCTACTTCGGAAAGTCTTTTCTCACACAGTGGGGTCGAGATTTCTCCTTTGCGGGCAAGAACGTTCTTAAAATGTCCGTGTTCAGAATATCTTTACGCACATACAGTGCAATCGAAAGGTTTTTGTCCTGTAAAGCTATAGATGTTTTTATAAACTATGCAGCGCAGAAAGCTTTTTCTCACATACAGTGAGAGCGAAGAATCTCATGCATGAATGTGGAGATGTGTTTTGAAATCCCTGTGTACAGTATTTTCTTCTCACATACACTGGAAGTGAAAGGTTTCTCTCGTTTGCGACTGAGATGTGTATTTAAATAACTGTGTTCAGAAAATCATCTCTCACATGCAGAGCAGGCGAAAGGTTTCTATCCTGTGTGGGTGCGGAGGTGTCTTTCTAAGTGTGCCCGTCGAGAAAATGTTTTTTCACATCTAGTGCAGGCGAAAGGTTTCTCTCCTGTGTGAGTACGGAAATGCCTTATTAAACTACTCCGAAAAGAAAAATTTTCCCCACATACAGTGCAAGCGAAAGGTTTCTCGCCTGTGTGGGTGCGGAGATGCGTTTTTAAAGTATCTTCTCGAGAAAATTTCTTTTCGCACACAGTGCATGCGAAAGGTTTCTCGCCTGTGTGGGTGCGGAGGTGTGATTTTAAATTATCCTCTCGAGAAAATTTTTTTTCGCATACAGTGCATGCGAAAAGTTCCTCTCCTGTGTGGGTACGAAGATGTTTTCTTAAATCACCCTGGTGAGAAAATCTTTTCTCACATACACTGCATGTGAAAGGTTTCTCTCCTGTGTGGGTGCGAAGATGTGTTTTTAAGTTATTCCGTCGAAAAAATCTTTTCCAGCATACAGTACAAGCAAAAGGTTTCTCTCCTGTGTGGTTGCGAAGATGTGTTATTAAATTACTCCGTCGAGAAAATCTTTTCCCACATATAGTACAAGCGAAAGGTTTCTCTCCTGTGTGCGTGTGGAGGTGTCGTTCTAAATGTTCCAGTTGAGAAAATCTTTTTTCACATACAGTGCAAGCGAAATCTTTCTTTCCCGTGTGGGTCCAGAGAGTATTGTCAGCAATATGGTACGAATGATGTGTATTTAAGGCGACCAACTGTGAAGATGTTCCTTGAAATATATCACACTTAACAGTTTCTTCGGTGTGAGGGGGAATCTGCGCACTGGAACTTTTTACACTGGTTGTACATGTGTTATATGGAGTGCATTCAACTTCGGCTTCATCAGGGTTCGGCTCGCAGGAATTGTATTTGTTGGAAAGTCCTTTCACACAGGAAATATACGGCATTAGCTCTCCTGTCATACTGACGTTTCTTTACACGGTGATCAGAAAAACTTGAACTGCAGCAATCTGTACCCAGCACCTGCAAACAGAGAAAGAAACCGAATGACACATATGAACACCATACTATTATACTTTAAACCACACTCTCAAGTCTAAATTATCACTGCAATGTTTTCTAAACACCTAGTGAAGGTTTTTTCGTATTTTTCCCGTTAACAAACAATAAAGTACAAAAAATTGTTTGCACAGGAAATGAGAGATATATAAACTGAAATAATGTTCAGGATTAATTAAACTACTGAGTAAATATATTGCAATTAGGGCACGAGTTTCTCTGGCTATCCTTATTCTTTTCCCCTGGTAGATTATAAGGAAGTGCAGAGATTTCGGTTTGTAGGGATCTCCACAAAACTACTGATATAGATCCGATCAACAATGGATCAGCGAAATTAATATTTTTCTCCCTTGAATTCATTTTAGTCGTCCGTAATTCAAAATAGTTTTCTCAGTATTTATTAAATTAACGAGAAATTCCAGAGATTAATAGTATAAATTCTCCAAGTTTCTTTCCGTTCATCTACTGTACAATAAGTAATTTTATGTGATTCCTGAAATAATCTAAATCAAACAGTTAAAAACAGTTATCTTATAGCCTATGGGACATACGACAAGAATACACGGCTGATAAGGTATTTTTCAGACCAATGCCTTTCAAATTTTGTATTACAAGATTGTAAACCCGTCTAAAAAATTCTAAACAAGATAAATCTACACATCTGTCATGTGTTGATGTCTAAAAAATTATTTGTAAAAATTTTAAATTTCCATATTCAGAAATAACATTCGGAACTACTTATTGCTGGCTAAAACTTTTATTTAATTTTAACCCTGTTACTATATCTCACGCAGTTCAATTTTATAACTTTTACAACTCTCCGGGTTGTAAATAAAACATGCCAAATGAATGAGGAGCACGACTCGAAACTCAACCAGTCACACACTGATTTGAGAAAGCTTGGTATTACAATAAAGAAAAGGAATTTTAAAGGCTTAATTCTGTTGTGTATTAACCCTATTGGATTCGTTCACCTCTATGTTAAACTATGGAGAAAATGTGTCCAAGGATTTCCGACTTGGATGGAAAAATTTGAGTATTATTATTTTTAATTATACTCCATCATAGACAAAGAAATTTCACACCTTTTCGTTTAAAAAAATCCGAATAAGTTTTTTAAATTATTCGGGGGAAAAATCTGGTAGAGTGTGTATTAAACGCTCATTAAATTTTATTGGTGGACGAAATATATCAAATGAATCCAGAAAAGTTCTGGCTATCCGCAAATACCATCATTTTTATTGGATGATCAGCATTTACGTAGCTGTCAATCGTAGACACATTTCCTCCATAGGTTAACATTGAGGCTAGCGAAACAAGTAGGGTGAGTACACAGCCACCTTAAAAGTAAACATTTTTACACTTCAGTAGAAAAATATTTACATAACATATCTTTCTAATTAAAATTTTCGTTGAAGTACGATACACATACCAATGAGATATTGGATACGCAAGACAGTAAAAATTTCATCGCGGTAAACTCTGAATTGAAGGTAACCGTTTCATGCCGTGCGGAATGGTGATTGTTCATGAAAATTATTTTTTTCGAAATGAAATGTCGTCATTTTCCCTTCGTAATAAATGATTGATAACAATTGTTTTAACATTTAATTTCTACATTTCAACAAAAAAGTTTTCAAGTGGAAGCGGTGGGGAAGTACTACAAGTGAAAGTGTAATATAATTTTTAAAAATATTTGAAAAAAAATGACATTTTTCTATACATTATTTAAAAACATATTAAATTCTATTTTTTTCATGTTCATTTTTGATGAATTGTTTTAAAAAATTATTTAATCATTTACTCTTTTTCGGGGGTAGGGGAGTTAAAAACTTTTAAATTTTAAGAATTTAAGTATTTTCATAAAAGTTCAATTTTTTTAAAATTACGTTTCAGCATTTCTGTATTTCTACAAAACTGTAAAAATAATTTTATATATCCTAATTTCGGCACATTCTTCTCATTTTTTATAAATAGTTAAATTTTTCTCTATTTCAAGGTTTTTAAAGCTTCCAAATTAAAGTTTATTTAAAAAATGCTCCCTTATGCCTATCCATGGATAAATGTCTTTATTTTCTATCATATTTACAGTGGCCAACTGAACGACAAATGCGGGAAAACTGCATGCAGGAATATAAGAAAGAAATATAGTGGAACCTCGATCGATCGTTCCCCGAATCATCGTTTTCCCGTATGTGTCCTTTATTTGGTCCAGTCCCGATAATACAGTAACCACCGCTTATAGTGATCATTGGTTATAAGAATCAACTGCTCATAAGAATCAATATCGCAAAAACAAAAACAAATGTATTACTTCCATGTTAAAATTTTCGATTTAAAGAATCAATCCACCGGTTTTAAGAATCAGCTTACAGTCTTCGCTTTCCTTTCATTTTTTTAAAAAGGGCCACTTAAACCCTCAAAAGGAAGTTCTTTACTTTTTGAAAAGAAAGACTGATAAGACATTGTTATCGAATACAGTCGCAAAATGCATCCCTTTCTTTGTTAGACTTCACACCATAGTTTCCACGTAAACGCTTCAGCTGAACGCTGTCTTATTAGCTTATCCCAGGGGCATCTCTGCCTTTTCAGGTCAGAGTTAACTTTTCTCTCCCCTGACAAACAAAGACAGGGGCTCTTTTAGCCTACCCCCACTTCTCGTTACGGCTCTCTGGACCCTGAAACACATAATTTTTTCGGCGAAGTGTCCAATATCACTTAGGTGAACGTGACATTAGTAGATGCAGCATGTTATCAAACTATGAACCGTAGCTTTAAGGGGACCAGGGACCTTGAAACTAGCATTTTTTAATTTTCCATTTTTAACTCTATATACGAAATGAGAATAATTAATTTTCTTTTTTACTACGTTGAAAACCCTTAGAATTCAAAATAAGGAATTTTTTGCAGAATAATGACTGTTTTTCAAAATTTTTCAAAAATGCTAAGGTTATTCAAAATGCTCTGTGTGCATTCTATATTAATTAAATTCTTAAATTTTTTAATTTTAAGTTTACAATATGTATATAAAAATAAATGTGCATTTAATTTTTTTTGTAGGAATCTTAAATAATTTTTTTCTATTCTGCCTGTTATTTTTTATGTTTTTTTTCGTGTTTTTACTTTATTTTATGGTCTATAAATTTGAAAAATATTCGTGATTTCAAAGAATCATGCACAGTTTTGTGACAAACACTTCAATTAACAATTATGAGAAATTTGGAAGATATCAGAAGAAAATGAATACACATGGAGCATTTTGAAAAATTCTAGCATTTTTGAATAATTTTTTGATAAACAGGTCTAATTACTCCACAAAATACTTATTTGTGAATTCTAAGTATCTTCAATGTAGTAAAGAATATTAATTACTCGTATATTCATGAGGTATATAGAGTAAACTATGGAAAATTAAAGAACAACGATATTGAAGATCCCTTGTTCCCTTAAGGTGAATGTTCGTCTGATACTGTAACACTGCGTTTCCACAGCGGCGAGTCGAGTCGAGTCGCGTGGGGAGGTGCAAAGTGAATGTGTAAACGGTGCGCTCGCCTTTTTCCTCCCCAATCGTGGCGCTCGCTTCGGGAGTGGTTTTCTTTGCACGAGTCAAAGGGGCGAATGGCGACGGGAAGTCTTGTTCACAGCAAGAGGCGCGAATGTGAGAACGGTCACTCGCATGGATGCAGGAATGTGACGAATGCCTCGCGGATGTCATGCGGGTGACGAGGGGAAGACTTCACAGTTCACTTCAGTTGTTTAACAAAATTGCGAGTTAGTGTTATAACTTTTTGATAGTCGAATTCAAAATGATAAAAACAAGGAAAACTCTTAGTTTTTTTCTGAAAAACAGAACTTGTTAATTAGATACGATGCTTTTCCGAAGTACAAAGAAACTGCCTTCCGTTTGGGTGTAACTCAGTCTACTTTTAGTAAAATTTTAAAATGTCGAGGAGAAATTTCGGCTACCATTAGAAAAATGGAAATCTTGATCGAAAAAGGAAGCGCGATGGGAAATCAGTCGACGTAGAAGTTTTCTTGCAGTGCTCAGTCTACTTTTAGTAAAATTTTAAAATGTCGAGGAGAAATTTCGGCTACCAGTAGAAAAATGGAAATCTTGATCGAAAAAGGAAGCGCGATGGGAAATCAGTCGACGTAGAAGTTTTCTTGCAGTGCTCAGTCTACTTTTAGTAAAATTTTAAAATGTCGAGGAGAAATTTCGGCTACCAGTAGAAAAATGGAAATCTTGATCGAAAAAGGAAGCGCGATGGGAAATCAGTCGACGTAGAAGTTTTCTTGCAGTGCTCAGTCTACTTTTAGTAAAATTTTAAAATGTCGAGGAGAAATTTCGGCTACCAGTAGAAAAATGGAAATCTTGATCGAAAAAGGAAGCGCGATGGGAAATCAGTCGACGTAGAAGTTTTCTTGCAGTGCTCAGTCTACTTTTAGTAAAATTTTAAAATGTCGAGAAATTTCGGCTACCAGTAGAAAAATGGAAATCTTGATCGAAAAAGGAAGCGCGATGGGAAATCAGTCGACGTAGAAGTTTTCTTGCAGTGCTCAGTCTACTTTTAGTAAAATTTTAAAATGTCGAGGAGAAATTTCGGCTACCAGTAGAAAAATGGAAATCTTGATCGAAAAAGGAAGCGCAATGGAAAATCAGTCGACGTAGAAGAGGTTCTCTTGCCTTGGTTCACTCAAGCCCGAATGATGAATGCACATATCAGCAGAGCTGTGTTGCTGCAAAAGTCCGAAGATTTTGCAAAAAAAATTTGAAGAAAACAATTTTCGTGCTACGGAAGGTTGGCTTACCCTATGGAAAGGGAGAAACTATATATTATTTAAAAAATAATAATAATGTGAAAAGCAAGATGCGGATACGGAATCAGCTCAAAACTAGCTCTCTGATTGCTTGTCTGCAATAACGAAAAACTACGCCCCACACCAAATTTTTTATACAGATGAGACTGGGCTTTCTTTTAAAGCGATGCCTTATCGAATGATGATGTTTAAGACAGATTTATCTTCTGTTGGGAAAAACAAAAAGAACACGTTACAGTTCTTTTTACGACAAATATGACTGGGAGCGTAAAGAAAACGCCATTGGTTATAGGCAAGAGTAAATCTCCGCGATGCTTTACGAAAATAAAAACCCTTCCCGTATCTTACAAAAATGCAGAAAATGCTTGGAAGTGTAGCAGGATCTTCACTAACTTCCTTCTAAAGGGGGGATAAGGAGCTAACTCGGAAAGGAAAAAATTGTTTTGATTTTGGACAACTGTCCGGCTCATCCAGTAGTAAAGCTCAAAAATATAGAGCTTTGTTTTTCGCTACCGATTACAACAGCAGTAATACAACCTCTTGGTCAAGGAATCATAAAATCTTTTAAAACGCTATATCTCACTAAACAAAGAGTTGTTGACGCAATCGACGATGGATAGGGATCTGCGTCAGAAATATTACGTAAAATTCACTTTGCTTGATGCTGTACACATGATTGCAAGTGCCTGAAAAAGAGTTTTAAATCACTGTATTGTTAATTGCTTCCGTAAAGCAAGATTTTTTTGTGAGACTGGAGACTCATTGAAAGATGAAGCAGAAACTGATCCTGTTGAGGTATCACTCCGTGAGTGGGTTGAAATCGACGAAAACCTACAGACTTTGGAAGAAAAGACAGAAGATGAAATCGTCAAAGAAATAAACAAAAACTGTCAATACTACTGAGGACGAAGATGAAATGAATGACATATTCCCAGAAAAACCAGCAGCAGCGAAAGAATCCAGAGAAGCACTGAGTATCCTTAGGACTCATGAATATAGAGCAGCTTCTAAAGACGTTCACAGGACTTTTTATGGCACTGAAAGAGGTAAACGGCCTCCTAAAGACTTCATTACGACAAACAACCGTCGAGAATGTTTTCTTGCACCCTTCTTGTATTTGAAATGTTAAAACCGTTTAGCAGGTATGCTGTTACAAATATTGGATATTTTTCTTCCCTTAGTAGTTAACGAAAATTAAAGAATATTTAAGGGGACAGTAGACCTTCAAAACTAACTTTTTTAAATTTTGAATGGATTTGCTTGAAATTTTAATATGTGATTAGTACCATAGATATGTAAAAGTGGTTAAAATTTAAAGATGAAATATTAATAATTTATGAATTATTAATTATTAATTACATCAAAAATTGGCCTTTCCATGCGCATTTCTTTTGCATATAATATGGTAATTTTTATTTACAGGATACCTCATAGAACTAACAATGAAAATTATTGCTTATTTTAAGCATTCATTAAAAATATAAAGTGAAAAAAATAATAATAGTGAAAACACCCTTTTTATTACGCAAAATACCGCTAAATCATCTTTTCAAGTACAAAATTTTGAAATTCTGAGCTACGAAGCAAAATTTTTTTCAATGAGATTTATTTGATATACAGTTAAGTATATAAAACTTAAATTTCAAAGCAATGCGATAATTAGAAATGCGCCTGGAGCAGTTTGAATATTCGTATGACATGAAAATTTTTATTTTGAGAAAAACGCATTTAAAGTTATTGCTATTAGTAACCACATAATATCTAAATTAAATACAAATGCCTATAACTAGGAAAGTAATCACAAAAATTAAAAATTCTTTTTGCAACACATTCCTACTCTTCCGTAGTTTCACAATTCAATAAAATAAAAAAAATCGAATTTTTAGACAAATTTCCCAATTTTGAAAGTCCACTGTCCCCTTAATCGGACCACACCGGGGCGCGATCATTTTGGTCCTATAACCGGCGGATCCAATTAAACGAACATGCCTAATGAAAATGCCTAATTAAACGAACATGCGAGAGAAGTTGGTAAGAATGTGACAACATCAGGAATACGAAAGTTTTGTTAACGCTATCAGGAAACTATACAAAACAAAGAAGGAAAATGCTGGAAAAAGTGCACAACAGCTCTTGATGGTAGGAGAATACAACAAATTTACCTCAGGGGCAGATGAATGTCATTTACAGCCATTTGCAGTGAACTGAGTGCAAGTGGTGTTTTTGTCAGTGCAAGAACGGTACAGAGAAGACTAATGGAGGTTGGCATAAAATGTAGGATTCCCCCCCCCCCAAAAAAAAAACATTACTGAATAAAAAGCAGCAGTAGAAACGAATACAGTAGGCGAAAGAACACATTGCATAGACAGTGGATACAAGTGATATGGAATGACGAAATCTAGATATCGATATCTAGTAGTGATAGGAGAAAATATGTGAGACGCCACATTGAGGAAGAGGTACATCCATATTGCATTCAAGTGACCACAAAGAATCCTACAACTGTTATGATCTGGGCATGTATGTCAGCAAATACTGCAGGCCAGCTTCATGTCATAGATAGCACACCGTACAGCAGCAAGTACATTGGCCCCACCCTACTACCAAAACTTCTACATTCTATCAGGAATCTTTTTCCAGTTAATGCCCCATTTTTTTACCAGCAGTATTCTGCTCCCTGCCACACTGCATGGATATACCAACAGTGATTCACAGAGAATGACACACAGATGCTGGGATGGCCAGGAAACAGGCCAAACCTGAATCCCAGACAGCATTTGTGGTTCTGTTTGAAAAAACCAATACATGTGAGGGGTTCATCCAATAAAAGATAAGTAGTTGAGGCTAAAATTGTCTCATGGCATCACATAATAAAGAAGGGAGATACTTTCATGACCATGGGCTTGGGATGCCATACACCATATGTCTCGGTCAGGTGGTCAACCTGATGCTGGACACCCAGAGTTAGTTCCCAAGCATTCTTGGTCCTCATTTTATCGACCCACCCAAGGGATGACCTTGCCCAGTCACAGGATTGAACCCTGGACCTGTGGTGTGGCAGCTTGAAGCTTTTAACCACTATGACACCAGACGTTAAAGATTTAAACATAAACACTAATTTAGCTGCCTTTTCTACACCTAATTGGTTTCACAATTTGCTCTGTATGAATCAAAAAGTGGAAAACATCCTCTCTATCCCAGCAGTTGTTTCTTTTGCAGTATATAATTGGTTAGTTTTATTTAAAGATTTAAACAAAAACACTAATTTAGCAGCCTTTTCTACACCTACTTGGTTTCACAATTTGCTCTGTATGAATCAAAAAGTGGAAAACATCCTCTCTATCCCAGCATTTGTTCCTTTCGCAATACATAACATCTGTATTATATCAAACTCTTTCTGATCTATATACTTCTTTAGGATTGCTATTGATTTCCACCACTGTATAGAATTTAATGATTTTAAAGCTTTTTTATCAAACAAAGTCCCAATAAAAGGAGGAGAGAGCACAATGAATTTTAGTAAAGTATTTAATACGGAGGTATCTCCATACATTTCTCTCATAAAGTTTAAAGCTTGGTCTTTTTTATTTATTGTTAAACATTCCACTTCATAATTAGTATCCAAGAGTACTTAGGATTGGTTGTCTAATTCTCAGAATCAAATCTGGCCAATCAAGATAAAGTAGACCAATACACACAATGGAAAATTTTCCAAAACGCAAATGAGTTGTACAGGGAGTAAGTTGAATTATACGAATAAGATGTAAGATATACATAAAAGTATCCTTTCTTTCCTGTTTATATTTAAATTTAATACCCTTAGGAAAAAAAAAAAAATGTTCAAGTAATGCATGAAATAATTTTGATTAAAATCAGATTTTTTTTCAATCATTCAATTTAAATCATGATTTTAATCACTAATTTTAGTCATTTGATTGAAATCATTTACACCCTGTTTGTAACAAAGAAATCTTTAGAATACATGATGCAGAGAAAATTATGCATTTTTGTTTATAACATACTAGTTATTATCTATATATATAAAACAGTTCCGTAACTGACTCATTCATTCACTGACTGACTGACATACAATGCACAGACCAAACCGCTGGACCTAAAGGGCTGAAATTTTGCATGGCGATTCTTCTAATAGTGTAGGGGTGCACTAAGAAAGATTTTTCAAAAATTCTTCTTAGATTTTTTAAAATTAAATTTTTAAGCTGTTTTTTAAACTTTTTTTACGTTTGCATTTAAAATAATACATTGAGGGTTATAAAATTTATATCACAAGAAAGATCATAAAAATTCCTTAAAAATGAAATTTTTTTCGAATTTTTACCTCCATTTCCTGATTTTTGGTGAATTTTTAAAGATTAATTTTTAGAATTTAATTTATTAAATGCTGATCACGTGATTTCTTTTTCTGGTACTTTCAATAAATTTATCGTCACGTGCATAACAACTAAATGGACAAAAAAATATTTTTTTCTCTTTCTAATGCAGCAGATGATTGGATATTATCGAAAAAAAAATGCATATCCCTTACGATTTTTTTATAAATATATATATATAGATAGATATATATTTTACATCAATTGTATACATTGATCATCGCATTTATTATAAATATATTTATTTTTTGGCATAAATTGCATACGTTGACCATTGTATTTAATTTGAATGTACTCCGTAGCGAAGTGCGGGTTTTCAGCTAGTAATTATATACAGTTTTAAAAAAAGGAAGTATTTACACACCATTTTTGAAGTGTTGAATAACTTATTTACTGAACTTTAACTTAAGTGGTCTCAGGGGTTTTAAACTCCTTCATTACACTGTAAATGTGTTCTGATTTCGACTTCCAATAACTCAACATATTATTATATATAAACAAAATTTGTTGGTACTATTTAGAACATATTCAAAATTAATACTTTCATAAAATAAATACTTTAGTTATTAAAGTAAAAATTATATAATACATTTGATATAACAACATTTCCAGAAATTATTTTGCACTATCATTTGCTATCCGTAAAGTAACTCAAGTTCTAATTAACATATAAACTCTATTTTTATGTCAAAATTATCAGAAATGTAAGTTCTATAGAATAAATTAACTACAAAGAAATGAGACACCAATATATATTTAAAACATTCACTTGAAATTGAAAAAATTAATTTTTTAATTCAATTTTAATTACAAAAAATATTGAAAATACTACAATATTCTCATTGTATTAATTCATTCTATAGATAACTATCATATATTGAAATATGGAAAATTTCAAACAGATTCATTCATTAGATTTTTTTAAATCTTAGGGATAGTGGTGAAAAATATAGTTTTGAGTAAAAAGCCCGTAAAGTTAAAATAATGATAAATTAATATTTACCCAATTTAAAATCCTCCAGGTATGTAACAACTGCCTTCAGCTAACTCTAAATTTTCATTTTTGTTTGTTTTTCCTACGTTTAGCTCGTCTAGCCTGTAAAGTGCAAAGATCCGCTTCTTTCTCAGCAGTTTTCACTCTCGCTACGTCGGATTTCACAGCTGCTGTCGTTGCATAAATGCCACAATTCATGCCCATTTCCTTTAGGGTATTAAGGCGGCCAGCACTACCCTCATTGAAGGCTATCACAGCTTCATAGACAGAAGATTCTGCAACAGTTCTCCCACAACCAGAAGTCTTGGGGCAAAATGTCCAAATCACCGAGTTGAACGACTCATTCGAGTTTTGAGTTTTACCGCTCAAGCACCGTTGCAACAAATCTGGTGATGATAAATCAGTATATATCTTTTTAATGATTTTCGTAACTGGAAGAGGTACAGAAGGGATATGGTGATATGCTGACTGATTACTGGCACTTGCAACATGTTTTTGGTACTTGCACCAAGACATCTCACCTTTCAGGCAGAACATATGCATTTGTTCATCGTCTGTGGAGCACATGTGGCAATATGTTGCCCATACTGCTTCTCTCATACTGCGCAGAGAATGCGTATTGGACCGAATGGCGTTTCCATAGTAGACAGTTAACTTATCAATTACCTTGTCTGTTAAACGCCCTTTACCACTAAGTGGTTTTCCGTCAGACAATTTCTCCCAGTTTTCGCAAGCGATTGCCCATTCGTTTCTGAACATGACCTATGTATTCCAGTTTTTCAATATCACACTCGTAGGGTTTAGCTTTGGTAATTTCATTAAAAGTTTATTATCACCATCACCTAGGTACTTTGTGTACCAAACTTTTCTGTTGCATTCTGAGCGCTGAAATATTCTCGTCATTCCAATCACTTCCATAATTCCAGCACTTCCAGAATGATTTTTTTTAACAATTTTTTGCTCAATATCAGATGCAGCATTTTCGCAAGCTTTACAGAAAGAAGAAAGCCCTTCTACATCAATAATTTTTCCGCTCTCTACCCCAATGACACTACATACTCCTATTTTTGAAGTATGGCCACGGGTCTTCCAAGTCCCATCACCGCTAACGCAGATGTCAGAACTTCCAGTTAATAATTCTTCCTCACCTGCAGCTATCTTCATAGATTCTTCAGCAACGGTTTTAGTAACAGAAGCAATTTTCTTCACAGCATTATCGTAGCATTTTTGTGTAACTGGTGGTGGCATACCATAACAGCACAAAAAGTTTGAAGACCAGACAAACTTTTACCAATGCACCGCATACTATATATCAAATGCTGGTTAACTTCTGGAATATTTTTCCTAAAACCAACCATTGGGCAGCTGTGCATGATGCAGAGATTACTTTAACTAAACATAATGCAGAGAAAATTATGCATTTTTGTATATAACATACTAGTAATTATAATTATATACAGTTACAAAAAAAAAAGGAAGCATTTACACACCATTTTTGAAGTGTTGAATAACTTATTTTTGATTTTAATAAGAATTTAACTGTAAATATCAAGTATAATTTTTATATCACCCTCTTTGAAATACATTGATTTAAAAGTTTAAACAAGGATATTGTAATGAATGATGTATCAAAAATGATGAGTACAGTATAACTTCTTTATGGTGGCCAGTAATGGTTCTCAAAAAAGTGGCCATCGAAAAGAGGTTTCCATAACATTGGCTCTATGGTGAATATACACTGAAGTGCCACTGAATTAGGGATAGCAAAGCCTATGCAAATTGTATAGCGCTGCGCATCATGTATGCGCAAGTGAGGGCTCTGTGGTAACTGCATATATAGCATGTACTGTGGTTGTTCTGAATTAGTTGTTGGAATTGCCAGTTTGGGTAAACTGCCTGATTTAGACGCCTTCGATCGCGGACAAATCGTAGGTGCGCAACGCATTGACCATTCAATTTCCAAAATCGTCAGACAGCTAGGATTTTCAAGGTCGACAGTGTCAAGACTATACCAAGAATACATGGATGGTGGAAATAAAACTAGCGATCGGGCAAACTGCAAAGGACAATTAGCCTTGACAGTGCATGGTGAGAGATGGTTCAGGCGTATTGTACGTAGCCAGCGAAGCCAAACATTAGCTCAAATTACCACCCAGTTTAATCACGGTGCCAGTTGTACAGTCAGTAAATGGACTGTGCAACGCTCGCTTCACTGTATGGGTTTCGGGAGCCGTCGACCTACGAGAATACCATTGCTCTATACTCGCCATCGGGTTGCACGTCTTGCCTGGGCAAGAGAGCACAGAGACTGGAGTGTAGAGGACTGGAAACGAGTATCATGGAGTGATGAGTCTCGATTCCGACTACTTAACGCCGACGGGAGGCTGAGAATATGGCGTAAGGCTCATGAAGCCATGGATCCTGCATGCCTGGCTGGAACTGTACAAGGGCATGGTGGCTCAATCATGGTCTGGGGTGTTTTTTCGTGGCACAGTTTGGGATCTTTGGTGCGTGTACCAACCTCCCTCAATGCAATTCGGTACGTAGAGTTGCTGTGTGATCACCTCCATCCGTTTATGCTGTTCTGTTATACGCACGGTAATGGAATTTTCCAGCAAGACAACTGTACCTCTCACAAGTCCCGGTTAGCTACTGGGTGGTTGGATGAGAATTCCTCTGACTTCTCTGTCATGAATTGGCCACCTAGAAGCCCAGACTTAAATCCCATTGAGCATCTTTGGGATGTTTTGGAACAAGGCGTGAAAGGCCGTCACACAGCACCAAAGAACCTTACTGAATTATGGACAGCTTTAGCCAATATTTGGCAAGCCATTCCGTGGAACGTTTCCAGAAACTTGTTGAATCCATGCCTCGTCGTGTGGCAGCCGTTATCAAGGCCAGAGGAGGCCAACTCGTTACTAGGTAGGTATCCCAAATTCAGTGGCACTTCAGTGTAATTGGTTCTAAACAATATATGGCCCTTTAGAGGGGTGGACGGCTACAGAAGTTTCACTGTATTTAGGAGTATTGCAGTCACAGCTGTTTTTGTTATCTTTGTTGCAATAACTGATGAACATGAATGTTATTTATTAAATCTTGTCATGAGAAACTTTGATACTGAATGAATACAGAAACAAATAACATTAAAAAATATATTTCTGAAACAATACGTAAAACAAGTAAGTAAGTGCTGGGGGGGGGGAGACAGCCCCCCCAACAAATTTCTAATTATTTTTAAGCTTTTGTTTTTGGTATTTGTGTTTTTAAGATCCGGTGTGCGCCTATGTGTTTATTAAAACTAACGGTAAGTTTGTTTTTCAATTTATTATATTTACTACATCTGTTGTGTCTTTTGTTTACATTTTTCAGTTGGGCACAGCTGTTTTTATGTTTGTTTATAGTGTTGTATTTGGTTTCTAGCAAACCTGGAAACGTGCCAATACGTTGGCGAGTTTTTGGGGAGGAAGTAATAAAACGCGCCAAGACTTTGGCAACATAAAAACATTGCGCCAAATCTGACCGTCTTATCCAGTTTTACACATTTCTCTGATAGAAAAAATGACTAAACTGTAGATTATTGTTCATGGTGCCAAATTCCATCAACTCATCAAATTTGGGGCAAGTACATCCTTTACGTGAAAAATTTTAATATTTATTTAGATTTACTTATCAGTTTTGTATGAAATGAACAGTGTATTTGGATTTCACTCTACATAAAGAAATTTAATTCACATAAATGATGGTTCATTAACTTTAATAAGCTTTAGATGATTTAATAATTTTAAGTATTGAATTAAATTAAAAAAAACTCCAAACACATTAATGTAACGAAAACCACTGGATATTTTATGGCCTCAAATTTGACGATTATATTTTAAAAGTAGCTCCTTTGTTTATGTTCTTCTGCTCTTGGGTTGTAATTTTTACAATAAATATTTTTATTCAGTTTAATGGCTTAATAGGCTGCAAACCCGAAGCAGCTAAGTTTTGTGTTTATGTAACCAAAGGTTAGTGATTATTTCTGAGAAATATCACTTTGTTTTTTCACTTTCAACTAAATGAATTTCTATGTCAATAATATAGATGTTTTCAGCTAATGGAAATATTAATTAGCTTCACCTAATGAATTATACATTATGGCAATGAAAAAAAATTTGAATTATTTTCAGAACATTTCATTTTTTTCCTCTTCAATGATTACAATCAGGAAGAAGATAGCTTACCCCTAATTATTTATATCAAGATCAGGGCCCGACTTAGCACAATTGGGGCCCGGGGCAAAAACTTCTTTGGGGCCCCCCTCTGCTTCACTACTTCAGTAATGAAGAACTTAATACTTATTACTAAACTTTCTATTCGATTTGGGGCCCCCCTCTGATGTGGGGGCCCGGGGCAACTGCCCCGTATGCCCCTGCCTTAGTCAGGCTCTGATCAAGATTATAGGTCTTATGCCACACCTGAGTGCAACTGGTACATCAGTTCACTAGGTCAGTATTTTTTTAAATTGTAATTCTTTTAGATGAAGATTCATAATTTATGTTTTCAGTTAATTTTGTACTTTTTCCTAAAATACTTCAATCTTGTTCTTAGTTTTATAAATTGATTTATGCAATTTGAAATATTTACAATTTTAATTTTTGTTCTAAAATTTTATTTTTTATGATTTCATCACCTTTTTTTTCTATAAATGATGAAATAATCTTCCTACAAACATTTTAATTTTAAATACTTATATTTATAATTTCATTATTTTGGGACCTTTTTGTGTCTTTATATTGAAGTGTTTACATGTTTATTTTTTTCAGTTATCTTTATTTCTTTCTTTCAAATAAAATTCTTACATTTAAAATTTATTATTTTGCTAAAACAGTTTCTACCACATATCCTACAACGTGTTTCTAAAATATTCATAATTTTACTTACTTTTTGGAACTGATCAATACATTTGTGACATTTTACAAATATTTAGGCTATTTTAAATAATTATTTTAGATTAACGCTGTATTCAATATCTTTTTTACTGAAATATTCTAATTTTGTTTAATAGCTTCTTACTGTTGAATTTTCATCAAACAATTCATTCGTGTTGATTGGCAGGCCAAAAGTTTTAATACAGTAAGAAATATTATTTTCCTAAATTTTTCATTAGTAGAATTCCACTTCGTAGAGTCTGACAAAATTTTGCCGAATGGCACAAGATACAGAATTCTTCCCCGAATATTTTGTCTTTGACCACAATTATTAACTGTCCAAAAACATTTGTATAACTCATAACCAAAGTTACTAAATTCATTATGTCTCCATTTTTGATGATATATTTACAAACCTGGTTTAAAAATTGTAATAAAAAAAAATTGTGTTGTCTGGGGACCCCCGTCAGGAACAAAGTTCCTAATGTTATTTTTTCAACTCTAAACGTGATTTAATATGTAGATTTCTATTGATTATATTAGTGCATTTTTCTCATGGCAAAAAGCGCAGCCCTCTTTTATTCAACCAACTCTCTCTCTCTCTAATTTCTATATTTTATATTTATTTTTTATAATTTTTTCAAAGCAAAAATGTAAAGTAAGGATTTAAATCAATAAATTTCATTTAATATTTTAGGAAAAATAGTCATTTATTAAAAATTAAATATAAAAAAATGAATTATAAATTATATATAAAAATTAAATAGTAAATTGTTTTTTATTCTCATAGCGAAAGATATATATATCATACCTAGCAAGATTCAATGTTTCATTTTGCTGTACTTTTTCTTTTTGATTCTGCCGGAATTGTTGTTGACATTGAGCATTTGTTTTTCGCATTTTTTTCTCTTTTGATACTCTTTTTGACGCTGAGCATATGATTTCCCTATTATTTCTCTGTAATGCATGTACATAGTAAATAGTTAACACTCGAATCACATGTATATTAAATGAATGTAAACAGTAAATACAGTGGAATCTCGATCTATCGTTTTTCAAGGGACCGATTGAAATGAACGATAAATGCGGGAAAACGATAGATGTGGAAACATAACAAAGCAATATGATCGTTGGGACTGGATAAAATGAACGACACATACGGAAAAATGATGGTTCCGAAAACGATCGATGGAGATTCCACTGTACTTGTATTAAGTTATATGATTTATTAACTTACTTTTCTAACTTTGCATTATATACACTTGCTGCAGTTTCTGTTTCTCGACTTTCCATTATAAAATTGCAATAATGACACAATATAAATCCCGTGTGAATTAAAACAATAACAAACAAAAAATAAGTTTAAATAATATTTACACATGTTTAGAATTTCCGTCCACAGATGGCGCTAGCCGCATAATGCTTTTTCCTTATACGACAATTTCTGCCAGTTCACTCTACTGTAAGCCGCGTAAAAGAACTTCGTTCCGAAAATTTGTGAGAAAAATTAGATTGGTAACTTTTAAGCAATCTCTTGAAATCGTAGAGCGTATATTTTAATAGCACGCCAACGTCGACCCGAGAGAAATAGTCTATTCCAGTGGTTCCCAACCTTTTTCAGCTGGCGACCCACCTTTCCTTATCGGAATACCTCCACGGTCCATCGGTCCATGGTGAAGTAAAAAACCTTATTTGTATCGTATCACTTCCTTATGTATATATAATTTAACATCAAATATATATATATATATATGCATTTTGGATGATACAGACTGATTATTGATAAACAATTTGTGTTCTGATTTGAAAATGGTTGACAAAATATAAGCACTTTGTAGCAAAACAGTTATTTATTTAACAATAGATATATGTTTGCAAGATATGCAACAAGTGGTTCCATACTCACTAACACGTGTTCCTAGGTGAAGATAAAAACTACAATTATAAAAGTATACAAAGACCATTTTAATTTTTCAGGCAAAAAAAATCATACAGCTTTGATATAATTACAGTTAAGAAAATTGTTATCACAATCTATCAATATGTAAAATTGCTGTTTTTTAGTAAGTTTCGATTTTTCTTATCTTTTCTGATGGTTTATTCGGTGGTTTCTGATAGTTTTAGGATCGAGTCGCGACCCACCGGTTGGGAACCGCTGGTCTATTCATTTACTGAAAACAACATACCATGCCTGAATATGCTCCCATTTAACAGTTTAATGGTTTACGTATTGTGTTAGTATTTGCCTTCACTCACTGAAAATAGCGTAAAATACAAAAATCATAAATATCATTTTCAACATCTTAACAAAACAGTTCTGTCATACGATAGAGAAAAATACCAGTAAATAAAACTTACTTTAATAGCTGTTTATTTTTCTTGCATCAAGATCAATCCATCCGGTATCGATTTTTAAAATGTTCGAAAGTTTCTCGCCAAGAGCACCACTTTTTTACATCATTTAATTAATAAGTTTATCGAGAATTCAAGGAAATACACAACATGAAGTACACAATTAGGATATACCGTTGCCACTAGCGATTATAAATACGGGTTAGTGACTGACAAATAATGGAATTCGGTTACCTGTGATTTTAAACTGTTATTTGCTACCAAAATCACAGTCTGCGTAAAATGCATTTCATAGTTCCTGAGAGAAGGGGGGGGGGTCGAAGTCCCCCAATTTTCCTCCAACCGGATCCTGTTACGACTTAAAGATGGAATCCTTTAGTGAACGCTTTGTTATGAAATGTGAGAAAGGCAGATCCGATTAAGACTAAGTCAGAGCATATGATTTAGCCGAACTACCTGGGCAAGAGATGGAACGAGTGATCACAGAGAGTGGAACTTTGACAAGGATCTTTGTTAATTGGGGAATATATGAATCAAAGTCAAATGCAGTCTTGTGTTCCTAGCGGGGGATCGAAGGCCACCGTTTTACCACAAGACAGATGTTGTTACAAACCAAAGATGGAAGCCTTTTGTGTGTGCTTTGCTATACGATATAAGAAAAGCAGATCGGCCAAGTCAGAAACGTGGTTTAGGCACACTGGTTGGGCAAAAAAAAAGATGAGTACTCACAAGGAGTGGGTCTTTGACAATGATCGGTGCTAATTGGGGAATATTTGAGTGCAGCTAAGAACTAAGTAGCCCGCTCCTTAGGGAGGAGGAATCTGTCAGATTGATTGAATGAACCAGCAGAGCATGAATGGGTGAACTAACGAATCTAAACAATGGGGACGGAGACACGTGATGATATGAAAGAGAGCCGAAAATTGTATTCAAAACTAAAGGTACTAAAAACATCAAATCTCGTGCGAAATAATACCATTTTATAATTTTATCTTTCGCCTTTTGAAGGTGGATGGGAGAGTTTAGGCCAGCTTAAAACTGCTCTAGGTCTTTTAACAGAGGCCACGTACCTAGGATCGTTAACCGGTTTCGAATGAAGAATGTTGTTCGGAATTTTATTTATTCCTCTTTAGAATTTCCAAACAAGTTTCTAAATTTCGGGTAAAAAGGGACTAGTTATGAGGTAACGAAGAATGTGTTATTACTGACGTGAAGCTATTATATTAGAGTTATATATCTTTTCTTATTTTGTACTAGCCGGGCTTTGCCCGGCTATGCTCGGGCTTCGGCCAGCTACGCTCAGGCCATCCGTCCATCAGACAGATGACTTTGAATTGATTGATTGAGAGGGAGAAGTTTCGAAAAAGGCACTATTAATTTGCAGTCTCCCCCACCCCACAAAAAGAAAAATATGTTATTCGTATTAACACCCACCACCACCTGGTATGATATGAGCATACCTGAATTACAAAAAGATAGATTTTCATGTGAAAAGAAATCAGCTGGCTACTTTAGCCTATATTCCTGCAATACAAAAACTCAAATTTCCTGAAATTTGTATTATTGGTGACATAATAATGCATTATACATTGAAATTATATGAGTGCATGTATTAGGCAGAATTGCACATCTATATGTTGCGAGATATTCTGTATTTGGTTTAGTCAAAAGATAAACACACTTGAACTATTAAACAGGCTTCCGGGGCATATAGTATTGTGGAAAAACCAATAAACCTCTCAATAAACACCAAAATTTCCGAAATATAAACATTTATATTAAAAAAATGTGGCTATGCTCTTTTTAAATATTTTAGCGTGTAATCAACAAACCAAAGAAATGGCGAACTTCATACAAAAATGTATTAGTAGAATATTTATCTAAAACCAAAAACTAAACTAATCAGCAAAAAAACAAATAAGCCATCGGAGGCAGCCATCTTGGAGACCTTTGGAGAACAAAACCAGGAAACCCTATGGAGATTTAGCATTGCCTACTTTTTGCGGAGACTCCTGCTCTAAACCTATCCATACTTAAAGAAATTCCTACTATGTAAACCTTAGTTTATTTAAAAGCTGCTATTTTTGATAAAAAAAATTACGCCAGGACACGCTGTTTTTAATGAGAAAAACAATAAATATTATTCACTTTTGAATTTCACTTTGCCAAACACTGCCTAGTAGGCGATAAGCGTATTGAAATAGAAAATTATGATAACCCTTGTATGGTAACCTTCTAAATAAAGATGCCAAATCATTTTGGGATTGTTTAGATTAATTCATTTCCGGTGGCTGTTAAGTCGTGTGCAATGACGATAACTTGAGATATTTGTTCTTTTTTCAGCGGCAATTTAAATTTAATAAAACGAGGGCAAGATGCTTTGAAGTCTTCCCACTTACAGTCGTTTTAGTACGACCCGTGTGGTATTATATGTGCATGTGTTCATGCATCAATAAAAATTAAAACTTACGATGTTGAAGTAAGTTTAATTTGTGTTTTTTTTTCTCTCAAATCTCCTTTTGCCTATTTAAAAAAATGTATGCTCTTCTGATTGATTAGTACTGTCCGACCACAGTACGAAGAACCACGGTTGGCATAGTGCCAAGACGATTCTATTCACGCTGTAGGTAAGGCTGCAGAGGAAGGAGGGGGAAAAGTCTCGTATTCTCTCGACATTCTTTAGAATTGGTTACTAACTGCGATTGCTTGCTTTTACCTCGTCTGTTATTTTGATTATTATATTAAAATTAATGGATCCTTTACCCAACACAACTGCTCGGAATAGGCCGTTCCGTAGTGAATGTAAACGTATAATACACAATGTAATTAAATTGTAGAAGAAAGAAGCACCAGAAGGAAATGTTATTGTTCCACTTTCGCAATCTCTAAAGAGAGCTAGTGAAATGACCGGGATATCAATGTCCAGAGTAAAAAGAATACGCAGAGAAGCAAAGGGTGAAGAAACTCCAAAATTTGAATCTCCGAGGAAACGTCAGAAAAAAAGAACCACCGAAAACGTAGCTTTAGATAATTATGATTTTGATGTAATCCGAAAATATCCACTCCTATAACACTATTTTTTAAATAGATTTGCTTTTTTCTTTTTATTATTTTGAAATTATTATTCACATATTCGATCAAAAATAAAGTTTTGATAAATAACTTTAAAATTGCGGACAAAAAGCAGTCTGAAACACATTCCGTATTTCATAAACAAACACATCCAAAAATATGACGTTTTCCCCTATTTTCTAAGTAGACTAGCTTTTCTCGCGCATGCGTAACAGCTTCCAGGGACTTTGCTTCCGTGGTCGGACAGTATTTATATAGTATTTCAGTTATAAATCTGACTTTTTATAACTGAAACATATCAAATTTCCACACATATGATTACTTCTGAATAATTTTCCTGTTGGCTTTCGAAGTAGACAATGAGTTTATTTTAGCGTGAAAATTAAAGTTTTCATACTATAAAACATGATTAAGAAGTTTTAAACTCACTATCGCCATTATGGCTCTTTTCGGAGTACATGGGCTTATCCAGTGATGATTATAATTAATTTGAGTAAGGGTGCTCGTGAAATTGGTCAGTAGAGGTTTTTAAGCTATAATTTTTGTTGAGTTAAGAGAATTTAAATTTAAATTTTGGTTTTTAATTAAATGAAAAGACATACACATACAGAGAGAAAAAAGATAGGAAAGAAAACGTGCCTTTTGGGGACGATCACAAAAGAAATAAAATGGTATTCTATTTAGCACAAGCGATTCTTCAATTACTGTCCACTAAATATGAGTTTTTTCTATTTTAGACCTTATTTTTTTTCACTAGAAGCATCGAATTTTTAATTTTTTTTTTTTTTTGGGGGGGGGGGAGCAAGCGTAGGTTCTGTTTTCTTATCTGAATTTGAAGGTTAGAATACATGACATAATTTATATGAGCGTTGTAGTTTAAATATTGCTGCCTCCCAAAAACAATTTAAAAATTCTCCTTATTTTGTTTATTAATTTTTTAAATCTTTGTTTTTAGATTATTATTCTTATCTCTAAGAAATCCGTGAAGATTACGTATTTTTTCCATGTTACACTCATGGACAAAAAAATTATCGCACCAAGAAATAATTGCGGGATCGTAACGAAACTTGCAATGAAGGTACATGTCGGGGAGATATGCAAAATGATTAGAAATGCAGCGTGATTGCGCATTACGTATAGCCGGTAGAGGGCGTTGAACATCGTACTCTGTGGAGTATAAAACAGGTAACCAAAGCTTGTTTGAGTGTGCTGAATCATTTACAAAGGAAGAGCTGAGATAGACATGCCATTACGCCGTGTTCGAAGACAATATAAGCAGTTGTCGCAGTTTGAGAGGGGGAGAATCGTCGGGATGATGGAATCTGGGTGGTCAGCTAGGCGAGTAGCTCGTCAATTAGGCCCTCTGATTGTGTTGTGAGGAGGTGTTGGGACCAGTGGACCCGAGAGATGTCATGTACACGAAGACCAGGCTCAGGACGCCCTCGACAGACCAGTCGTCGAGAAGACCGCCACATCGTAAGAAATGCACGCGTACAGCCAACTGCTTCATCGGCCGCCATCCAGGCACAGGTAGCACCTTCACTAGGGGCCTCTGTGTCTTCTCGAACCATACGAAGGCGCCTGGCTGAAGGACAGTTGGCATCGCGGCGCCCATTACGTGTGCTGCCCTTGACGCCCACCCATCGACGCCTCCGTTTGGAGTTTAGCTGCGTACGAGGAAACTGGACTGCAGTGGAATGGAACCAGGTCGTTTTTAGCGACGAATCCAGATTCAATCTCGGCAGTGATGACAATCGTGTTCGTGTGTGGAGAGCCCGTGGTGAACGCTTCATTTCTGCCTTTGCTGTACAGCGACACATTACTCCCACAGCTGGTGTGATGGTATGGGGTGCCATTGCCTACAATACACGGTCACCCCTAGTATTGTTCCGTGGCACCATGACAGCCCAGCGGTATGTTCATGAAATCCTGCAACCACATGTGTTGCCACTCATGCAACGGCTCCCAGGAGCCATTTTTCAACAAGACAATGCTCGGCCTCATACGGCAAGGGTGTCACAAGACAGTCTCCGCACTGTTACTATCCTTCCTTGGCCTGCCCGATCCCCAGATTTGTCTCCAATCGAGCATATCTGGGATCATTTGGGACGACGAGTTGGGCATCCCACGAGTTTGAACGAACTAGAGGCAAGGTTACAGCAAACATGGAACGAAATGTCTCAAGACATCATAAAGAACTTGTATGACTCAATGCCCGATCGTATCGCATCGTGCATTCGCGGTAGAGGGGGTCCAACGGAGTATTAACTCCTCCGTTCTTTTGCCTTTTTCTCTTTAATAAATTATCCTTTTTCTTTGATTTTCTTATCATTTACTTATATCAAAGTAGTCATTGCGTATGTAAAATTTCGTTTCATTTTGACGACTCCTTCTTGGTGCGCTAATTTTTTTGTCCATGAGTGTATATGAAAATCCTTTTTTTTACAATGGAAGTAGGATGAGAACAGGTGTGCTTTAAATTCCGATGACCTTAGTCAACAGCAAAACAGAGCATATTTAAATAAGGAGGGATAAACAGATCTGTACTACACCAAAAATAATATGATAAATTGTATTCAGCTTTTGGTATAGTGCAAAATACTTTGAAATGAAATACGTCGGTTGTAAGACGAGAAAATAAAAATTGCTGATGAAGAAAAATAATGAGTAAAATTTTAAAACGAAATGTTTTCATCTAAGTCAAAACCAGAATATTTCAACTAACATCAGGCGTCTACACGTCACCTAAATATAGTATTTATTGCCCTGGTGAGATATTTATCGCAAACCAGAGATTAATGTGAAATGTACAAAAGCATTCGCGAAAATCAGCCAACTCTGTGCCAAATGTTTGCGCACAAAGCGTAAAACAGCCGATTTCCAAAGAAACCTTTCAATTTCCTTTAAATATTGCGTTTGGAACACTGTTAAAAGTATTTTTTAAATTAATTTGACGTTCTCCAGTATACATTTCAATAGATTTTAAGAATTAAAAAATATTGGCTTTGAAGTAAAAAATTCTCGAACTTTTCCTCTATGGACGTTAAACATGGGAGCGATTAGTTATGGTCTCCAAAGCCGAAAATGGCGTCGCACTCCGATGGCGTATACATGAAATATGAACAGTTTTGGAAAACAAATCGGTAAAAAGAAAATAAAAAATTAAAGAATTATTTGTTGTTTGGACAGTTCAAACATCATTATATATATATATATATATATATCTAAAATAAAAACTGAAAACCATGTATAAACAAAACTGAATATAGATATACACTCAAGAACCAAAACATTATGACCACCTATCAATAACGAGTTGGCCCACCTTTGGCGCGCAACACAGCTTCAACCCGCCTTGGCATGGATGCCACAAGTCCTTGGTAGATGGCCGGAGACAGATTGTACCAGATGTTTAAGCAACGGTCACGCAAATCCGAGATATTGCGAATTGGTGGTCTTTGAACTCTGAGCTGCCGTCCCATGACATCCCAAATGTGTTCTATCGGATTGAGATCCGGTGGGTTTGGCGGCCAGGACATTAACTGGAATTCAGCATCATGTTCATGGAACCACTCCAACACAATTTTAGCCTTGTGACACGGGGCGTTGTCCTGTTGGAACATTCCATTTCCAGCTGGAAAAACAGAGGCCATGTAAGGGTGCAACTGGTCCGCAATGATGTTCAGATACCCTGTAGCATTCATGGTCTGCTCTACCACAACCACGGGTCACAGAGACGCCCAAGAGAACGTCCCCGAAAGCATAATACCGCCACCACCGACCTATGTATGGCCTACTGTACATTGAGGGAGCAACAGTTCTCCTGGAAGACGGCGTATCCTGACACGGCCATCGGCGTGATGAATGACAAACCGTGATTCATCTGACCAGGCAACTCTCTCCCACTGATCCATGGACCAGTCGCGATGTTCCCGGGCCCAGCGCAGGTGCAGTTGGCGATGACGCTTGGTCAGCAAAGGCACACGAGTGGGACGTTTGCTGCGTAGCCCCATATCCAACAGTGTCCGCTGAACAGTGTGCTGCGATACTATTCTACTTGGCCCTGCATTGTATTGGGCTGTCAGCTGATCCACTGTCTGGCTCCGGTTTTGCTTCACCATGCGAGACAGTCTCCGACGACCTTTTTCTTTGATAGCGTGTGGACGTCCAACACCATGTCGTCTACTGCTGGTTTCACCGTCATTCATCCAATTTGCATAAGTACTAACAACTGTAGGTCGTGAACAACCCACGAGTCGTGCAGTTTCGGAAATACTTGTTCCGAGCCTTCGAGCCATTACAATCTGCCCTCTATCAAAGTCGCTTAGATCCGCAGCCTTTCCCATCACACACAGAAGTAAGTGAAAGAATGATTCTTCAGACTCTCCAGCAGCAGTTAAATACCACTTCCACCTGATTACGTGCCTTCCACGTCATCCAGGCGAATTCATTGCAAAATGTAGGGGTGGTCATAATGTTTTGGCTCTTGAGTGTAGAACTATGAAATGAGAATAACAAGTAATATAAAAACAGAATTTTTTAAAGTCAATTCGTACTTAGGTCAACAAAGAAAAATTTGATTGTGAACTAATAGTAGGAATTGAAAAAAAGGATTGCCTGCCAGAACCTTGCCTACTGTGCGAGATTAAGAGGGGGGGGGGAGAAAGGGAGAGAAAAAGTTTGTCAGGTTGGGGATTCGATCTCGCAACCTACAGGACGTGAGGAGCCCGCGCTACCGCAGTGCTACCGTTTACAGAGTATGAAGAGGGAAATTACTATTCAAGAGCAAAAGACGCTCTAGGTCTAAAACTAAAATCGATTAATTAAATTTAATTAATGAATTAATATTTGAAAAAACTGTATTAACATCAAGTGTCATCCACTACAAGTTTAATAAATGTATTTGAACTTGAGTGGATGAATAAAAAGTATTTTATTAACGATTGAAAATTTGAACAAGATATATATAGGGAGAGTGTGAACTAATAGTAGGAATTTAAAAAGAATCGTATGTCACATGTTCACGTTCAATGATTCAACAACCTCTCAAGAAAGGATATAGAACTATGAAATGAGAACAAAATAATCTTATTGCCGGCTATTGTTTAGCATTAATCGCATATCCAAATCGAATCACTTGACACTGGAATCACAGTTCACTTGAATTAAAACTTTTTTTTCACTTTTAACTGCCAAAAAATCAGTATATCTTCAAATGATCTATTTATGATTCAAACGTTTGAATTAAAAGTATGAAAAATAGAAGAAGATTTAAAAATTAGACACACGATGAAACATTCCTTTTCAGTGATTCCTTTTTTAGTGAGAACCACGCTGTGAAAGAATCACGCTTTATTTACATCGTCAAAGATGGATGATTCTCACAGGAGACGCCTCATTAGAATCCAAATAAATCTAAAACTTTTGAAGTAACAGATTAAGTGTACGCAGAAAAAATTATCAGCTTTTAAAGCTCTTTCTAAATATGTAAAATATATGTACTTTCATGGGAAAAAAATGCATCGATTTCGACATTTTCAAACATGGCCGAATTCCATAACGAATGGGATACCGGGAATGGTCCACCCGGAATTGTTCCGGTGACCGAACGACAAAGATCGAGAGATACAGTGATCAGTGGGTGAGTGGTATTTGACTTTTATATATATTGTATATTTAAAATGGCAAAACAAAATACTGAGTGGTCCAAAATAATTGAGCTCATTTCATGTTTGAAAAAAAAGAAAATGATGTATGTACATGTTTATTGTTTTCCTGGTAAGGCAATTTAAAACAATTTTACACAACAAAATTTTAAACATTAAATAACTTCACATAAGCCGGTAGAGGGCGCAACAGCATTTCGCAAGAAAAATTTACTAATTGCGTCAGTCTGCAAATGGCTACCGTACAGGAAAATGGAATGTTTGTTTTATGGTTCCATGAAAGCCAATCCGTAGTAACTCATTTTGCACTCATTTTTTTTTTTCAAACATGAAATGCGCTCAGTTTTGGACCACCCTGGGGTGATCCAACATTAAAAAAAGAGAACAAAATGAGTTACAACGGATTTGCTTTCATGTAACCACAAAACGTACATTGCTTCAACCTGTAAGGTAGCCATTTGCAGACTGGCGAAATTAGTCAATTTTTCTTGCGAAATGTTGTCGCGCCATCTACCGGCTTATGTGGAAGCTATTTAATGTTTAAAATTTTATTGTGTAAAATTGTTTTAAATTGCCTTTCCAAGAAAACAATAAGCATGTACGAACATCATTTTGTTCTTTTTTTTTTCAAACATGAAATGGGCTCAATAATTTTGGACCACCCTGTACATTTTTGAAGAAAAAAAGTTTTTTCCAAAAAGTGTAGCTCTGTCTGTTTTGGGCCGTTTTAAATGAAACACGGTATGCACATGTGTCTCGAGTCTTACTTTAATTTAAAAGTAATCCGGCTGAAATCCAATGTCAAATACAGGTTTTACTTTTTATGTGGTGGTGGAGGAGGGGGGGGGGGGTGATGCGCCTTTTGAAATCTCCATTGATCCGTTCTTAATTTTTCTTACAGTTAAAGATAACTTGAAAAAAAGCTATAGAAATGATTAGTGATACTATTTATAATAGAATTTTTAAAAATATTCAAAAACTAACCTACAAATTTTCTATTTAGACATAGTCCGCCATAAATTCTTAACTTCTCTTTAATTTCGTACATCTTGACTAAATGTAAACTTGTTCTGAGATTTTACAATTAACTAATTTTGAACTCTAATTTTACTAATAATAAAGTTATTAAATGGCCCCTATTCTTGCCCGAATGGAACCAATTGTTTTTCAGTCGTTTTCCTAACTAAAACGTATTTCATCGACGGAACTAGAAAAAAAATTAGGATAAAACTGAAAACTGTTATTATAATTTTTAGTTTAATTTCTATTTATTAGAATTACATTTTGGAATTTAGGTGCACGTTACATCCGAGCAAACATGTTATTTATTTCGGTGGTGTTTACAGTCAAAATCGGTGTCAAATTCAATGAAGTATGACAGTTGTGCTAATAATAACACAAATATAATTACTTCTGATCATTTGCAATATTAGTGCATCTCATTTGCACTAGTATTGCAAATATAACATTTGTGATTGAAAGTCAATCACAAATGTTTTATTTGCTGCTGTGTTTTTGTACTTTGCCGCTTTTTAAATCTTTTTCGGTTAATTCAAGTAAGTTTAACTAATTATTCATTTTATTGGACATTTCTCTGTCTACAAATATTATTTATAACATTATTTTTTCGTTTAAAAGCAGAATAGTAAAACGGCAATTACTTTAATCTGTCATACGCAACATTAGTTTTAACGTTTGGCAGTTGATTTCTTCCCAAAATAACTTGTTACATCTCCTTACATTTATCTTTCAATAGATGTAATGGATTCAAATGTTCCAACTGCTCCGAAACACGGGGGAGTTTTTCAACGAAAATGTCGGATTGCATGTATACTCCGGGTATTTTGACAAAAGAAATAACAGTGCTTAAATGCGTTTCCCAACGAAATATTTCTTCTCCTCCTCGCTTTTATTAACAAGAAATTGGGTTTTAAAGAAATCTAAGAAGGCATCGAGTCTTTAAGGTATTGCCGAGAGGATTCCAGTCAATTTGGGGGCGATATTGCAGAGATTTTGAATTCTAATTTCGATTTCAGTCGGATGAGTTATTTACTCCGGCAATTGTGGAATGGCCCAAACGTAATGGACATAGTGATCTTGTTATCCCTCACATTAGTAGAATCGGATATAAAAAGTTTAAATTTGATCACCAAGTGCAAAGGTCACTCTGACATGAGAAATTGTTAAAGTAGTATTAATTTTTATGCATATTGCATTTTGAATAATTTATTTTTTTAAATATCCTAAAAAAACCAATAAACCTTTAATAGAGTTATCTTACTTCCCCGTAGGATAGAGGGAGATGCAGTCGGGAAAAAGTGTGCTCTGAACGTTATTGACTACATATAAAATTAGACACAACTTTATGGGATTTATTTCTGTGCTATAGTAGATGTGTCGCTAGGCTCTAACATCAAGTTGCATTATTTTTCCATTTACGTTTTTACAGCAAGGATTACTTTATCTATATATATAAAACAGTTTCGTAACGGACTGACTGACTGATTGACTGACTGACATATAACGCACAGACCAAACCTCTGGACCTAAAGGGATGAAATTTTGCATGGCGATTCTTCTTATAGTGTAGGGGTGCAGTAAGAAAGATTTTTGAAAAATTCTTCTTAGATTTTTTTAAAATTAAATTTTTAAGCTGTTTTGTAACTTTTTTAAAGTTTGCATTTAAAATAATAATTTGAGGGTTATAAAATTTATATCACGAGAAAGATCATAAAAACTCCTTTAAAATGAAATCTTTTTCGAATCTTTACCTCCATTATCTGATTTTTGGTGAATTTTTAAAGATTAATTTTTAGAATTTAATTTTCTAAATGCTGATCACGTGTTTCTTTTCTTTTTGTGATACTGTAAACTAATTTTGCGTTACGTGCATAACAACGAAATAGGCAAAAAAATATTTTTTTCTTGCAAATGCGGCAGACGATTGCAAATTATCCAAAAAAATATTAAAATACAGTAAAAGATACGTTCCTTAAACTCTACTATATTCTTTAGTATGTTCTATTAGATTTAATTTCAATATTTCCTTCTACATTATTTTGTCTATAAAAATATCCGTTACGATTTTTTAAAAATTCATCTTTTATTTTTACATCAAATGCATACATTGATCGTTGTATTTATTATATATATATATATATATATATATATATATATATATATATATATATATGTCGGACTTGACTTCCACTCCCATACTATTTACTATAAATCCGAACCTCTTTTGTATCATGATGCAGTCGGTGAACCGGTGGTGACGCTTATGCTCTAAATATTTCCATCAAACAGTATTATGTCGACACAAAGCCATAAAATAGTCCAATTGATGTTCCCAAACATATTTATTAAATTTCTTTAAAAATATCAGCTCCATCAAACATTAATTAAGAACCCCAACCAATTTAAATCCGTGCGCCTAACAGCACACGTCTTTTTCGTTCCCTAGTTATCCATGGCTCTACCGATTTTTTTTTTTGTTTCAACGTTAAAACCAACGCTTAGTGACGCTCATTACTTATGCGTGATGTCATATCGTACATGTTCGTTTGCTAAACTAAGCATTTTCTTAGCGCCAAACTGCAAGGCTAAATCCGTCTACCTAAAATTCTCCTCGGTTCTTCGGAGATTGAATCAAGTCGAACCCATTTATTCTATTTTCACTGCAATACCTTATGCCGCTTATTTGAACTCCCAGATTTTTAAATTTTAATCCTATATTTTAATAACCAAAATCCCGTTTTAAGGTCGCGCGATCGCCCCCACCCCATATTTTTAGCCTCACACACACACACATATATATATATATATATGACATTAATTGCATACATTGACCGTTGTATTTAATTTGAATGTACTCCGTAGCGAAGCACGGGTATTCAACTAGTTGGGTATAAAAATTGTTCTTCATGCGAGGTAAATTATTCGTTATCACATAAAAAAAGTAACTCCATATTATTACATAAAATATTAAAATTTGTGCTCAATAAATTAAAAATATATGAAATTTTTTACTTGATTGTTATGCCTCCCAAAATAAATTTAACTGGTTATGAAAATTTAAACAGAATGTTGAATAGATTTTAAAAAAAGGCAAGCCCATGCATTAAACAACTTTTTAAGACAAAATCAGGAGACAAACCCCGGTGAAATAAAGAAGGAATGAAGTTAGGGCAATGGTCGGCTATCTGAACATACTTATGAAGACAAATTTGAAGACAATAGTGTGTGTTCTTAAATAACGAATTCTGCGGGAAAAACACAACCACATAATAGCTACGAAGTAAGAAAGTATTTCTTAGGGTTTTTACTGACCGTGGATACTACAGGAGCGGGTTTTAACTGAGATGATATTAAAGGAACTAGAAAAATTTTGGTTATCTCTAAAAATAAAAAATTGAGATGGCTGGGATGTGACGAGGCCGACATGAAGGGAGCCATTTCTGATATTCAGTCAAGAATTTCACAAATTAATCCCAAGGCTGCTTTTTTCCCCCAAAAGTTCGGGTTTTCAGAAACCCTACTGATAACGTATTGGGCTTCTTTTTTTACGATATATCCAATATAAAAAAATATGGATAATACTATAATAGAAAATTTTTGTAAGTAAATAAATGAGTGCTTGCCTGCCACCTACAATAGAGCAAATCTTGCATGTCTCGGGCAAAATTTTCCCATAGTGTTTACATAAGACATTCGCCGATCGGCCAAGCACCAACCGTTGCCCCCAATCTCATTTTTTTCTTCTTCGACTATCACATCCACAGGATAATCAAAATAAAGGCAATACCTTTATTTTGATTATCCTTTAATTATGATAAAGATTAGGCACTTTCCCTTGATATCTTGGTAGAATTTTGTCATATACAATTCAGTTGTGAGCATAGAATTGAATAAATAGAATTCAACTCTGAAAAGGCATACCAAAGGAAAATCTCACTCATAAAATGTTCTTCAGGGGGGATAGAAAAAAAATTTTAGTCCAAACAAAAAGAATCCATGCAAAAAGAAAAGTTCCATGCAAAAAGAATAATATACACCTACACGGATGTTGCCGATAGAAACTTATTTCATAGAATGATAATAAAAGCAGACGATTTTAAAATTCAGTGAGCGAGAATGGGGAAAAAGCAAGCAAGCAAGCGCCGTCTAGCGGATGAAAAAATGTTTACACTTCGATTTTTAAACAAATAATACTATGTGTTAGGGCCTGTTCCCATAATAGTCCGGTAACGGACGCGTAAAAGGAATGATGGCGCTGAGACGAATATAAACCAATCATAGGCATTAAAAATTTCGACCATATCGTTAGGGGATTTGTGATTGGTTAAATATATTTCAATACTTTAACGCTTCCTCTACCGGAATCCTATGTGAACAGGCCCTTTTTCTAAATTAACAATTCCTCAGAAGCGGAGAACATAATCTTCAAACTTGTACCTCATTATCGATTTTGATAAAGTATGAAGGCAGAAAAAGGAATTGTCACCAAAAATCACTTTCTAGAAATAATATATATGATGATGATGACATGTTTTTTAAATTTCAAGGTTAGTGTTCAAAAGATAAAAGTAAATAAATAAGGGAAAGAGTGCTTGCCATCTAGCAATAAAGCAAATCTTTATATGAATCGCGCACATTTTCCCAGAGTTTACAAAAGAAATTTGTAAACTGTATGGGATTTACTCTATGGCATTCTATTGCTTGCCATTCCGCCACGCACCAACCGTTGTTCCCATCTCATCTTTTTCCTTCGCCTTGCACATATACATGGTAAGACCTGTTTTTATTATCCATTAATTATGACACGAATTAGAAGCTTTCACTTGATAGAATTTTCAATTGTGTACACAGAAGTGAATAAATAAAATCAAACTTTAAAAAGGCATACAAAAGAAAAATATCACTCATAAAATTTTCCTCATCAGAAAACAAAATAGATTTTAATCTAAACAAATTTCTTTCCCACGCAAAAAAAAAAAATAATAATAATATACACCTACGCGGATGTTGCCAAGAAAGAAACTTATTAATTCCCAGAATGATAATAAAAACAGACGATTTTAAAACTTAAAAGTTCAGTGTGCCCACGATAATGGAAAAAAAGCCAGCGCCATTAAGAGGAAGAAAAAATGTTTATGTTTATACTTCAATTTTTAAACAAACAATACAATGTGCAATTCCAAATTAACAATTCGTCAGAAACAGAGACCTTAATCTTTAAAATGGTACCTTATATACCGATTTTTGTAAAGTATGAAGGAAGAAAAGAGGATTGTCAGAAAAAATCTATATCTAGAAATAATATAACAGATAGATAGATAATTAAAAAAACAGGTAAGAACGAAAATGAACTCAGTCTCGATATAAAGTCATTAAATATTTATTTATATAGTATTACAAATATTTATTTTTTCATTTACAGAATACAGTAGAAAAAAACAGTTTAAACTTAAAAATTATAATTTCATATTAGGCAAAAACGAAAACAAGATGTATTTTCATAAGTGACATTTCATGAAACTCTTTTCTGCAATATAAACAGGTACAATGAAACTATCGTTATTTCTTTGAGGAACAATAGATAATGCTAAAAATGCTAATATTTTTTGTTTTACTTCAATCACTTTGGTGCATCAAGTAACCCATCGAATATCGTGAGTCATGACCCATATCGCGTTGATAAATTGGAAATTTTTTTCAAAAGAAATGATGTCATAAAACGCTAAATTAATTATAAACATAATTACATGCGATATCACTTTTTAAAACAGTAAACCACATCAAAACAGAGTTCGAATTCGATTTTCAAAGACATTTTCCCTACTGATGGACAAAAATATTTCTCCTGCCTTCTAGACGTAAACCTTGCCCTCATACGCTACAGGCGAAATGGTTTTTCTTTTTAAATTACATTCTTTGAAAAGTCTTTTCTCACACAGTAAGGACGAAAGATTTCTCCTATACGGGTACGACCGTTTTTAAAATGTCCGAGTTCAGTAAATCTTTACTCACATACAAAGCAATCGAAAGGTTTTTGTTCTATAAAGCTATGGATGTTGAAACTATCCAGATAAGAAAACTTTTTTTCATATATAGTAAGAGCGAAGACTCTTACTATATGTGAGAAAGAGTCTTCGCTCTCCAGGGATGCGGAGATGTGTTTTCAAATCCCTATGTACAGAACATACAGTGGAAGCGAAAGTTTTCTCTCCTTTGCGAGACGTGTATTTAAGGCTACACGGTACCCTTTTTCAAAAAAAATTTTTGGAGACAGTTACAATAAAAATAATTAATGACTTTGAGATTATAAAATTAAACTGATTCTGGTAAAAAAAAATCATTTTAGCAAGCACCATTTTTAAAATTTTAATTTTTTTGAAAATTTTGAAGTTTTTTAAGACTTTTATAACATTTTTAATTTTCAATATTTTTTAGTTATTTTAAGTGATTTATATTCATTGGATTATTGGGAACAAAAGTTAGTATGGAATTAAAGATTTAACTTTTATTTAAATTTTAAAAAAAATTTTGTAGCGAAACCTGAAAAAAACACGAAAAATTTGGAAATATTAACTTTGACATTTAAAAAAAAATAACTATAACCCTCAGATCTAAATCCAATACTAATTATTGTAGTACATATATATATATAAATGTGTACAAAAAATTTCAAGACTCTATCTTCAACATAAAAAAATCCTTAGGGAATAGCAAACACTGACATCAACAAAAATAAAAGTCTGAGAAAAATGCATTTAAAGTTTGTAAAGGCATAAAACAAAAACTAAAAATGTTTGTAGAGCTCTAATTTTTTTATATGTTATTCCCCACTTATAAGATGTACTAAAACATAATTTTAACTCAATATAATAGAATATATATTTTCTTATTCAAAATATGTTTCTGCACAATATCAATAGCAATGTTAACGACAGATGACAGATTAGCTGATATTTAGCTAATATTTTCATAAAAGTTGTAAATACACTTATACAAAATAATGATAATAAATATACTAATAATGATAATAAATAATATAAATTAAAAATAACCAGCTCTGTACATACACCTTCCGATTTTTTTTCAGATTTACGTCGACGCAATTTTGCAAGTTTGATATTTTGTTGCGCCACTTTATACTTCACTGATTTTATTTTATTTCGAAAATAACTTCTCCTATAATCAGTGAAATTAGCCAAGTGTTGAGATGTTGAACTGGTTGCAAGGCAATTTATGTTCTGGAAAGATTCCAGTGTTTTTAAAGTTCCAACGCTATACTCAGAAATTGCACTGGACACCGCAATCAATACTCTATTCCTAGAAGCAGTATGTTGTTTGGAGCATTTGTTCCAAACCATGGAATGCAAAGCCTCGTTGGAATTTTGTGTCAATTTATGTTCTGAAAAGATTCCAGTGTTTTTAAAGTTCCAACGCTATACTCAGAAATTGCACTGGACACCGCAATCAATACTCTATTCCTAGAAGCAGTATGTTGTTTGGAGCATTTGTTCCAAACCATGGAATGCAAAGCCTCGTTGGAATTTTGTGTCAACCCTCTAACACATCTACTTAATAGGTCTGTAGAGGCCAACCGTTAGTAAATTGGCATAATTTTGGATAAATGGTTTTCATTGATTGGAGTTTTCACCCAATTTTTATGAGCACCAGGTTTCTTTCCACGAGCCAATGCTGACTGGTAGAAACACCACGAATCCTCACCTGAAGGGCACTTCTTATGTTGCTGCTTCTGATCAGTGGAGATGCTATGAAAGAGCGTAGCAAAAATTGCTGTTTTCATAGCTTCAATATCGCCAGTATTCTTACGAATCGCATTTGCGTAATAACTAGTAAGTTTTTTTATTGTCTCTTCCTTCAAGCTGCCCTGTTTCTTTCCTCCCAAAGTCACTCCTTTTTTCGCCAATCTTTTACTGTTGGCCTCAAAGCTGTTCCCAACCTTTTGCTGACATGGTTGGTACATTCTTCTTTTTTAATTTCCACCTCACTTCCATAAACTTTCCTTTCTTTTAATTCTAGGAAAGCTTTGGAACCACCGTCAGAGAGCAAGGTAGTGTACCTGAAACCAATACTCTCAGATCTTTGCCACAATTTCATAGCTGCCTGTACTTCCATTCAGCCAGATGACCCAACATGCGTTACACTGCAAACATCTCTGTGACCTTCATACCAAAAACTGAATTCAGCACTATCAGCTCCAAGCACAAGCTTAGTTTGCTGACATTCTTCACAGCGTTTTGACATGACTTCATAGTCTATCACAAATCCAGTTAGCAAGTCGATAACACAACCAATGCCAATGTTTGATGTATGTCCTCTCGTCAACCAACTTCCATCATATGACACGCCAATATCGACAATATCGTTGTCGCTCGAGCCGTATGCCTTTTTTACATCTTTACGAATATCACATAATATTTTATTTGTTGCGGAAAGATGGCCATCTAGAATTTTTGCTTTGTTTATAAAAAAATTTGTTAAATGTTCTACTCGACATTATATTTAAATTCATATGCATGCAGAATTTCTCTAATGATGAATAGCCGAGTCCCAAACTCAACACCCCTTGCACAACTCTCATGTTTACGTCGTAAGGAGAGTTCAAAATTTTATGCTTGCTCACATCACTTGACACTTGACTCAGTTTTTTTATCAACTAACTGTTTTGAAGAGCATATTTTACTATTTAATTTGTCACAAGTAGCACACACAACATTTAATTGATAAGCAAATCCATTCCTTTGACCCAAACAAAGTTTCAAAGATGCACTATAGCAAGAGCTGCATAGCAAAATTTTAAATAAATTATTCAAGTTTTCGCTATCAACAAAAATATAGTTTGATGCAACAGATATATCTTGAATGTTATCCACAATACCTGTTTTCAAGACATCTGTATTCTGAATTCTAAAACTTTTATCTGCAGAAGGATGAGTTTTAGAATTACTGTTTACTTGTGTCTGCCATCTCTTCAACACATTCTGTCTCTTAGCAACGCGAGAACGTTTTGGGCGTGGCATTTTCTCAATGAAAAAATGAATAAAAACAACAAAATATTATAATACAAAGCTTCTAAGTTGATAAAACTTTGTGTAAAATCTAATACTGGTCTTGAAAAAGTCTTTTTTTATGTATATTAGATCGACAGTAACGAGCGCTCAAATAATCAAAACGTAAACAATCAGAAACGATTTGAGAAGTAAAAGTTACAGTTAATAACCGATTCAGCCAAAGAGTTCATTCATGAATTCATGGAGTTCAATTATATGAATTAATTATGAGAATATTTGCTTTAAAATCAAAACAATCAAAACGAAACTAACCTCGCACCCTCAGCTGTCACATTTTGAGACTGACAACACTCAGAAAAGTTCAAATATCTTTAAAACTATTTGGATTTCAGATCTACAATTTGGAGTCAAGATTCACAATACTATGGACCATTGAAAAATTCAATAAAAAAAATTCTATATTTTTGTCATTTATAGGGTACTGTGTAGCCTGTATTTAAATAACTCTGTACAGGAAACCATCTCTCGCATACGGAGCAGCCGAAAGATTTCTATCCTGTGTGGGTGCGAAGATGTGAAATTAAATTACCCCGTTGAGAAAATGTTTTATCACATACAGTGCAGGCGAAAGGTTTCTCTCCTGTATGGGTGCGGAGATGTGTTTTTAACTTACCTTGCTCAGAAAACCTCCTCTCACAAACAGGGCAAGCGAAAGGTTTCTCTCCTGTGTGGGTACGGAGATGTATTTTTAAATCTGTCTGTACAGAAAACCTTTTCTCACAAATATTGCATGCGAAAGGTTTCTCTCCTGTGTGGGTGCGAAGATGTGTTCTTAAAACATCCTGTCGAGAAAATCTTTTCTCACACAGAGTGCAAGCGAAAGGTTTTTCTCCTGTGTGGATACGGTAATGTACTTTTAATTCTCTATGTGCAGAAAACCTTTTATCACATACAGAACAAGCGAACGGTTTCTCTCCTGTGTGGGTGCGGAGATGTGCTATTAAATAACCCCGATGAGAAAATCTTTTCTCACATACAGTGCAAGCGAAAGGTTTCTCTCCTGTATGGGTACGAAGATGTGTTATTAAATCACCCTGCCGAGAACATCTTTTCTCACAAATATTGCATGCGAAAGGTTTCTCTCCTGTGTGAGTGCGAAGATGTGTTCTTAAACCATCCTGTCGAGAAAATCTTTTCTCACATACAGTGCACGCGAAAGGTTTCTCTCCTGTGTGGGTACGAAGATGTGTTCTTAAAACAGTTTGTCGGGAAAATCTTTTCTCACATAAAGTACAGGCGAAAAGTTTCTCTCCTGTGTGGGAGCGGAGATGTGTTATTAAATTACACCGTTGAGAAAATCTGTTCCCACATACAGTACAAGCGAAAGGTTTCTCTCCTGTGTGGATGCGGAGATGTATTTTTAAATCACTTTGTACAAAAAATCTTTTCTCACATACAGTGCAAGCGAAAGGTTTCTCTCCTGTGTGGATGCGAAGATGTGTTATTAAATGACTCTGCCGAGAAAATCTTTTCCCACATACAGTGCAGGCGAATGGTTTCTCTCCTGTGTGGTAGCGGAGATGTGTTTCTAAATGATCCTGTCGTGAAAATTTTTTCTCACAGAGAGTGCATGCGAAAAGTTTCTCTCCTGGGTGGGTACAGAGAGTACTGTCAGCAATGTGGTCCAAATGATGCGCATTTAAGGCGACCAACTGTGAAGATGATCCTTCAAATAAATTGTTTTTGAAAGTTTCTTCGGTGCGAGGGGGAATCTGTTCACTTGAACTTTTTACACTCATACTTATTCTACATGTGTTACATAGAGTCCATTTATCTTCGGCTTCATAAGGGTTCTGCTCGCAAGAATGGCATTTGTTGGAAAGTCCTTTTACAGAGGAAATAGGCGACATTTGCTCTCCTGTGATGCCGACGTTACTTTACACGGTGATCAGTAAACTTGAACTGCCTGCAAGCGGTACCTAACACCTGCAAATAGAGGAGAAAAAAAATTGAATTACACATATATGAACACTCTACCATTATACTTTAAAACACACTCAAGTCTAAATTTTCAATGCAATGTTTTCTAAAACCCCGCTGAAGCTTGTTTTGTATTTTTCATGTTAAACAAACAGTAAAGTATAAAAGATTGTTTGTACTGTGAAATGATATATATATATATATATATATATATATATATATATATATAATGTTAGAAATTATGTCCTGGTTTAATTAAACTGCTGAGCACTTTCAATTCATTGCAATTAGGGCACAAGGTTCTCTAGCCATCGTTATTCCTTTGTCCTGGAAGATCATAATGACGTGCAGAGATTTAATGTTTCGGTTTGTAGGGATCTCAACAAAACTACTGATATAAGCCCGATTAACAATGGATCAGTGACACTAATATTTTTTTCAACCTATATTCATTTTAGTTGTCCGTAATTCGAAATAATGTCATCATTATTTATTAAATTTAATGCTCCGAGAAATTCCAGAGATTAACATGTGATTAAAATTTCAAAAATCTAATAACATATATAATAGAATTGACAATAGTATAAATTCTTCAAGTTTCTTGCCGTTCATCTACTGTAAAATAAGTTCTTTGATGGGATTCCTCAAAGAACTTATTTTACTGCTGTATATTAACCCTATTGGATTCGTTCACCTCTATGTTAAACTATGGAGAAAATGTGTTCAAGGATTACCGACTTGTATTGAAAGATTTTTTAAAATTATTTTTAATTACATTCCGTCATGGAGATAGAAATTTTACACCTTGTGACATTTTCCGTTTTAAAAAAATCCAAATCGCAGTTCCAAGTTTAAATTATTCAGGGAAAAAATCTGGTAGACTGTATTTTAAACGCTCATAAAATTCCTTTGGTGGATGAAATTTATCAAATGAATCCCGTTGCAAGGTGCAGAAAAGGTCTGGCTATCCGCAAATACCATTTTTATTGGATGATCGGCATTTATGTACATGTAAATAGTAGACACATTTTCTCCATAGATTAACATTGAGGTGATCGAATACAATAGGGTGAGTACACAGCAAACCTTAAAAGTATACATACACTGCTGGCCACCCAAATTGCAACACCAAGAAAGACAAGAGATATCACAACAAAATTTATTTTGTAGATAACATGTTGACCAAGTATCAAATGATTAAATTTATAGACTTCTGTGAAGTGTGGTTCCTGCCAAAATCAGTAGCCACCATTGTTGGAGATCACCGCTGCCACATGCCTCGGCATTGATTCAAAGAGACTTTGGATGAGTTCTTGGGGTACAGCAGACCAAGCAGCTTCCACGCGTTGCCAAAGTTGATCTGCTGTGGCAGCTGGGGACGGAATCTGGGTCAATCGTAGAGCAGCCATGGACCACATGTTTTCTATCGGCGAAAGATCCGGAGAGCGAGGCGGCCAGGGAAGCAATTCAATCTGGCGATTGACGAAGAACCGTTGGACAATGCGTGCCACGTGTGGTCGCGCATTATCCTGTTGAAATATGGCTGTGGGCAAGCCCTGAAGGTAAGGAAGGACAACTGGCTCCAACACCTCGGAGATGTAGCGCTGGCTGTTTAAAGTACCGGCAATGCGTACTAGAGGTGTGCGAGAGTGATATCCAATACCGCCCCATACCATAATACCCGGTGCAAGACCAGTGTGGCGGTGCATAACGCAGCTGTTCAGCATCCTCTCTTCACGGTGTCTCCAGACTCGAATGCGACCATCGTGGTGTTGCAGACAGAAGCGTGACTCGTCAGTAAAGACAATTTCATTCCATTCTGCCGTCCACATCCTTCTGTCATCGCACCATTGGCGGCGGAGACGTCTGTGGTTCTGCGTCAAGGGTAGACAAAGTAATGGATGTCTTGCGGACAGACCACTCTGCTGTAAACGGCGTCGAATGGTACGCGCAGACACTGGATGATGCGTTACAGACTGCATGTGCTGTGCTATGGTTCGTGATGTGACTGAGCGATCCGTCACCGCCATGCGCACAATTTGCCTGTCATCACGTGAAGTGGTGCGCTGAGGTGGATGCGATCGAACACGCCGGTCCGTCGTACCCTCCTGCATCCAACGATCACATATCCGCATTACAGTTGTTTGGTTTCGTCCAACACGACTACGGATTTCCCTGAAAGATAATCCACAATCTCGGTAGGCCACTATCCTTCCTCTGTCGAACTCGGATACTTGATCAAAAGATGATCGCTGTTTTCGACGAGGCATAATTGATCGTTTTTTTGAAAAAAACCACAAGAAAAACACAATTGCCGAACTTGAAATCGTCGAAATCTCCAAGCCTTAAATAGCGCTTTGAAGTGGCGCCACAGGCGCACGTGATGTGCGCCTGCGCTGAAATTCTAATCATTTGTATATCTCACCTCCTCTAATGCATGTTGTAAATTTCATGTTATTTGCATGTTTCCTTCAGGGTGTTGCATTTACAGTGGCCAGCAGTGTATTTACACTTCAGTAGAAAAATATTTACATAACGTATCTTTCTAATTAAAATTTTGGTTGAAGTACCATACACATACCGATGAGATATCGGATACGTAGGGCAGTAAAAATATTACCGCGGTAAACTGAATTGAAGGTAACCGTTTCATGACGTGCGGATGGGTGTTTGTTTATGAAAGTGATTTTCTTCGTAATGAAATGTCGTCTTTACCGCTTCGTAACAAATAATTTATAACAATTGTTTTAACACTTCGATTATCATTTTAAAGATATTTTCCTACATAAAATCTTTTTTTCCAGAATAAAAAAAATTTCAAGTGGAAGCGGTAGAGATTACAGCGAAAAGAAAGTTAAATAAGAATCTACAAGCGAAAGTGTAATATAATTTCTTAAAATTTTTGAAAATTGGTTTTTCTATACTTTATTTAAAAATATATATTCTATTTTTCTCATGTTCCTTTTTTATGAATATTTTTAAAATTTATTTATTCATTTACTTATTTATTTATTATTTTTTTTGAAGGGGGGAGAGTTTAAATACTATTAAATATTAAGCATTTAAGAATTTTCATTAATGTTCAATTTTTTTTTAAAAAAATTACATATCTGCACTTCTGTATTTCAACAAAACTTTAAAAATAATTTTATATATCCTAATCTTTGGCAGATCTTTGTCACTTTTTATAATTTTTTAAAATTTTCTCTATTTTGCGGAAGTGAATATTCAAGGTTATAAAAGCTTCCAAATTAAAGTTTATTCATAAAAATTCGCCTTTAGGCATATCAATGGATAAAATGTCTTTATATTCTATTATACTTAAAGTGGACTAGCTGAGGTACTCGGAGTAGCCCGGAATTTTAAGAATGTTTGTTAACCAAAAACAATTTAAAAACGAAACACAGTATAAATAAAATAAAAAACAAGTGAAATGTTATACACATCTCAAAATTTACGTAATTCAGCCTTTCCTCATTGCAGCACTAAAATCTGAAAAGTAAAAATGTCAAATTGTCGAATTTTTGTCAACCAAAATTAATTTAAAACTAAACAAAGTATAAATAACATAGAAAAAAAAAGCATGTGAAATGAATAAAAGGACATAAATAAAAGGAAAACCCATTATAAAAATATACGAAGTTATAATAAACTTCTCAGAATTCAGTTAGATTTATCCTTTCATCATTGGGGCAAAAAAAGGCGAAATTACAGATTTAGCAGAATTTTCCTATAGAACCATAAAATGACTCCAGCAATGCCTCTTAAAAAATGAAATGTTTGATTGAGGGCTGCAAACAATTCAACTCCTCTCCACATTAAACTCCTATAAATATCCTCTACATATTAAATTTCTTTCCTCTCCATAATAAACTCCTTTAAATTTTGGTAGATTCAGCCTTTCATCATTGTACCACTAAAAGCTGAAAAGAAAAAATGTCAAATTGTCTATTTGCCTTGAGAACTGTACATGATGGAAGAAACTGAAAAAAAAGTTTGTTTACCGAAATCCATTAAAAAAGTAAACTCAGAATAAATAACAGAAAAAAGCATACAAAATGTTACATACATCAATAATATGAAAATCCAATTTACATCTCCTCTCCACATTAAAATCCTATAAACAACCTTTACTTATTAAATTACTTTTCTCGCCATAATAAACTCCTCAGAATTTTGGAATTCAGAATGATTAAAAAAATCATTTGGTCTACGAAACAGCAATAAGAAATTTGCTTAATCTTACATAAGAAAAATGGGAGGGGGTCAGACATTTCCCCTTTTTTTACTTACAAGGGGAGGGAGGGGATGTCAAATGCCTAAAAATGTGATTCCGTAGTAATTAAATGGCCCCTAACGGTGTTAAGAATTTGTTTCATTTACTAGATATAATTTAGAAGTATCCGATTTCCTGAAAAAGGGTGCATATATACACTGGAGTAAGAAATTAAGAGAATTCACAGACTTGGTCCATTATCTCTATTACTACTGTACCGATTTTAATGAAATTTGATATGTACATACATTGATACAATACAAAACAAATAACTATTCAATAATTGTAATACACACGCATAATCGTGGGTAACACTCGTTGGAGTCGGAAGGTATGAAACAGTGGTTGCAGAATACACAAAAAATGGGTTAATAGGGGGTATGGTCCCCTCTTACAAATATGCTGGTCTCGCAGCGTGATTTCATACTTCAAATAAGGCAGTTTATCATTTCCTGTGGCAATTGGTCCCACTCGTTCAGTAACGCTGTTTTCATTCCCTGGATGCTTCTCGGAGGGGAGTTGCGAGTTGCAATTGCCCTCCCCAGAGCGTCCCAGACATGCTCTATAGGGTTAAGGTCTGGAGATCTGACTAGCCAATCCATCCGGCGAATATCCTCACTCTGTAGAAATTCGTCGACCAGAAGAGCTCTATGTGGCCTCGCGTTATTGTCCATTAAAATGAACTCAGGACCAACTGCACCCCTGAAAAGGCGAACATAGGGCTCCAAGACCTCACCCCTATACCTCCCACCAGTCACAGTGCCTCTTTCAAAGACATGGAGAGGTGTGCGGCCATCCAACATGATGCCTGCCCAGACCAGTACACCTTCTCCGCCATAATGGTCGATTTCGCGGACATTGGAGGGTAGGTAGCGGGTCCCTGGTTCTCTCCATATGAACGTACGGCGAGAATCGATGTTTAGGCTGAACCGGGACTCATCAGTGAAGAGAACGGTCGTCCATTAATCCATACTCCAATCACTATGCTTTCTGCACCATGATAAACGGATTCTCCTGTTCGTAGAAGTGAGCGGGACACAAACAGCAGGTCTTCTTGCAAACAACCCTCTCTCATGAAGTCTTTTGGAAACAGTCACCCTTGATACACGGGTTAATGTGGCTGCATACAAGTCACGAGAGAGCTGACAAGCTGTAGCACTCCTGTTACGTCTCGCTATAATCGACAAATGGCGATCTTCTCTGGCCGTCGAGGCTCTTTGACGACCTTGCCCAGGCTTTCTCTCGATGGATCCGGTATCCTGAAACTATTTCCATAAGTTACATACGACGCTGGTCGTTAAATTGAACTCTCTACAAATTTGGACTTGAGATTGGCCTGCTTCTAGCCTCCCCACAATTCGCCACCTCATTCCATCATCTAAACGTTGGTGGTTACTCATTTTTACTGTTACAATTTGAAATTAACCGATTGCTGCAAAATAACACCAAGAAATTCACCGAGGTGTGCTAGCGAACGAAATGCGTCTTAACTTACGCGCGCTTATAAAGCCTGTTTTGTCTACTGGCTCCGCCTACACACACGTGTACGCTTACGTATTTCACGTACAAGATTTGCATTTTTGTCTAGAAGCAGTGGTTTTACATTCAGTTCAGTTCTTTTCATGAAATTCGATAAAATATGCAAATTCTCTTAATTTATTTCACCAGTGTACCATAGAAAACTTTTTCTTGCACCTTTCCTGTAGTTGAAATGTTAAACTGTTAAGAAGGTTTGTTGTAACAAATATTGGATTTTTTTCTTCTCTTATTATAATCATGTCTATCTACTTATAGGTCTAGAAATTAAGTTGTAGTTTTAAAATTATAAAGAATAATTTTAATAAAAGATAATTAACGTCAATTAAAGAGTATTTTATGGTAAATTATCTAATATATGTATATATAGGTGTATATAGGCTATATATGTATATATAGGATAATATATGTATATATAGGCTATAATATATGTATATATATGTATAATATATGTATATATATATATAATATATGTATATATAGGCTATAAGAATCAACCACTTACAAGATTCAAAAACAGTAATAACAAACGTGATTCTTATAAGCGGAAATCACTGTATAATGCAAATGTCAGCAAAACTGACAGTCAATAAGAAAGTTCAACATGAAATGTGGTCAAAATGACTGTAAAGTAAATGGTTCACTTATATTTAGAAAATTTTTTTTTCTCCAAAAGTTTTCATAAAAGAACTTATATACAATGTTTATGAATATCTATCTCCTTTATGCAAAATGAAAACTTAACAGCCTATATTTTCATGTTTTCAGATAAGATATTTTTTAGATTAATAGTTTAATATAACCTTTTAATAATAGTTTAAATTTTTTCCATGTAGAAATATAATTCATTTGATGCATATTCCTTCATGGTATAATTACAGTGCAACATATCTAGATCACTTGAAAAAATAAAGTGCACAAGAATTTTCAAAACTGTAGTTTTGATTCTTTTACTGCAATTACTTTTTATTAAATGAATATTTTTTATCCAAAGAAGGGGAGGTAGGATACTGAAATCCTAAAACCAAACAAATATCAACTTGACTGACACTGATCTTCAGGAAAAAAAACTATAGATTAGAAGATTACCAAAGACATGAACAGCAGGAAAGCAGACTTAAATTTTGCCAGTAGAAAATAATCTACTGAGAATTAAGAGAGAAGACAGTTAAAATCTATTTCTAAACTGATCTGAGTACGATTTTTACAATAAAATTTTTTAAAACCATATCAAGGCTACCATAAATATCATATAATGGAGATTTTTGTATCTTAAAGTGTTTTTAACCAGAGTGTATGAAAATCATGATTTTTTTTTAAATATAAAAAAAAAAATTGGATTCTTTTATTGAAAGTTTTGAAATCAAATTTTGTTTATTTTAATCACAATTTTTTTAAAAATTTCAACTTTATGTGATATAAACTATTATATATACCATAGATTTCAAATTATATACTATACTACTATATAACTAATGCATAAATAGAAGGTAAACATTTTCAAATTCAAACATTGCCGATCATTGTCAATAAAATAATTTTTAATAATTTAACTACAAAAAATTAAAGAAACGACAAACAACCAATAACAAAATGATTTCAAACTAAAAATCAAAAAACAAAAGAATTAGTTTATTTCGTTATCTACAATTATTAATATATTTAAAAATTAGTTAGTTTTATTTAAAGATTTAAACAAAAATACTCATTCAGCTGCCTTTTCTTAACCTAATTGGCATTGCAATTTGTTCTGTGTGAGTCCAAAATGGGAAATCCTCCTCTCTATCCCAGCATTTGTTCCTTTTGCATTACATAACATTTTTATTATACCAAACTCTTTCTGATCCACACAGTTCTTTAGTATTGCTATTGAATTCCACCTCTGTAAAGTATTTAATGAGTTTAAAGCTTTTTTATCAAACAAAGTTCCATTAAAAGGAAGATAGACCACAATGAATTTTAGTAAAATGTTTAATAAGGAGGTATCTCCATACTTTTCTTTAATAAAGTTTTAAAATAAGTGTACTAGCACAGTGACAAGATTAATAAGTAAACCAATATCGCCAATGAAAATTTTTCCAAGAAGCAAATGAGTTACACAGGGAGTAAGTTAATTTATATGAATGAGATGTAAGATATACATAAAAGTCTCCTTTCTTTCATTTTTATAATTAAATTTAATACCTAAGGAAAATATACAAAATATGTTCAAAGTAATGCATGAAATAATTTTTTTGATTAAAATTGATGATTTTAAAAAAAAATAATTCGATTTAAATCATGATTTTAATAATTTGATTAAAATCATTTACATCCTGTTTGTAACAAAGAAATCTTTATAATACATGATGCAGAGAAAATTAAGCATTTTTGTATATAACATACTAGTAATTATGTACAGTAAAAAAAGGGGAGGAAGCATTTACAATTACATTTTTGAAGTGTTGAATAATTTATTTTTGCCTTTAATAAGCATTTAATTGTAAATATCAAGTATTATTTTTAAATCATCCTCTTTGAAATACATTGATTTAAAAGTTTAAACAAGCACATTATAATGAACAATGTATCTAAATTGATGAATACAGTGAAGCTACTTTATGGTGGCAAGAAATGATTCCAAAAAAAGTGGCCGGCAAAAACAGGTTTCTTCCATAACATTGGCTCTATGGGGATTATAATCGGTTCTGATCAAAATATGGCCCTTTAGAAGGGTGGACAGCTACAGAAGTTTCACTGAATTTAGGAGTATTGCAGTCACCACAGTTTCTGTTACCTTTGTTACAATGACTGATGAATATGAATGTTATTTATTAAATCTTGTCATCAGAAACTTTGATGTCAATAATATAGATGTTTTCAGCCAACGGTAATCTAAATTAGCTTCTCCTAATGAATTATACAATACGCCAATGAAAAAAATTTTGAATTCTGTTTCAGAACATTTCATTTTCTTCCTCCTCAATGATTACAATCCGGAAGAAGAGAGCTTACCCCTAATTATTCATATGTAGATTATGGATCTTATGCCATGCCTGAGTGCATCTGGTACATTAGTTCACATTTGTTAGTATTTTTTAATTCTAATTCTTTTAGATGAAGATTCATAATTTATGTTTTTAGTTAATTTTGTACATTTTCCTAAAATATTTTAATCTTGTTCTTAGTTTTATAAATTGATTTATAGATTTTGAAATATTTAAAATTTTAATTTTTGATCTAAAAATTGTATTGATACAACAGTTTCTACAACAAATGCTACAATGTGTTTTTAAAATATTTAAAATCTTACCTATTTTTTTAAACCAATCAATACATTTTGGAAAATTTGCAAATATATATGCTATTTTAAATATTTATTTTAGATTAACACTGTATTCAATACCTTTTTTACTGAAATATTCTAATTTTGTTTAATAGCTTCTTACTGTTTACTTTTCATCAAACGATACATTCGTGTTGATTGGCAGACCAAAAGTTTTAAAACAGTAAGAAATAATATTTTCCTAAATTTTTCATTAGTAGAATTCCACTTGGCAGAGTTTGACAACATTTTGCCGAATGGCACAAGATATGGAACTCTTCCCCGGATATTTTATCTTTTACCACAATTATTAACTGTTCAAATTCATTTGTATAACTCATAAACATTAAAATACCTGCAAAGTTGCCAAATACTATATGTCTCCCTTTTTGATGATATATTTATGAATCTGGGTTAAAATTTGCATACAAAAGTTTTTCGGAGAGATCAAATTGGTAACGTTTAGCAATCTCTTGAAATCGTAGCGAGTATATTTTAATAGCACGCCAACATCGACCCGAGAGTAATAACCTTTTGATATACTGAAAACTACAAAACATGCCTGAACATGCTACCATTTAACAGTTTACGTATTGTGTTAGTATTTTCCTTCACTCACAGAAAAATAGCAAAAAATGCAGAAATCACAAATGATATCTGCGTTTTTTTCATAGATCATTTTCAACATCTTAACAAAACAGCCCTGTCATATAATACAGAGTAAAATACGAGTACAGAAAACTTACTATAACAGCTGTGTATTTTTCTAGCACCCAGATCAATGCTATATCAATCGGGGATCGATTTTTAAAATGTACGACAGTTTCTCGCCAAGGGCACAATCTTTTTACGGTAAATTATTAAGTGTATCGAGAATTCAAAGCAAAAATCAACATAAACAAGCTGTTTGGCGATACCGTTGCCACTAATGATTATAAATAAGAATTACTGGCTGACAAATAATGGAAGTCAGCTACCGGTGATTATAAACTGTTATTTGCTACCAAAGTCTAAAGGCAGTACGTTAGTGTGAACTAAGTGTAAAAGGGTGCAGTCCGTTGCGAAAAGGGAAAATAGCGCTGAGACGGAAATAAATCAATCATAGGTCTTAACAATTTCGTTGCTAATCGTTTACAGGTTTGTCATTGGTTAAATAAATTTCAATACTTTTGCGCTTACGCTAATGGACTGCTATATGAACAGGCCCTTACGCTAACGGACTGCAATGTGAATATGTCTTTAGTCAAATGCGTCAAATTGTTTTTTAACAGAAAATGTATCCAGAGATAGTAGATTGAGACATGAATATATCCTTTTAAGACACCCATTCAGTTTTTTTGCTCAAAAAAAACAATAATTTAATGCGAACTTGAAAGCACTTCAAAATAAACCGTTTGTGTGATAAAAATTGAGCTTTTAAAAAGACATAGTAAAAAGGAAGTGAATCAAGTACACAGATTGAGAAATACATATAAGCATACATCTGACGCAGAAGAAATCTACAAAGATGCACGCTAGTTGTAGGATACATTTAAATCTACAACAATAAAATGTCCTGGACTAACAATATATCATCTTCAAGAACCCTTTCATTCGGCAAATAGTGTTATGCAAAGTGGATTGGAGAAATTTAAGAAATGTATTTATGGGTCATTCTCTCAGAACTGTACATTTTCCAATTGTAAAAATGACAAAAATAAATTTATTTTTTTTCTTAATTTATGTATATGATTACAGTCTACTTACATAAAGTAGTTTAGAATCATTTATGGTTATTCTAAAAAATAGTTATAATATAGTTATAATTGAGAATTTTAATATTTTAGGTTAACGGAAGTGAGATGGAATTCACGAAGGTGATAAATTTCACAAAAATATTACTTCAATTAAAAAAACAGTATGCATATAGTGATATTTAATTTTATTACACATAATACAAGTAAAATTTCTGAATTAGAAATAAAAAGTTTAAAAAGACCATTAGTTAATAATGGGTATAATTACTTATTTTAAAACTGACATTGAAATAATCAATTGAAATTAACTGATATTGAATTCCTCTAATTTTCTAAATACATATTGTTCCCTTTTGTTAATTGCAGGTTGGGGAAGTACCTTAACAATATCTTTGGCATTTGCTACCCCAATATCATCTACATCAGGAAATTTGAATTTTCCATCTTCACACTTTTTCATAAACTTAATGGAATATTCATTTCTGGCATCTTGCGAAAAAACTGTATCTATGTAAAATTTTACAATTTTTTTTACTAGGAAACTTTACAACAACATAGTCATGCTCATTAATTTTCACTCTTTGTCTATAAGGATCAGTCAATGTTCGATGAGACGCTTGTTTGTCACCAGTATGCGGCTTCTTTGTGGTATGTTTATTTGTAGGCTGCAACTGAATAATTCCAATCTCAAACTGTTTACAAAATTCATCAGACCCACAAGTTAAACAACTTAATTTTCGGGCATAAATGTTTATAGGATCTTTTCTTGACCATGTTATCTGTCGAATTTCCACCGTCCCTTTAAATTGTGCAAGTTCTTCTGGCAATAATTTGTCTATATCATCAATATCTTTTGATGGGATTGAAAAAATTGCAATGTTTTTGATATTTGTTTTAAGGGCTGATATTAGTTTGATAAAGGTGTTTATATTTTCTCCTTGTGCCACAAGAGAGTCTGCCGTTCTTTTCAGACAAGCACCTACACCATCTGGAGCACCCTTTCCATGACCACTTTCAGAGTAGTGCCAATTTAATGACTTAACATACTATAACTTTGAGGCCAAAAATGTACCAATAAGAAAAAACATCTTTTTATTTTTGTATTGTGTGTTAGGACCATCTGTAAATATGTGGGCAGTTTCAAGATTTGGAATCATACTTTTAATTTTTTCAATTAATGGTTTCAAATTAGCGCATATAGCAGATGTATCATGCCTTAGGGCCTGTTCACATAGGAGTCCGTTGTGTTGCGTTAAGGAAAAGATGACGTTGAGACGAAAATAAACCAATCATAGGCGTTAAAAATTTCATTGCTAATCGTTTGGAGGCATATGATTGGTTTATTTTCGTCTCAACGTAATATTTTCCTTGACGCAACGCAACGGACTCCTATGTGAACAGACCCTTAGGCTTTCAGAGAATGTACCTTAGCATTTTGTGGTAACTGTTTGTAATTTAGGACAAAATGTGTAGACCACTACATTATGTAAGGTTACTTGTTGTTTTGATACACCAAAATGAGCTGACTGTATCTCAGTTCCATATTTACAGTTATAATTTTCTGAAAAATCAGCGTGAATTAAAACATCAACGGGTGACAATTTTTCTTTGATGTCTTTCATTACAGATTGCTGATGTATAATTATACTTACATGCACCATATATTTCAACATTTTATTTTCTAAAAATGTAACAGCTTCACCTTTGGTAATAACAACTTCATCTTTATACGTTATTCGACAAAGTTTTTTTCCCCTTTAACCACTATTTCAACCTTTTTCGAAAACCACTGTTCAAAAGATATCAATTCATTGCCATTAAAGTTTTCAGTAGGGATCTTTTTTAGCTTACAGCAAAAATCACAAATTCTTCTTAAACATGCTTCTTTTAAGTAATCAGACTGACAACAAACTGTTTTACATAGCTCATGAGGAGTAGACTGTTTGATTACATCATAGAAATTCATTTTAGATGTAATTAAATTCATATTTTCATGAATTTTGCAAAGACAAGTATTTCTGTCTTCAACTTTTGGAATTATGATCCAAAATGGTCGCATTTTGCAAAATAGTGAATAGCTAATATTTTTTTAGGGGGCTCTATTAAAAATATTTGATGGAGTTTCTTCAAAGAACTGTTAAGCAATCTTTTTTTGTTTTTTACATTTTTTAACAGTTATTGTGTCTTTTTTCCCTGGGGGAAAAAGTCGATTACTTTCATCTTTTTGAAAAAAATCTCTAACTGCCGTCTTTATTTCTTTTATTTGAGACATAATTTTTGATGTATTGGTGCTTTTATAACTTAAAGTTCTGCGTGAAACAAGTGTATGTATGTTATTAAGTAATCTATATTTTTTTACAATTTTACCACTAACACAAGAGGCAATGCTGTGTTTCACGTTGAGTGTACTACTTTTTTGAAAATTATCTCTAATTTGTAATGAAAGAACCTCACCAACGAATAGCTTCTTTCACACTGCAGGTGAAACTTTCTCTTTATGCAAAAACTGCCTTTTGTTCTTGGAGTATCAGTCTTACTACTATTTAATCACTGAAGACTTTTTTTGTATTTATTAACTTTCTTATTGGCTTCTTTCAGCTTCTGTTCCAATTTTTTTACTTTTGTCTTTAGCTGTTGTTGATTTTTTCGTCTGCCTTTTGATCTCAGCTGGCTGTCTTGAAGTGCTAGATTGAGGTCTGACGGGAGGAGTGTCATCTTCCAATTTTTTGAGAAGTTTTTCATTTTCTTTTGCATAATATCTTCGGGTTCTTTTTCTCTAAGATTTTCTAATACTTCTCTGATCTCTTTTACTCATTTCATTAATTGATTTTAATTTTCCTTCTTTCTTCCTCGCATGATATCTTTCTCTCTCTTTCTATTTTTGCTCTTCATATTTCTGTGGATCAGTTTTAATTGCTTCTCGAAGTCTTCTCATGCATTCCTTTTGCTTTTCCCTTTTATTTTTCAATTTCTTACAACTCTCAACTTTTGCTTGTTTTTCAGAATTATTCGGTGTTTTAGTCATGCCAGAGCTGCAAAGAAAATATGTTGGATTTAGAAAAACGAACAAGTGTTCAAGCCATTATAAATTTAATTAATATTAACAATAGCCAGCTTTTTAATTTTAAGACTTTTCTAGTTTAAATTTTAGAAATAAAAAAAATTAAAGTAACCCTGAAAAGACCCTTTGCCCACAAGGTTTTATTTTTAATTTAGTAACACCTTACTGATTAATATATTGTAGATAATTTTTTATAAATAATAATCCATCATTTTTTAAAAATAATTTAAGATTAATACAATTCAAAAGATATTGAAATCTGTGCAGTTTAAGTTTTTAAACTTGCAACTTTGTAGGCTTACTTTTTCAAATCTTTTTAAAAGAATTGGTAATTTGGCAACATGTTTACAGCTTCTTCTGTACCAAAATTTGTAGTCCAAAGCAATAAAACAAAATTTTTATCCAGAATTATAAACAAGATAAAACTTGCATTTTCAAAATTAAAACAGAACAAAAAACATATTAAAAAGCAAAAAACAAACTCGTATTAAAAATCTAGAAACAAAAGTTGTAATTCATGTTAAGTTATATTTCTTTCACTGGAGGTGCCTAAAAGTCAATAGATAATCTTTCAATATTTTATGACTGATGAATTATTTACATTTATAATATTACAGGTTTGCCTGTATGAACTCATTATTATTACGAATATAATTATTTTTCATTTCATAATTCCATTCCAATTTCACTTTAGTACATTTAAAATATTTTTCAGTTATTGACTAAAACTGAAATTTTTTAATTTTTAGTAAAATTGGCTTGTATGTTTATGCCAAAATTACTATTATATTATCATTCAGTAAATTGCTATGAATGTAAAATTTTTAATTGTATAATCTATTTTTTATAATTCAATATATAGCTTACATATCTTCGATAAATGATCACTTGACTTTGTTTTTTATAAAGAACCAAATTTCTTCCACTATAAAATCATGATTAATTTAACAGAATGATGATGAATAATGTAACTGAATTTAGTTATCACCTCCGTAATTTTATCTCACCTCCATGATAACTGATCCCAGAAATCATTCACGGAAGTGAGATTCACGGAGGTGAGAAACATTATATTTAATACAAAATTTTATTCTAAATATGTGGAATCATAAAACTGAACAATTGCTATTAATAAATGTTCTCTATAACTAAATTTGTGATAATACACTCTGTCACAAAAAATATACGCACCCAGAAGGAAACGAGCTACTATCACAAAACTTAATATGTATGTAGTGTATGAGGAGATAAGCAAATGATTACAAATTCAGAAGAACGGACCGTTTTATTAAGAAGATATGGCATGAAAAAGGTTACAAATCAGTAAGTAGTAAATCCACCTCTGGCACCTATACAAGCCGAAACACGGCATGACATCGAATCAAAGAGGTTACCTATGACCTCCTGCGGATGATCATGCCATAATCTTTGCAACTGGGCAGTTAATTCCCCAGTATTCCGGGACGGCTGCAGTTGCCTTCCAAGCACGACCCAGTCGTGCTCTATTGGCGAGAGGTCTGGTGACCTGGCAGGCCATGGGAGTACGTCATATCCTTGAAGACATTGTTGGGAGAGTCGCGCAGTATGTGGACGAGCGCTGTCTTACTGATAAATGGCACCTGGGCGACTTGATAGCATAGGCAGTACAACTGGCTTTAAAATCTCTTCCACGTAACTGCGTGCCGTCAAAGTGGGTTGAAGGACGACTAGAGGGGATCGTGTGTCCCAACAAATCGCTCCCCACACTGTCACACCTTGTGTAATCGCCGTATGCCTCTCGACAACAAATGCTGGATCAGACCCGTGGCCTGGCCGCCTCCATACGCGTATGCGCTGGTCATCAGCATTGAGACTGGATCGGGATTCATCGCTGAAGATCACACGCCTCTAGTCGGTCACACTCCAGCTTGCCCGAGGTCGGCAAAATTCCAATCCACACTGCCTATGATGTGGGGTCAGTGGTAGGCGTCTTAAAGGACGTCGGTTACTTATACATGCGTCGGCCAGTCGTCTCCGAATGGTTCCCCTTGATACCACCGGATGTCTTGAAGGTGGTAAATGGCGTCGAACCGATTCTAGCGACGTTGTTGGTGCAGACGTGGCCGCTCTTATGATTGCGCGATCCTCGCGTGCATTTGTTTTCCTGGGACCCCCTGACCCTCCGCAATGGTAGACTATCCCTTCCGTGATCCATTGTTGCCAACATCGAGCAACTACCATATCGCTCCGACCGAGGTGGAGGCCGATACGCCTGTTCGACCAATCTGCTTCTCTGAGGCTTACTATACGCACCCTCTCAAAGTCCGACAATTGTTCGTATTGTCGCCAGTTACGTCTCAGGGGCATCTCTAGTCACAATACCGTTCATCCAAGTCGACAGTTTTGTTTGAATAACCCTATGGCACGAGCAATCATGCTTTTAAACTCTCCCAGCTGCGCATCTCATATGCGCATAGCGCGCTTACCCTTGTCTCATTGACGTCGAAATTTTAATCATTTGCATATATCTTACCAGACTACATTCCTGCGAAGTTTCGTGATAGTAGCTTGATTTCTTCTGGATGCATAATTTTTTTTTGTGACAGAGTGTATTAAAATTATTACTTGAACATATTCTTACCTGTAATAAAGGTTCACGGAGGTTAGATTTATGTGTAACCGTTTGCGGAATTCACAGTGGACATCAAATAAAACTCATGAGAACAATCTTGTTGCAAGTTGCTCTGTTCACCAAAACAAAATGGCTAATTGTGTGTGGTCAGAATACCAGGTGCTAAAGATATCACTGCCATCTAGTTCCAGTTTATAACAGCATTCTTGAATACTCACGGAGGTGAAAAAAGTTCTTGAGACAAAACATTCTACTAATATAATAATTGTTAATTTTAAAATATTAAAAAATATTTGGAATAACTAATTTTTACTATCTAAAATTCAGAATTATTAAGTAAAAAGGAATATTTTTGAATATAAAATGAATAAAAGAGGGAAATGTATGACAACATAGATGTAAGGACATGTCACGGAGGTGAGGTTTGATATATTATGATCCAAAAAAAATCACTAGATTTATTTATAATAATGTACAAAAATTTATTAGTTTTAATTAGCCCATTATTATGGTAAATATCAATGAAAAATATTTAAGGCAAATATAACCATAATGATGTATCGTAAAAAAGACACAAAATGTACACTTTCAGGAGAATGGCCCTAATAACCTAGAATTCAAGAATCAGACTTCGAGCGTCATGCTTTTATTCGTTCAAGAATAACACATACTACAAATACACGCTTCGGACAAACCGCGAAGCAGCCAGGTGGCGCTACCAGCACGCTAAAACAATATATCTTTTCAATTTGCAACATGGATTTTACTACTTTAAGTATGTTACCATACAAATATTTGATAATCGAATGAACAATAAGGTGTATACGCATTTTTACAGTGATAGTTTTTACCGAAAACGACATTTTAATACCGCTTCCATCAGCGACACATTCAAATTGTAAATACAATGGCATCAGGGATAAATATGTGTTACTGGGAATAAAATATACTTACCAATTCATCTTAGATTATGTCCCATTATCCCCATAGATAGAAACAACATAAAAAACTATACACAAACGCTAAATAAAAAATTTCAAGAGTATCACTTAATCTAATCCTATCTTTCACAGCGATAGGCTTAGAGGAATGAAATTTTAAAACACCATCTGCTCTTATTCTGGTACGAAATCGCGTTCCTCAATTTTTGTGGTAAGGTAATTGTTGCTCCTTTATCGATTTCAGAAGTGGAGAGAGATAATATTCATTAGTTTAAGAAATATTAATATTTGTTTTCCGTCCTATGGGAGAACAACATGGGCCACCATTGCGGAGGTGCCCAACATGGCGGACGTGACGTCACACTTCAAGCGCGTATTTTTGTAACTTTTCGGTTAACTACTCGTATCTATATCGCTATTTGACTAATTCGTATTCAATTGTCCAAAAAGAGCGACATAGCCGATTGCCGATTAGCTAACACTTGCTACGTAGTTTCTTTGGTGGCGTTTTTGTTTTGGATTAAAGTTTCTACTGTTTTGAAGTTCGTAATTAACGCTTTCTTGTAGATTTGAATATTTAAAATTCTATGTATTTAGCTGTTTCGTAAAACATGTAGTAAATAAGTAAATTATCTTTTGCTAATTAGATTAATCTTTTGTTATATGCACTTTAAAATATACTCATGTTTACGGTTATGTATAATGATTTGGAAATTACAGTAGAGATATTACGGTATTAGTGATTTCATGTATAATGATTTGAGAATTACTGTAGCTTTAACTGCTTTCGCTCTTAGTGTAAAATGGAGGTGTTATATACAGTTCACACACAAACGAAATATAGATTTTAACGATCAAACATTTGATCACTTCTCAGTTTAAATATCAGTAGTGGAAGAATGTAGAAGGATTTCAGAAAATACGTTTAATTAATTATTCTTCATGTTAGAGAATGAGAACTGTATTAATCAACTGAAACCTAGAAATAAAACACTACAAAACATTTGGATCTCAGCTGGAAAATACCAATAATTTTAAAATTTATATTCCTCTTCCCAGACAAATTACAAGCTTCAAGCCCTATACGCTTTCCAGGAAATTAATTTTTGATGTAGGTAAAATGGATTGTTCTTCCTGGCTGTTGCTCTTATTGTTTAAAAACCTTAGTGGATAGTTATTTTTTTCCATTTATTACTCTTTTGCATGAAAGGAGTAATTTTATCTAGCATGTCTGTAAGGAAACTGCTCTCTCTTGTGTACATAAATTGTTTTGATGAGTTAAATTTTGTCAGTGTGTAATTGAATGCTTACCTAGAGGAAACTTTTTTTCCCAATCACTAAAAAAAGTACAGCTATAATATTATTAAAGTATGATTTTCATAAGCACAACTTTGATTTCTGTTTGTTTCAATTTTATAAAAAGTGGCCACCGAAAGGGATATTATTTTCTAAGTAGTTCATATTTTCACTGGCTCATTCGGGAATTGCATTTGAATGGTGGTTGTTTCTGAGAATATCGTGTTCTGCCTCGTATAAGAAGGAGAAACGGCTACCAGCGCGTGTCAGAATTCTATAGCGGCAAGATCGTGGCCTATTGAGAGTGCGGTTTATCGTTCCGCGACATTGCTACTCGTATTGGTCGGAATCCAATGACTGTCATGCTAATATGGAATCGATGGGTTCAAGAGGGTCATACTGTACGCCATGCAGGATTTCAACGGCTTCCCGCCACTAACGCCCTAGAGGACAGACATGTTGTCAGGTCGGCCTTGCAGGATCGTACAGACACATCACGGACCTTGAGTCAGGAAACGGGCTTGTTTGCAGCACAAGTATCCGCACGGGCAGTGCGACGACGTCTAGAGTAGCAGGTACTGTTTGCACGGCGACCATTATTGCGGCTTCACTCGAGACTGCAGCACAGAGACGCGCAGCGACAGTGGTCCGCCCAACGACAAAACTGGATACAGGAGTGGCACCACGTTGTCTTTTCAGACGAGTCCCGGTTCTGCGTGCAGCATCACAATGGACGTATCCCTGTCTGGGGGCACCGAGGAAAACACACGTGGCCTGCTTGCATTCGATATCGTCATACGGACCCTTCACCTGGTGTGATGGTATGGGCAGCCATTGGGTACACGACACGAACACCTCTTGTTAGCGTCGTCGGTAATCTGAAAAGCCACCGTTACATGTCTCAGATATTAAAGCCGGTGGCTGTGCCCTACCTTCGAGGCCTCGGAGACATAATCTTTCAACAAGATAACGCAAGACCGCATGTTACCCGTCGTGTCCTGACCTACCTCGACACAGAGGGCGTTCGACTGTTGCCCTGGCCAGCACGTTCTCCAGATCTGTCACCCATTGAAAACATCTGCTCATGGGTTGCTGAGAAAGTGCGCCGCCACTACGGTTGATGAAGTGTGGCATAGACTTGCGCATCTGTCATCCAAGCCCAGTTCGACTTTATGCCTAACCGGGTTAGAGCCTTTTTAGATGCCAGAGGCAACAGCTGTGTGTACTAATTTCGGATCCTCTACACTCAAATTTAATCCTGTTTTCTTCCTACTATGGTCTATCCGTACAATAAGTAAAGTTTTGTTATTTGCTTTCCATCCTGGTGTTGCAAATTTTATGTCACATCGGGTGGTGGCAATTGTGGTGTTTGGATTAATGGCCCGCCACGGTCAGGAAAAGACTTTGCAGTTAGATCTATCGGTGATGTCTACAACAAACCACTTAACAAGTGGTGGAATGGGTATGGGGGGGGGAAGAAAACATCTTAATTTCAGATGTTGAACCATGCCATGGCCAATGGCTTGGCTATTTCTTAAAAATATGGAGTGATCGTTATCAATTTATAGCAGAGATTAAGGGCGGATCGATGAAGATTCGCCCCCCAAAAATATATGTGACATCTAACTTCAGAATCGAGGCAGTGTTCAACGGTGAAATACTGAATGCCTTGCTGTCACAATTCAGCAGGTACGATTTCACGTCCGAGCCTGTCGTGATTACAAAACGAGATGAAAGACCTGTATCTGATACGATACTGACTGTCTTATTAGCGCACGAGATCCCGCGAGAGGAAGACGTGTGTGGTAGGTATGGTTCCGAGATGGAAGACTCTGAGGCATCGACGTCGAGGCTACCGATTCAGTCGGAGGAGGATACTCCGCCGTCCCTTTGGGTTCAGAAGAACCAAGTTCAGAAAAAAAATAACTATAAAAATCGACATATTGAGCATATCCGTGTTACGTTAAAAGATATTGATTATTATATTCTTCAACCGACAGCAGATCCTACAGCAATCTGGAACAATTCAAATTTGAAACATTGGCAAGAGAAGGTTATGCCCCGTGCTTTGGATACCCAACTGTTTACAGATTACAAGAAGGTTTACGGTTACGTCAAGTTTAATTCATTCAACCATTATGTTACTGCTTTTGCTATACCTTTTGATTATGGCATCACTCCGGCGTCATCTAAACAGATGTATTCTGCAGGTATTAATGATGCTTTACGTAATATCCCATTTTACTTATCTTGGAATTTAGATACTAGCGACTGCACTACTTTTAACGAAGGTAAATGTACCCAGTATAATCCTTCAATTTCAACTATTACTTCTTCACCTAAGACTAAAACTGTTTATATTGGATCCCGCAAACCAGCTATTTTTAAGTATACTGTTCCAACCCACGTCAGAAAATATATTGACAGTATAAAGACCATGATACCACCGAAGATGTAGGTACTTACCTGCAAAATGTTACTTCTGTGTCTAATTTTAGAGCACCAAACCGTTTTAACGGTACTATCACCGAATTTTTTGAAAAGATTGCTGCTGCTACACTTAGTACCAAGTTCCCTGTCCAGATCATTTTATGTATTACAAACTATGCCAATGTAACCTTTAAAGGCCGTGATATGACTTAATAAATGGAGCGGTATACCGCAACCCAATTGTATATATGTTTCTGTTTTATTTGAAAGCGACCTCCGATGTCCACCCGCCGGGTGATTACGTATGTCCAGCGGTGCGTACGAAATCACTCGGGCCAAACAGGTAAAAAATGAAGACAAAATGTAAAGATCGAAGAACTTGTGACTCAAAACAATTCTTTGATGCCATGGTTAAAGGAGGAAAAATTAAATCACAAGCTTTCATACAAAAATCACCATCTCAGTGGGAAAGTGATCCTTGCTTTTGTGACTTTCGAGAAAGGTGCTTAAAAATGAAAGTTGTGAATGGCAATGCTGAAACAGCTATACGCCTAATACAAAAATATAATGAAACTCTTACAAAAGATGAAGAACAAAATCAATTCCTGCTTCGTCTAGTAGCAAACCACCAAAAGAGCTTTCCCACTACTTCCAAGAAATCTTTGTTAATCTGAACTTTTAAGGTTTGAGCTTGAGCGACCAGTAAATATTATTATTTTGGAGAAAAAAAATTGGGCGCATTATTTACATGTAAAATAATAAAATAAACCTTGTGGAGCAATGTACTTCGAAAATTAATTTTTTTGGACCACCGTACAGTCTCACCCATCACCGGCAACAGCGTGGCGCCATGGCCGATTCGCATAAAACAGTATTCTTTTTGTGTTTACATATACACTGAAGTGCTACTGAATTAGGGATAGCAAAGCCTATGCAAATTGTGTAGCGCTGCGCATCATGCATGCGCAAGTGAGGGCGCTGTGGTAGCTGCATATATAGCGCTTACTGTGGTTGTTCTGAATTAGTTGTTCGAATTGCCAGTATGGGTAAACTGCCTGATTTAGACGCCTTCAATCGCGGAGAAATCGTAGGTGCGCGACGCATGGGCCATTCAATTTCCGAAATCGTCAGACAGATAGGATTTTCAAGGTCGACAGTGTCAAGAGTATACCAAGAATACATGGATGGTGGAAAAAAATTAGCGATCGGGCAAACTGCAAAGGACAATTAGCCTTGACAGTGCGTGGTGTGAAACGGCTCAGGCGTATTGTACGTAGCCAGCGAAGCCAAACATTAGCTCAAATTACCCCCCAGTTTAATGACGGTGCCAGTCGTACAGTCAGTAAACAGACTGTGCAACGCTCGCTTCACCGTATGGGTTTCGGGAGCCGTCGACCTACGAGAATACCATTGCTCTATACTCGCCATCGGGCTGCACGTCTTGCCTGGGCAAGAGAGCACAGAGACTGGAGTGTAGAGGACTGGAAACGAGTAGCATGGAGTGATGAGTCTCGATTCCGACTACTTAACGCCGACGAGAGGCTGAGAATATGGCGTTAGGCTCATGAAGCCATGGATCCTGCATGCCTGGCTGGAACTGTACAAGGGCATGGTGGCTCAATCATGGTCTGGGTTTTTTTTTTTTTCGTGGCACAGTTTGGGATCTTTAGTGCGTGTACCAACCTCCCTCAATGCAATTCGGTACGTAGAGTTGCTGGGTGATCACCTCCATCCGTTTATGCTGTTCTGTTATCCGCACGGTAATGGAGTTTTCCAGCAAGACAACTGTACCTCTCACAAGTACCGATTGGCTACTGGCTGGTTGGATAAGCATTCCTCTGACTTCTCTGTCATGAATTGGCCACCTAGAAGCCCAGACTTAAATCCTATTGAGCATCTTTCGGATGTTTTGGAACAAGGCGTGAAAGGCCATCACACAGCACCAAAGAACCTTACTGAATTATGGACAGCTTTAGCCAATATTTGGCAAGCCATTCCCGTGGAACGTTTCAAGAAAATTGTTGAATCTATGACTTGTCGTGTGGCAGCCGTTATCAAGGCCAGAGGAGGCCCAACTCATTACTAGGTAGGTATCCCTAATTCAGTGGCACTTCAGTGTATATTCATTAATGTGGAATCCATACAGCGAACGAAAATGTGAGTTTTCGTCAGCGAAAGAATCACGATGTGTTTAAAAAATTGTCATTATTTCAGTGTTTCAGCAGTTTGAAGAAAACTTCCATGCTGTTTATATATGCTCTTATTTCAAACGATGAAAGGCAGAAATTCTTCACCTGTATTATCATTCTATAAAAAATGTCGGCTAGACAGTGTATTTTCCAGCACGTCAACTTATTCGAGATTAAGTTCATCATAAACAAAACTACTTGTATGATAAAAAAACTCCAAGCCAGCTAGAATGAATAACGTTCAAATTCATGATTCGACGACGCATTTATACTTTAAATTGTTATCAGTGAGTAATCAATTTTTTTGAATTTATATAATCTGGGGAATTTGGACACATTGTATCCGCAGTAATTTTACTCTTTTCTTCTATGATTGTACATGGGCCTGAGGTAGCCTAGTGGTAGCGCGTCGGCTTTCTGTGCCGAGGTTGCTCGGATCAAGTCCCAACAAGCACCATTAAACACTTTTAAAAAAAGTTTTCAAGAGTTGAGTTCAAATTTAAAATGATATATTTCAGACATTAAAATTGGAGAAGATCTAATATAGAAGTAATATTAGAAGCTCCATGCATCACATATTACTTTGGCAGCACATTACAATAAACCTATCTAATATGAAAACGAAATCAAATTAAAATAATTAAAAAAGAGGGATAATAGAAAATGAACTCGATATAAATCCATAAAATATTTATACAATATTACATAGTCTGTCCGTAAAATCATGGTGCACTTTTGACCGGTCACAGGAAAGGAACAAAACAAGATAGAAATGCGAAATCTTCACCAAACAGAAGGAAAACTCTCCAAGTTTCGCACCTGTTCAGTGCAGTTCGATGTGGGCTCCATTTGTTGCCCTACACACATCTAAACGATAATCAAGTTCTTCCCACACACGGTTAAGGAGGCCTGGTGTAACAGAGTGAATAACGTCCGTGATTCTGTTTTAAATGATTAATGTCGTTGATACGTTCACTGCACACATGTTGCTCCTCATAACCCACAAATAAAAGTCTAATGGCGTCAGATCCGAGGATCGTGGTGGCCATGGCTTGACAGAACCCCTGCCTATCCACCGCTGGGGGAATGTTGTATCCAGAAACTCACGAACAATGTTGGCGTAGTGTGGAGGAGTGCCGTCATGTTGAAAGATGACACCTTCTGAAAATTGTGGCACTGCATACAATTCCAACATGTCAAGGTAGTTGTTTGACGTCACAGTCTGTTCCGCAATGAAAAATGGGCCTATCACTTTTATCATGCATCAGGCCACACCACACGTTCACCTCAGGGGTGTTACATTCGTGCTCAACATAGGCACGAGGATTTTCAGCAGCCCATATTGGGACGTTATGGCGAAGAATATGTCCACAGACATGGAATGTCGACTGATCGCTAAACACAATGTTCTGCAGATATCGTTCATCATTGTCCATCTCATGAAGCATGCCTGTAGCAAACGCGAATCGTTTGGGTTTATCCGCCGGTTTGATAGCGTGCAACAGCTGCAATTTATAACCCGAAAAACGTAAACGTTTCTTTAAAACCTTATGAAAAGTAGTCTTGGTTAGGTGTAATTGCCGAGCACACGCAAGCACAGATAGTTTAGAGCTCCTTAGGTAGCTCTCCCGTAGAGCCTCTACAGACTCGTCACTTACCAATGGCCTACAAGAAAGGGGTTTGTCGAACAAATTGCCGGTATCCTTCAACTGCTTATCCCACCGATTAATGTTAATCCTATGTGGTGGCTTTTCGTTGAACACGCGACGATATTCACGTTGCACTTTGGTCACGGATTTGAATTTAGCAAGCCAAACACACTGAACTTTCCTCTGTACCGTCCACATCTCGACTGGCATAGGCTGATCCACTGCTGTGCAGTTCGTGGTGTTGCGTCATCACCTGCGTGCGCACACACTTGCACATCATACTACGAAAACTTGGAGAATTTCCCTTTAATTTGGTGAAGATTTCACATTTCTATCTTCTTTTTTGCTTCCCTGTGATCGGTCAAAAGTGCATCATGACTTTACGGACACAGTGTATATTTATTTTCTCATTTACAGAACACAGCAGATATATAAAAAAACCAGTTTAGACTTAAAAATAAAATTTCATATTAGGCAAAAACGAAAACCAGATGTACTTTCATAAGTCACATTTCATGACACTCTTTCCTGCAATGTAAACAGGTATAATGAAACTATCGTTATTTCTTTGAGGAAAAACAGATAATACTAAAAATGCTAATTTTCTTTTCTTTTACCCCTATCACTTTGGTGCGTCAAGTAACCCATCGAGTATCGTAAGTCATGACCGATATCGCGTTGATACATCGAAAAAATTTCAGAAGAAATGATGTCATAAAACACTGAATTGATTACAAAACACAATTACATGCGATATCTTCTTTTAAAACAATAAACCACGTCAAACCAGAGTTCGAATTCCATTTTCAAGGACATTTTCCCTGTGGTGGGACAAAAACATTTCTTTGCGCCAAAATATCAGACGATCGTATCTAAGTCCCTGAATGGCTAAAGAGATGTCTTTTTCACCTGCTTTCTAAACCTTACTCTGACGCTAAAAACGAAAGGGGTATTCTTTTTAAATTACCTTCTCTGGAGTCTTTTCTCCCATAGTGCAGACAAAAGGTTTCTCTCTTACGGAGATGTTTAATTAAATAGCATAGTTGAGAAAAATCTTTTCTCACACAGTGAAGACGAAAGATTTCTCCTGTTCGAGTACGAACGTTTTTTTAAATGTCTGACTTCAGAAAATCTTTACTTACATACAGTGCAATCGAAAGGTTTCAGTCCTGTAAAGCTATGGATGTTCTTTAAAAACTATCCACCTGAGAAAACTTTTTCTCACATACAGTGAGAGCGAAGTCTCTCCTGCAAGGCTAAGGGGATGTGTTTACTAATCGCTGTATACAGAATTTTTTTTCTCACATACAGTAGAGTGAAAGGTTTTTATCCTGCGTGAGTGCGAAAGTGTCTTTCTAAATGACCCCGTTGAGAAAATCTTTTTTCACATACAGTACAGGCGAAAGGTTTCTCTCCTGTGTGGGTGCGGAGGTGTGTTTTTAAAAGACTCTGTCGACAAAATCTTTTTTCACATACAGTGCAGGAGAAAGGTTTCTCTCCTGTATGCGTGCGTAGGTGTTTTTCTAAATCCCCCTGTCCAGAAAATCTTTTGCCACATACAGTGCAGGCAAAAGGTTTCTCTCCTGTGTGGGTGCGAAGATGTGATATTAAATGACACTGACGTGAAAATGCTTTCTTACATACAGTACAGGCGAAAGGTTTCTCTCCCGTGTGGGAGCGGAGATGTGTTTTTACGTAACCCCGTTTAGAAAATCCTTTCCCACATACAGTGCAAGCGAAAGGTTTCTCTCCAGTGTGGGTCCGGAGATGTTCCTTTAAATGACCTTGTTCAGAATATCTTTTATCACATACAGTGCAAGCGAAACGTTTCTCTCCTGTGTGGGTGTGGAGATGTCTCTTTAAATTACCCTGTTCAGAAAATCTTTTCTCACATACAGTGCAGGCGAAAGGTTTCTCTCCCGAGTGGGTGCGGAGATGTTTTTTTAAAACACATGAATGAGAAAATCTTTTCTCACATACACTGCAACTGAAAGGTTTCTCTCCTGTGTGGGTACGAAGATGTATTCTTAAACCATCCTGTCGAGAAAATCTTTCCTCGCATACAGTGCAGGTGAAATGTTTCTCTCCTGTGTGGGTACGAAGATGTGTTCTTAAACTATCCTGTCGAGAAAATCTTTTCTCACATACAGTGCAGGCGAAAAGTTTCTCTCCCGTGTGGGAGTGGAGATGTGTTATTAAACTACTCCGTTGAGAAAATCTTTTCCCACATACAGTACAAGCGGAAGGCTTCTCTCCTGTGTGGGTACAGAGAGTATTGTCAGCAATATGGTACGAATGATGCGTATTTAAAGTGGCCAACTGTGAAGGTGGTCCTTCAAATAAATTACATTTGACAGTTTCTTCGGTGTGGGGGGGAATCTGCGAACTGGAACTTTTTACACTCATTGTACTTGTGTTATACGGAGTGCATTCATTTTCAGCTTCATTGAGGTTCTGCTAGCAGGAATGGTATTCGTTGTAAATTCCTTTTACACAGGAAATACACGACATTTGCTCTCCTGGTATACCGACGTTTCTTTACACGGTGATCAGCAAATTTGAACTGCCAGGAATCTGTACATAGCACCTGCAAACAGAGGAGAAAGAAATTGAATGTCACATATATGAACACTATACACACTCTTAGAGAAAAAAAAAGACGCACCAAGAACGAGTTATCCGAATGCGACGAAAATCGGTAGATGTGATGTACATGTGCAGAAAAAAATGATTACAATTTGAGAAAAATTGGATGATTTATTTAAGAGAAAGAGCTTCACAAAGTGAAAAAGTCAATAACGCTTTGGTCAACCTCTGGCCTTTTTGCAAACAGTTATTCGGCTTGGCATTGATTGACAGAGTTGGCGGATGTCCTCCTGCGGGATATCGCGTCAAATTCTGTCAAATTGGCGCGCCAGATCGTCAAAATCCCGAGCGGGTTGGAGGTCCCTACCCATAATGCTCCAAATATGCTGAATGAGAGAGATCCGGCGACCTTGCTGGCCAAGAAAAAATTAGGCAAGCAGGACGACAAGCAGTAGAAACTCTCGTCGTGTGCGGGTGGGCATTATCTTGCTGAAATGTAAGCCCAGGAGGCGTGATAAGAAGGGCAACACGACTGGACGTAGAATATCGTCGACGTACCGCTGTGCTATGAGGGTGCCGCGTATGACAACCAATGGGGTCCTGCTATGAAATGAAATGGCATCCTAGATCATCACTCCTGGTTGTCGGCCAGTATGGCGGAAAACAGTCAGGTTGGTATCCCATCGCTGTCCGAGGCGTCTCCAGACACGTATTCGCTGGTCATAGGGGCTCAGTTGGAAGCGGCACTCATCACTGAAGACAATTCTACTCCAGTCAGTGACATTCCAGGTCGAATGTGCCCGACACCACTACAAACGGGCTTGTCGGTGTACAGAGGTTAGTGGTAGTCAGTGCACGGAGCACCGTGAGCACAGCCCCCTTTCTCTGAGCCGCCTATGAATGGTCCTTGCGATCATTTTAATTAGGGTCCATTCAAGTATTAAAAAATCACTTAAAGAGGAGAAGGGAGTTCAAGCTTTGCTTATATTTCCTGACAAGGGATCATAGCGATGCTAGTGTAAGACAGAAAATGCACTGCGATGGACTCCTGACTCCATCCACTCCCCTACCATCGGTATTTATATACAAGTATTGAACTATTTACTTCCAAAGAATTAAATGGAACCTTTAGAATGCTGAAGTTATTCTGACTGTCTTCAGTTATTCAATGTATTCACTGTTAAAGATTTAATATCCATCCACTTTTTCTTAGAAATGTGCAATGAAGTTAATGATTAAAAAAAATCATTTGGCCTACAAAATAGCAACATGAAAGTTACATGATCTTACGTAAGCAAAATGGGAGAGGGGTCAGACATTTCCTTTTTTGCTTACAAGGGGAGAGAGGGGATCTAAAATGACTGAAAATGTGATTGTGTAGTAATCGAATGGTCCCTTACGTTGTTCGGAACATGTTTGATTTACTAGACATAATTCAGAAGAAGAACCCGATTTCCCAAAAAGGGTGTGCGTGTATATATATATAAAAGTTTTCTGTCATCTATAGTTATTCCTACACAACAAAAGCGAAAAATAATCCTCATATTTCAGTGAGAAGAAAGAGGTAATTTATAATACTCGCAAGAATCTAAAAATATAAAAAGCCGCTTGTAAGATATTTAATATATATAAATGTAGATGGCAGCACCTGTGTACAAAAAGTAAATAAAAGCGTATCAGCCACTAACTTCAGTGAGAAGCTAGCTAGCTGAGGACATGCCTGTAGTAACGATGTAGAGTTTGATTGTCTGTAGTTATCTCAATTCATCCACCTAAATAATAATTCTTATGAATATTAAGTCATCGAGAGTATCTTATATGGTGTCAGAGTAGAACACCGTCCACCAATTTCCAGTAAAAAATCGAATATAAAGGAAGAAACTGACGATCGTAAAATGACGAGTAATCTACCAGCGATACCACCTTTCGATGCAGGTACAAATCCGCCGGAAGCGTGGAGAAATTGGAAACAAGATTTTGAGGACTATATTGAAGCTCTACGATATGGAAATGAATCGGAAAAGACAAAAACGGCTCTTTTTCGCCACGTGTGTGGAGATGAACTAAAGAAGCAGTACAGAGCATTCAACTTGAAACCATTAACCGGCACTACGGAGATAAGCCTACAACAAATTCTAGACGAATTTGGAAAATATTTTCAAGATTTCCAAAATGAAATATATGCGTCCTTCAAGTTTCTCGAAATGAAACAAGAAATAGGGGAGAAATTCACCGATTTCTACCTAAGACTAAACAGTGCCGTTACTGAATGTAATTACGGAGAACTAGAAGATCGCATGCTACGGGATAAAATTGTACAAGGGTTACAGGATAAACCTTTGCAAGAGCGCCTGATAAGAGAAACAAGCAGAAAAGCAAAAACGTTGCAGGAAATTGTCAGCGAGTGTAAAACTGCAGAGCACAGCAAAGCGCAAGCCAGCGAGATGAACGTAAAGAAACCCGCCGCGGTAGACGCCATTTAACGAGGCATCTCCCGAGCTGTATCATCTAAAAGAGAATTCGGCGTCCGAAATGAAAATAAATATATGTGTCGATCGTGCGGTATGGTTCACGAACCTAGAAACTGCCCAGCTTTTGGAACTGTATGCCGAGTGCGTAAGCTAAGAAATCATTGGGCTAAAGTCTGCAGATCGCGAGGAAGAAATCAAAATAAAATGAAACGCGTGAACGCGGTGGAAGAAAATCATGAGGTGCCGCTGAATCTGTTAACCTCGGAGAGCTGAAAACAATTGACGCAATTAATTGTAATGATAGTGAAAGTGTTTGGTATCAGGATATTATTGTAAATGGCAATCGTGTAACATTTAAAATGGATACAGGATCTCAAGTGAATGTAATACCGAAAAGTAAAATTTTAAAATGGCCCAATAAACCTATTGTTACGAAATGCAAACAAACTGTTCTGGACTACAGTGATAATTTGGTTCCAATAATAGGAGAATGTAAGTCACCCTGTAAAATTAAAAATAAAGAAGAAATTTACGTTTCTTAGTGTCAGAGCTATAATCTAGCCCCATTTTAAGCCTACAAGCCTGTACTAAGCTAGGACTGATAAAACGTCTGTACCAAATAAAAGAAAACACGTCTAATTTAGAAGAAACTCCAGAACAAGTAATAAAAGAATTTAGTGATGTCTTCACAGGTGTAGGGAGACTTAACCGAACAGTGAAGATTAAGTTTAAAGATAATTGTGTCCCACACATAGCAGCAGCTCGCAAAGTGCCATTAACTCTTCATGATAAAGTTAAGGAAGAGCTAAACAGAATGGAGGATACTGGCATTATTACCAAAGTTGAAGAACCTACTGAGTGGGTAAGTAACATGGTGATTGTAAACACTCCTAAAAAGCTCCGAATTTGTCTTGATCCAAGGCCATTGAACAAAGCCATACAAAGGCCACATTATCCAATCCCAACAGCGGACAGTTTAATGACTAAGCTTCAAGGCAGCAAAATCTTTACCCTATTAGATGCTAAAAATGGGTTCTGGCAATTGCCATTAGATAAAAATTCATCATTGTTAACAACATTTGCCACCCCATGGGGTAGATACCGATTTTGTGTTTTGCCTTTTGGGCTCAATAATGCTCCAGAAGAGTTTCAGAAAGCAATGGATGAGTGTTTTGAAAAAGAGTTGGAAGTGAATGCATATTTGATGATATAGCATTAGGGTCTGTTTCAGTTGCAGAACACTGCCAGCTGTTACGTAGGGTTCTCACCATTGCTAGAAGAGCTAACCTTAAATTCAATCTAGATAAGACCCAGCTTGCATTGTCCGGTGTGAACTATTTAGGACACATAATATCAGATAAAGGTATTAAGCAGATCCCAAGAAGATAAAGGCTATTCATGAGTTTGCAGTACCAAAATGTAGAGAAGACATGCAAAGATTTCTGGGTATAATAACATACTTGGCAAAATTTACACCACATCTGTCAAACTTGACTCATTCATTGCGACAGTTACTGAAAAAAGACATTGAATGGCTATGGGATGAAAATATTCAAAGAGACTTTCAGCTAATAAAGCAAACTATCATGCAGTCCCATGTTTACAATATTTTGATGAGGGACTAAAGCTGTAACTGTGTCTGTAGATGCTAGCAAAGATGGGTAGGAGCAGTTCTACTTCAAGATTGTAAACCTGTTGCCTATGGATCAGCATCACTCACTGAAGCCCAACAAAACTATGCTCAAATGAAAAAGAGCTATTAGCTACAGTTATGGCTTGGAACTTTTCAACTACTATACATATGGAAGAAATGCAAAAGTGCAAACTGATCACAAACCAATACTTGGCATTAGCAAGAAACCATATGATACAATTTCTCCTCGTCTTCAACGCATGTTACTTCGGCTCAACAGGTACAATGTAACATTAGAATATGTACCAGGAAAGGACTTACTCATAGCTGATGCACTGTCCAGAGCACAGTCTATAGTTGACAATTTTGATGATGGGTAAATCAAGAATCTACCAGTGAAAATAAACTTGTTAACACAAGCTTCTTTAGCAAAATGGGACCGAAATTCCAGAGCTCACAAGAAATGATTCTGAGCTGCAAGATGTGATATTTCACATAAAAAATGGATGGCCTGATAAAAAGAAGGCAAGATTAGCTGCTCGAGCATACTGGCATTGTAAGATGAACTTTATGTAACAAAAGGAAGAGTAATAGTCGAGGACAACGACTTGTAGTGCCAACAGCCTTTAGGCATGAAATTTTTGAAATATTACATGTGTCGCATAAGGTGTTGTGTGTAGTAAAATCAAAGCTAGAGAATACTTTATTGGCCTATAATAAACAATGAAGTTGAAGCATACGTATTAAAGTGCAAGATCTGCCAGAAATATCAACGAGCAACCCAAAAGAAACCATTTATGAGGACCTTCCAGAGAGGACCATGGCAGAAAGTAGCCTGTGACTTTTTCTATTTGAAAGGAAAACAGTATCTCCTGATGATAGACTATTTTTCTAATATGTGAATTAAAGCCAGTAAGCAGTATCAACAGCACAAGCAGTACTAAACATCTTGAAGTCTATTTTTGCCACACATGGACTACCTGAGAGCTAGTTATTGATGGAGGACCACCATTTAATTCTAATTTTATGAGAAAGTTCTCAAAGATTGTGACATCAAGCCTCATATTACATCACCCACACGACCAAAGGCACTTGTCAACGACTATACAATTATAGGCATTCACCCCGCTCGAAGAGTAGTGGAAAATACTTTTGGGTTGCTAGCAAGTGTGTTTCGTTGTATTTAGAAACCACTAATGATTAATTTGGAAATGCTGAATTGTCACAAATACATGCATTCATCTTCATAACTTTTTGAGAAGGATGTAAAACATCGCAATCACAACACTGTCCTCAAGGAACTTAGATATCAAAACGCAAGATGGAAATATTATTCCTGGATCATGGAGGGCAGTTGTCCCAAGGCGATACTGGTCTGCAGGATTTGCCACATAGAGCAAGAAGTCAAACTTTTGAAGCTAAAGAAGTGAGAAATGAATTTACTAGATATTTCAATCAGATGAAGGACGTGTGCCTTGGCAGGACCATTATGCTTAACTTTTAAATGTAATATTCAACTAAATATTTCAATATACTAATAGTATATAATATATAATGTATGTACTATTTTTATAAAAACTCACCAATTTTGTATAAAACTTATACAAAAGGTTAAAAACTTAACGATTAACTTGAAGTTGGAAATTTTTAAATGAGCAGAGAACCAGCAATGCTATCTGAAAGTGAATAGCTCAACATGAACTCAAGTATTTGCTACTAGGAGCTAAATTTGGCTAATATAAATCTTGAAAATTAACGCGCCAGCATCCTACAGTAGCTATGTTTTACCTGTAGTGTGAATGCCAGACTGTTTAGATTATTTTTTCCATAAAAATTCAGTTTTACCTCCAAATTGTAATTTAATCATGTTTTACTCTTTTAATATGAAGAAAATAAAATTATAATTCATACAAGAATGGGAATATCAATCACTATATAGAAGGGCTGTCATTTAAAAAAAAAAAACTTTAGTAGTTGGGCAAACCATAATATACTAATTCATCTTACAAAATTATCTGATATTTATCTTTTCTGTTTTATTTAAAATAATAATTCACTTACCTTAACAGATTTCTTAAGCAACGTTAAAACAAACAGCAGAAAAATATGAATTATATTAAATTATTTTTTTTATTTTTTTATCATACAAATACTTATTACAAGATGTATATTATTACCAGATTTCAACGTCACTTTGTCAGAATTACCAATTAGGTATTCAGAAAGTACTGGAAAGATCAAAATATTTTCTGAGTGGTCGGATATTTCTTCAGATTGAGCAAATGTCGATGCGGATGCCTCAGAGGGTATAACAGTGTAACCAGAGTTGCTGTGAAGAGATGTACTCGAGGGTGTACTATTATGAGTAGGCATATTCTCTGTTCCAGAAGATAGAACAGTGCCAACAAATATTAATTTCACAGCAGTAAAGCAGGTGCATGGCCCGACTAGTATCATCATATTTGCCCATAGCGCTTCAAATAATGTAGTATTTATAATGGTTTAACCATTGTTCGTGCTCTAGAGCTTAAATTTCGCAGCTCATTAGCAACATGTTCTCCATATGTTGAGCAATCATCTCTTTGACATGCATTTTTTAAACTAGTATATGCCTCCTCTTCGCGATCCGAAGGGGATAACCTTTCCGTTTCGTTTTGGGGCTATATATATTTCACTTTTCTCTTCACAGCCATTTCTGTCGCGTTTATTACTCCCTCCATGTAGCTTTCCAGACTCATTGACTTCCACTTTGATATTGATTGTTATTGGCTGCTTTCTTGTTCTTCCTCCTGCAATTCCAAAATGCAATTACTAGATTAAATATATTAATTTTAAATTTCTTGGAATTATCCAAATTGGAATTTCCTGGAATTATCCACCTACTTTTTGCTTAATATATTTATACATAGTATATTTACATATATATAGCATAATATATAATATATGTACATTAAATGAAATACACGTGCAAAAATTTTTTTGCACATGAGTAATTTGTAAGATTTTGTAATCTGATTTCTTTAGTTTATATACTTTATTTTTGCTTAATATATTTATACATATATATAGGCATAATATAATATATGTACATTAAATTGAAATACATGTGCAAAAATTTTTTGCACGTGAGTAATTTCTATGATTTTTTTAATCTGATTTTCTTCAGTTTATATATTTTATTTTGCTTAATATATTTATACATAGCATATTCATACATATATATATAGCATAATATATAATATATGTACATTAAATTGAAATACACATGCAAAATTTTTTTGCACATGAGTAATTTGTATGATTTTTTAATCTGGTTTTCTTTAGTTTATATAATTTATTTTTGCTTAACTATATTTATACATTTATATATAGCATAATATATAATATGTACATTAAATTGAAATACACATGCAAATTTTTTTGCACGTGAATAATTTGTATGATTTTTAATCTGATTTTTTTTAGTTTAATAATTTTATTTTTGGCTTAATATATTTATACATAACATAATACATGACTACTACAGTGTGGGCGAAAAGTCCTTGACACATTTCAGAAAATAATATATAAAATAGAAATTGTCATAAAAGAGGTTCAGTTTGAGGTCACTTCTTTAATAGAATGTTAAGTTTTTTTATCAACAGAAATTCCGAACTGCTGCCAAAAGAGGGCGCCACAGGACCAAAAATCCATAGAATGACATATTCTCGTTTTCGAATGCCATTTCTTTGCTTTGTTTGCAAATTGCATCATTCTTAAATGACATTCTCCACTGAAAAGGCGAATTTTGTTGGTTGGTATTTTGAAAGCAAATCAATTGTAAAGTGCAACGTAAGTTTCATACCAATTTAATAAACCACCTCCAAGTCGGAACAGCAGTTTTGTCCTGGCATAAGAAATTTCTAGAGACTGGTAGTGTTCTCGATTAAACCAAGAAGTGGCCGACCATCAACCTGCTATAGCGATGTCGAACGAATACGTGAAACTTTTACTCGTTCTCCTACGAAATCAACAAGACAGGCTTCACTTGAATTAGGAGTTGCCCGATCATCAATAAGGGATGGCTCCATAAACGACTGCACTTTAAACCATACAAAATGCAACTCGTACAGCAATTAAAACGAGTGATTTGCCAATCCGTTTCACTTTGCTGTTGATATGCTGCATCGCGTTGATGTGATAATGATTTTTTACAATGCATTATCTTTACGGACGAAGCAACTTTTCATTTGTCGGGCGACGTCAATAAGCACAACACCAGAATCTGGGGATCTGAAAATCCTCACTTTATAACTGAAACGGTACGTGATAGTCCAAAAGTTAATGTTTGGTGTGGTTTTAATGGCAGACCGTGTCATTGGTCCGTTCTTCTTTGCCGAAATCGACTGTAACTAAAGAAGTTATTTGGATATGTTGCAGATATTTGCAATTCCACAAATATCACATATACCTAACATCTTTGGCAACAAGACTGGAGCTCCACCACATTGGGGAAAATTGTACGCAGCTACCTCGATACACAATTCCCTCAGCGAGGATTGGACGAGATGGTCCACTAGTATGGCCACCTAGGTCTCACAGATTTAACTCGCTTGATTTTTTCTTGTGGGGATATGTCAAGGACAAAGTCTTCACTTCGAAAATGACCGACATTACACAGCTCAAGACAAGGATCATCGAAGTCATTGAGAATATTCCACAATCCAGTTGACAGCACGTGGAATGAGATCGAGTATGCCTAGATGTGACACGAGCTACGAAAGTGGGTCCATATCGAAATGTGGTAACAAGAAACTTGTTCTGTAAGGGTAACTATTAAAAAGTTTTTCATATAAAAGTCATTCTATGGATTTTTGGTCCTGTGGCGCCTCTTTTGGCTAGCAGTTCGAAATTTTCTGTTGATAAAAAACTTATTCTATTTAAGAAGTGACCGCAAACTGAACTCTTTTATGGCAATTTCTATTTTATATATTATTTTCTGAAATGTGTCAAGGACTTTCGCCCACCCCTGTATAATATATTTATCTTAAAGTGAAATAGATTAACTATTTTTAATTGAACATTTTTTAATTATAACATTGGATTGCAAAACAGTAATACTCTGTAAAATTTCTACTATTTTACAAGGTATGAACCCTTTTTTTTATTGGAAAACTGTTCAGTTATTTACCGTCCAGTTTTGACGGGTACTATCTAGTATACTAATAGTAATAAAATATCTAATTTGTATGTACTTATTTTTATAAAAACTCACCTCAAAGTCCTCGTCATCACTGACAGCAGTGACAGTGTTGATTTTAGGTACATCGACGTCCACTAAAAACTCTAAACGATCAAATGCAAAACATTTCTTTTTTTTTGCTGGGAGATGAGCTACCTCTTTTTTATTGCAGTTTTTTTTCGCTCACGATATAAAAGGCTGTCGCAAATTCTTAATTTTCTTTTTCACCAAAACCACCGTCACAATTGTTTTTACTAGCTAATGCTTAATTTATCATTTTTTAGTCTAAGATCTTTATAATCACTACTTTTGTTGTTCCATAATTCAGTGTGAATTATGAAAATCTTAATAAAGACGTGGTTTTTTCAATATTCCACTCCATGTCGCACGCTACAAGGTGCACTGATTTGCTGACTGTTGGATAACGGTAACACTGTTCAACGTGTTGAAAATGGCGAAAGGTGACGCATGCGCGTGGGCAACAACAATCAACCTTGTAGCATGCGGCAGGGGGACTTTTTTTTGTTGCTTCGTGTTGCTTCAGTGGAAAGACTGTGTGTAGCATGCATCAATGCGCATGCTACTTGTTGCCTAAAAGTTTGCCTCCAGGGGAATTGCGCCTCTTAATAATAGTATTTTCCTAAATTTTTCATTATGGAGAACTCCATTTGGCAGAGTTTCACAATATTTTGCGAATGGCACAAGATATAGAATTCTTCCTCGAATATTTTATCTTTTACCCCAATTATTAACTGTTCAAAAACATTACATAACTCAGTGGTCTTCAAACTTTGTAAATTTAAGGAACCCTAATGAGTATAAAATCATTTTCGTGGAACCACGTGATCATAAACAATAGAATATTCACAATCTAGGTAGGACATATAAAGAAAAAATGTTTTAATATTCTTTTATTAAAAATTAAAATTTAAAAAGTATATTAAAAGTTTAAAAATATTACAAAAGTTAATATGTACAAATAAAATTTTCAACTTCAATGACTGGGACGAGCTTGCTTTGTTTTGCACAAAACTTAAAAGTCGGGATCTATTGTCATTATTGTAACAGTATTTCATGTTCAGCATCTAATTTATTTCTGTATTTTGTTTTTGTTCCGACATATGTTGAGAATGGACTTTTTGCACAAACATGTTGTAACGCGGTGCATCTAAGACTTTTATAGCTTTTGCAGAAATTTAAGGATATCCGTGTTAAATTTTTAACAAAATTCAAGATCTTCTCATTTGTATCTGCACTTTAACCTAGAATATGTTGATAGTTCTCTCAGTTGTTTCTATTCTGTCAGTAATAAATTCTAAATTTTATTGAAATTTGAAATGGATTTTAATTCAGTTATGGAATTCTTCTTGTTGTGGAAAGTAATCCCTGATAGTTGTTTTTAATTGTAAAATATGCTCCTGATTATGTCTTTAACATCTTATTCAAATTTATTCAATTTTCGATTAGAAAATCACTTAGGTTTTAAAAACACTGTTTATTATAATTTTTCACATAAGATTCCCACGAATCTAATTTTGAAATTAAATCATCGATTTTATTGTTCACTTTAATAATATTAACTTTAAGGCCTTCAAGAGATTTATTAAATTTAAAGTTGTAATTACATCTGCCAAATATGCCAATAGCTGTAACCATATTTCATCATTTAAATTTTGAGCATATTTTTGTTTACAATCATTTAAGAAAATTCTAATTTCCTCTTTTAATTCAAAAAATCGATTTAAGATTTTACCACAAGATAACCATCACACTTCCACAACTAACAAGGTTTTATGTGTGCTAGAATGTTCTTTGCAAAATAAACTAAATAATCTTGAATTTAATTCTTTTTTTTTATAAAATTAATTATCTGTAACACTTCATCCAAAATATTCTTTAATGTTTTTTTAAATTCTTTTTGCTACTAACTGATGACAATGAAGACAACAAGGAGAATGTTCAATATGTGGAGCTATTGCAATAATCATGATATAGGGTGAAGTGGGGGTAAGTGAGAACGCAAAATCATATAGTTCCACTTTGAATCGAAATAAGTTTTTAACAAGTTGTTGTATTTTGTACGAAAACTTGCATACATACTTTGGTTATATTCTACCTTTATAGTTTTTAATTTTTTTAAATCTATTCACAAATTTTTTTGTCATGAATATTTAAAGTTTTTGTGTTTTGCATTCTCACTTGCTCCCACTCTTGGGGCAAGTAAGAATGGCCGGTCCCAATAAATCATAGGTTGCTTATAGCAAAATAAGTAGGGCAAGGGAGAGAATAGATATTTCATGCTGAACAAAAGGCTTTTTTTTTTACAGTCTTTCGTTGTGGTGGTATTTGTTGTTCAAGTTAGCACTGTCACTAACGTTCATATATTAACAAAATAAGTATATTTGCCTTATTTGTTTTAGAGTAACAAATGTACGAATAGGCCCTACTAAATATTGTAGGACAAAAAAACACAGAGAAAAATTAGTTCACTGCACTTTCCAGGCCTCGGCTCTTCCTGGAACACTAATAAGTCATCATCTGGTACAAAAGGCAACTCAGAAATTGAGACAACAGAACTAGAATTTCAATATATTCACACACAGTTTGTAATGATCGCTCCACTCGCCTTCACTAACAGTTAGTCTAAAGAAGTTAATTTATTACAATTAACTTCTTCACACCTACGAGAAGAAAACTAGTTTCAGTTGCATTATTTACTAATTTTGAACGTTAAGGAATTAAACACAATCATCAACTGTTAAAGAAATATGGCAAAAGGTGGTTGGTTATGAAGTTCCCCCAGCTAGAAAGCATATGTTGGGAAGAAAAAACTATTTATATGGCTGTTATAACACAAAGGTAGGTTTGTTTCAGTGTATGGAGCCAGTTCTCACTTGCCCTTACACAATTTTTTTATGGAGCAAGTGAAAACCCTGCAGTAATGAAGTAATATCACAAAAAAATGATTTACATATATTTCATCTGTATTCTTCATTTCTTAATGAATAAGTGGGTATTTTCAAAATAACTCTATGTGTTGTAGTTAATTAGTTATGATTTTTTTTTTTGGCTAGTACTTGAACTTGGGTACGGGTCAATACATTTCAAATCACCAAGGGGGTGTTGCTCAGCATTTTTAATTTTCCTAATTTTTTAATCATGTTTTCTTCATGGTTTTATGAGTTTAAAAACATGATTGAAATTTTTTTTGACCTTATAATTTTTTTTGGGTGGCCATTTTTATTCAGCTTCGGAGTCACATTGTGGTGAAAATGGTGTTCCACGGAAAATGCTATAGCTGCTTTATTTTTATACCTATCAAGATGTATAAAAAACTAAAATGTTCAGCATAAAATGTTCTACATTTTAGGTTACTACAGAATTTCATTAGATTTAAGGATCTAGGCCAAAAAATTGTTTTAAAATGTTAGAAATAAAAGGTCAAACACCATATTTCGCTACCCTTATTTCTTATGAAGGAAATCAGACTCACCTTAAATATTTTTTTCTTGAGCAATCTTGAAAACCTTTTCCTTTTTTTTTCTACAGCTTGTCAAAAACCGTGTTAAGCCTGTTTTGGGCAGTTTTCACTAATCAGTATCTCAAAAGAGACTGAGTAAAAAATTCTATAAACTTAGTATAATGAACATCTTTGTAATATAAAGCTACCATATAATTTTTATGAATGATATTTAACTGGTTTTTGAAATACAGTTCACTAAAAATGCACAAAAACTCTGTTTATTTCCCTTCAGTCCACACAAAGGAAGTTTTAACTTTTCTCTATATGATGTTTTCTATTTTTTTAAAATTACCCAAGATGGTTCTTTAATCTTAAAATACTAAAACCTACATGAATAAATCATATTCCTTATGTTTTATTGAAATTAAAAGAACATCAACATAGAAAGTGTTAAAAATAGTAGTATGATTTTATTTTCTTCATTCACTTAAAAATCGTTTATAAAAATATGTGAATGTCTTCTGTTATTTACATTTGTTGCATTTTAAAATCTATTTACAGTATTAAACAGTGCAGAAATTTCATTTCATATCTTTCCTAAGATATGAATGTTCATCCAAAAATAGTTGTAAGTTCGATCGGTGTCAATCTGCATAGGACTTAGTGACAGGAACCCAAACATTATCATTTTTTTGATAACTTAAATGTAGTTCCATGTCCTGATGAATGAAAAAAGGGCACTAAAATGTCATTGTCTTATCCACTTAAATATTTAACTTTACCTATACCCCATTCATAAATGCATGCCATGCTGTCGTTATCGTCAAAGGATGAGGTTTTGAAATCTTCAAATCTGTGGCATTTCAAAGTAGTATAGCACCTAATTTGATTTTCACGTATGGGTACATACCAATGATAACCTCGAGTTCCTGGGATTGGTACACAACATTCAAATTTTTTTTTAAAATAAAGATTTTTTTCCATTATTTCCTCTGTTGAGATAAAAATCTAATTTATCCCTAATATTTCCGCTGAAAAAAACATAAACGTATTTTGTGGTGTGAGTATTTGATCACTGTAAGGTCTTTGAAGACTGGCTCTTGTTACTTCCCGTTTCGTGGTTCCACCTATACCACCACAAGAATTTTTTTCATGCTATGTGGCAAAAAAGTTCCATTCTGCTGCTATACCAGAATCGTGTTTGTTTTGGCAGACATTGATGATATTCTCTTTTTTTTTGTAGTGACTGCTTGCACCATCACTAAATTAAATAATCATCTGTATTCTAGATACATTATTCACCTCATGTACAACATGTTGTTGAAATGTATACACAAAGGTTTTATCATGTATAAGGTGGTCACTAATAATACAAATACTTTTACAATAGATTTGATTGTTTCTTACAATAACAAACAAAAGGATGTAGTGTAGCCTGTGTATTCGTCCAATGGAAACTTTGAATTTCATCTTGGACCATAAAAACATAATTCTCTGAGAAGTATCTCATAAATATACATTCAAAATCTGTAAGATTCTCTTTCAGTTCTCTAAAGTGTTAAGCTTGGACCTTTGATATAAAATGATGTGATTTTTATGAAATCAGTTTTTCCGCAAGAGTTTCTAGAAACTGATCACTAGGTAAAAATTGTGTGATAAGATCAGCTCTATCTGTCTTCACCCACTGTTTGAAACTTATTTCATCAGGCAAGTTATCAATATCATTCATTGAGACTTCAGGAAGTACTTCTGGTCTAGCACATTCCAAGCACTTATTCAGCATGCAGGTTTCCTCTCAATGTCACACACGAAGAAGTCTAACAAAGTCCAGTAATTGGTGTTTAGTTTTGCCCTTTCTCTCACCAGTTTAACAATCTGCGGATATTTACATACATTGTGAGTGTCAGATGTTCCAGGCAGAACACACCATTTTGGCCGGAGGACACAGAACATTGATCTACCATTTATATGTTCTGGATATCTCTGTTTGTAAAGACTAAAAAGCTCATTTAAGGGTATCAATACTAATCTTTTTTGTTTATATATCTTCACTTTGTTAATTTTACCTGAGACACAATTCTTTTTATCCGGAGAGACAAGTGTTCTCATCATCTTGATAAAACTTGATCACGCAGTTGACAACTTCTTCACTTATCTTGTGTCCACCTGTTCTTTTACAAAGATTTAGCAGGGTACCTTTCTCCTTAATTAACTGTCTTGTTTGACTTACAAGATACTCAGAAATACCAAAATTTTCCATAATTTTTTTTATTGACCATAAATTTGGTAAGAGACAAATGATCTTAATTGTTTCATCTCAATTCACCAAGCTGCATTTTTCTTTTAATTAGTAGATCAAAATTCATACTCATTTAAGCTGATTTAGAGCAGGTCTGGATTTGTTGTTCCTCTAAATCTTCAATTTTCTTTTTGCAGCTATTGCAATTTTATCTGTCTTTTTCTGTAAAGTTGATAATCCCTTTTCTTTATTCTATTTCGTTATTTTACTGATTGGTGACAACTCCAACGTAACACATATTGAGTTCACTTGATAAAAATTATTTTCATCCACTAACTCATTAGCGTCAGGGACATATAAGCTTCAGGGACAAGTTTTAGGGTTAGGTCAAACAAAAATTTATGTTTTTTCTTCAAAACAATAACAACAGACTTTAATATTGATTTTAAAAGTGGCTAGTCCAAAAAAATTAGCACAATTTTTTTCACAAATTTAATACTCTACCACTCTAAAACCAGTTAAATATCACTCATAAAATTTATATGGTAGCTTTATATTACAAAGATGTTTATTATCCTAAGTTTTCAGAATTTTTTACTCAGTCCCTTTTGGGATATTAATTAGTGAAAACTGACAAAAACAGGCTTAACACGGTTTTTGATCAGCTGTACGATAAAAAGAAAAAAGTTTTCAAGATTGAAAATTTTACAAGAAGTAGCCCTATGAGAGATTTGTGCAAGAAAAAAATATTTAAGGTGAGTCTTATTTCCTTCATAAGAAATAAGGGTAGCAAAATATGGTGTTTGATCTTGTATATCTAACATTTTAAAACTTTTTTTGGCCTAGATGCTTAAATCTAATGAAATTCTGTAGTAACCTAAAATGTAGAAAGTTTTATGCTGAACATTTTAGTATTTCATTCATCTTGATAGGTTTTAAAATAAAGCAGCTACATCATTTTCCGTAAAACATGTTTTTTCACCAAAAATGACTCCGCAGCTGGTTAAAAATGGTCACCCAAAAAAAATTGTAAGGTAAAAAAAATTTTAACCATGTTTTTAAACTCATAAAACCATGAAGAAAACTTAGTTAAAAAATTAGGAAAATTAAAAATATCGAGCAACTTTACCTCGCCAAATTTGGTGATTTGAAATGTACTGACCCGTACCTTAGTTAAATTCAAGGGTTTGGTAGGTATAGAAATTTTTCTTTTTACAATTTTTTTCTGTAAATAAAAATTACATATAACAGTAGAGCAAGAACTTTCCTACAAAGCACACTTGACATTTTTTAAAAAATTTAAATTTTTTAGGGTCTTAAGCCCGTGTTCTCACTTACCCCACTTCACCCTAGCTCTTTTTTCTTGGCCAAATAAAGATTTTGCACCATCAGTGCAAATATGTGAACATAAATCCCAGCTTAGTTCATGTTCTTGCATGTATGAATTAATAAGTTTAAAAATTTCTTCTCCAGTAGTTCTTTCTACAATTGGTTTACAAAAAAGAATATCTTCTTAGATTGAAGAATTAAAAGCATAATGAACCAATAAAATCAAAATAGCTAAGCCAGCAACATCTGTAGATTCATCTAATAGCAACGTGAAATGATATGAAGATTTTAATTGACACAAAAGTTTATGATCACAGTATTATGCCCTTTCTTTTATATGCCTTGCCTCTGTAGTATCAGAAAGTGATATGCTATTAATGTCTTTAATGAAATTATCTCCAAGTTTGCAAGAAATTACATCTATAAGACATGGTTTATTAATTTTTCAGCAATAGTATATGCTTTGCCCTCCTTAGCGATTCAATAACTAATTCGAAAAAAAGCCTCAAGAGATGCTTCGTTATCAGAAAACATGTATTTATAAAACACATTATTTTTGCTTATTAGATCTTCATGTTTATGTTGAAAGTATTCAATAGTTTTATTACATAGATATGGGTGACTCAATTCCAGATGTCTTCTTGGTTTGACTGGATTTAATCTACTGTTACTAACAACTTACTCGCATTTAACACATAATCCATTTGGTTCATCTTTATTTCCCTCCATGTAAACCCAAATTCTAAATAGTTTCCAACATATTTCCACTTTTTCGCACTGTCTTCTGATAGTTTACATTTCGTCGTATCAAGTAAATGTTCTTCAGTTTCAGAAGATAAACTAGAAGCAGTATTGTCACTTATTGTTGTGGCTGTAGATGTATTGTTGTCATTTCCTTAAAATTGTCCAGTTTTTAACCAGAAATCAATCTGTAATGGACTCATTAAAAGTATATAAATTTTTTTATTTTAAATTAGAAACAATTACAAAAGGTTTACCTCGAACACTTTTATAACAAGAAAAAATAATTAACACAGACTTGCAGAACAAATAACAGCCAAATTATGAAAGTACAATTTTACACACACTTTAATTATGGTAAGCAGGTTGAAATGCCCACTATTCGCAGATGGCACAAAATCCTCACATTCATATGAGACAGATTGCCAAATGAACACGCACATAAATGATAGTTTGCTTTCGATTAGTGTTCCACTCCCCAACACCCCAACTCTAACTACTAGTGACTCATCAATGTAGCAGCCAGTGCATAGCCGAACACCATGGGCTCGTTTGATCAATTCAAAATGCTTTATTTATTATTTTTATTATTTTCATCATTTAATGAATATTTTATGCATGTTTATGGAATTCGAGGGATCAGTGGAGCACAGTTTGAAGACCACTGATATAATTATTAACCAGCAAAATATCAGCAAAGATGTCAAATACTTTATTTGGTATATGGTAATTTTTGATGGTTATATTTATAAATCTGAGTTAAAAATTATATAAAAAAAATTGCCGGAGAGATCAGAATGGTAATTTTTAGCAATCTCTTGAGATCGCAGAGTGTATATTTTAATTGCACGCCAACATCGACCCGAGAGTAATAATCTATTCATTTACTGAAAACGACACACCATGCCTGAATATGCTAATATTTAACAGTATGATGGTTTACGTATTATTTTAGTATTTTCCTTCACTCGCAGAAAAATAGCGTAAAATGCAGAAATCATAAATATCTTTTTTAACATCTTAACAAAACAGTTCTGTCATAAAACACAGGGGAAAATACCAGTAAATAAAACTTACTTTAACAGCTTTTTTTTTTTTTCTAGCATCAAGATCAGTGTTATATTGTCTGGGATAGATTTTTAAAATGTGCGAAAGTTTTCCACCAAGGGCTAACCTTTTTACCTTTAATTATTAAGTTTATAGAGAATTAAATTACGACGGGTGACTATTCGAATAAATCACTCGCATAACTCGATTATAAAAATCATTCGAGTAGTTCGATTATCAGAAATTCATTCGAGTTATTCTGAGTCGATTATTTCACTGAATGGAATCACTCGAATGATTTTCCTCGCGATTATTTCTACAGTGTCATTTGAATTAATAACTTGGTCACAACGATTATTTTGCACGTGATTATTTCAGGCGAGAATCAATCGCGATTATTTGTCTTTTATCGTAAATTCATCTCCATGTGCAAATCGACAGTGACGTCGCATGAAACTTCCTGTTGCACTGCTTGGATGAATGATGAGCAGCCTGAGTAGAATACACCCATACCTCGTTTTACGGCCTAGATGCTTTCCGGAAAAGTTGGCCGTAAAGCGAAAAGCTGTACAACGAATCAATTATTTGATACAGACGCATACAAATTTAATTAGATCTGTCACAATTTTTTATAAAATAATATGCCTTTAAGTTCATAAAGCATTTTATACTTTTTATTTCGTATAAAATGCTTACATAAAAGTAAAAGTACAAAAAAATGCAATACTAAACAGAAATTTTAAAAAAACATATAAATTTATAAACAAAAGAAATCATATGCACATATTTATACATACAATAAAAAACAGAAAATAAAATGTTTAAAAACTGTTTTAATCTCATGACTAACATTAACATGAAGAATCACTAAGCTATAATAAGCTGTCATCATCACTTTCCACTGTAGTGGATTGACCCAGTTTAAAATATTGGTCCAACGTTATCAGCTTCGCCTTGCTTTCTACATCTTTCTGCAGAGTTTTGTAACAGGTAATGGCTGAGTTTACTTCCCGAAACACTTTAGTGCTGCGTTCTTCGTTGGGATCATTTTGAAGAAAGATGTTCATTCCATGCTCGAAATAGGAAAGCGCATTCTACAACTTTTTTACTGCTAGCTGTTATCATATAGCAGGCTCTGGCTCCTCATCAAGTGCTCGTTCTGTCTCTAACAGGAACAGTTCCTCGTTTGAAAGAGGTTCTCTGTCAGCATCTACTAGAAAATCAATCAAATCACCTTCTTATAAATCCTCAAAACCAAGATTGTTTGCTTAGTTTAATATGTTTTGTCGAATTTCAGAAAGAGAATTAACTTTATGCCCATTAGTTTTTATAAATTCTGGGCATATTTTTTTTCCAAAAAAGGTTCATTGTGGTTGATTTTAATTCCTTCCACGATGTCTACGGCATCCCTGATGCTATATTTGTTTTCCCAAAACTGTTTTAACGAAGCCTCACCATCGATTTCATGAATAAGTTTACGAAAAGTTCTGTGTAAATAATAAGCCTTAAAAGTGGCTAATGCACCCTGATCCATTGGCTGGATCAGAGCTGTTGTATTTTTGGGAAGATAATTAATCTGCATATCTTCAGATAATCCGGATAAATTAACCGGGTGCCCTGGAGCATTATCCAAAATGAGCGATGCCATGTTGCTCAAGTTATTGTCCTTCAAATTTTTTTTCTTCTGGGCAAAAGTAATTTTTCAGTCTTCAAAGAGAATCTTAGTTATCCAACCTTTCTTGTTGGAACTCCAAATGACGGGCATCACTTTAACATGGCGTGAATCGTGCTCGGAACATTGTTTTTTTTAGGGGGAAGCAAGATATATTACAGATCGAATACGCGGATGACATTCTTCAGGTTATATAATGCCCCTCTCAAATGTATTCTCTTCATAACCATGGACGAATCACCTTAAAATGGCAAATTTCAAACCATACACAATAATGATTCCCACAGACTCTTTTTTATTGTCAAAGCAGTAACAAACCATTACTGAATCGCTTTTAATTTGAGGATATTACCCATAAATTAGATATAAGTAATGTCAAAGCTGTTGGGAGATTACAGTAGGTATTCTACAACTTAACAACATTTTTAACGTTGATGCCTTAAAATTTCTCGTCATCTCACAAAGAACAATTTTAGGAGCTACCTCTAAAAACCTTTTTTACATTACTAACTTTAAACATTTATTTAAAAAACTCTTTGAGCTAGGAGATATAAACACTCATTTAAAGAGCTACATAATTTTTCATTTAAAATTATTGAAGGTATTTTTTAAGGCAGTATTTATAACTAAGGAAAAGCAACAAAACAAACAGTAAAAAAAATCAATTCTTTTACCAAACTAAATGTTAATCACAAGCATATTTTCTGTGAGCTAAGCTATGCATATCCTGGTTGAAGAACTTTACATGCTATAATGCAAAGTGAAATGCCAAAACTCCAAATTTTTGCTCAAAAAATGTTCTTTCAGCCCAACTAATATTCCATAAAATACCCAGCAATTAAAACTGTTTACAGCATAAAAAAAATTCTGTGTAGTTTGAAATGCAATATTTTATACACATTCAGAACAATATGAATCAAAATAGAGATAAACAAACAAATATAAGTCCATTTTTCCCACTATGTATTTAGGAACTTTCCTACAATTACAATAAGTCAAGTTTTAAGTGAACTTATAAATAAAATTCACAATTTTTAACCTCGCTTTTTAGGGCTATTTAAAGGTAGGTGCATTCACACAACACAACAATAAAAGAAAAGACATTTTTAAAGGAAAATTATGTATTTCAAATGGGCAGGTGGTTTCTTTCTGCAACCCTTGCACAGCCCACTTGAGCTCTATAGATTTCGGTCTATTTTTTTTAAATTTTAAACAACAAATTGGCATTATACTAAAGGGACATTACATGTTGTTCTTACATAATTTTTGTATACAATATGTAAACAATTTACTAATGACTGAAATACACACTTTAGAGCTAACAATAATGTTTAGAAAACTACTTAAGGGGTCAACGCTAAGTGTAGCATTTTGAAATTTCTCTGACTATTCGGATGGATTTTAAAATTCTTTGAATTTATAAGTTTCGCAGATTTTACTCTACAGGAGATATGTATAGCTATATAAGTAGCACATTAAATGGAACATAATGCTCCTCTTAGTATCAAAACAAATCTATAGTATTTTGATTTACATTAAAATCACAAATGATAGTCCCAAAACTGCTAAATGAGAATTTTTAAAGTGAAAATGGATGGTAGGTTTTATTTTTGCAACCTGAATAAATCTCAGTAATGACCATCCCGAGAATAAAAGTGATAGTTCCTTAGAAAAAATTCGAAATTTTCTGTTCAAGCTGACACTTATTAAGGAACTGATTACCTTCTCTTTACTCTTTTGAAAAGAACTGCATAACCCCCCCCCCCCCAATCCTAATATTCTACAAAGCAGTAATTACGAAATTGCTTTGAAAGATATTTCTTGTAATTATACTAATATTTTACAACGATATGTACTTTTCAAAATTGTAGTACATATTATTTGGCATATCATTATTATCCTTGAAAACTCTTCAATAACGCCCTGAACATAGGTCTAAATTAATGTTCGTTAAAATGAAACCATAAGATGTTTCAGATTTATTTTGATACTTAAAAGCCGATTGTTTTCTACATATATATATTTTTTATAGTTCCTATCTTTAACCTCATACAAAGACACTTTTTGTAAAAAGCATATTTCTTTTCAAAAGATATTTGCAGCTTAGTTTCATAACTAATTGTTATCTACATAATTAAGGAACTTTAGTCCGATCTACAAAAAATGAACTAAATCAAAACTAATGCAAATATAAATAATAAATTTCATTAGAACATTATAAAAATATAGAACAGATGAATGTGTTCTTAGTTGAATAATTTAATTTATGAACTAAAAAAAATTTTAATTATATGTTTCTCAAAATATACTGATTCCTTTTCAGATTTCAGACTGTTAATAAAACAATTATTTATGTTTTCATAATGCAGATTTGTCTGCAGATAATATATAAGGGATCACAACATGCATTAAATAAATTGAGAGGGAGTTTATTTTCTAAAAATTAAAAGTGGTAAAAAAAAATTACTATTGAAAAATAAGAAAGGAATGTTACTTTAATATACGTGAGTAATAACACATTCCTCGTTACCTCAGAACTTGTCCCTTTTTATCCGAAATTTAGAAAGTTGTAAAAACATTCTAAAGAGGATTAAATAAAAATTTGAAAATCAATCATTCATTCGTTACCGGATTACGATCGTAGGTTTGCGAGTTCATTCCAATATGCTCACCTGGTTCGTTCAATCAGTCTGTAAGGAGAGGGCTACATAGTTCTTAGTTGCACTCAAATATTCCCCAATTAGCACAGATTATTGTCAAAGCCCCATTCCCTGTGAGTACATCTTTTGCCCAAGCAGTTTGGGCCTGTTCACATAGGAGTCCGTTGCATTGCGCTAAGGAAAATTGACGTTAAGACGAAAATAAACAAATCATATGCCTCCAAACAATTAGCAATGAAATTTTTAACGCCTATGATTGGTTTATTTTCGTCTCAACGTCATCTTTCCCTTAACGCAACGCAACGGACTCCTATGTTAACAGGCCCTAAGCCTAAACCACGTCTGTGACTTAGCCGATCTGTCTTTCTGATATCGCATAGCAAAGCATTCACAAAAGGCTTCCATTTTTAGGTCGTAACAACATTCGGTTGGTGGTAAAAAGTGACCTTCGACAACCCCCCCCCCTCCGCTAGGAACTCCGGATTGTATTTAACTATGACTCATATATTCCCCAATAAGCTGTGGCCATTGTCAAAGTCCCACCCCCTGTGAGAACTCGTTCCATCTCTTGCCCAAGTAGTTTGCTTATACACTGTGCTCTGATATGGTGTTAATCCGATCAGCCTTTCTCACATCGCAAAGCAAAGCGATCACTAGGATCACTAAAGGCGTCCATCTTTGGTTCGTAAAAGAACCGGCTGGTGGTAAAGTGGGGGCCTTTGACCCCCCCTCCCCCTTCCTTCCTTAGGCACTATGAATAGCATTTTACTTAGATCATGATTTTGGTAGCATATAACAGTTTCTAATCACAGGTAACCATTATTTGTCAGTCACTTACTGTTATTTATAATTGTTAGTGGCAACGGTATACCATAATCCTGTAGTTCATGTTGTGTATTGCCTTGAATTCTCGAAACACTTGATAATTAAATGATGTAAAAGTGGGGCCCTGGGCGAGAAACGTTCGTACATTTTAAAAATCGATCCCGGAGGGATTGATCTTGATGCTAGAAAAATAAACAGCTGTTAAAGTAAGTTTTATTTATTGGTTTCTCTATTGTATGACAGAACTGTTTTGTTAAGACGTTCAAAACAATATTTATGATTTCTGCATTTTATGCTTGCCATTTTTCTCTGAGTGAAGGAAAATACTAACGCAATACGTAAACCATTAAACTGTTAAATGGGAGTATGTTCAGGCATGGTACATAGTTTTCAGTAAATGAATAGATTATTACTATCGGATCGATGTTGCCGTGCTATTAAAATATACGCTCTACGATTTCAAGAGATTGCTAAATGTTACTAATCTGATTTCTTCTGCAAACTTTTTTTATACAAATTTAATCTAGATTTATAAATATATCATCAAAAAGGGAGACAAAGTATTTTGAACTATGCTGGTATTTTGCTGGTTATGAGTTATACAAATGTTTTTGGACAGTTAATAATATAGCAGAATATAAAATATCCGGGGAAGAATTCCAGATATTGTGCCATTCGGCAAAATGTTGTCAAACTCTGCCGAGTGGAGTTCTAATGAGAAATTTAGGGAAATACTATTTAAAAACTTTTCGCCTGGCGATCAACACTTTGTATGAAAATTCAACAGTAAGTAGCTGATAAAAATATAAGAATATTTCAGTAAAAAGATTTTGAATACAGTGTAAATTTAAAATAAATATTTAAAATTGTCTAAATATTTGCAAATTGTCCAAAATGTATTGATCGGTTTCAAAAAGTAGGTAATATTATAAATATTTTAGAAAAAGGTTGTAGGATATGTGGTAGAAGCTGTTGTAGAAAAACAATATATTTAAAATAAAAATTTTTTCTTTGAATGAAAGAAATAAAGATAGTTAAAAAAATAAACATGTAAATATTTCAATATAAAGACACATAAAGGTCAAAAATAATGAAAAAATAAATAAAAGTTCATAAAATTAAAACATTTGTAGGATAATTATTTCATCATTTATAGAAAAATAAAAAAAAAAGGGGGATGATGAAAGTATAAAAATTGAATTTTTAGAACAAAAATTAAATTTTAAATATTTAAAAATATATAATTCAATTTATAAAACTAGGAACAAGATTAAAATATTTTAGGAGAAAGTACAAAATTAACTAGAAACATAAATTAGAATCTTCATCTTAAAGAATTAGAATTAAAAAATACTGACCTAAGGGAACTGATGTACCAGTTGCACTCAGGTGTGGCATAATACCCATAATCTAGATATGAATATTAGGGGTAAGCTCTCTCTTCCTGATTGTACTCATTGAAGAGGAAGTAAATGAAATGTTCTGAAAAGAATTCAAAAATTTTTTCATTGCTGAATGTATAATTCCTTAGGTGAAGCTAATTTAGAATTTTGTTGGCTGAAAACATCTGAATTTTTGACATAGAAATTCATTTAATTGAAAGGTTAAACAACAAAGTGATATTTCTCAGAAATAATCACTAACCTTTGGTGACATAAGTACAAAGCTTAGCTGGTTGAGATTTGCAGCCTATTAAGCCATTAAACTGAATAATAAAAATATTATAACCCAAGAGCAGAAGAATATAAACAAAGGAGCCACTTTTAAAATAAAATCATCAAATTTGAGGCCGGAAAACATCGAGTGATTTTCCTAACATTAATGTGTTTGGAGTTTTTTTAATATAATTCTTTGCTTAAAATTATTAAATCATCTAAAGCTTATTATAGTTAATAAACCATCATTTATATGCTTTAAATTTCTTTATAGACAGTGAAATCCGAATACACTGTTAATTTCAAATAAAACTGATAAGAAAATCTAGATAAGTATTCAAATTTTTCACGTAAAGGATGTACTTGCCCCAAACTTAGGGAGTTGAGGCAACTTGGCACCATGAGCAATAATCTGCAGTTTAGTCATTGTTTTCTTCTATCAGAGAAATGTTTTACTTATTGTTTCAGAAATATTTTTTTTTAACGTTGTTTCTGTATTCATTCAGTATCAAAGTTTCTGATGACAAGATTTAAGAAATAACATTCATGTTCATCAGTTATTGTAACAAAGATAACAAAAGCAGCTGTGACTGCAATACTCCTAAATAGAGCGAAACTTCTGTAGCTGTCCATCCCTCTAAAGGGCCGTATTTTGTTCAGAACCGATTATAGTCCCCATAGAGCCAATGTTATGCAGGAAACCTCTTTTCAATGGCCACTCTTTATCGGAACCATTACTGGCCACTATAAAGAAGTTTCACTGTATTCATCACTTTAGATACATCATTCATTATAATATGCTTGTTTAAACTTTTAAATCAATGTATTTCAAAGAGAGAATGATTTAAAAATAATATTTGATATTTACAATTGAAATTCTTATTAAAAGCAAAAATCAGTTATTCAACACTTCGAAAATGTAATTATAAATGGTTCCTTTTTTCTTTTCTTTTTTACTGTACGTAATTACTATTAGTATGTATATACAAAATGCTTTAATTTTCTCTGCATCATGATTTCTTTGTTAGAAAGTGGTTGTAAATGATTTTAATCTATTGATTGAAATCAAGATATATATATATATATATATATATGTATTTAAATATGTATTTAAATATAATGATTTTAATCAAAAAATTATTTCATGCATTACTCTGAATATATATTTTTTTATTTTCATAAGGGTATTAAATTTAAATATAATCAGGGAAGAAAGGACACTTTTATGTATATCTTACATCTCATTCATATAATTCAACTTATTCCCTGTACAACTCATTTGCTTCTTGAAAAATTTTCCATTGTGTGTCTTTACTTATCAATCTTGCCACTTTGATAGTACACTTACTTTATCTTGATTGGCCAAATTTGTTTATGATAATTAGTCAGACAACCAGTTCTTTTGGACCTAAGTACTTTTGGATACTAATTTTGAAGTGGAATGTTTAAGAATAAATAAATAATAAAAAAGGCTAACCTTTAAACTTTAGTAAGAGTATAGAGATACATCCTTATTAAACATTTACTAAAATTCATTGTACCTCTCCTGTTAATGGAACTTTGTTTGATAAAAAGCTTTAATATTTTTATTCTAAGAGATTTTGAAAGAACAGGGAAATATAATACTCAAGGTTTATTGAATGAGAAATTTTTATTAGAATTCTATATAATTTTTTAATTTTTCAGAATATTCACAAGACTTTTCTAGAGCTTAAGGCATACTATGCAATTTAAATAACGACAAAAGACACTGGTTAAACCTAGATGTTACAAAGTTGTCAGGTTTATCTCTCAGTAAAATCTAATAAAATATTATAAACAAAATCACAAACCGGTACAAAAACTGACTTACCTAAACTTTCTTATTGAACGATGAATAAAGAATCATTCATTTCCCTAAAACATCAACATCTTACGACCGTGAGTATCACATGACTTCCCGGCAAACAAGGATAAGGACCAATCAGAGAGCTTTAATTCGCCAGTCTCGTAGCTGGTGTAGGGATAGCATATATTGACGGTGAAACCGTTTTTATCTCACGGATACCACTCATTCCGACGGATTTCAATTTTAATTTAGAGATTGCAATTTCCATTGAGACTTGCATTCTCGATCACGATCAACAAGTCACAGGGGCAGTCTATTAAGTAATGCGGAGTGGATTAGAGAACGCCAAGATTCTTCCATCGACAACGTTGCGTTTCTTGCTCAAGGTTGGGTTCACCTAAGAATTCACCCATTCTTTCTCCTGAGGGGGAACTAAAATTATTGTTTCAAGTTTGAGTTAAATTAATATTATAGTGAATTTGTAATTTTACATTATAATTTGCATACTGTACATATACTTTTAAATGCCTGTAAATAAAATTACTTACAGGCTACATGGTGGATTTTATACTATAGGTATAGTCCACTTCCCGCTATAAGTGACCTGTTTCTCAGGGATCTTCTCTTTGGAGGACGGCAATAGAATTCCTTCCTTTTCCTGTCTAATAAGAAATTGGGCTAAATAAATACCCGAACAACAACAGGTAAACAGCTAGTATTTTATATAATCTGATTTTTTTTAATCTAAAATTTTATGTGAATTCTATTCTTATGTCTTAAAAATTTAGAAACTTCTATATTAACTTAATATATTAAGGTACTTAATATAAGAATTGGTAAAAGTAAAGAAGTGGGTATCACTTGACTTGGTTTGACGATGATGTCAGAATTTGCCAAAATCGCACTTAAAGACGACGGTTACAACAGAGAAGTTCATATGCAGAAAGATGACTAAAACTGAATTTATATTCTGTACATACACATCATTTTGTTGTTTGCTATGTTACCGTTACCGTCTTCTTCAGTTTGAATTTGGCAAATTTTGAAAACTTCGCCAAACCGTGCCAAAGGGTTCAAGCATTTCTTTACTTCACCTAATTAATTACTTTATACTGGAAAGTCTTAACATCTGAGTTCAATTTGCATCAAGTGTTGAACCACTCTTTCATGTCAAGTGTTGAACCACTCTTTGGAATCCACCATATTTATAGAAAATAAAGTATTCAATTAATAAAACAAATTAACAAGCAGAATCTTTAATCTTTATACTGTATTTGCACTGTGTTTCATTCCTACTTAATATTGATGCATAGTGTTATGTGGTATGTCTTAGGATTGCTCATATCATTTCTATTGGGAAAATTGTGGTGGGTTTGATTTCAAACTTATTTAAAATTTTATAAAAAAACAATAACTAGTAGCCAAAATTTGACTCAGTATAGACAGGCAAATCTACTCAGTGGGAAAAAAAATTCTGTGTATTTTGTATCATTACTATTTGCAAGTTATCTCATTGAAGCATTGTTTGTTTAACCAAGTTGATGTATGGATGCCTTGCTGTTGTGTGGCATTTTCTTGCACCTCATTTTACCCATTTTGTATCTCCAGGTCTAATTTAAAGTTATGATTTTGTTGAGATACCTCTTAAAGTGGCTCTGAATTGCATAGAAAGCTTTTAAATAAAACATGAAATTTGTAGGTGAATACAAGTTAATGGAATTTATATAATTGATTTAAATCCTTAGAGGTAACGCATTAACGAGTAGTATATGTGCTTGCAAAGTTATAGATGACTAAAAGCCACCTCCACCTCCTCTGGCACGAGTTAATTATACGGTCTGTGCAGTACTTCTCATAAATTCATTGCCAGTGCAGGCAAATAATAATCAGCCTTTCGTACTCTCTAATCCAATCGAAAATTTTATTGATTCTAACTCTCTACCCCTAGATATGGATAGCTGTGTTCTAATACAGTGGAACCTCGATATATAGTTTTTCAAGGGACCGATTGCTTTGAGCGACAAATGCGGGAATATAGGAAAAAAATGTTATCGGGACTGGATCAAGTAAAGCACACGTACGGGAAAACGATGATTCGGGGAACGATCGATCGAGGTTCCACTATATTTCTTTCTTATGGTCCCGCATGCAGTTTCCCCGCATTTGTCGTTCAGTTAGCCACTGTAAATATAATAGAAAATAAAAACAATTTATCCATGGATATGCATAAAGGAGCATTTTTAAGAATAAACTCTTATTTCGAAGCTTTTAAAACCTTGAATATTCACTTCAGTTTCCGCCAGACGGAGGAAAATTTTAAAATTCATAAAAAATGAGAAGAATGTGCTGAAATTAGGATATATCAAATTATTTTTACAGTTTTCTGGAAATACAGAAATGCTGAAATGTAATTTTTTTTTAAATTGAACTTTAATAAAAATACATAAATTCTTAAAATTTAAAAGTGTTTAAATTCTTCCCCCCCCCCCCCCTTCAACAAAATAAATGAATATTTTTTTTAAAAATTCATAAAAAATGACCACGAGAAAAATAGAATATAATAATTTTTAAAATAAAGTATAGAGAAATACCAATTTTTTCAAATATTTAAAAAATTATAATACACATTCACATGTAGTAATTCCCCTCCGCGTCCACTTGAAAACTTTTTTATTTTGAAATATAAAGGTTTACAATAAGAAAATATATTTGAAATGTACAATTAAAGTGTTAAAACAATTGTTATGAATCATTTATTACGAACTGGAAAAGACGACATTTCAGTTCGAAAATAATCATTTTCATAAACACACACCCTTCCGCACATCATGAATGGTTACCTTCAATTCAGAGTTTACCGCGGTGAAATTTTTACTGCCCTTCGTATCCGATATCACATCGGTATGTGTATCGTACTTCAATGAAAATTTTAATTAGAAAGCTAAGTTATGTATATATTCTTGTACTGAAGTGTAAAGATGTTTACTTTTAATGGGGCTGTGTACTCACCCTATTGGATTCGCTCACCTCATTGTTTACCTATGGAGAAAATGTGTCTACGATTGACAGCTACGTAAATGCCGATCATCCAATAAAAATGGTATTTGCGGATAGCCAGAACTTTTCTGCACTTTGCAACGGGATTCATTTGATATATTTCGTCCACCAAAGGAATTTTAAGAGCGTTTAATACACACTCTACCAGATTTTTCCCCAGAATAATTTAAATTTAGAAATCTTATTCGGGTTTTTTTTTTCAACGAAAAGGTGTGAAGTTTCTCTATGATGGTGTATAGTTAAAAATTATAATACAAAAATCTTTCCATCCAAGTCCGTAATCCTTGGTCACATATTCTCCATAGTTCAATATAGAGGTGAACGAAACCAAAAGGGTTAATACACAGCAGAATTAAGCCTGTGAAATTCATTTTCTTTACTGTAATACCAAGCTGTGTCAAATGAGTGTGTGACTGGTTGAGTCTCGAGTCGTGGTCCTCATTCATTTGGCATGTTTTATTTACAACCTGGAGAGTTGAAAAAGTTATAAAATTGAACTGCGTGACAGATAGTAACAGGGTTAAAACGTAAAAAAGTTTTAACTATCAGTAAGCAGTTCCGAATGTTATTTCTGAATAAGGAAATTTTAAATTTTTACAAGTAATTTTTTAAAGATCAACACATGACAGATGTATAGATTTATCTTGTATAGAATTTTTTGACTTATTTACAATCTTTTAATACAAAATTTAAAAGGCGATGGTCCGAAAAAGACCTTATCAGCCGTGTATTCCTGTCATAATGTCTCATAGACTATAAGATAACTGTTTTTAACTGTTTGAATCAGATTATTTGAGGAATCACATAAAATAACTTATTGTACAGCAGATGAACGGAAAGAAACTTGAAGAATATATCCTATTAAGCTCTGGAATTTCTCGTAGCATTACTTAATAATTCATGGTAAAACTATTTTCAATTACGGACAACTAAAATGAATATAAAGGAAAAAATATTAATGTTCCTTATCCATTGTTGATCCGGCTAATATAAGTAGTTTTGTTGAGACTCCTACAAACCAAAGCATATTAAATCTCTGCACTTCTTTGTGATCTACAAGGACAAAAGAATAAGGATGGCCAGAGAACCAAGTGCCCTAAATGCAAAAAAATTAAAATGCTCAGTAGTTTAATTAATCCAGAACATTATTTCTAAGAGTTTATATATCTCTCCTTTCCTATGCAAACTTTCTTTTATACTTTACTGTTTGTTAACGTGAAAAGTACGAAACAAGCTTCACCAGGTCTTTAAAAAACATTGCAGTGACAATTTAGACTTGAGAGTGTGTTTTAAAGAATAATGGTAGAATGTTCAAATATCTGCCATTCAATTTCTTTCTCCTCTGTTTGTAGGTGTTAGGTACAGATTGCTTGCAGTTCAAGTTTACTGATCACCGTGTAAAGAAACGTCGGCATGACAGGAGAGGAGATGCCGTGTATTACCTGTGTAAAAGGACTCTCCAACGAATATCATTCCTGCGAGCAGAACCCTAATGACGCCGAAGATGGATGCACTCCATGTAACACATGTAGAATGAGTGTAAAAAGTTCCAGTGCGCAGATTCCCCCTCGCACCGAAGAAACTGTCAAATGTAACTTATTTGAAGGACCATCTTCACAGTTAGACGCTTTAAATACGCATCATTTGTACCACATTGTTGACAATACTCTCTGTACCCACACAGGAGAGAAACCTTTCGTTTGTAATGTATGTGGGAAAAGTTTTTCTCATCGGAGTAATTTAATAAGACATATCCGCTCCCACACGGGAGAGAAACCTTTTGCCTGCACTGTATGTGAGAAAAGATTCTCTGAACAGGAGGGCTTAAAAATACATCTCCGCAACCACAGAGGAGAGAAACCTTTCGCTTGCACTGTATGTGAGAAAAGATATACTCGGAAGCAGGGCTTAAGAACACATCTTCGCACCCACACAGGAGAGAAACCTTTCGAATGTACTGTGTGTGAACAAAGATTTTCTCAACGGTCTCATTTATTTTCACATCTTCGTACCCACACAAGAGAGAAATCTTTCAGTTGCAGTGTATGTGAGAGAAGATTTTCTCATTCATGGGATTTAAAAAGACATCTCCGCACCCACACAGGAGAGAAACCTTTCGAATGTACTGTGTGCGAACAAAGATTTTCTCAACGGGTTCATTTATTTTCACATCTTCGTACCCACACAGGAGAGAAATCTTTCAGTTGCAGTGTATGTGAGAAAAGATATTCTCATTCATGGGATTTAAAAGGACATCTCCGCACCCACACAGGGGAGAAACCTTACGCTTGCACAGTATGTGAGAAAAGATTTTCCATACAGAAAAATTTAAAAATCCATCTCCGCACCCACACAGGAGAGAGACCTGTACCTTGCCCTATATGTGAGAGGAGGTTTTTTACTCAGAAAGATTTAAAAAGACATCTCCTCACCCACACCGGAGAGAAACCTTTCGCTTGCCCTGTATGTGAGAAAAGGTTTTCTCGACAGGGTGCGTTAAAAACACACCTCCGCACCCACACAGGATAGAAAACTTTCGCCTGCTCTGCATGTGAGAGATGATTTTCTAAATACGGTTGTTTAAATACCAATCTCACTCGCAGACGAGAGAAACCTTTCACTTCCATTGTATGTGAGAAGAAAATTCTGTACAGAGGTATTTCATAACACATCTCCACATCCATGCCAGAGAGTCTCTCACTGTATGTGAGAAAAAGCTTTCTGAGCTGGATAGTTTATAAAAACATCTATAGCTTTACAGGGCTAAAACGTTTTGATTGCACTGTATGTGAGTAAAGATTTTCTGAACTCGGACATTTTAAAAACGATCGTACCCGTAAAGGAGAAATCTTGTCCCCACTGTGAAAAAATATTAGCATTTTTAGCATTTTCTATTGTTCCTCAAAGAAATAACGATACTTTCATTATACCTGTTTACATTGCAGGAAAGAGTGTCATGAAATGTCTCTTCTTAAATACATCTAGTTTACGTTTTTGCTTAGTATGAAATTATAATTTTTAAGTCTAAACTGTTTTTTTTCTACATCTGCTGTGTTCTGTAAATGAAGAAATAAATATTTGTAATATTATATAAATAAATATTTAAGGGCTTTATATCGAGACTGAGTTCATTTTCTCATTTACCTTTTTTTACTTTGCTATGTATATATATATTATTTCTAGAAGCATACATTATTCTTTTTGCATGGAAAAACAATTTGTATACACTAAAATCTATTTTCTTTCCTCCCGAAGAAAATTTTATGAGTGATATTTTTTTGGTATGCCCTTTTAAAGTTTAATTTTATTCATTCAATTCTGTGTACACAATTGAATTGCTTATGACAAAATTCTACCAAGCTATCAAGGGAAATCTTCTAATTAGTGTCATAATTAATGGATAATCAAAATAAAAGTCTTAGGGCAATTCAAAGAAAAAAGATGAGATGGGAACAACGGTTAGTGCATGGCGGTGTGGCAAATTTCTTTTGTAAACTCTTATGGGAAAATGTGCGTGAGACAGGCAATGATTTGCTTTATCGCTAGATGGCAAGCACGCTCTCGCTATTTATTTACTTTTACTTTTATCTCACTAACATTAACCTTCGAATTAAAAAGAACCCCATGATCATATATATTCTTTCTAGAAGGTGATTTTTCGTGACAATTCCTTTTTTTCCTTCCATACTTTACAAAAATATCGATAAATAAGGTGCCATTTTAAAGATTAAGTTCTCCGATTCTGACGAATTGTTAATTTAGAATAACACATTGTATAATTAGTTTAAAAATTTAAGTGTAAAATTTTTTTTCTTTCGCTAGATGGCGCTTGCTTGCTTTTTTTCCCATTCTCTTTCACAGAACTTTTAAATTTTAAAATCGTCTGCTTTTATTATCATTCTGTCAAATAATAAGTTTCTCTCGGCAGTATCCGTGTAGATGTACATTATTCTCTTTGCGTGGAAAAACAATTTGTTTGGGCTAAAATCTATTTTATTTCCCCCTGAAGAACATTGTATGAGTGATATTTTCCTTTGTATGCCTTTTTAGAGTTTAATTTTATTTATTCAATTCTTTGCTCACAATTGAATTGTATATGACAAAATTCTACCAAGTTATCAAGGGAAAGTTTCTAATCTCTCTATTTAGTACACATTGAAGAGTGTACTGTAAAACATTAAAACACTGTATTAAAACTTGAATGCCGCCCACAATAGCGCTCACAAAACGTTAGAATTCATATAACACGAACATCTCGTTACCAAAGCAACAATAAGAAAAAAAAACAGCTGACTTGCAGCGACATCTGTTATTGAAAGATTAAACACATTACTCAAAACTTACTTGAAGGATAATATTACCTGCAAAGACTTCACGACGTCACTGCAAGGTTGGATGGCATAAAAACTTACCATAACCCCCGGCCCTGAAGCTCTCCAATGGTTCAAAAAGACAAAATTAATAGTTATAAAAATTAAAGAAAGTCTGATAAAAAAAAAGTTCAGTAATAGCCTATTCATTGTTCATAGTTCAAATTGAGTCATTATTAGGAATCGGGCACAATTTACTGATTGCTCTTTTGAAATCACCAGATGCTGTATGGACAGTAGCCACTCGAACTCTGTTGTCACTACCGGGATGAATTAAATTAATTCGCCGAATTCCTCCAATTCTCCATTGATTTGGAGGAAACTGTTCATTTTTGATCAGAACTGAGTCACCACACTTCACATCTGGCGAAGTACGAAAACACTTAGCACGCTGTTGAAGAGTTGTCAAGTACTCTGAACACCAACGCTTCCAAACATGCTGCACAGTTTGTTGAACTAGAGACCAGCGCTTAAGTCTAGAAGATTTAATATCTCTTAACTGTGATTCAGGAATGGCGACCAAGGGAGCTCCAATCAGGAAACGTCCTGGAGTCAATACACTAAGATCGTTTGGATCACTTGACATTGCACACTGAGGACGAGAATTCGTGCATGCTTCCACTTGTGTTAACACTGTTAGAAAATCTTCATAAGTTACAGGTGTAGAACCTAGAACTCGTTTAAGATGGAATTTCATGGGCTTCACATTAGATTCCTATATACTACTCAAGTGAGGGGACGATGGAGGGTTAAGATGCCAAGTTATCCCTTCAGAAGTGATGTAATTGGATACGTCGCTACTTCTTTCAATCAGAGCTGCATTTTTATAAATGTCTTTAAGTTCTTTAGTGTCACCTTTGAAATTAGTTCCACAGTCACTCGAAATTTCGGAAAGTTTACCACGACGGGCGATAAATCTTTTTAGGGCTGCCAAAAATGTATAGGTAGTTAAAACACTGACCAACTCCAAGTGAACTGCCTTTGTCGAAAAGCACACAAAAAGTGCTATGTAACACTTGGAAGTCTTGACTCCTCTTCCAGATTCGGACTTGATCAAATATGGTCCTGCATAATCAATACCAGTCTGTGCAAATGGTCTTGAAGGTTGAACTCAGGGAGTGGGTAAATCATCCATTATTTGGCTCATAGTCTTGCCGCGATTTTTTATGCAAGGAAAGCATCTATGAATGATTTTTCTAACAACAGTTCTTACAGATAAAATCCAAAATTGCATTCTTAAGGTGGTAATTAATAATTCTTGACTGGCATGCAAGTAACCAATATGGTAATGAGTTACAATGAGATTAGTTACATGCCCTTCTTTTGGAAACAAAATAGGATGTTTGCTATTTTCCGGAAGGTTCGCATCTTTGAAGGGACCACCTCAACGAACAATACCATCTTGATCAAGGAACGGTGTTAATAGTATTATTCGACTTCGCACACTTTTCAATTCTCTGGATGACCTTAGACAAGAGAGCTCTTGAGGGAAATAAGATCGTTGGATATTTTTTATTATTGATTTAGTATGCTGTTAGGTTTTTCAATACTGGGCCCATAACCCTAATGGGTTTTTCAATGCTGGGCCCATAAATACAATGTTAGGTATTTGGCAGGAAACCTAGCTGTGCATAACGGCTCAAAAAATGCCGATAGCTCCACACAATAGCTTAATGGTGCGAAGTAGTTATAGATAGCAAGTGGAAATTAGCCAGTAAAAATAGCTATAAGCTTTTAACTTAAAACATAAACATTGTGTGTGAGGTATGAAATTTAGTAACGACAAAGTTTAACGGTATCAAAACATAAACAATGCACATTTATTAAAAAAAAAACAACTCATATATATATACACTGCTAGCCACCCAAATTGCAACACCAAGAAAGACAAGAGATATCACAACAAAATTTATTTTGTAGATAACATGTTGACCAAGTATCAAATGATTAAATTTATAGACTTCTGGGAAGTGTGGTTCCTGCCAAATCAGTAGCCAGAGTAGCTGCCATTGTTGGAGATCACCGCTGCAACTTTGGATCAGTTCTTGGGGTACAGCAGACCAAGCAGCTTCCACACGTTGCCAAAGTGATCTGCTGTGGCAGCTGGGATGGAATCTGGGTCAATCGTTAGAGCGACCATGGGACCACTGTTTTCTATCGGCGAAAGATCCGGAGAGCGAGGCGGCCAGGGAAGCAATTCAATCTGGTGATTGAGCTTTAATATTATTGAAGAAGAACCGTTGGACAATGCGTGCCACGTGTGGTCGCGCATTATCCTGTTGAAATATGGCTGTGGCAAGCCCTGAAGGTAAGGAAGGACAACTGGCTCCAACACCTCGGAGATGAGCGCTGGCTGTTTAAGGTACCGGCAATTGCGTACTAGAGGTGTGCGAGAGTGTATCCAATACCGCCCCATACCATAAACCCGGTGCAGGACCAGTGTGGCGGTGCATAACGCAGCTGTTCAGCATCCTCTCTTCACGGTGTCTCCAGACTCGAATGCGACAATCGTGGTGTTGCCAGCAGAAGCGTGACTCGTCAGTAAAGACAATTTCATTCCATTCTGCCGTCCACATCCTTCTGTCATCGCACCATTGGCGGCGGAGACGTCTGTGGTTCTGCGTCAAGGGTAGACAAAGCAATGGACGTCTTGCGGACAGACCACTCTGCTGTAAACGGATCGCTCGAAAAGATGATCGCTGTTTTCGACGAGGCATAATTGATCGTTTTTTTTGAAAAAACACAAGAAAAACACATTGCCGAACTTGAAATCGTCGAATCTCCAAGTCTAAATAGCGCTTTGAAGTGGCGCCACAGGGCGCGTGATGTGCGTCTGCGCTGAAATTCTAATCATTGCATATCTCACCTCCGCTAATGCATGTTGTAAATTTCATGTTATTTGCATGTTTCCTTCAGGGTGTTGCATTTATAGTGGCCAGCAGTGTATATATATAATAGAAAAACAAGTATAGTGAGACGAACAATTAAAAACATTCCCAGCTTAGATAACAGAAGCAGTTCAAGACAGAGGCGAAAGAAATAAATAACAAAATTGTTTTTACCACATTGGTACCGCTAACTGGTGAAGTTTGACTTGCTGTGAAAGTCCTCGCTTATGAGAGAGAGAAAGTCTCAAGAAATGCAGAATGCCGGGAGCATAGGTGACAGGATATATGTAACAAATTCCGGGAACTCACACATACGGCTTTAGCTGTAGCTTGCTCGATGAGGAAAAACAACACCGACTGACCAACTCGGCGAACGGTGAGCACCTCAGGAAACGCCCCCTAACTCGACGGGAGCTTCATACTTGGATGATCCATCCGTCATGGTTGCTTTACTCCATTCTTTCGATTCATCTATCTCTTGCTTCTACCACCTCTACTATACAGCGTCTTGCTTAAATCGCTCTTCCTCTCATACAGCGTCTTGCTTCCTTCTACCTCTCGTATATAGCTTCTATATATATATATATATATATATATATATATATATATATCTGGCGTTGCGATTGATCTACGGGAATATGCAAATTAGCCCACGGGCACGGTTGCGACTCGACTTCTATTACCGAATGGACAGGTAATGACGTCATTCTACCTGCTCTTGCTCGTATTGACGTCACAACTCTATGGCGTCATAGGCAAAGCATGAACGATGACGATATCGTTGAGCAGCTCGCTAAGTAAATAAAATAGCTTTGGGTAAAAGAACCGTTTTTCCTAACAAGTGACTCCCCCCCCTTTACAAAAGTGAGCGCTGATTTGCTCGACGATGAGAATCTGAGAGTACCTTGAATTTTTTCTTTTTAGAAATTTAATCTATTGCCTCTATCTGTAGAAGTACAGATATCTTCTATATATAATTGCTTCAGTATAACAATAACATTTATATAAACAAACTACACAGTCGTGTTAAAAATGTTGGCACAAGTCATACAGGCATAATATCTGGTATATTCTATGAGAGATACATGATTCTGTAAATAATGTAAATAAAGTTACCCGTGTATAAATAAAACAAACAATTCACAGTACAGCAAAGTAGAATATACGCATCTAGTATTGACATTCATATCCTACATTTGTGGGCCCACTTTCATATATTCATTCATATACATAATACAAGTAGCGTATAATATACCTTACTGTGAGCATATAAAAATTACTTATGCGTTCCACATTTACATATTACAACAGAAATAAATTTATAAATGTATAAACACAAATGCTAACTGAGTATGTGCCGTTTTCACTAAATTGATGTAAAAACACAATGCCAAAAAAAATATAACTTTTACTAAGTATAAACACTTGCTAATGATACTTGCTATAAACACTTGCTATGTTACACTTGCTAATGTATAATAAAAAATATAAACATAATTTTCCAGATTACACAAATTTTGCACAAAAATTCATAGCTTTAAAAAAACACCACTCGTAAGTAGTAAAAATTGACCTAAGGTGGCCTTCAAAACATATAGAGTGAACCCTTCCCCAATTATGTGAGGAAAAAAAGTGTTCTGATAGAACAAAACCGAAACAATGGTTTTAGTTCCGTAAACTAAACATCATAACAAAAACCATCTTATCTTCATGGTTTTGCAATTTATTATAACGAGGGTTTGGTTTATTTAGAGTGTACTGATCTAATTTATTTTATGGCTTAAGCTATCTGGTTACTTATAGCTTTAAAGTTTTGAGTTAAAAAGGGGTTTGTTTAAACATCGTAAGGTCATTTTTAGTTTGTGGCTTGGTAAAAGGGTCGGCGAGATTCTTCTTACTAGGAACAAACTTGATTTCGAAAACGTCTTGCAGAGGAAGATCACGCACAAACAACAATTTCACGTGGATATGTTTTGTGCGACTGTTCTCGATTGGTGACTTCAGAAAATCTATCGCCGATAAGTTATCTGTCAAAATTAATGGTTTCTATTTATTTCGCTTAATAATATGCAACTTGACGCATTCCTGAATAATTCGGTGGAGCCACAGGATCTCTTTACGTGTCTCTGTTATCGCCATGAATTCGGCTTCCATCGTGGACAGCGCAAAAGCTTTTTGCTTACCTGTTCGCCAGTAAACAGGGGATTTGCCTAGCAGAATGAGCTGACCTGACAGAGAGGTGAGGTCATCTCGATTCGCGGCATAATCACTGTCGCTGTACGCTAGGAGCCTATCCGAACTGCAGGAAAGGTTAAGTTTCAAATTCTTGGTCCCAATGATATAACCTAATAGCTTCAGTAGTCCATGCCAGTGCGGAAAACCTGGATTAGCTTGAAACTGACCTAAAAATGTTGACAGCGTAGGCTATGTCGGACCGTGTCCAACTTGCGATAAACGCTAGACAACCCAGAACGTTCCTGTACGGGAGTTTAGACATCTCCGTCAATTCAGGTTCAGTCATCGGGCACTGTTGCTTCGAAAAAACAGTTCCCTTCGTTATAGGTAGAGAAACGATAGGAAAGTTAAAGGCTTCAAAACGTTTGGCTACCTGATCGATATACTGGGCCTGGTGGATGAAGACTTGGTTGGCTTGAGTCTCAAACTCCACCCCCAATAATTTTGTCGTTTTCCCCAAAATTTTGAGGTCGAAACATCTCTGCAGGTTTTTAACCGCCGCTTTAACATGTTATGGCTTTCGTCCAAAAAGTACTATGTCATCTACATATAAAAGAAGGATCAAATTTCCGGAAAAACTATAAACACAATTTGCCCAGTCTAGCTTCTTAAACCCGTTCTTAATCAGGATACTGTCTATTTCATAAAACAAGACCCTACTACTCTGGTGTAACCCATACAAGGCTTTCTTCAGTAGGCAGAGATGGTCGTCTTTTCCCTCTTCGGGGAAACCTGGCTGTTGCTTAATTGTGATCGTCTCAGTCAACGGGGCATATAGGTATGCACACTTCACGTCCAACTGTAGATGAGACCACCGAAGTTTAGAAACTAGTAATGAAAAGAAAAACCGGATCAGAGTGAAGTTAACAACGGGGGAGAAGGTTTCATCATATGATTCGCCCTTCACTTGCTTATAGACTTGAGCTACAAGTCTTGCCATGTACCTCACTACCTTCCCATGCTCATCGGTCTTAGTGGTAAACACCCATCTTCACCCGAGAGGTTTATATTTGGGGTGAGGGGGTACGAGGCACCAAGCGCTTCTCTCACGTAATACTTCTAACTCGTCTTCCATGGCTCTCTTCCATAAATGGATGTCCTTACTTTTCAGGGCTGGATTAAAAGTTCTAGGTATATCTACTGGGCCTAGTCACGTCGATTCGTCATCGGAGGTGTCATTCGCGGAGAAGTAATTTGCCTCTTCGACGTCCGACTCGCTAGACTCGTCGTTACTTTCGGGTTCTGGACTTGGCTGCTGAAGTGGAGGAACAATCCCCGGTGTCTTGATTTTTCCGCTCGGTATAGCTTCTCTCCGCCATTTCGCAATCCGGAGCCTGCGTTGAGTGTATAAGTTTGGGTTTGTCTCGTCCTCGGTATCAGACTGGACATGGCTAGGGCAAGGTTGTACTTGCTAACGCTGATATGAGGTTCGGGATGGCGGGGTGAAGGTATGAGGGACCTCCAGGTGTTCTGGGGCAGGTATGAGGTAAGTGTTAAACTGGGTATGGTCGCCAATCACCGCTCCACTGTGAGATTGCTTGGCTTCGCAATGATAGGGGTTTAATTCGTGTTCAGCAAAACTTACGTTGCAGTTTTCGGTCACTTGGCCGGTCTCCGGAAACAGGACACGGTATCCCTTAATACGGCAGGCATAGTCCACCAGGACGCCTTTCCTTGCTCTGCTGTCGAATTTGCTGCGATGTTGTTTCGGCACCCCGACAAAACACACGGTACCGAATGGCTTAAGATGGCTCACCGATGGCTTATTCCCCCGTATTTTTCAAATGGTTGTCAGTTCTGGTTCTACGGCATACCCGGTTCCAGCAATATGCTGCTTATCTCACTGCTTCGGGCCAGAATTCCGCAGGAACTTTGCTAGAGTTGAGTACGGTGCGAAGTGTGTTGCCAATTGTTTGGTTCATCCGCTCAGCTACCCCATTCATCTCCGGCGAATAAACATCGGTGAATTCATGTGTCACCCCATTTTTCCTGCAATATTCTTGGAACTGCGTGTTGTCAAACTCTTTCCCGTTGTCGGTGCGAATGGCTTTAAGTTTTATCGACAGGTACCTTTCAGCCCGCGTAACATGATTTAAAAATACCGGGAAGGCTTCCGATTTCTCATGGAGTGGATATATAGCGATCTTCTTTGAGAAATCGTCGGAGATACTTAAATAATATCTCTACCCGTCGTAACCGTCTACCGACGCAGGGCCCTACAGATCGAGATGTAATAGATGGAGTGGTTTCTTGGATCTAGTCACCCCAATGGGTTTTAAGCTGATAGGCTTCGCCTTGTTCAACCGAAAATCCTCACAAAACATTCTGTTGGGCTTTAAAATGGGAGCCCCCCCGTACGCTGTCATTTGAAAAAGAGTTTAAAATCAATTCCGGGTTCATGTGACCTGGCCGCTGGTGCCATATCCTTAACTGGTTTAATGCATCAGCTGGCTTAGTCGACTTGCCACACGAATTGACTTTACCCTTGTTAGCAGGCTTGCCTTTTTCCTGCTTGGTAGCCTGTATCTCAGTGACCTGGGATTTGCTCTGTCACTTACGCTTGTTCCTTGAAAAATTTTACTTCCTTTCTGCTTGCTCTGAGGTAAGTTTATGTTTTAAGTAGTACACCCCTGTTGGGTCCCTATAGGCGGTGAAATATAGTTCATCATTCTCATCATAAACTGTAAGCTTATCATTTCCACCTTCAAAGGAAAACCCCTGATCGTCAAGTAAAGCGAGGGAAATTATATTACGTCGAAGGGTTGGAACGTACAATGCTTAGACAAATCTAATTTTCCGTCATTAGTTTACTAAATTTCGGTCGTGGGCTGGCTCAAGGGTTTCAAAAAGATACCGATCCTTGCAAAAATGGTGAGTTGCTGCAATGTCTACCACCCGATCATCATAATATTCTTCTGCCACTAACGCCGATTCCACCGTGAAATTCACTTCATCGCTCTTCTGGTTATGAGATCTACGCCGTAGCGACGAACTTCGATTTCCCGGAGAACTCAGTGTCTTTCAATCGGCGAAGCTCACGCGCTTCTGTGGTGAAGGTGACCTTGACGTGGAGGAGGGAGAAAACTTACGCGGAGAGAACGTTTTTAGATTCCGCGATCGGCACCGCCTCGAAAGAAGATTCTGAGCTTCGTGGGAATGTTACGATCTAACTTTTAAACATTCAATCTCGTTTCTTCAATAACTAGCTCGGTCAAGATAGTTTCAAATTTAAACTGTTTGTCTTCCCAGCGTAAAATGTTCTGTACTAGTTGATCAAACTTACGTGGTAAAAATCTGATTAACTGGAAGCATAAATTACGTCTGGTTTTGTTCTTGCCCTATCCCCTTTAAACTCTCATTGATTTTTCGGATTCTCGCTGCAAACATTTTTATTGGCTCGTTCCTATAAATGCGGCAGTTTACTAGCTCACTATCGGGCTATGTCTGCTGCGGCTATCGGGCTCAAAATGTGTTTGAAGCTTGTTGCGGTGTTATCCAAGCTTGTTACGGTGTGGTGCATTGTTCCACTACCGTTTTAAAGTTAGGAGATAAATTTAAAAATATTATAGACAAAGCTTGACGCGATCTACGCACGTAGTTCTTAATCTCCGCTGCGTTTGACTCATTGGGTGCTGGCCTAGTTTCCTTATCAATAATTAAATTCCACGTATCGATGGAAATTAAGATAAATTTTACATCAGCTACCCAAGTATGGTAATTTTACTGGGTCAATTTTTCTACTACATGGGCTGTGATGTGGCAATTATATATATACACTTAGATGCAAAACAATGAATATATACTCGTACAGTCAATAAATTCGGGGACTTTATTTACTACAACAACGAATACATTTACAAAGTCTTCTGAACACAATCACCTTAAAAATAATGTCCTTCCGCAACTATACACTTCCGTCAGCGTTGATACAGCTTCTGGAAACAGTCCTGGAAACTGTTGCGTGAGAGCTGTCGTTAAAGCGGTTGTCGCTGTTGCCATCACTCGGCATTTGCAAACCGCTTGCCCTTGATGCGATATTTCAGTTTCGGGAACAGGTAGAAACCGCAAGGAGCGAGGTCTGGGGAATACGGGGGTTGTGGCAGAACTGTGGTGCCGTGTTTTAGCAAGGGCTTGTTGCACCATCAGGGGATCGGTGGGCCGGGACATTGTCATTGCAACAACATCCACATGTTGGATTCCAAACGTGCGGACGTTTACCACGAATTGCCTCCCTGAGACGACGAAGAACCTGCACATACCATTTGTTGACGATGTTGCCTTGTGTTTGGCGCAGCTTGTCCTTTCTGGACCTTGCACCAATAAACTTTAACCAACCAAACAACCACTGCTCCTACCCGTTTGATGTTCGCCTCCGTATGTGGGGTCACTGGCCACCCACTTCACAGATCATCTGCAACAGCGTCTCTCCCATTTTTAAACAAGCTGTTACCATTTGAAAACTTCGATCTGCACATAGCTTCGTTTCCATACGCCTTTTGCAGTAACCATAACGTTTCTGCAGTGGTTTTTCTAATTGTAGCAGAATTTAATGTTGGAACGTTGCTCCAAAATTGACATTTTGATACATCGACATCATAGGCTGACAGTCTGCAGCCAAATGGTGAGCTGCGCGCCTTAGCAGTTGTGCAAAGCGTTATGTGACGTCTCACGCGTACGCAGATAACCAGACTTGCAAACCACATCGTTATTTCGATTCCCACATACACTGGGCATGAGGGGGGAGGGTAGTCCCCGAACTTATTGACTATACTGGTATATATGCACGTTACTCGTTTGCTTAATATAGGTAAATGCTCAAACTCTATAAAAACTGTATAATCACTTGTACATATACAAAACAATGAATATATATATACATGCACATTGCATGTATGTTTAGTATAGATACATATGCTTAAAGACTATATAAAACTGCATATATATACAAAACAAACTTAAATGCATAGAGGCCCAGCATCTTATTTAATTAGGTAAATATTGGGTCTTATGCATTAGCAGGGAAAACTAATTTCCTCACACACACATTGATTTCAAAAAATAGACAAAACTAGAAAAAAAAATTCTGGGCGTAAATATCCCTAGGCTATTGCTTTTGCAAATACAATATAGAATTTACTAGTGCTATAAGCTTCTCACAATTACTGGCGCTCTGCATCCCATAACCTTAATGTTAGGTTTTTCAATGCTGGGCCCATAACCCTAATGAGTTTTTCAATGCTGGGCCCATAAATACAATGTTAGGTATTTCGCAGGAAACCTAGCTGTGCATAACGACTAAAAAAATGCCGATAGCTCTGCACAATAGCTTAAAGGTGCGAAGTCGTTATAGATAGCAGGTGGAAGTTAGCCAGTAAAAATAGCTAGAAGCTTTTAGCTTAAAACATAAACATTTTGTGTGAGGTATGAAATTTAGGAACGACAAAGTTTAACGGTATCAAAACATAAACAATGCACATTTATTCAAAAAACATAAGACAACTCATATATACACTCATGGACAAAAAAATTAGCGCACCAAGAAGGAGACGTCAAAATGAAACGAAATTTTACATACGTAATGACTACTTTGATATAAGTAAATGATAAGAAAATCAAAGAAAAAGAATAATTTATTTCCGAGAAAAAGGCAAAAGAACGGAGGAGTTAATACTCTGTTGGGACCCCTCTAGCGCGAATGCACGATGCGATACGATCGGGCATTGAGTCATACAAGTTCTGTATGATGTCTTGAGACATTTCGTTCCATATTTGCTGTAACCTGCCTCTAGTTCGTTCAAACTCGTGGGATGCCCAACTCGTCGTCCCAAATGATCCCAGATATGCTCGATTGGAGACAAATCTGGGGATCGGGCAGGCCAAGGAAGGGTAGTAACAGTGCGGAGACAGTCTTGTGACAGCCTTGCTGTATGAGGCCGAGCATTGTCTTGTTGAAAAATGGCTCCTGGGAGCCGTTGCATGAGTGGCAACACATGTGGTTGCAGGAGTTCATGAACATACCGCTGGGCTGTCATGGTGCCACGGAACAATACTAGGGGTGACCGTGTATTGTAGGCAATGGCACCCCATACCATCACACCAGCTGTGGGAGCTATGTGTCGCTGTACAGCAAAGGCAGGATTGAAGCGTTCACTACGGGCTCTCCACACACGAACACGATTGTCATCACTGCCGAGATTGAATCTGGATTCGTCGCTAAAGACGACCTGGTTCCATTCCGCTGCAGTCCAGTTTCCTTGTGCGCGGCAAAACTCCAAACGGAGGCGTCGATGGGTGGGCGTCAAGGGCTGCACACGTAATGGGCGCCGCGATACCAACTGTCCTTCAGCCAGGCGCCTTCGTATGGTTCGAGAAGACACAGAGGCCCCTAGTGAAGGTGATACCTGTTCCTGAATGGCGGCCGATGAAGCAGTTGGCTGTACGCGTGCATTTCTTACGATGTGGCGGTCTTTTCGACGACTGGTCTGTCGAGTGCGTCCTGAGCCTGGTCTTCGTGTACATGACATCTTTCGGGTCCACTGGTCCCAACACCTCCTCACAACACAATCAGAGCGGCCTAATTGACGAGCTACTCGCCTAGCTGACCACCCAGCTTCCATCATCCCGACGATTCTCCCCCTCTCAAACTGCGACAACTGCTTATATTGTCTTCGAACACGGCGTAATGGCATGTCTATCTCAGCTCTTCCTTTGTAAATGATTCAGCATACTCAAACAAGCTTTGGTTACCTGTTTTATACTCCACAGAGTACGATGTTCAACGCCCTCTACCGGCTATACGTAATGCGCAATCACGCTGCATTTCGAATCATTTGCATATCTCCCCGACATGTACCTTCATTGCAAGTTTCGTTACGATCCCGCAATTATTTCTTGGTGCGCTAATTTTTTTGTCCATGAGTGTATATATATTAGAAAAACAAGTACAGAGAGACGAACAATTAAAAACATTCCCAGCTTGGATAATCAGAAGCAGTTCAAGACAGAGGCGAAAGAAATAAATAACAAAATTGTTTTTACCACATTGGTACCGCTAACTGATGAAGTTTGACTTGCTGTGAAAGTCCTCGCTTATGAGAGTGAGAGAGTCTCAACAAATGCAGAATGCCGGGAGCATAGATGACAGGATATATGTAACAAACTCTGGGAACTCACACATACGGCTTTAGCTGTAGCTTGCTCGATGAGGAAAAACAACACCGGCTGACCAACTCGGCGAACGGCGAGCACCTCAGGAAACGTCCCTTAACTCGACGGGAGCTTCATACTTGGATGATCCATCCGTGATGGTTGCTTTACTCCATTCTTTCGATTTATCTATCTCTTGCTTCTACCACCTCTACTATACAGCGTCTTTCTTAAATTGCTCTCCCTCTTATACAGCGTCTTGCTTCCTTCTACCTCTCGTTTACAGCCTTTCGCTTTCAACCTGCATACTAGCCGCACACCTAGCTTCTATATATATACCCAGGCGTCGCCTAGGAGCCACCTGGCGTTGCGAGTGAGCTACGGGAATATGCAAATTTGCCCACGGGCACGGTTGCGACTCGACGTCTATTGCCGAATGGTCAGGTAATGACGTCATTCTACCTGCTCTCACTCGTATTGACGTCACAACTCTATGGCGTCATAGGCAAAGCATGAACGATGACGATATCGTTGAGCAGCTCGCTAAGTAAATATAATAGCTGTGGGGAAAAGAACCGTTTTTCCTAACATAGCCGATCTTATCTCATCAGTTGTCAGTCCAACAGCTTCTTTCTGGTTTTTCATCCAAAAATTGTATAAATTGCCAGAAAAGAATAGCTACTTCTACTTCCTCACTTGCCATATGACCCACAATTATGACCAAACTACTTTCCCAAAATTGAACACTTCCCTCAACAAAGAGCAAAATACTGTAGACCTCTTCAACTCCCGTGTTCTTACTTACTAATTCTGAAATATCAAAACAACCTAGCGTTGCGAGTCAAAATGTATCACCATTTTTCACGATAAAACATTTTGGTTCCGGAACTTCTAGCAACAGAAACGTTGCACAATGTTTGTTGCAATCGGTGTGTGGCCGGGCTGAAGGTTTCCATCTTTAGGTCGTAACAAGATCCGGTTAGAGGTAAATTGGGGGACTTCGACCCCCCCCCCCCCCCTTTTGCTAAGAACTATGAATCGCATTTTACTTAGACCTTGGTAAAAAACAACTTTTGGTAGAAAATAACAGTTTATAATCACAGGTAACCGAATTCCATTATTTGTGAGTCACTAAACCGTATTTATAATCGTCAGTGGCAACGGTATATCCTAAGCGTGTAGTTCATGTTGTGTATTAACTTGAATTCTCCATAAACTTAATAATTAATTGATGTAAAAAGGTGGTGCCCTTGACGAGAAACTTTCGAACATTTTAAAAGTAGATTCCGGACGTATTGATCTTGATGTTAGAAAAATGAGCAGCTGTTAAAGTAAGTTTTATTTACTGGTATTTTTCTCTATTGTATGACAGAACTGTTTTATTAAGATGTTGAAAATGATATTTATGATTTTAGCATTTTACGCTATTTTTCTGTGAGGGAAGGCAAATACTAACACAATACGTAAACCATTAAACTGTTAAATGGGAGCATGTTCAGGCATGGTATGTAGTTTTCAGTAAATGAATAGATTATTTCTCTCGGGTCGATGTTGATGTGCTATTAAAATATACGCTCTATGATTTTGAAGAGATTGCTTTAAAGTTACCAATCTGATTTCTCCCGCAAATTTTTTATACAATTTTATAACTCAGGTTTATAAATATATCATCAAAAATGAAGACATAATGAATTTAGTAACTTTTCAGATTATGAGTTATACAAATGTTTTTGAATAGTTAATAATTGAAGTAAAAGATAAAATATTCGGGGAAGAATTCCGTAAGAAGCTTGGGCGGTTGGCGACTTTTTGGCGATTTTTTTTGAAAACTCGCCAAATTTGCCTTTCTGAGTCCGCCATTCCCCCCCCCCCCCTCATATTTTGATGTTTTGCTGTTTTTAAAAGTTTAAAACACCAAAACAACGAAATATGAAGGGGAAAAAAAAAGAGAACTCAGAAATTCTGGCGACCTTTCAAAAAAATCGCAAGGCGACCTTTCAAAAAAATCGCAACATGAAAAGTTTAAGGTATCCGACTACGTTAGGTGCCATTTTTTTCAAAAACTTGAGAAAATTTGTGCTATTTTTCGCCGGAATATAGCATCAAAGTAGGAAAATGATGAAAAAAATAGTCCCCTAACTAGACAATAGCAATTTTAAATGTAAAATACATTTGAATAATTACATTTTTAATGAAATGTAAGTTCTTCAGATAACGAAATTAAAATATTTAATTGCACTGAAATCGCTCCGATTTAATTTCTTATCATCGTATGGAAAGAAATAAAAGATTTAGAAACAGAAATTTACATTTTTTTTAAGAATATAAGAATTTTCATAATTTTCATCTAAATTGCCGTTTTAAACGTAGTCAGATACCTTAAATAACAAACATAAAAATTGACTTACCTTGATCTAGATTCGTACGTCCTAGGATTGTTTTTTTGAAGATGCGTTCATAATCGTCGTAATTTTTAGTAGACGTTGACTAATCGTTAAACATATGTTTTCATCACCCGTAACATTGTGAAAACTATCAAAGTTTTCAGATTTAGTAAATTTGCTTTTTTTATTACTTAGGGGGAAGTGGGATGCTTTCACAATGGGCATAATTTTCGCTAGACGTTCACTAATTGTTTTACATATCTTTTCATCCACCGTAGGGTTGTAATTACTATCAAAGTTCAGTAAATTTGCCCTTAAATTTATCCAAAATTCTGTGAGTTCTCACTGAAACTCTAAGGGACTTTACTTTGAATTCTTGAATTGATTCTTATTCAGTTTCGAATTCCTCTTCATCAGTAATATTATCTTAATAATCCTGCTGCACTTTTGCCCCTTTCACTCAAGATCATAAAGGAAAAATAACGAAAATTTACCGGTATTTGTTGGCGATTATGAAAGGCGTCGCATGAGCATAAAAGTCAGTGTTAATCCAAGGAAGAGCGGGAACCGAAAGAGTAAAGTAATTTTAATTGTGCGCGGAAATCAAATTTAGAGCAAGGGAACCAATCAGGAATCCATCTCAACCCTTTGCAACAGTTTATTGCAAAAAACAGGTGTACTAGGTTTTACTTTAGATTTTACAGGTGTACTAGGTGGCGCCATCTATTCTATATTAATAGAGTACATAATGTGGTACTGTACAATATCCAATTCAACCAGACATTTAGTGTTTAATTTTGCATTTTAACAATAAATGAATCTATTTCATTGAATTCAATTGTGTAATCATATAAAACTCTTCACATTGAAGTGCAACATTATATTAAGTTGATTGTAGCTTTACAGGTTATCATTGTGAGGTGTGATTTACATATTCATTATTACCACTTACTCTTTTGACCATATATTTTAAGCTGTGAAGATTATAGTTTCAGCTTTATCAGTAAATTTATACATTCAAGATAAACTTGGCCAAAGTGAGAATATTTTAGATCATCTATGGATAAAATAACACATACTCTTGGAACTCGAACAGCCCAAGAAAAACAAAATTGTGACCTCTTTACCTATCTCCTCATAAAATTTTAAGTTATATAATGGTTAGAGTTCTGGCTTAATGTATGAAAAGTGACAGGCTTGAATCTTTGGTTGGCACGAATGTTGTAATGGTTCAGAATCCACTTTAAACCATACGTCCCAGTCTAATTAGCCCTCATGAGCATAATTGACCATAAAGTTACAAATCAACCAACGGACCCAACAGTTAAAATTTAATATTATCTTTGTTATTTTTTCAATTTCTAATAAAACATTCTTCTAAATGAAGGTTAGTAGAATTAGAGATAAAAAATATCTTGCTCTTTAATATGGCTTTCTGATTGTTGGGTTATCTAGTATAACCATACATTTTCTTACAGTTAGATCTCATGGAATCCCAAGGAACATAAAATTTGTATCTCTATTACCGAAATGTGTTACAGAATTACAGTATTTCATTTTGCTCCCTTTGGTTATCACAAAAATGGACTTAGCATCCTTCAATTTATACCCAAGAAAAATATTTTTATTCTGGCTTCTGGTATTGTTATATATAAAATACAAATGAAAAATGCAATCTTTTCAGGTCTTGATAATAACATTTCTTCTGTTAATCTTTTTATTATGTAAATATACAAATGTAACCACATTAAAATAATTATTTTAAAATCAAATTTAAAAAAAATTATCTTTTAAAATAAATTTAATTATTACAAATTAAAACTTTAAATAGTTTAAAATTTGATTTTTAAAAATTATATATTCAAATAATTTTAAATTATTACAATTTAAACTTTAAATATTTAAAATTTTAGCTTTTATTACAATTTAAACTTTAAATATTTAAAATTTAAGCTTATTATTCAATACATTTATTTTCTAATTAACAAACTCAAATTTAAATGATTGTGGATATTTGAAGAAAGAAAATTAAAATTTCAACAATTTATTTTGTTAAAATCTCTTTAAATTCTAAGTCAACAGATGGCAGCAGGAGCAAAACTGATGCTGGGATTAGATTGCTGTCTGTAAACAGGGTTGCTATCAAAGGCGCATTCAGATGAATTGTAGGGGTAACCAGAAAAGGGTACAATATTCGGGGCAGAATTCTGTATCTTGTGCCATTCGGCAAAATGTTGTCAGACTCTGCCATGTGGAGATCTCCTAATGACCGATTTAGGAATTTATCATAACAGGAAGTAAATAATCGCCAAGTTGGCGGCAGCCCCAGCTTCTTCCGATTAACCGCAAATTTTTTATACAATTTTAACTCAGGTTTAAAAATATATCATCAAAATGGAGACATAATGAATTTAGTAACTTTGCAGATTATGAGTTATACAAATTTTTTGAATAGTTAATAATTGAAGTAAAAGATAAAATATTCGGGGCAGAATTCCGTATCTTGTGCCATTCGGCAAAATGTTGTCAGACTCTGCCATGTGGAGATCTCCTAATGACCGATTTAGGAAATTACTATATCTTACTTTTTTTAAACTTTTGTACTGATAATGAACACTTTGTATGAAATTCAATAGTAAGTAGCTAATAAGCAAAATTTGAATATTACAGTAAAAAAGGTTTTCAATTCAGCATTAATCTAAAATAATTATTTAAAATAGCCTAAATATGTGCAAATTGTCCAAAATGTATTGATCGGTTTCAAAAAGTAGGTAAAATCATGATTATTTTAGAAACGTACGATATGTGATAGAAACTGTTGTAGCAAAATAATAAATTTTAAATATAAGAATTTTATTTGAAAGAAAGAGATAAATGTAACTGAAAAAATAAACGGTACAGATGTGTTAGATGCACCTCGTTGCCAAGTTGGCGATTTTGTGTTTGGTGTGGCAGCCATGCGATTTTGGTGAGATTTTGTTATTTTGTGACAACCCAGTTTGAACGGCTAGTTGTGTGTGTTTGTTTATGTGATATAGTATGGTGGCCATGTTGTTGCGAAATAGTAATGACATATTTTGGATAGTATTAGATGTAGATTTTACTTTGGTGTTGCCAATTTGTGTTTTTGTTGCTTTTATTATGTTGTTGTTGCCAGATTTGGGTGTGTCTTGTGTTTTGCGTCATTGAATGGGTTTTTTTAACGTTCTTTAGTGTAGTTATATTATGTTGTGGCAACAGTTTTTAAACTTTTCGTTTGTTTTAATTCAGATTTTAAGTTTCAGCTAGGATGCAGCTTGGATATAATTAATAGTATGTTATAAGTAAGAATGCTTTATTTTCTCTGCATTATGTATTCTAAAGATTTTTTTGTTAGAAACTAGGGGCTTTGCCCTTAGGCTCGCTACGCTCGCTCCTCTGTTATGGCTAATAGCGAGATACATAGGGGTGATTCTCGGTCAATGTAACAGAAATTGACTGTTGTCAGTCGCCCTTATGCAAAGTGGATGAAGCCCGCCCATGGGTGAAAAATTGGATCTTCTTTCATATCCTGGGAAGGAAGCGAATGAGAAGATTTTTTTGAAGTATTTCTTTAAAATTCAATTAAAAATCGAAATTTTAAGATAGAGACTTGAAATGAGGTTTATAAGAATGAGGAAGTTTTCGTCTTCCAGATGATGTAAATATTTTTTTTTTAACATAATAAATCTTAGAGCATTGAACTTATATTTGTCAAAACGCATAAATTTGTCGAAAAGTGGGTTTTAAATTTTAATGAAAATATTAGTCTGTTTTAAATTATTTTTAAACAAATGAGGTCTTGTTTGAAGGAGAAATGTCTGTAGTCTTAGATTGTAAAAAATCAAAATTCTACGATCCTTTTTTGGCGAGTTATCGTAATCTGAACATGAAAAAGTCAATATTTTCCCACAAAACATAAAATTAAAAAAAAAACTTAAAGGCCGACGAAGATAAGACATGTCTTACTTTCTTCCCCATACTGTTCTGCATCTATTGATATCGGTCTCGACCCCATACCCCCAGCGGTTTCGGAGGAGGTAGCGTGACAAGCTTTTGACAGTGGCTTCGACAACAGCGGCAGTTACTTTTTTTTAGAGTAGAGAGATAGGGTGTAAATGATTCAAAATACAAATGACTAAAATCAAATGACTAAAATCATGATTTAAATCGAAAGATTTGAAAAAGAAAAACCGATTTTAATCAAAATTATTTCATGCATTACTTTGAACATTTTTTTGTATATTTTCCTAATTGTATTAAATTTAAATATAAACAGGAAAGAAAGGATACTTTTATGTATATCTTACATCTTATTCATATAATTCAACTTACTCCCTGTACAACTCATTTGCGTTTTGGAAAATTTTCCTTTATGTGTATTGGTCTACTTTATCTTGATTAGCCAGATTGATTCTGAGAATCAGACAACCAATCCTAAGTACTCTTAGATACTAATTATGATGTGGAATGTTTAACAATGAATAACAAAGACCAAGCTTTAAACTTTATTTAAGAAAAGTTTGGAGATACCTCTGTATTAAACATTTTACTAAAATTCATTGTGTTCTCTCCTCCTTTTAATGAAACTTTGTTTGATAAAAAGCTTTAAAATCATTAAATTCCATACAGTGGTGTAAATCAATAGCCATCCTAAAGATGTGTATGAATCAGAATGAGTTTGATATAATACAGATATTATATACTGCAAAAGAAACAACTGCTGGGATAGTGAGGACTTTTTCCCCTTTTTGATTCATATAGAGCAAATTGTGAAACCAATTAGGTGTAGAAAAGGCAGCTAAATTAGTGTTTATGTTTCAATCTATAACGCCTGCAGTCATAGTGATTAAAAGATTCAAGCTGCCACACCACAGGTCCAGGGTTCATTGGGCAAGGTCGACTCAGCCTTTCATTACTTGAGTGGGTCAATAAAATGAGGACTAAGAAAGCTTGGGAAGTAATTCTGGGGGATCGGCATCAGGTTGACCACCTGACCAAAAAGTGTGACATTAATGAACAGCTATCATCTATATCTGAAGCGCTGCCTGGTATTTCTAATAAAGTTGATGAGTTACTAAAACCAAATCAATTTCTAACTAAGGCAAGGGCTCTTCCTTCTAATATAGAACAGAATGTGTCAACTATAGCCATCGTACCAGGCCCATCCAGTCCTAGTACTCCAGCACAAGAAGAATTTAAAATAAAACTTAAGTTAAATAGAATAAGCAGATCGGTTACAGAAATTTGTCAACTGATGCCATGTTTGGAAGGGGGAATAGAGACAGTGCAATGCTCTCCATGTGTAAAAAACTATAAAACCATTCCTAAGGAAGTAGGCATTCTTAAAACCAGCAATTTTGGCATTTTTTCTCTTCCCATTGAACACCAGTTAATGCAACCAACTCAAAGTATTGAATTTTAAAATTTTAAAACCCACCTCATTGATCATTTACATTCAAATGCACATAAGTGGTGTATAGAGTTTTCTGATGTAAAATTATTTTTTATTGGAATAAATATTAAGTTATTTTTTTTTAATTTGTAAGTAATAGTCTTAAGTAGAGTTTTTAATCATCAACATTGTACTCTAATAGTCGCTTAAACTGGAATGAAAATACGGGGAAATTTTGGACAAAACAAATTGTGTTCTGGGGAAATACTGGGCCCTCAAACATTTTCTGCACCCTTGGTTTCTTGTAAAAGTATTATATCAATGTCAGAGTCTTCGAAAAACTCTCTAAGTTCAGTGATTCGTCTAGTAAGACCGTTAGGATTCCAATACAAAATGCGGAGGTTGGTATTAGACGTAGAAAGATTATCCATGGTTTGGTTCTGGGATAAAATATTTACAAATTCTACCAAAAACTTTCATAAGTTTGGTCATCATATCGACCGGTTTGCGGAAAAGTTCAGCGATGTCTAAGTAGTTGAATTATGTCAGTAATGGAGTATTCAGACATAAAGTCTCAAATAGTCTTTAAGAATAGTGCGAAGTCAGAGAGACCGCTGTCGCTGTTTTGATTAGAATTTTCATTGGGTTGTTCTAAGGTATTAGCTTTAGGATTAACAGGCTTTTCCTGTTGGATTTGGTTATCTAAATTGTTGTTAACACTGTTTCTGGAAATAGGCTTTTCAATTTGGGGGTATTTCTTATATTAGGGGAGACGTTGCTCGCAGAGTGAGCCACCTACTGAGTATCATTGACTATTTTAGTTACTTTGTCATTAACCGTTTTGTTTGCAGTATTATCAGCCCAGGCTGAAGTAGTAGGAATAGGAGCTGGAATGAAGTTTTGTTTGGGTTTTTCCTTAGTAAATTTGTGGCTTTTCTTTTCTTTGTTAATAATATAAATATTAGAGGAGTGACGTTCACAACCTGTATAATTTGCGGTGTGATTTCCACTGCAGTTTGCACAAACAAATTTTTTGCGGTTTCCCCTGACAGTTGGATTGATGATTGCGTCATCGCTATCAACGGATGAAGCAACGGCGGTATTGGTGACGTCAGACATACGGCTCACTAAGTAATAAACATGGCTAGATGGGGAAAAACGGCTATTTTTCTAACATATATTTCTTGAATTTTCTTCATGGTGATTTTCTTCACCCTCTCCCCAATCAACATTTGGGAGAAGGGGGAAGTGAAAAATCTCTCTCTCTCTCTGCTTCTCTGACCATCTCTATAATTCAGCGTCAAAGATTGGAGAAGCATCTGGACCTTTGTTTTGGAAAATTCTTGCCTGGTCAGATGAGACCTCCTGTTCCCACCGTGTTTAACCACTTCAGGTTACTCATGATTCTGTGTAATAGATTTTCTTTAAAAGTTGAAACTGAACCGCCTTAACCATATCCGGTGCATGTGCCATTTCATTATCTTTTATGAGGTGGTACATCGTGGGATCTTGAATTATTTTATTAAGAAACTTTGACCCGCCAAAACTTTGCAGCGGCACAAGGCTGTGTGTAAAGAAGATGCTGGGCAATGTAATTAAAGCGACTATCTTAACTGGAAAGGGAGACGGTGAAACGCATATGTCCCTACACCAGTAACCGGCGAATTAAAACTCTCTAACTGGTCCATATTCCGGAAGTTGCGCACATGGATTCTAAGATGAATGAGTATTCTTTGAACGATTTGTACTGACGATAGTAAAGAAAAAAGAATAAGTTGTAAAGTAAATTAAACAGTGTAACAAATATAATCAATCATGAAAATATGGGAATAAATTAACATGAGGCACAATTTTGCAATACATATAAGGAGGTAGAGATAAAATTATCAAATTAACACAGTAATTAATGATCATATCAGTAGATTGCTTATCTAATGGTAAAGTTTGTGATTAAATTTGAAAAATTAGGCTTACAAATTATGTTCTTGGTTATTACCAGTAAATATATACATATTTTTCAAAAATAAAAAGGTAAATAATGATATTGATTTATAGCTAGATTTAAATTATTTTATTTTATTTTAAATAATTTTTAGCTTTATTTTCTCTGTAAAATGCACATAACATTGTGAATCAATAACACTACATACATAATGCTTGCATATTTTTTGAATTTCTGGTACAAATACATATTTGATGTTAGCTAATAAAATATTCAAAATTTGTGTACATCTTTTTTAATGTTACATAATGTAACACCAGATTTCTGTGAGCTAATAAATCAATAAAACCTCATGAATAAATTCATCTTACTCTTAAATTCTTTAAAAGCCAAAAATCATAGATTTTAATTAAGAAATTAATAATGGAATTTGAGTATTTTATTAACTGATTTAAAAAAAAGAGGTTCTCAATCCATACCGTATGTTTTATTTGTTTCTTTGAGTGTTGATAACTTGTCAGTGAATGGCCCAATTGGGCTAATTTTTTTTAATCAATAGAATATGATCCAAAATAGGTCCTATATCTTTGTTATACCATATTTAGCCATAAATAAAATTTATTGTGAAAAAAACTCAACATTTAGGTGTTTTTTTTTGTTTGTCCATCAATAACATTTCAATCAGTTAACAGATTTGACTGAATCTTTTTTCAATCAATACAGGATGATACCATAAAGATCCCTTATTATTGTTTTACCATATTAATCCTACGGATAAAAGTTGTATGTTAAAAAATCAAAATTGAGTTTCTTTCAGTCACTCGGGAAATTTTTTTCAGTCAGCTGGGCAAATTTCCCCAGCATCATTTTGGCAACAACACAAGTATTTGGTACCAGCATTTGGGGACAATATTTTGATAACAGTAATGTGTGAAAATTTTTCAGGAATAATTTGGCCCAAATATTGACTCCAAATTTGCAAATTCATTGTGATTCATTGTAAATAAAATATTGTTTTAACTTTAAGAAACTGTAAATATTTTATAATTATTGATCAGTGTGAAGAGGATTTGGTTATAAGCTAAATATTAATTTCATTCAATTTTAATCTTACAAAATCGCAATTTGAAGTCTATTCCATTTTTCTTTAAAAATTCTTGTTAAAACTAAAGTTTTTATAGTTCATTTTTGAAAAAATCATAAAGCCTTAGTAACATTCAATAATTACACAAAGTGCAACATTTTTTTCAATTACTGAGTTTTACAGAATGTGTATCATTCTAAGAAAATTATTTAATCAATGATGATTTGAGAAATAAAAACATAGAATTTTGAAAAAAAAAATTTATTTTCATATCAAATTCATTAGTACAACATAGTCGTTGAAATAACAGAACTTGGAAACTTTTTGTGCATTATAATCCTTTAAAATTTCATCTTGATATAGCATAGCAGCTGCAGGTGCTAATCCTAAAAATAGAAGCAATTTTGTTTGATAATTTGATAGAATAAATCTAAGAAAAGGAAGCTTTCAAGATATTCTAAAAAGACTGAAGAAAATTACAAGATTCATTATTAATTTGTTAAAGAAATGTAGTTCTTAAAGTAACATAGTAAAGTTAGGGTGTTCTAATCCAAACACAATTTTTTTTTTTATTTAATAAAAAAATTACATGAGCTATTACAGCAAATAGTTTTTTTTTCTGCAAACTGTTATTTATGTATTCTAGCTGTAAAGACTAATTCAGATGAAAGAAAACAAAAGTTTAACTTTACAGTATGAAAATAACTGAACTTAAAGTATGTACCAGACGTGTGACTTATAATAAATGCAAACACACCTCTTAAACAAAGTTACAAAACAATCCATTACATATTAATAAAGAAAGTAATTGTGATAGTTATATTATTCTTGTTTTTGTTACTTTTTTCCTATTAATTTATATTGTTGATGGGCCTACAGCCCAAAAACAAATAATTGCTAACAAAAACTTACGGTAAACAACATATGATAATGACAACTGAAATAAATAACTGAACTAAAATATAAACAACTGGAATATGACATCTCTACTTTCTATTTAACAATTTATTAATCTCTACTAATTTACTCATTAAGCATATACACTCACACTCATAATGAAAAGGCTTAAATACTTAAACCATTTACTAGTGTAGGAATGTATTTTATAATACAACATTTAAGTTATCTAATATCAAGTTTTTTTTTCTCAAAAATCTTTTTTGTTGTTGCCATCATTTTTTTTCATTAATAACTGTAAAAAAATATTAGCATCTAGTAAAAATTCATTCAGATTAATTTGTTTTATCCAGATCTAACAACAATAAAAATTTTATACAACCTTTGTAGAAAAAAAAGTTAAAACCAGGAAATAAATAAAAACACAGAAATTAGGATAAGTTTTTTGATGTTATCATTGATCTGAAAAACTATGATCAGCTAAAAGTTGACAGTTACAACTTTATTATATATATATATATATATATATATATATATATATAAATGTGGGTGTGTAAAATAAAGTTATCACAATTCTAAAAAAAAGTTCTAGCATCAAATTTATGACAAAAAATATACCAATAATGAAGTAAGGAAATTAATATTTACCTATGTAGAAATAAACAAGAAATTTTTCTTTAACTTCTGGGATTCTTTTTAACCAATACCAAGATTTGGCAGTATTTGCACTATGTCTATGCATAAAACTAATAGTTACTATGCTTATGAATCCTTCTTTAACATATTTGTCTCTATAAGGAATATGTTGTTCCATTTTATTCTGACAGGTAATTTTACTCCACATTTAAAAAAAAAATTTCTTAAAGCGTCATCACCCTGGAAGCACAGAGCATTTTATTAAAAGAGACACAATTATCCTGCACAGTATACACTTGCAACTTTGCTAATTTTATTAGTAATTGATCTTTTACACTTTCTGTACCAAAACCAGAAAATATAAATTCTACACAAAACTGGTAACCCTTATAAGTAATGAGGTAACTGAGAAGCAACAACGTTGTGTGTTTTATTTATTTCAAATTAAAGCTCTGTTGGCAATAAAGGTATCAAATGCTATAATTTTATACACAACAGTTAGTATATAAAATCCTTCTAAAACTACTAAGAAACATGCGAAACATCAGCAACGTCATTATGAGTTATTAGCTACAGCAATGCAAAAGGTCAGAGCCTTATTCTCATATCAGAGGTTATTGTTTATTACGGTAATTTTGCTTTTATTTTTGGTATCTTGATTGTTTCAATAATTCTCCGTTAAAAAAAGGTACTGTTAGAAGAAACAAATTACTTGGGAGGTTTTAAAATTCTGAATTTTAGTTACATATGTAATACTCTTCTATATGAACGACTAGCTGAAAACCCGCGCTTCGCTACGGAGTACATTCAAATTAAATACAACGGTCAATGTATGCAATTAATGCCAAAAAAATAAATATATATATTTATAATAAATGCGACGATCAATGTATATAATTGATGTAATATATATATATATATATATATATATATATATATATATATATATATATATATATATATATATATTTATAAAAAAAATCGTAAGGGATATTTATTTTTTTTGGATAATATCCAATCGTCTGCTGCATTAGAAAGAATAAAATATTTTTTTCGTCTATTTAGTTGTTACGCACGTGACGATAAATTTATTTAAAGTATCAGAAAAAGAAATCACGTGATCAGCATTTAATAAATTAAATTCTAAAAATTAATCTTTAAAAATTCACCAAAAATCAGGAAATGGAGGTAAAAATTCGAAAAAAATTTCATTTTGAAGGAATTTTTATGATCTTTCTCGTGATATAAATTTTATAACCCTCAATGTATTATTTTAAATGCAAACGTAAAATAAGTTTAAAAAACAGCTTAAAAATTTAATTTTAAAAAATCTAAGAAGAATTTTTGAAAAATCTTTCTTAGTGCACCCCTACACTATTAGAAGAATCGCCATGCAAAATTTCAGCCCTTTGGGTCCAGCGGTTTGGTCTGTGCGTTGTATGTCAGTCAGTCAGTGAACGAATGAATGAGTCAGTTACGGAACTGTTTTATATATATAGACTAGCTGAAAACCCGCGCTTCGCTACGGAGTACATTCAAATTAAATACAACGGTCAATTTATGCAATTAATGCCAAAATATATATATATATATATATATTTATAAAAAAATCGTAAGGGATATTTATTTTTTTTTGGATAATATCCAATCGTCTGCTGCATTAGAAAGAAAAAGAATATCATTTTTGTCTATTTAGTTGTTATGCACGTGACGATAAATTTATTTAAAGTACCAGAAAAAGAAATCACGTGATCAACATTTAATAAATAAAATTCTAGAAATTAATCTTTAAAAATTCACCAAAAATCAGAAAATCAAGGTAAAGGTTCGAAAAAGATTTCATTTTGAAGGAATTTTTATGATCTTTCTCGTGATATAAATTTTATAATCCGCAATGTATTATTTTAAATGCAAACGTAAAAAAAGTTTAAAAAACAGCTTAAAAATTTAATTTTAAAAAATCTAAGAAGAATTTTAGAAAAATCTTTCTTAGTGCACCCCTACACTATTAGAAGAATCGCCATGCAAAATTTCAGCCCTTTAGGTCCAGCGGTTTGGTCTGTGCGTTGTATGTCAGTCAGTCAGTGAATGAATGAATGAATGAATGAATGAATGAGTCAGTTACGGAACTGTTTTATATATATAGATAACCATTTAGTTTGAAAAGAATTGAAAGTGAAACATACAGAGATAACATTTACATGAAAAGAAATTATTTTTGTTTAACAGCCTTTGAAAGAAACTGCTCACTCGAATCCCTATAAAATTGAAATTAAGAAAGAAAGGGTAGGGTGGGGATGAAATCTACAAAGTGATTGTAAGGTATTTACATTTAATCATTTTACTACATTTTGTCTTCCCAAATCCTAGTTTTTAATATGGTAGTTATCAGAGTGAGTGGCAACACCATGCATGGTGTTATCCAATGCGGCAAATTTATGGTGTCACCCCCTCCCAATATGCCATGGTAACTGATGTACTCTCTTCTAATAAATAACTCTCTATAAAAGAGACTAGTTTGGGTGGGTGCATGGACTGCAGCCTCTCCGGAAATTAGCAATAAATTTTAATTAATGAGTAACATTTAATTATATATAAATAATTAAAATGTTCATTCAGGCACAGGTTAATACAACTGTTTTGTATGTAATTAATATATGCAATTTTCAGTTGAATACATAATTTAACTAATTCATATCTTTTTGGAAAATTTAAATTTAAAACAAATTTTTTTCCTAAATTATAAGTTACGAACTTGCCTTAGGACGTTAACAAAAATATTTTGCGTTGTAATTTGGTCAAAATGTCATTTAAAGTTTCTTATTTTGTATTTATTCATTTAAGTAATCGTACTTGCAATTAAAAATTTTTTTTCCGGGAGGGGGGCGGGGTATGTATGTCTAACTGCAATGATTTCAAACTAAATTTATTTTTGGTTTATTTAAAAAAATGTATATTTTTAAGCAGAAACACTTTGGTGTGGAGGCAAGGCAAAGCAAGTAAAAAAAAAAGTTATATTATGTCCGTTTCCGAATTGATACTATTCTAGTTCTCGGCCCTTCATGGAAAAAAATCCTGGCTACGCCCGTGGGTGGGTGCATGAAATTTGTATAACACATGCGAATTTTACACAGATTTGCCTCTTTTTGGTATATTTTAATTCCAAGAGATTTTAAAAGAACACAGAAATATTTCACTCAAGGTTTATTGAATGAAATTTTTATTAGAATTCTATATATTTTAAAAATTTTTCAGAATATTCACAAGACTTTTCTAGAACTTAATGCATACTATGCAATTGAAATAACGATAAAAGACACTGGTTAGGCCTAGATGTTACAAAGTTGTCAGGTTTATCTCTCGGTAAAAACTAATAGAATGTTGTAAACAAAATCACAAACTAGTAAAAAAACTGACTTACCTAAGCTTTCTTATTGAACGATGAATAAAGAATCATTCATTTCCCTAAAACATCAACATCTTACGACCGTGAGTATCACATGACTTCCCGGCAAACAAGGATAAGGACCAATCAGAGAGCTTTAATTCGCCAGTCTCGTAGCTGGTGTGGGGATAGAATATATCCACGGTGAAACCGTTGTTATCCCACGGATACCACTCATTCCGACGGATTTGAATTTTAACTTAGAGATTGCAATTTCCATTGAGACTTGCGTTCTCGATCACGATCAACAAGTCACAGGGGCAGTCTATTAAGTACTGCGGAGTGGATTGGAGAACGCCCAGTTTCTTCCATCGACAACGTTGCGTTTCTTGCTCAAGGTTGGGTTCACCCAAGAATTCATCTATTCTTGCTCCTGGACGGGAAACTAAAAATGTTATTTTAAGTTTTGAGTTAAATTAATATTATAGTGAATTTGTAATTTTACTTTATAATTTGCATACTGTACATATACTTTTAAATGCCTGTAAATAAAATTACTTCGATTTTACACTATAGGTATAAAATAAATAGAATCCCTTCCTTTTCCTGTCTAATAAGAAATTGGGATAAATAAATACCCGGACAATAACAGGTAAAGAGCTAATAATTTATATAAATCTGATTTTTTTAAAAAATTATAAGATTTTAAGTGAATTCTATTCTTAAGTCTTAAAAATTTAGAAACTTCTATATTAACTTAATATATCAAGGTAACTGAATATAAGAATTGGTAAAAGTAAAGAAGTGGGTATCACTTGGCTTGGTTTGACGATGATGTCAGAATTCGCCAAAATCGCACTTAAAGACGACGGTTACAACAGAAAAGTTCATATGCAGGAAGATGACTAAAACTGAATTTATATTCTGTACGTACACATCATTTTGTTGTTTGCTTTGTTGCCGTTACCGTCGTATTTCAGTTCGATTTTGGCAAATTTTGAAAACTGCCAAGGGGTACGCATTTCTTTACTTCACCTAATTACGCACTTTATACTGGAAAGTCTTAACAACTGAGTTCAATTTGTAAGTGTTGAACCACTCTTTGGAATTCACCATATTTATGGAAAATAAAGTATTCAATTAATAAAACAAATTAACAAGCAAAATCTTTATATAAACATACATAATCTTTATACTGTATTTGCACGGTGTTTCGTTCATATTTGATATTGATGCATAGTGTTCTATGGGGTGTGTTAGGATTGCTCATATCATTTCCATTGGGAAAATTGTGGTGGGTTTGATTTCAGACTTATTTAAAATTTTGTAAAGAAAACACTGACTAGTAGCCAAAGTTTGTTGACTCAATATAGACAGGCAAATCTACTCAGTGGAAAAAAAATTGTGTGTATTTTGTATCATTACTATTGCAAGTTATCTCATTGAAGCATTGTTTGTTTAACCAAGTTGTTGTATGGGTGCCTTGCTGTTGTGTGGCATTTTCTGGCACCTCATTTTACCCATTTTGTATCTCCTGGTCTAATTTAAAGTTATGATTTTGTTGAGATACCTCTTAAAGTGGCTCTGAATTTTATCGAAAGCTGTTAAATAAAACATGAAATTTGTAGGTGAATACAAGTTAATGGAATTTATATAATTGATTTAAATATTTAGAGGCGACGCATTAACGAGTAGTATATGTGCTTGCAAAGTTGTAGATGTCTAAAAGCCTCCTCCACCTCCTCTGGCACGAGTTAATTATACGGTCTGTGTCGTACTTCTCATAAATTCATTGCCAGTGCAGGCAAATAATAATCAACCTTTCGTCCTCTCTAATCCAATCGAAAATTATTTTGATTCTAACTCTCTACTCCTAGATATGGATAGCTGTGTTCTAATACAGTGGCACCTCGATCTATAGTTTTTCAAGGGACCGATTGCATTGAACGACAAATGCGGGAATATAGGAAAGAAATGTTATCGGGACTGGATCAAGTAAAGCACACATACGGGAAAACGATGATTCGGGGAACGATCGATCGAGGTTCCACTATATTTCTTTCTTATGGTCCCGCATACAATTTTCCCGCATTTATCGTTCAGTTAGCCACTGTAAATATAATAGAAAATAAAGACATTTTATCCATGGATATGCATAAAGGAGCATTTTTAAGAATAAACTCTTATTTCGAAGCTTTTAAAACCTTGAATATTCACTTCAGTTTCCGCCAGACGGAGGAAAATTTTAAAATTCATAAAAAATGAGAAGAATGTGCCGAAATTAGGATATATCAAATTATTTTTACAGTTTTCTGGAAATACAGAAATGCTGAAATGTAATTTTTTTTTAAATTGACCTTTAATAAAAATACTTAAATTCTTAAAATTTAAAAGTGTTTAAACTCTCCCCCCCCCCTCAACAAAATAAATGAATAAATTTTTAAAAATATTCATAAAAAATGACCACGAGAAAAATAGAATAATTTTTAAAATAAAGTATAGAAAAATACCACTTTTTTCAAATATTTTAAAAAATTATAATACACATTCACATGTAGTAATTCCCCACCGCGTCCACATGAAAACTTTTTTTATTTTGAAATATAAAGGTTTACAATAAGAATATATTTTTGAAATGTACAGTTAAAGTGTTAAAATAATTGTTATGAATCATTTATTACGAACTGGAAAAGACGACATTTCATTTCGAAAATAATCATTTTCATAAACACACACCCTTCCGCACATCATGAAATGGTTACCTTCAATTCAGAGTTTACCGCGGTGATATTTTTACTGCCCTACGTATCCGATATCACATCGGTATATCTATCGTACTTCAACGAAAATTTTAATTAGAAAGCTAAGTTATGTATACATTTTTCTACTGAAGTGTAAAGATGTTTACTTTTAAGGTGGCTGTGTACTCACCCTATTGGATTCGCTCACCTCATTGTTTACCTATGGAGAAAATGTGTCTACGATTGACAGCTACGTAAATGCCGATCATCCAATAAAAATGGTATTTGCGGATAGCCAGAACTTTTCTGCACTTTGCAACGGGATTCATTTGATATATTTCGTCCACCAAAGGAATTTTAAGAGCGTTTAATACACACTCTACCAGATTTTTCCCCAGAATAATTTAAATTTAGAAATCTTATTCGGGTTTTTTTTTAACGAAAAGGTGTGAAGTTTCTCTATGATGGTGTATAGTTAAAAATTATAATACAAAAATCTTTCCATCCAAGTCCGTAATCCTTGGTCACATATTCTCCATAGTTCAATATAGAGGTGAACGAAACCAAAAGGGTTAATACACAGCAGCATTAAGCCTGCGAAATTCATTTTCTTTACTGTAATATCAAGGTGTGTCAAATGAGTGTGTGACTGGTTCAGTCTCGAGTCGTGCTTCTCATTCATTTGGCTTGTTTTACTTACAACCCGGAGAGTTGTAAAAGTTATAAAATTGAACTGCGTGACAGATAGTAACAGGGTTAAAATTTTAAAAAGTTTTAGCCAGCAGTAAGAAGTTCCGAATGTTGTTTCTGAATATGGAAATTTAAAATTTTTACAAGTAATTTTTTAAAGATCAACACATGACAGATGTATGGATTTATCTTGTATAGAATTTTTTTTTACTTCTTTACAATCTCGTAATACAGAATTTAAAAGGCGATGGTCCGAAAAAGACCTTATGAACCGTGTATTCCTGTCGTCATGTCTCATAGAGTATGAGATAACTGTTTTTAACTGTTTGATTCAGATTATTTGAGGAATCACATAAAATAACTTATTTTACAGTAGATGAACGGAAAGAAACTTGAAGAATTTATACTATTAAGCTCTGGAATTTCTCGTAGCATTAACTTAATAAATAATAATAAACTATTTTGAATTAAGGACAACTGAAATGAATATAAAGGAAAAAATGTTTCTTATCCATTGTTGATCCGGCTAATATCAGTAGTTTTGTTGAAATCCCTATAGAACCGAAACACATCAAATCTCTGTACGTCCTTATGATCTATCAGGACAAAAGAAAAAGGATGGCCGGAGAACCTCGTGCCCTAATTGTAATAAATTTAAAATGCTCAGTAGTTTAATTAATTCAGATTATTATTTCTAACAGTTTATATATATCACTTATGTCCTATGCAAACATTCTTTTATACTTTACTGTTTGTTAACGTGAAAAATACGAAACAAGCTTCACCAGGTCTTTAGAAAACATTGCAGTGACAATTTAGACTTGAGAGTGTGTTTTAAAATTTAATGGTAGAGTGTTCATATATGTGACATTCAATTTCTTTCTCCTCTGTTTGTAGGTGCTAGGAACAGATTTCTTGCAGTTTAAGTTTACTGATCACCGTTTAAAGAAACGTCGGTATGACAGGAGAGCAGATGCCTTGTATTCCCTGTGTAAATGGACTCTCCAACGAATATCATTCCAGCGACCAGAACCCTAATGAAGCCGAAGATGGATGCACTCCATGTAACACATATAGAATGAGTGCAAAAAGTTCCAGTGCGCAGATTCCCCCTCGCACCGAAGAAACTGTCAAATGTAATTTATTTGAAGGACCATCTTCAAAGTTGGCCGCTTTAAATACGCATCATTCGTACCACATTGTTGACAATACTTACTGTACCCACACAGGAGAGAAACGTTTCCCCTGCACTGTATGCGAGAAAAGTTTTTCTGTACAGAGTGCTTTAAAAACACATCTCCGCACCCACACAGGAGAGAAACCTTACGCTTGCACTGTATGTGAGAAAAAATATACTGGACAGCATAGTTTAAGAACACATCTTCGCACACACACAGGAGAGAAACCTTTCGCGTGTACTGTGTGTGGACAAAGATATTCTCAACGGTGTCATTTATTTTCACATCTTCGTACCCACACAGGAGAGAAACCTTTCAGCTGCAGTGTATGTCAAAAAAGATTTTCTTATTCAGGTGATTTAAATACACATATCCGCACCCACTCAGGAGAGAAACCTTTCGCATGCACAATATGTGAGAAAAGATTTTCTATACAGAAAGATTTAAAAATACATCTCCGCACCCACACAGGAGAGAAACCTTTCGCTTGCCCTGTATGTGAAAGGAGGTCTTCTACTCAGAGAGCTTTTAAATTACATCTCCGGACACACACAGGTGAGAAACCTTTCGTTTGCGTTGTATGTGAGAAAGGGTTTTCTGTTCAGAAATCTTTAAAATTACATTTCCGCATCCACACAGGAGAGAAACCTTTCGCCTGCACTATGTGTGAAAAAAAATTTTCCCGACGGGGTAATTTAATTACACATATCCGCACCCACACAGGAGAGAAACCTTTCGCGTGCACTGTATGCGACAAAAGATGTGCTCAACATAGCAGTTTAAAAGCACATCTCCGCACCCACACCGGAGAAAAACCTTTCGCGTGCACTGTATGCGAGAAAAGATTTTCTCAACATAGCGAATTAAAAAGACATAACAGTACCCACACAGGAGAGAAACCATTCGCCTGCACTGTATGTGAGAAAAGATGTTCTCGGCAGGGTGATTTAATAACACATCTTCGTACCCACACAGGAGAGAAACCTTTCGCTTGCCCTGTATGCGAGAAAAGCTTTTCTCGACTGAGTGCGTTAAAAACACATCTTCGTACCCACACAGGGGAGAAACCTTTCGCTTGCCCTGTATGCGAGAAAAAGTTTTCTCGACAGGGTGCGTTAAAAACACACCTCCGCACCCACACAGGATAGAAACCTTTCGCCCGCTCTGCATGTGAGAGATGATTTTCTGAATACGGTTGTTTAAATACCAATCTCACTCGCAAACGAAAGAAACCATTGACTTACACCTTATGTGAGAAGAAAATTCTATACAGAGGGATTTCAAAACACATCTCCACATTCATTCCGGAGAGTCTTCGCTTTCACTGTATGTGAGAAAAAGCTTTCTGAGCTGGATAGTTTATAAAAACATCTATAGCTTTCCAGGGCAAATACCTTTCGATTGCACTGTATGTGACTACAGATATTCTGAACTCGGGCATTTTAAAAACGATCGTACCCGTAAAGGAGAAATCTTGTTCCCACTGTGAAAAAATATTAGCATTTTTAGCATTTTCTATTGTTCCTCAAAGAAATAACGATAGTTTCATTGTACCTGTTTCCATTGCAGGAAACAGTGTCCTGAAATGTCTCTTATGGAAATACATCTAGTTTACGTTTTTGCTTAGTATGAAATTATAATTTTTAAGTCTAAACTGTTTTTTTCTACATCTGCTGTGTTCTGTAAATAAAGAAATAAATATTTGTAATATTACATAAATAAATATTTAAGGGCTTTATATGAAGACTGAGTTCATTTTCTCATTTACCTTTTTTTTACTTTGCTATCTATATATATATTATTTCTAGAAGGGGATTTTTTTCTGATAATCCCTTTTTTTCCCTTCATACTTAACCAAAATCGATAAATATGGTACTAATTTAAAGATTATTACCTCCGCTTCTAACGAATTCCTAATTTGGAATATCACATTGAATTGTTTGTTTAAAAATTGAAGTATAAACAGAAACAATTTTTCGTCCTTCAGATGGCGCTGTCTTTTTTCCCATTATCATGCGCACACTGAACTTTAAAATTTTAAAATCGTCTGCTTTTATTATCATTCTGAGTATTAATAATTTTCTCTCTTAGCAACATCCAAGTAAGCATACATTATTTTTTTTTGCATGGAAAAACAATTTGTATACACTAAAATCTATTTTCTTTCCTCCTGAAGAAAATTTTATGAGTGATATTTTTTTGGTATGCCTTTTTAAAGTTTAATTTTATTTATTCAATTCTGTGTACACAATTGAATTGCGTATGACAAAATTCTACCAAGCTATCAAGGGAAATCTTCTAATTAGTGTCATAATTAATGGATAATCAAAATAAAAGTCTTAGGGCAATTCAAAGAAAAAAGATGAGATGGGAACAACGGTTGGTGCATGGCGGAATGGCAAATTTCTTTTGTAAACTCTTATAGGAAAATGTGCGGGAGACATGCAAAGATTTGCTTTATCGCTAGATGGCAAGCACGCGCTCGCTACTTATTTACTTTTACTTTTATCTCTCTAACATTAACCTTGGAATTAAAAAAAATCCCATGATCATATACATTATTTCTAGAAGGTGATTTTTCGTGACAATTCCTTTTTCTCCTTTCATACTTTACAAAAAATCGATAAATGAGGTACCATTTTAAAGATTAAGTTCTCCGATTCTGACGAATTGTTAATTTAGAATAACACATTGTATAATTAGTTTAAAAATTTAAGTGCTAATTTTTTTTCTTCCGCTAGATGGCGCTTGCTTGCAAAAAGCAAGCGCCATCTAGCGGAAGAATTTTCTCATTCTCGGTCACTGAGCTTTTAAATTTTAAAATTGTCTGTTTTTATTATCATTCTGTCAAATAATAAGTTCCTCTCGGCAATATCCGTGTAGATGTACATTATTCTCTTTGCGTGGAAAAACAATTTGTTTGGGCTAAAATCTATTTTATTTCCCCCTGAAGAACATTGTATGAGTGATATTTTCCTTTGTATGCCTTTTTAGAGTTTAATTTTATTTATTCAATTCTATGCTCAAAATTGAATTGTATATGACAAAATTCTACCAAGTTATCAAGGAAAAGCTCCTAATCTCTCTATTTGGTACACATTGAAACTCTTCAATGAAGAGTGGAGTGTAAAACATTAAAGGACTTTATTAAAACTTGAATGCCGCACACAAAAGCGACTCACAAAACGTTAGAATTCATATAACACGAACATATGGTTACCAAAGCAATAATCAGAAAAAAAACAGTTGATTTGCAGCGACATCTGTTATTGAAAAATTAAACACATTACTTAAAAACTTACTTGAAGGATATTACCTGCGAAGACTTCACGATGTCACTGCAAGGCTGGATTGCATAAAAACTTACCATAACCCCTGGCCCTGAAGTTCTCCAAGGGTTCAAAAAGACAAAATTAATAGTTAAAAAAATTAAAAAAAGTTCAGTAATAGTCTATTCATTGTTCATAGTTCAAATTGAGTCATTATTAGGAATCAGACACAATTTAGTGATTGCTCTTTTGAAATCACCAGATGCTGTATGGAAGTAGCCACTCGAACTCTGTTGTCACTACCGGGATGAATTAAAATAATTCGCCCAATTATCCATTGATTTGGAGGAAATTGTTCATTTTTGATCCGAACTAAGTCACCACATTTCAGATCTGGCGAAGTGCGAAACCACTTAGCACGCTGTTGAAGAGTTGTCAATTACTCTGAACACCAACGCTTCCAAAAATGCTGCACAGTTTGTTGAACTAGAGACCAGCGCTTAAGTCTAGAAGATTTAACATCACTTAACTCTGATTCAGGAATGGTAACCAAGAGAGCTCCGATCAGGAAATGTTCTTGAGTCAATTCAGTAAGATCGTTTGGATCATTTGACATTGCACACTGAGGACGAGAACTCGTGCATGCTTCCACTTGTGTTAACACTGTTAGAAAATCTTCATAAGTTACAGGTGTAGAACCTAGAACTCGTTTAAGATGGAATTTCGTGGGCTTCACATTAGATTCCCATATACTACTCAAGTGAGGGGACGATGGAGGGTTAAGATGCCAAGTTATACCTTCAGAAGTGATGTAATTGGATACGTTGCTACTTCTTTCAATCAGAGCTGCATTTCTATAAATGTCTTTTAATTTCTTTAGTGTCACCTTTGAAATTAGTTCCACAGTCACTCGAAATTTCGGAAAGTTTGCCACGACGGGCGATAAATCTTTTTAGGGCTGCCAAAAATGTATAGGTAGTTAAATCACTGACCAACTCCAAGTGAACTGCCTTTGTCGAAAAGCACCAGATCGGGACTTGATCAAATGGTCCTGCATAATCAATAACAGTCACTGCAAATGGTCTTGAAGGTTGAACTCCGGGAGTGGGTAAATCACCCATTATTTAGCTCATAGTCTTGCCTCGATTTTTTATGGAAGGAAAGCATCTATGAATGATTTTTCTCACAACACTTCTCACAGATAAAGTCCAAAATTGCATTCTTAAGGTGGTAATAATTGTTGACTGGCATGCAAGTAACCAATATGGTAATGAGTTACAATGAGATTTGTTACATATCCTTCTTTTGGAAGCAAAATAGGATGTTTGCTATTTTCCGGAAGGTTCGCATTTTTCAAGCGACCACCTACACGAACAATACCATCTTGATCAAGGAAGGTTGTTAATACGCTATCGGAGTGAGGCGGCCATCTTGGAGACCTTTGGAGAACAAAACTAAGAAACTCTATGGAAATTAACATGGCCACTATTTTGCGGAGACTTTTATTCGAAATCTATTGATACTTGGAGGAATTCCTACTATATAAACTTTTAAATATTGGAGATCTATGATTTTTGAAAATATTACGCCTGAAATGCCGTTTTTAATGAGAAAAAAAATATTCAGTTTCGAATGCTGTTATGCCAAAATCTGCCAAGAAGGCGATATCCGTATTGAAATAGAATATTATGATATCCCTTGTATGGTATACTTCTATATCAAAACTGTACAAAAAAGATGCCATATCCTTTTGGGAATGTTAGAAAAGTCCGTTTTCTTGTGAGAGTGACAAGCTGTATGTCTACATAAGATATTGGTACTTTTTTTGTGCGAAAATTTCAACTTGATCAAACGAGAGGATTAAGTTGCTCTTAAGCCTTGTCAATTATAGATGTTCTACTAGCTGAAGTACCCGGCGATGCCCGGGATTTTAAGAATGTTTGTTAACCAAAATCAATTTAAAAATTAACACAGTATAAATAACATAGAAAAAATATATGTGAAATGTTATACACGTCTCAGAATTTCAGCCTTTCATCATTGTAGTACTAAAATCTGAAAAGTAAAAATGTCAAATTCTCTAATGTTTGTTAATCAAAATTAATTTAAAACTAAGCACAGTATAAATAACAGAAAAAAACCTCGTGAAATCTTATACACATGAATAAAAGGAAAACCCAATATCAAAATATATAAATTTATAATAAACTCCTCAGAATTCAGCTAGAATTAGCCTTTTATTATTGGGGCAAAAAAAGAAGCTGCAATTACAGGTTCATTAGAAATTTCCAATAGAACCATGATATGACTGCAGCGTTGCCTCTTAAAAAATGAAGTGTTTGATTGAGGGCTGCAAACCATTCAACTCCTCTCGACATTTAACTCCTATAAACATCCTCTACATATTAAATTCCTTTTCTCTCCATAATAAACTCCTCAGAATTTTGGTACATTCAGCCTTTCATCATAGTACCACTAAAAACTGAAACATCCTCTCCAGAAATATAAATTTATTAATTTCAATAATTAAACACACACAAATGTATAAATTACGCAAAAGTTTTTAACCAATATTTGAATAATTCGTAAATGAAAAAGCATATGAAAATAAAGATAATAAGAACTTCCGGAATCGAAATTAATTACCCTTAATTTTTAATTAATAAAAAACCAACATAATATGAATAAAAACTATAGTTGTTTAAAACCATATGAAAATAAAGCTATTATAAAGATAATAATAAAAAAAGCATAAGAAAATAATGCTCGCGCATGAAGTTAACATTACGATATAAAGATAGTAATAATAATATAAACCGCGTGCATAAAATATTTAGCTTTTCAAGCGAAATAAATTAATTTTTAGAAAAAACTACTTTTAATCGAGAAATTAAATACATTGCACAAAATTTTGATTTTACCAACTGTCTACCCTACAATTTACACCCTACTTCTTTTAAATAGGGTGTAAATATAAAGTTTTAACAGCTAATTGAATGCCAGTTAAAAACGATTGTTGTTTAAAATCATATGAAAATTACGCTATTATAAAGATAATAAAAAAAAGCATAGGAAAATAATGCGTGCGCATGAAGTTAACGTTACGATATAAAGATAGTACTAAAAATCTATATATATATATATATATAAAACAGTTCCGTAACTGACTGACTGACATACAAAGTACAGACCAAACCGCTGAACCTAAAGGACTGAAATTTTGCATGGTGATTCTTCTTATAATGTAGGGGTGCACTAAGAAAGATTTTTGAAAAATTCTTCTTAGATTTTTTTTAATTAAATTTTTAAGCTGTTTTTGTAACTTTTTTTATGTTTGCATTTAGAATAATAATTTGAAGATTATAAAATTTATATCACGAAAAAGATCATAAAAGTTCCTTTAAAATGAAATCTTTTTCGAATAAATGAGTTGGAATACTAAAAGTTTAAAATAGTGGCGCCATCTACTGCATGTCTGCGAATCGAGAGTCACATCCTTCAAAACTTGTTGGTTATTTATTAATTAAAAATATTGGAAAAGTTATTGTGGATTGGTAAATATACATGTGGGAACAGTTTTAAAATTTATAAATTATCAACCTACACCGGTGATAATTTATCCGGCGTTGCCCGGGATTTTAAGAATGTTTGTTAACCAAAATCAATTTTAAAACTAAACACCGTATAAATAACATATAAAAAAAGCATGTGAAACGTTATACACATCTCAGAATTTAGGTAGATTCAACCTTTCATCATTGTATCACTAAAAACTTAAAAGTAAAACTGTCAAATTGTCGAATGTTTTTTAACCAAAAGAAATTTAAAAACTAAATACAGTATAAATAACATAGAATAAAAAGCTTGTGAAATGTTATACGCATCAATAAAAAGAAAACCCAACATAAGAAACCATAATTTTACAATAATTTTATAGAGATTCTATGCTCACTTCTACCCAGACTTGGGTGTATATAATTTGAAGTGGCACTCTATTTGAATTTGAAGCAAACACAGTTTATACATGAAACAATGTTTATTGAATTCGTTGCACATATAATTGGCTTTTACAGCAATAAGCATGCGTACTACTTGTACGGAATGTATAAACACAGCTTTCAAGAACAATATATTTTTATACTCACGAACAGTAAGTCAAACCAGCAGTACTGCCATGTAAACATCTGGCCCGCTAAGCACTAGCGCAGGATAACACCTTTTCAACCTTAACAACATCCCCTTTCCATTAATGACGCTGCGTGGTATTTATACTAAGCGCGTATGCCGAAATTAGCATATCTAAAGCAGCTTCTTTAATTCACTCAAAAGTTCGATTCTTGTGAATCGAATCTTGTGTATACCTTACAATTTCTTCAGAATTCAGCTAGATTTAGCGTTTCATCATTGGAGCAAAAAAAACCTGAAAAATAAAACATAAAATATATACCATTATTATAAACCACTAAAAGCTGAAAAGGAAAAATGTCAAATTGTCTTTAGGAAAGTAAAGAATTTTGAAAAGTAAAGCTGAAAAAAAAATGTCAAATTATCGAATGTTTGTTAATCAAAATCAATTTAAAAACTAAACACAGTATAAATAACATAGAAAAGATTTAGCCTTTATCATTGGAGCAAAAAATCCTGAAAAGTAAAACATAAAATATATAAATTTATAATAAACCTACCAAAATCCATTAAAAAACTAAACACAGTATAAATAACATTGAAAAATAGCATACGAAATGTTATACGCATTAATATTATGAAAACCCAATTAAAAATATATAAATGTTTAATAAACTTTCAGATTTCAGCTATATTCGGTCTTTCATCATAAAAAAGCTGAAAAAAATTTGAAAAAATAATAATTAAAAAAATAAAAATAATAATTAAAAATATAATAAAATAAAATAAAAATAATAATTAAAAAAATAAAATAAAAGCTGAAATAAAAAAGCCTTTATAAAAAAGCTAAAAGTACAGGTTTAGCAAAATTTGCATGACCGCGTATTCGAACCCGGGTCGTAAGGAGTAGCAAACGCGCAATTTTACCAAATGCGCCACGATGACACACTAGTCTATTGAGTAAAGTGAAAGATATTCTCACTAAAGTTGCTATGGGTTGGTGAATATACATGCATTTATGGAGTAAGAGGAGTTTTAAGCCAGAAATAAGTTAGCAGAATAGAAGCTTAGTCTTTAACTCTTCAATTGACAGAAAGACATAAGCGAGGGGGATTGCAGTAGCAATTAAAAAAGATCTCGTGACACTTAGCGTGGTTGATTCGCATTTTCCATCACGTGTCGAGAGTGTCAATATGCCGTTGGATCTGATCTATTTTAGAGTATAAAATCTGACTTGAAAGATTATTATTTTCATTTATTATTCTGGTTTAATATATAACTTGAAACTTTTTGATTTTATTTATTTTTATCTTTTCGCTCGCTGTTTGCCAGCTAACCCTAACGTGGACGCCATATTCAGAGGGGTGATTCCACAAAGTGTAACAGCTTACATTTAGTTTCAAAATTGTTGGTTTTTTATTAATTAAAAATCAACGGTAATTAATTTCGATTTTTGAAGTTCTTCAGACCCTCGGCTGTTTTTAAAAACGCCTGTATGTAAAATTTCACGATCGTTGCTCCTAAACTGTGGATTTCTATACAATTACAGATAGACAAACATTCATTTTTATATATTAGATTACGACTTGTCTGGATTAATACATACTTGTGTTCATGCATCAATGAAAAATTAAAACTTATGATATTGTGTTAAATTTTGTTGCTGATTCTTTTTTCTCAAATCTTGGTTTTCATTTTTAAAAACTCAACATGCTCTGCTAGAGATCAGTAAGTATTTAGAGATATTTATAAATTTCACTTTTTTGATTTGAAGCACTTTAAATTCTCCCACTCACGATAACTTTCGAAGAACTTTCCTGGAGGTTTTCGAAATCAATAAATAATCATCTTTTAATTAAGTGCGAAATGTGACTTTTATATACTATAGGTCATAATATTTAAAAGAATTAAACTGCTTTATTTCATAAAACGAAATTGTTTGTTTTTAGTAACTGCTTATGCAATTTGTCTCTCATACGTAGCTAGCTGGTGTTACACTTTTAAAATAGATTAAATTATATCTGTTTTTAAGTGTTAAGTCTTGCTGGTTGATGAATTAAAAATGTATATATATTGAGATAATTCACAGGATTCTTGAAATTTAACTATCAAGATATAAATGTATTGTTTATATTATTTTTGTCTTTGCTATCATGAAAATTCTTTATTTGTAAAATTTTAGTATTTCTTCAGATTCATACTGGAGAATTTCATGTGGGATATTTTATCAATAAAATACACTCATTGTACAGAAGTAATTTATTCAGTTTTTACTCCTAGATACTATTTCCTGTGGTAGTTAGATGAGGTTATAAATTGTTAAGGATAAAATTTCACCCATGACTCATTCAGTTACTCTTGTCTGCAAAGAATTACAATACATTTATAAATTAATTATGAACACAAAACAGAAAAAGTGAATTTTATACACAAAACAGAATTACTTTAGACTGTCTTACAATATGATATGTACTAATACACAGGATTAAGTATCAAATTTACTATTGATCACCGAAAAATAAATTTTAATTTTTACAAATTTATATTGGAGGTCTGAAATAAGTGAGATGGAATTTGAGAGAAATAAAATGATAGCAAATAATCTGTTAATACCAATGATTAAAATTCTAAATAATATAAGTTTTAAGTAATATAAGTTTTAAATAATATAAAGTTTTAAATAATATAAATTTAATGGTTAATTTTAAAATATATTTTATTCGTGTAGTCGTCAGAAATATATGATACTTACTGACTGAAAATTATTTTTATTATAAACAGATTTTCAAAGGTAATTGCAGTATGTTAAAAATCCAGAACTGTTTAGAAAATTTAAAGCATTTTGATGAAGTTCTTAACTTTTTAGATATCAGATGGAAGTCAATTCAAACTGGATCATAATTCTGACTTTATGGAACAAATCTTCCAGAAAGAGCAAGAAGCATAATTACATAGATTTTGATGTGTGATGCTTATGTCAGAATGAGAAAATGGCGTAATTATATATTTTTGTCATGAAATATGGGACATACTATTGAGTTTACCAATACAGTGGTACCTCGACTTACGAGTGTCTCGACTTACGAGTTTTTCGAGATACGAGCATTCTCTCGGTAGATTTTTTGCTTCGAGTTACGAGCAAAAATTCGGGTTACGAGCAAGCTTCAGATATTCTACCGCTAGTTTGAGCAGCGAATGCCATGTTACGTGCTCATCAAATGCGAACATAAGAAGCATATAATATTTACAACTTTATGTACAATTATTATACAATTGTGTAATATTATTCTGAGACTACTATCCATTCTTAAACCGAGAGATTGGATTCTGAGAAAACGTTCATCGGATTTTCAGAAAGAAGAATCTGGACATTACAGCCACAGTGAACGATGCAACAATCGCCCAGCTTCCGTGTCTCACTTGTTCACTTTAAGAGAGTAGCTGGTAATAAAAGCGAAAGTCAGAAAAGCGAGGCGAAAAGATCCAAAATCAACGAATAAGATTTAATTATTCAGCTCAAACTTTCTCCTCCTCTTCCATCAGCATCTGCAAGTCTGATCTCCAAGGTAAATGCTGTACATTACACTTAATAAATCAAATTTATTGCAGTACATCCTATTGTATTGCGTTTTTATACAATGTTCGTCGTTTATAAGCACCTTTTTCTTATTTAAAAACATGTAACAAAAAAAAATTACGGTGTTTTCGGGGAGCCCGGAACGAATTAATGGCATTTCCATTCATTTCAATAGGGAAAATTCATTCGAGATACGAGTATTTCGAGTTACGAGCTAAGTCATGGAACGAATTAAACTCGTAAGTCGAGGTACCACTGTATTTGAGAAATGTTAACAGCGAATAAAAATACGAAAACTCTTAACTTTTAAATTGCTTGTCAATTTAAACAGATCAAGCTAAATAATTTCAACAATCAATAAATTAATTATCGACATAAAACTTAAAAAGTTAATTTTATACACAACACAGAATTACCAGAATATACTAAAGAAATATTGATACAATTCAGCTCACTTTTTTCTTTAGAATAAAAACATTCAGTGGGAAATGGAAAAATTAGTTACTCTGCTTCTAATTCTGATGACTGCAGTCAACAGCAAAACAGAGCTTATTTAAATAAAGTGTGAGGTAACAAATTCAGTTTTGTACTGAACGTAAACTAGTTTTACTATAAATTGTATTTAGTTTTTGTAGAAATATAAAATACTTTTGAAACAAATACTTTGCTTGTACGATAATACATACTTCTAGATACACGTTGCATTAAAAAAATGATAAGTGCATTATTAAAATGAAATACTTTCGATAATCGCGAGGAGAGAAATCTAATCCAGAAACATAAATAACCCATGAAAATTATAGCTTCCACTCGTTCATTGCCTAGCGAGATATTGATCGCCGATACGGAGATAAATTTGAGACGTACAAAAACATTCGCACTTGGCGACAAACAGCCAATTTTGGGCCAAATATTTGCGCACAAAGCGTAAAACAGCCGATTTCCAAAGAAACCTTTCAATTTTCCTTAAATATTGCGTTTGGAACAAGGTTAATTGTATTTTTAAAATTTAGTGGACGTTCTTCGATATACATTTCAAGACGTTTCACGAGATTAAAAATATTGGCTTTGAAGTAAAAAATCGTCGAAATTTTCCTCTATGGACGTTAACACGGGTACAGTTAGTTCTGGTCTTCAAAGTTGAAAATGGCGTCGCACTCCGCTGTCGTACTGTATTATTCGACTTCGCACACTTTTCAATTCTCTGGATGACCTTAGAAAACAGAACTCTTTAGGGAAATAAGATCGTTGGATATTTTTTATTATTGATTTGGTAGCCGATCTAATCTCTTCAGTTGTCAGTCCAACAGCTTCTTTCTGGTTTTTCATCCAAATATTGTATAAATTGCCTCAAAAGAATAGCTACTTCTACTTCCTCACTTGCCATATCACCCACAATTATGACCAAACTACTTCCCTCAAAAATTGAACACTTCCCTCAACAAAGAACAAAATACTGCAGACCTCTTCAACTCCCGTGTTCTTACTTACTAATGCTGAAATATCAAATCAACATATATATATCCTATATAGGGGGTGTTGCTTCGCCCCTCCCCCCCCTTTCGCTAAGAACTATGAATTGCATTTTACTTAGACCTTGATTTTGGTAGAAAATAACAGTTAATAATCACAGGTAACCGAATTCCGTTATTTGCCAGTCACTAACCCTTATTTATAATCGTCAGTGGCAATGGTATATCCTAAGCGTGTAGTTCATGTTGTGTATTGCATTGAATTCTCGTTAAACTTAATAATTAATTGATGTAAAAAGGTGGTGCCCTTGGCGAGAAACTTTCCAACATTTTAAAAGTAGATCCCGGACGGATTGATCTTGATGTTCGAAAAATGAACAGCTGTTAAAGTAAGTTTTATTTACTGGTATTTTTCTCTATTGTATGACAGAACTGTTTTGTTAAGATGTTGAAAATGATATTTATGATTTTTGCATTTTACGCTATTTTTCAGTGAGGGAAGGCAAATACTAACACAGTACGTAAACCATTAAACTGTTAAATAGGAGCATGTTCAGGCATGGTATGTAGTTTTCAGTAAATGAATAGATTATTTCTCTCGGGTCGATGTTGATGTGCTATTAAAATATACGCTCTATGATTTCAAGAGATTGCTTTACAGTTACCGGCTCATTCCCAATACACGGTGCCGCGGCTTGGCGACACTTTTTTTAGATTTTTTTAGATTTTTGCCAATTTGGCGATGAAACGCCAAATGTGGTTTGTGTTTGTTTTATGCTTTTAAGGTAACCATTTATTGCTCCCGATTTGAATAAGATGGCGATATTTTTTGGCGATGTTTTTTTAGATTTTTGCCAAATTTTTAGATTTTTGACGATAAAATGCCAAATGTGGTTTCTGTTTGTTAAATGCTTTTAAGCCCGTTTCAGTTTGCTGTATATATCACTTCCTCTTCGAATAATTAATGGCCAATCATTGCCTGTGTTTTACCGGTAGACCAGTTTAATCTGGATTTTTAAACCGCGCCTGTTTCAAAGAAATTAATCCGTCGAAAATCCTTTTTGGGATTTGCAGTTCCACTGCTGGGACGTACATTTCTTTGCTAGGTATGGCTTCTTTTGTGAATGAGAGAGTGAATTTGGATTTCTTTAGGGATATTCAGAAAGCGGGTAAGAGAACTGTAATTGAATATTGTATGTATATTGGGTTAATCGCTAATGTTTATTATTGTCCAAATTGTAATTTACCAATGAATTTAACTGAAAGAAAAGATGTTAATGATGGGTTTTCTTGGGTTTGTCGTGTTCGGGGTGGTGGGGAGGAACATCACGTTAAAAGATCGATTAGATGTGGTTCCTGGTTCGAAGAAAGTAAATTGGATTTAATTACGGTTTTAAAATTCACTTATTTATGGGTAAAAAAACGCTGTGTTCTTGGATTACAGACGAATTGGGGGGTATCCAAAAACACCGTTACCGATTGGATGAATTTTTGTAGGGGGGTTTGTGTTGACAGTGTAGTGCGCGAAAGTGTAATAATTGGTGGGTATACTGACTTTTTTTAGCGGGTGGTTGGGGGGGGTGGCAGCCCCCCCCACACACAATAAATTTCTCATTATTTATCAGTTTTCATTTTTTGTATTTGTGTGTTTTTGTGCTTTATTGTGGTCGTACAGTTTAAAAAATGCATATTTTTGGGACTTTTCGGACTTTCCCATTCCAAAAATACGCGTTCGGCTTGGGCGACAAAAAATTTAAAAAAAAAAATCGACTGCCCTTATTTAACTTCATTTTTTCATTTTCTGTATAAATTTTCAATGAAAGTTCTGCATGTTGTCATTTATATTATTTCATTGCATTGGAACCGCCATCTTGGTTCCGTCTCCCATCGCCAAATTGGCGACGGGAGACGGAACCAAGATTGCGGTTCCAATGCAGTGAAATACAAGGGGCACCGTGTATTGGGAATTAACCCAGTTACCAATCTGATTTCTCCCGCAAATTTTTTATACAATTTTTAACTGAGGTTTATAAATATATCATAAAAAATGGACACATAATGAATTTAGTAACATTGCAGGTTATGAGTTATACAAATGTTTTTGAATAGTTAATAACTGAGGTAAAAGATAAAATATGCGGGGAAGAATTCCGTATGTTGTGCCATTTGGCAAACTGTTGTCAGACTCTGCCAAGTGGAGATCTTGTAATGAGCGATTTAGGAAAATACTATATCTTACTTTTTTTAAACTTTTGTCCTGACTATCAAAACTTTGTATGAAATTCAACAGTAAGTAGCTAATAAACAAAATTTGAACATTACAGTAAAAGGATTTTGAATTCAACATTAATCTAAAATAATTATTTAAAATAGCCTAAATATGTGCAAATTGTCAAATGTATTGATCGGTTTCAAAAAGTAGGTAAAATCATGAATATTTTAGAAACACATTGTACGATATGTGATAGAAACTGTTGTAGCAAAATAATAAATTTAAAATATAAGAATTTTATTTGAAAGAAAGAGATAAAGGTAACTAAAAAAATAAACATGTAAATACTTCAATATAAAGACACATAAAGGTCCAAAAATAATGAAAAATTAAATAAAAGTACATCAAATTAAAAGGTTTGTAGTAAGATCATTTCATCATTTATAGAAAATTTTTAAAAAAAATGTTATGAAAGCATAAAAAATGAGAATTTAGAACAAAAATTAAAATTTTAAGTATTTCAAGTTACATAAATCAATTTTTAAAACTAAGAACAAGATTGAAATATTTTAGGAAAAAGTACAAAATTAACTAAAAACATAAATTATGAATTTTCATCTAAAAGAATTGCTATTTAAAAAAATACTGACCTAAGTGAACTGATGTACCAGTTGCACTCAGGTGTGGCATAAGACCCATAATCTAGATATGAATAATTGGGGATAAGCTATCTTCTTCCTGATGTAATCATTGAAGAGGAAGAAACTGAAATGTTCTGAAAAGATATCAAAAAATTTTTCATTGGCGTAATGTATAATTCATTCGGTGAAGCTAATTTAGATTTCTGTTGGCTGAAAACATCTATATTATTAACATAGAAATTCATTTAGTTGAAAGTGAAAAAACAAAGTGTAATATCACAGAAATAATCACTAAACTTTGGTTACATAAGCATTAAACTTAGTTGCTTCAGGTTTGCAGCCTATTAAGCCATTAAACTGAATAAAAATATTTATTTCAAAAATTGCAACCCAAGACCAGAAGAACATAAACAAAGGGGCCACTTCTAAAATATAATCATCAAATTTGAGGCCATAAAATATCCAGTGATTTTCCTTACATTAATGTGTGAGAAGTTTTTTTAATTTAATTCAATACTTAAAATTATTAAATCATCTAAAGCTTATTAAAGTTAATGAACCATCATTTATGTGCATTAAATTTCTTTATGTACAGTGAAATTCAAATACACTGTTAATTTCATACAAAACTGATAAGTAGATCTAAATTAATATTGAAATTTTTCACGTAAAGGATGTACTGCCCCAAAATTTGTGAGTTGATGGAACTTGGCACCATGAGCAATAATCTGCAGTTTTGTCATTGTTTCTTCTATCAGAGAACTGTTTTACTTATTGTTTCATAAAATTTTTTTAATGTTGTTTCTGTAATCATTCAGTATCAAAGTTTTTGATGACAAGATTTAATTAATAACATTCATGTTCATCAGTTATTGTAACAAAGATAACAAAAGCGGCTGTGATTGCAATATTCTTTAATACAGTAAAACTTCAGTAGCTGCCCCCCCCCCCCCCCTCTAAAGGGAAGACATTATATATTTTGTTCAGAACCACTTATATTCCCCACGCCAATGTTATGGAAACCTCTTTTCGATGGACACTTTTTTACGGAACCATTTCTGGCCACCATAAAGAATAATTCCACCATAATTCTGATGACAATATTTAATAAATAATATTCATTTTCATCAGTTATTGTAACAAAGATAACAAAAGTAGCTGTGACTGCAATACTCCAAAATACAGGGAAACTTCTGTAGCTGTCCACCCTTCTAAAGGGCCATATTTTGTTCAGAACCACTTATATTCCCCAAGCCAATGTTATGGAAACCTCTTTTCGATGGCCACTTTTTATTGAACCATTACTCGCCACCATAAAGAAGTTACACTGTATTCTTCATTTTAGATGCATCATTCATTACAATATGCTTGTTTAAACTTTTAAATCAATGTATTTCAAAGAGGATGATTTAAAAATAATACTTGATATTTACAATTAAATTCTTATGAAAAGCAAAAATAAATTATTCAACACTTTTAAAAAACTGTAATTGTAAATGCTTCCTTCTTTTTTTCTGTATATAATTAATAGTATGTTATAAATAAAAATGCTTAATTTTCTCTGCATCATGTATTCTAAAGATTTTTTTTGTTAGAAATAGGGTGTAAATGATTTTAATCAAATGACTAAAATATGTGATTAAAATCATGATTTATATCGAATGATTTAAAAAAGAAAAACTGATTTTAATCAAAATTATTTGATGCATTACTTTGAACATTTTTTTCTATATTTTCCTAATTGTATTAAATTTAAATATAAACAGGAAAGAAAGGATACTTTTATGAATATCTTACATCATATTCATGTAATTCAACTTACTCCCTGTACAACTCATTTGCGTTTTGAAAAACTTCCATTATGTGTATTGGTCTGCTTTATCTTGATTAGCCAGATTGATTCTGAGAATTAGACAACCAATCTTAAGTACTCTTGGATACTAATTATGAAGTGGAATGTTTAACAATAAATAAAAAAGACCAAGCTTTAAATTTTATTAAAGAAAAGTTTGGAGATACCCCCGTATTAAACATTTTACTAAAATTCATTGTGTTCTCTCCTCCTTTTAATGAAATTTTGTTTGATAAAAAGCTTTAAAATCATTAAATTCCATACATTGGTGGAAATCAATAGCCATCCTAAAGAAGTGTATGAATCAGAAACAGTTTGATATAATACAGATATTATATAATGTAAAAGAAACAACTGCTGCTATAGAAAGGATGTTTTTTTTCACTTTTTGATGCATATAGAGCAAATTGTGAAACCAATTAGATGTAGAAAAGGCAGCTAAATTAGTGTTTATGTTTAAATCTGTAACGCCCACTGTCATAGTGATTAAAAAATATTCAAGTTGCCACATCACAGGTCCAGGGTTCAATCCTGTGATTGGGCAAGGTCAACTCAGCCTTTCATCACTTGAGTGTGTCGATAAAATGAGGACCAAGGATGCTTGGGAAGTAACTTTGGGGAATCCGCATCAGGTTGACCACCTGACCGAGACATATGCTTTTTGGCATCCCAAATCCATGGTCATTAAAAGCACAGATGGGCACTGCAGGCCTTGGTCCACATTCGGACTGTTGTGCCATGAGTTTGTTTAAATCTTTCAATAAAATTAACTAATTTTTAATATTTTGATAAATGTAGATAAGAAAATGAAATTAATTGTTTACTTTTTGATTTTTTGTTTGAAAACATTTTGTTATTCGTTGTTTTCTTTTATTTCTTTTTATGTTTTTAAATTAGTAAAAAATTGTTTTGACAATGATCAGCAATGGTTGAATATGAAAATGTTTACTTCCTATTTATGCATTACTTATATAGTAGTATAGTATATAATTTTAAATATATGGTATATATAAAAGTTTATATCACATAAAATTGAAATTTAAAAAAATTGGGATTTAAAAAAATTTCAGATTAAAGAAAAAGAATCGAATTTTTTTTTATATTTAAAAAAGAAAATTATACACCCTGGTTACAAGTATTTTAAGATAAGACTGGCACAAGGCTGTGTGTAAAGAAGATGCTGGCCAAAGTAATTGCAGCAACAGGAAAGGGAGAGGTTGAAAAATATTTATCTCATGGACACCACTCATTCCGATGGATCTCCCGTTTTATTGTTAAGAGATTGCAATTTTCAATAAGATTTGCGTTCTTGATCAGGATCAACAAGTCACAGGGACTGTCTATTAAGTACTGTGGAGTTGATTGGAGATCGCCGTATTTCTGCCATGCACAACTTTGCGTTTCGTGCTCAAGGGTGGGTTCACCCAAGAAATTTTTTATTCTTCCTCCTGGACGGAAAACTAAAAACGTTGTTTTTAATCAAGTTTTGAGTTCAATTAATATTATAGTGAATTTGTAAATTTACTTTATACTTTGTATACTGTACATATATGTTTAAATACCTTTAAATAAGATTACTTTGATTTTACACTATAGGTAGAATTCATTCCTTTTCCTGTCTAATAAGAAATTGGAATAAATAAATACTTTGGCAACAACAGGTAAACAGCTAGTAATTTATATTAATCTGATTTTAAAAAAATTATAAGATTTTAAGTCAATTCTATACTTTAAATTTTAAATATTTAGAAACTTCTGTATTAACTGTAATTGGTAATTGTAAAGAAGTGGGTACCTCATAGCATGGTTTGGCGAAGTTTTCAAAATTTACCAAAATAGCACTTAAAAATGACGGTTAGTACAGACAAGTTCATATGCAGGAAGATGACTAAAACTGACTGTATATTCTGTACATACACATCATTTTGTTGTTTTCTATGTTGCCATTATTGTCGTCTTTCAGTGTAATTTTGGCAAATTTTGAAAACTTCGCCAAATTGTGCCAGTGGGTGCGCATATCTTTACTGTACTTGAGAATTAATTACTTTATACTGGAAAATCTTAACATCTGAGTTCTTATTGTAAGTGTTGAACCCCTCTTTGGAATCCACCCTATTTATAGAAAATAAAGTATTTGATTAATAAAGGAAATCAACAAATTCTTTATACAAACATACATAATCTTTATACTGTATTTGTACTGTGATTTTTTTCCATATTTAATATTGATGGAAAGTGTTCTGTAGTGTCTTAGGATTGTTCATATCATTTCAGTTGGGAAAATTGTGGTGGGTTTGATTTGAGACTTATTTAAAATTTTATAAAGAGAACAATGACTAATAGCCAAATTTTGTTGTCTTGATATAGACAGGTAAATCTACTGAGAGCAAAAAAATTTGGTGTATTTTGTATCATTAGCATTGCAATTTATCTCATTGAAGCATTGTTTGGTTAGCGAAGTTCTTGAAAGCATTCAGCTCTATTAAACAATTTTTTGTGGTTAGAATTCATTAAATGTCTAGGATAATTAGTTGAAGTGTGCTGTCACATCATTTCTCCAATTTATTTCTCATCTATATTTTCTTAAATCTGAACCCTGCTCGACCATTTAGAGGAGTTTTTCAGAAACTTTCAAAATTAGCAAACCTTTTGTCACAAAATCTTCTTGTTAGATCTTTTATTTACAGCCCCCGGGTTTTAGTGCTCTTAAGCCGTAAAAATGAAGGGCCTGGAATGTACACAATCATTCAAAGTTTTTAGCGGCTTTCTATGGTTTTAAATTCTTGTATTATGAATTACTTCTTGCTTCTCACTGAAATATGAGGATTATTTTTTGTTTTGTTGTGTAGGAATGACTATAAACGATATAAAACTTCTGAAATGTGTAAAAAAAAGTAGGTATGTGAGTGTGTATGTATATATATTTATATATATATATAGCCTTTTTCAGGAAATCGGATAAATCTTCTGAATTATGTCTAGCAAAGCAAACAATTTACAATCACCGTAAGGGGTCTTTTAATTGTTACATAATCATATTTTTAGTCGTTTTATATCCTCTCCCTCCCCTTGTATGTAATAAAAGAGGGAAATGCCTGACCCCCCTCCTCCCAGTTTGCTTACTGAAGATCAAACAAATTTCTTGTTGCAATTTCGTAGACCAAATGTTTTTTTTTAATTATTAAATTTAAGGCACATTTCTAAGAAAAAGCAGATGGATATTAAATCATTAACAGTAAATACATTGAACAAAAACTGAAGACAGTCAGAATGACATCACCATTCTAAAATTTCCTTTAATTCTTTGGAAGTAAGTTGTATAATACAAAAGTATGTAAATATCGCTGATAGGGGTGTGGATGGAGTCATGAGTCCATCGTAGTGCACTCTCTTGCTTGCATATTTCCTGTCTTACACAAGCATTGCTATGATGCCCCCTTCCCTCTTCTCAGGAAATATAAGCAAAGCCTTAACCCCCTCCCCTCCTTAAATGGTCTTTTAATCCTTGAACGGCCCCTAATTAGAAATGTTCAGAATATAATTATATATGCAGGGTGTCCGGCTAAAGGTATCCAAAAGTCATGACTTATTTTTACGGAACAACCCATTAGAATTATAAAAATTTATTTAAAAAGAAAGAACATCTCACCAAGTTTTAATATCAATCATAGATTTCTATCATACTATCATAGATTTCGATGTGTGCACCTTTTGTAGCGCGACTAACGTCTAAATGGAAATCCAGTTCTCTCCAAGTGTTTCGTAGCATGTCAGGCGTCCTTGGATTTTTTTGCTAGGTGATTCATAAAATCCGTTGTGTATGAACAAAAAATTGAAACTGTGGATGAGTTGAAGAAGCGTATCATTCAAGCAATTCGTGTAATAACTCTTGATATGCTATGAAACACTTTGAGAGAACTGGATCACCATTGACACGTTTGTTGTGCTACAAAAGGTGCACACATCGAAATCTATGATAGTATGATAGAAATCTATAACTGATGTTAAAACTTGGTGAGATGTTCTTTCTATTTAAACAATTTTTTAAAAATTCTAATGGATAGGAAATTCTAATGTAAGTCATGACTTTTAGATACCTTTAGTCCGGACACCTTGTGTGTGTGTATGTATATATATATATATATATATATAAATATATAAATATATATATATATAAACGTATATATGCAATTGTGTTCACAACTTATTTAATATAAATTTACATTAGTATATTCATGGTGTTGTGTGGCAATTGCGTGCACCTCATTTTAACCGTTATGCATCTCCTAATCTCATTTTTATTTATGATTTTGCGGAGTTACCTCTTAAAGTGGCTCTGAATTTTATCAAAAGCTTTTAAATAAAACATAAAATATGTAAATGAATACAAGTTAATGGAATTGAAATATAATTGCTTTAAATCCTCCGATGAAACGCATTAACGAGTAGTATATGTGCCTGCAAAGTTATAGATGACTAAAAGCTACCTCCACCTCCTCTGACATTTGTTAGTAATCCGGTCTGTGCAGTACTTCTCATAAATTCACTGGCAGTGCAAGTAAATAATATTCAGCCTTTCGTGCTCTCTAATCCAATCGAAAATGTTATTGATTCTGACTATCTACCCCTAGAAATGAATAGTTGTGTAGAAAACGTGGTTCAGTAGATGAAGAAACTAGAATGCTGTAGACTCGTGTAACATAACTTTATTTCCAAACTGTGGCTATTATTAGGTGCCGAACCTTACTAGCAAACATCACATGAAACAAACATTCGAACTCCTTGTTCCAGCAGGTGACTCCTACTTTTGTAGCAGTCAGAGATTGCTTTCTGCGCCCTCTCCTGGCAACATGGAAAGAATATTTAACATCCTCCTCACCTGAACTTGAAAAGTTCCCTTATTACATAAAATTACAGCAATATAATGAAATTAATATATTCAAATAAGGTTCATAATTTTGGTTAAATTGTCAAATAAATTAGAATTCTATAAGCTCTATACATTCATAAATATCATAGAAAAAGAACTATCATGAAATGCAATTTTAACTAAACAAACGATCATTAACTAAATGAACATTCAAAAGTTAATATAAAAGAGTATACTCATTCAGTAATCTCTAAATTATATAATAGTTGAACAGGCTTCCTTAAAACACCTTTTGAAGTTTTTACAAAACATGCTCGAGTAAGTCCGTTTCTGCCTTGTATAATTTCTTTGATTATACCTAAGTCCCAAAAAAATTTGGATTTTTCGGTTCCTTCAACGAGCACAACATTTCCGATTTGTAGATTTCGATGTTTGACTGGAACTGTAAAATTGTAATGAGATTTTTAAGTTCATTAAATATTGAGTTTTCCAGTTGAACTATAGCTGCTGAATTAACTTCATTTGATAAGCTTTCCTTTTGATCAGAGATTCCTTAGTAGACAATTTATTTTCTAATTCAAGGAAGTGGATCGGATATTTGATTTCCCTTTTACCGAAATTTAAAAACTGAGCGGGTGTTAATGGGAATGGTTCATTCAAGTCGTCATACACATTACGTTAAAGGTCGCAAATTTATCATCATTTCAATTTCCGATAGTATAGTTGTTAATTCCTCGAAACTTAATTGAGCTCGACCAAGGATTTTTCGAAGCGGGACTTTAATGGATTTTACTAATCGTTCGTAAAATCCTCCCCACCATGGAGCTCTTTCGATGATGAACTTCCAAGTTATGCCTTTAATAGCGATAAAGTCCAAAACCTGTTGATCTTTAAAAACCCTTTTGAACAGCTGTAGTTCTTTATTAGCACTTTTGAAGGATTTGGCATTATCTGAATATATAACACTGAAAATACCACGTCGTGACATAAACCTTCGAAATGCAAGCAAAAACGATTTAGTGGTCATATTTGATACTAATTCCAAATGTATTGCTCTTGTTATAGCACAAGTGAACAAAACAATATAAGATTTAGAAATTTCTTTCCCACATTTTACGAATATTGGTCCAGCAAAGTCAATACCGCATACGTCGAACGGACACGTTTCCGAAATTCGGTCCTCCGACAGTTGACCAGTGAGTTGATTTTGAGGTTTTGCTGAATATTTCTTGCAAATTAGGCATTTGCCTATTGCTCGTTTAACTGCTTGGCGTCCCTTTGGGATCCAAAATTTCTGTCTAATTTTGACTAAAGTGGAGGGGGCCTCCCCAAACGCTAAATATTGATTAAGTTTTTCACCCACCACAATGGCCTAGAGTCTATTGTGCGGTGCTTGTGTTATTAGCGATAAAATCTAGTCTTTATTCTAAAATCACTCTACCAACACCTCCACGTGGGGGACCCACGTTTCTCCCCGGGGGTTCAAGCAATGGCTGAACCGCAAACGTCGGAAGAGGGGGGAGAAAAAGTCGCCAATTTAAAGGGCTTCGAATCGATTTTCTAATATTTCATCCATATTCAAACTTGAAAATGTTATTGAGGAGAGATATAATAATTTAAATGAGACGATCGCAACTGCCAGATGGACCACAGAGGTCAAAAAGAACTTATATGATGATATAATGGTTATTAGGAAGGCTTCAAAGGATCAGCAGTAGCTGATCTCCTACTTGCTGGGGCAGATCAGCGTTTTGAAGAGCAAACCAGAAAGGAAGACTTATGCCGATGCTGTGGCTAAGCCCAGCACGGCAAAACCTAAGTTGAAAGGGCAGGGCACTCATGTGCTAACTATTCGACCGAAAAAGCAGCATTGGAAGTGCGATACGAAAGTTGATATCCAGAAAATGATACAGCCAGATAAGATAAAAGTGGGGGTTTCATCTTGTCGTAAAATGGCTAAAAATGGTCTCGTCATTGGGACCAGCAAAGAAGAAGATCTCGATAAATTAATTGAAGAGTTTAAAAAAATTGATGAGTTAAATGAAAAATATGAAGTGAAAAAAGCCAAGAAAAGAGATCCTCGCTTAATCATTTTTGGGGTAGATAATGAAGTTGATAAAGATGAAGTAAAGAGGAAATTAATGGATCAAAATGAAGAATTTTCCGGAGAGACGATTAATGTGATAACTGGATACCAATCAAAGCATGGTAGAAATTGGATTGTAAGCATGAAGGGCTCCGCCTTTAAAAAGGTGGAGAAATTGAAGAAGTTAAAAATAGGATGGGAGAGATACGGCTTTAAGGAATATCTGAGGCCGCTGGTCTGTTATAACTGCTGGAGGGTCACGTCGCTAAGAACTGTGAATACAAAAAAATGTGTAAAAGATGCAATAAGCGGGTTCACGAAGGAGAATGCACAGAGCCACTTACGTGTGCCAATTGCGTTAACTACTTGATATGGGTGGATAAAGAAGAGGAGATTCCAGCTTCCGCTGGACATCTTCCGACGGACCAGAACTGTTCAAGGATGAAGGCTCAAATAGAGAGAACTAATTATGGTGCGCGCAAAGTCGTGCGTTAACCTTTTTGGTGACTTGCTTTTGTTTGGCTTCGGTCTGTCAGCTGTTCCGTTCTTTCCTTGCATTTTGCTTGTCAAACTTGTTTGTGTTTTCTTGTTCTGTATATTATTTGTAAACTGCATGTTTTGTTATTTTCGTCTTGGCGACGAGTTGTTTTATGTTTTTGAAGCACGGCTTTACCATACGAGTTGTATGTTGTTACTTTGTTAAATTTTTATGTTCCCTGTACGGGTGGTACAGGTTGATCTGTAAACTGATTTTATAATTAATAAAGGCAAGTATGAGTTGACGTAGATGGCAGTTTGGTACATGCCGACCTGTATGGGAAAAATTGGGTTCAGGAGTTACTCTTGGATGGTTCTGCTTTGTGGGCCGAGAGCGAATGGTATCGCCTTGCGGACTTGGATGGGGTTCTGACCTTTGTAGCATAGTGTGTTAGGACGGCGGGTTCTTGGTGTCGCGCGACTGGTCTTCAGTTTAAATTGGGCCGATGCTCCGTAACGTTGTGGGGGGGGGGGTAGCGGAGATGGTTTGACCTTGACTAAAGTGGCTGAAACTCCACCATGGAATATTTCTTCATGCTCTCGCTTAATAAGTAATTCCGTAAATTTTTGATTTCTTGGGATAAGGATAGGATGTTTCTCATCTAAACTATAATCACTTGCTTCTAACCTTCCCTTCATTCTCAATATATTATTTTCATCAAGAAAAGGAACTAAAGTAAATAACGTAGATTTCGGGGAAATTTCCTTGTTCATTTGCAGAGCTCTGATTTCATGACAAAAGCTTACTTCTTGAACTCGCCTAATCCAAAATTCTTCTGCTCTTCTCAATTCAAAACTTGAAAGAGGACCCTTCTCTGCTGTTAATTTGCGCGATCTCATACTAAATCGATATATCCAAGCCGTTATTCTAATGAGGCTTAAAAGTTTACTGTACTTAGAAATGTCCATAAAATCCTTACCTTCAATTATACAGTCATTTACTGAAACAGTACTTCGGTATTCTAGATCCTGTACATCAACATTTATCCTTTCGGGTACTGGCCACTGTTTCATTGAATGTGTAAGCCATTCCGGTTCATTCCACCACAGATTTTCTTTTAGAATGGATAAAGAATCTAAACCCTTCGTCAAGAGATCAGCTGGATTTTCCTTTCCACTGCAGTGTCACCAGTTTTGGGGATTACTAATATATTGTATTTCTGAAACACGATTGGAAATAAAAGGTTTCCAGTTCCTCGGATGGCCCTTTATCCAGTGTAGCACTATAGTTGAATCCGTCCACAAGAAAACTGTTTGGCAATATTCAGGCAGTAATTTTATCAAATAGTTCGCAACTCTTGCAGCAATGACCGCTCCTAGTAGCACCTAGTACGAGGCAAAGTTACTTGTTTCAAAGGGGCAACTCTGTTTTTGGATAGGATAAAGCTAGTTTTCACTTTATTATTCACTAAGTAACGAAAATACGCTACTGCACCATACGCTTTAGGATTAGCGTCACAAAAGACATGAATGGAAACGTTAGAAATCAAAGGTTCTGCAAAGTATCTCCTGCTAATAGAGAGTTCATTCAAAGTCTTTATTTCAGAGCACCATTCTTCCCATTTGCAATTTATATCATTAGGAAGATCGTCATCCCAATCTAGTCCTCGTTGCCAGACCTCTTGTAATAGAATTTTTATTCTGACAATAAAAGGTGAAATAAATCCTACTGGATCATGCAGTTTTGCTACTGTATGTAACATTAATCTTTTGGTGCTTTTATTTGGGTCTAACGAACTTGTCAAGGAATTAACATGTAATTTCAAAACATCATTATCATGATTCCACTTAATTCCCAAAATTTTAGTTTCTTTAACATCACTATTTATATTGCAAACATTATCTTTGACCCACAAGGCTTTTAATCCTTTCGAATTTGATTCAAACTTTCTTAAGTTTATTCCTGCATGGTTAAATATTTTAACCGCCTCTCAAGACAATTGATATGCGTCCTTTAAACTATTAGCACCATAAAATAGATCATCAACATAAATGGAAGTATTTAACATTTCAAAGTTTTCTTTCTCATAATTTTTAATATGGTGTTTAATTGTTGCACCTAATAAAAAGGGGGATATCGTGCACCCAATTGGCACGCGTGTCATTTGCAAAATTCTATAATCTTTAGTCGTCTGGTCCTCAGAAAACCATAAAAATTTTATATACTTTCTATGTTCCTCAGCAATACTTATCATTAGAAATGCCTTTTCAATATCTGCACAAAAAGCGATTTCATGCACTCTAAATCTCAAAATGATATCCAATATATTGGGGTTTAAATTTGGTCCTACCTCTAAATAATCATTAAGAGATTTGTTGCTGTTACTTTTTGAGCTACAGTTAAATACAATACGCACACGCGAAGTTTGTTTATTCTCTCTTATTACGGTTCGATGGGTCATAAAGTACTCCTTTTCATTTTCGTCCCTTTTACCTTCTTCAACTATTCCATTTTCTTATTGATCCCTAATGATTTCCATATATTGTTCCTCTACCTCATGATGTTTTTAATTTTTCATGTAACTCTTCAAATCGCCTTTTAGCCAATCCAAAATTATTGTCCAATTCTTCAGGATTCTGTTTCCAAATTAATCGCGTTTCATATCTACCATTTTTGTACTGCAAATCCTTTTCGAATTGACTAATGATTTCTTCATCCCTTTTAGATAACTCGTTGCTTTCCGACTTTATTCCCAAGGAATCTAATTCCCAAAACACTCTTAAATCTTTTAGTACTACCTCATTGCTTACATTAATTTTATTTACAATTGCAGCATTTCCACTTGGCTTTTTTTCTCAACTCCGGTAATTACCCAACCGATATTAGTGCTCATTGCGTTTAAGCTTTTGTTTACGGGAATTCTAAGATTGGTCATAATATTCCAGAATACGTCGGTGCCTACTAGTACTTCTACATCTAATAAACCATCTGAGAGGGGATCCGCGATTTCTAACCCACTTGACTTCATGAATTGCTGTAAATTAACACTAACGGGATTTATGAGGTGTGCAGCGATTACATCGGTTACCAACGCCTCAAAAGAGATTTTGTTTTCAATGTTTCTAACCTTTAACTCTACTACAACTACAGGATATGATTTTAATGGCGCATTTTTACTTCCAAAGGCGTAAACTGACAATTTTTCTTTCCGTATCGGCTTCAAATTTAAATCGTTGACTAATCTTTCATTTATAAAGGTTCTTTGACTTCCACTACCTAAAAGAATACTAGTTAATTTTGTTTTAGTTTTTGAACAAGCAAAAACTGTACACGTTTGCAAATAAACATTGCTGACACTATTAACATTAGTATTACACTGAGAAACTGAAACATTTTCACTAGAATTTTGTGGGGTTATCAAGTTTGAAACTAAGCCTTTATCTTCCTTATAAGCCCGTCTGCACACGAAGCAACTCAAAAGAAACTGATTACCGACTCAAATCACTAACCAGTCCGTAATGAGTCGCAACCTATGTAATTGAATGGAGCCACGCACACGACGCAACTGGTTTGTAACCAGTTGCTGGTTTGTAACTCCTCGTTCCAGCAGGTGACTCCTACTTTTGTCGCAGTCAGAGATTGCTTTCTGCGCCCTCTCCTGGCAACATGGAAAGAATATTTAACAAGTTGTGTTCTAATACAGTGGAACCTCGATCTATAGTTTTTCAAGGGACCGATTGCATTGAACGACAAATGCGGGAATATAGGAAAGAAATGTTATCGGAACTGGATCAAATAAAGGACACATACATAAAAACGATGATTCGGGGAAAGATCGATCGAGGTTTCACGATATTTCTTTCTTATTGTCCCGCATGCAGTTTTCCCGCATTTCTCGTTCAGTTAGCCACTGCAAATATAATAGAAAATAAAGACATTTATTTTATCTATGGATATGCATAAAGGAGCATTTTTAAGAATAAACTTTTATTTCGAAGCTTTTAAAACTTTAAATATTCACTTCCGCAAAATAGAGAAAAATTTAAAAGTTCATAAAAAATGAAAAGAAAATGCCGAAATTAGGATATATAAAATTATTTTTACAGTTTTCTAGAAATACAGAAGTGCTGAGACGTAATTTAAAGAAAATTGAACTTTAATGAAAATACTTATATTCTTCAAATTGAAAAGTGTTTAAACTCTCCCCCCCCCTCAAAAAAATAAATGAATAACTAAATTTTTAAAAAATTCTTAAACATGAACATGAGAAAAATAGAATATAATATTTTTTTAAATAAAGTATAGAAAAATACCAATTTTTTCAAATATTTTAAAAAATTGTATTACACATTCACTTGTAGTAATTCCCCAACGCGTCCACTTGAAAACTTTTTTTATTTTGAAATATAAAGGTTTACAATAAAAAATATATTTGAAATGTACAAATAAAGTATTAAATCAATTGTTATGAATCATTTATTATGAAGGGGAAAAGACGACATTTCATTTCGAAAAAGATCATTTTCATAAACAAACACCCTTCCGCACGTCATGAAATGGTTATAGTGGCGTAGCGAGAGGGGGGCAAAAGGGGGTTTATCATGCCCCGGGCGCCACTCGCAGAGGGGCGCCAAATGGTCCTTTTCACTAATTCTATACATAATAATACTATATGTTTTTCGGGGGGGGGGGGAGCGCCAAACAGGTATCGTGCCCCGGGCGCCAGTTATGCTCGCTACGTCACTGAACGGTTACCTTCAATTCAGAGTTTACCGCGGTGAAATTATTACTGCCCTACATATCCGATATCATATTGGTATGTGTATCGTACTTCAACCAAAATTTTAATTAGAAAGCTAATTTATGTATATATTTTTGTACTGAAGTGTGAAGATGTTTACTTTTAAGGTTGCTGTGTACTCACCCTATTGGATTCGCTCACCTCAGTGTTAACCTATGGAGAAAATGTGTCTGCGATTGACAGCTACGTAAATGCCGATCATCCAATAAAAATGGTATTTGTAAATAGCCAGAACTTTTCTGCACTTTGCAACGGGATTCATTTGATATATTTCGTCCACCAAAGTAATTTTAAGAGCGTTTAAGACACACTCTACCAGATTTTTCCCCAGGATAATTTAAATTTAGAAATCTTATTCCGATTTTTTTAAACGAAAAGGTGTGAAATTTCTTTCTCTATGACGGAGTATAACTGAAAATAATAACTCAAAAATCTTTCCATCCGAGTCGGTAATCCTTGGACACATTTTCTTCATAGATTAACATAGAGGTGAACGAATCCAGTAGGGTTAATACACAGCAGAATTAAGCCTGTGAAATTAATTTTCTTTAGACTAATTCACTTAAATACTAAGATCTGTCAAACCAGTGTGTGACTGGTTGAGTTTTGAGTCATGCTCCTCATTTATTTGGCATGTTTATTTACAACAGAAAATTGAACGGCGTGAGAGATAGTAGCAGAGTAATAATTTAAAAACTTTTTAGCCAGCAGTAAGCAGTTCCAAATGTTATTTCTGAATATGAAAATTTAAAATTTTTACAAGTAATTTTTTAAAGATCAATACATGTCAGATGTGTAGATTTCTCTTGTATAGAATTTTTATGACAAGTTTACAATCTTGTAATACAAAACTAAAACGTGTTGGTCTGTAAAAGACCTTATCAGCCGTGTATTCCTGTCATAATGTCTCATAGACTAAGATAACTGTTTGATTCAGATTATTTGAGGAATCACATAAAATAACTTATTGTACAGTAGATGAACGGAAAGAAACTTGAACAATTTATACTATTAAGCTCTGGAATTTCTCGTAGCATTAACTTAATAAATAATAATAAACTATTTTGAATTAAGGACAACTGAAATGAATATAAAGGAAAAAATGTTGCTTATCTCTTGTTGATCCGGCTAATATCAGTAGTTTTGTTGAGATCCCTACAAACCGAAACACATCAAATCTCTGCACGTCCTTATGATCTACCAGGACAGAAGAATAAGGATGGCCAAAGAACCTCGTGCCCTAATTGCAATAAATTTAAAATGCTCAGTAGTTTAATTAATCTAAAAAATTATTTCTAACAGTTTATATATCTCTCATTTCCTATGCAAACAATATTTTATACTTTACTGTTTGTTAACGTTAAAAATACGAAACAAGCTTCACCAGGTCTTTAGAAAACATTGCAGTGACAATTTAGACTTGAGAGTGTGTTTTAAAGTTTAATGGTTGAGTGTTCATATATGTTACATTAAATTTCTTTCTCCTCTGTTTGTAGGTGCTAGGTACAGATTGCTTGCAGTTCAAGTTTACTGATCACCGTGTAAAGAAACGTCGGCATGACAGGAGAGCAGATGCCGTGTATTACCTGTGTAAAAGGACTGTCCAGCGAATACCATTCCTGCGAGCAGAATATTAATGAAGTTGAAGGTGAATGCACTCCATGTAACACATGTACAACGAGTGTGAAAAGTTCCAGTTCGCAGATTCCCCCTCTCACCGAAGAAACTGTCAAATGTAATTTATTTGCAGGAACATCTTCACAGTCGGCCGCCTTAAATACGCATCATTCGTACCACATTGCTGAGAATACTCTCTGTACCCACACAGGAGAGAAACCTTTCAGTTGCTGTGTATGCGAGGAAAGTTTTTCGCGACAGGATGGTTTAAGAACACATCTTCGTACCCATACAGGAGAGAAACCTTTGAGTTGCAGTGTATGTGAGAAAAGTTTTTCTCATTGGTGCTTTTTAAAAACACACCTCCGCACCCACACAGGAGAGAAACCTTTCGTTTGCCCTTTTTGTGAGAAAAGGTTTGGTATTCAGAAAGGTTTAAAATTACATCTCCGTACCCACACAGGAGAGAAACCTTTCGCCTGCACTATATGTGAAAAAAGATTTTCTCAACGGGGTAATTTAAATTCACATCTCCGCACCCACACAGGAGAGAAACCTTTCGCGTGCAGTGTATGCGGGAAAAGGTGTTCTCAACAAAGCGCTTTAAAAACACATCTCCGCACACACACCGGAGAGAAACCTTTCGCGTGTACTGTATGCGAGAAAAGATTTTCTCAAAATAGCGATTTAAAAACACATCTCCGTTCCCACAGAGGAGAGACACCTTTCGCTTGTACTGTATGTGGGAAAAGGTTTCCTCGACGGAGTAATTTAATAAGACATCTCCACTCCCATACAGGAGAGAAACTTTTCGCCTGCACTGTATGTGAAAAAACCTTTTCTCAACGTGTACACTTAGAAAAACACCTCCGCACCCACACAGGATAGAAACCTTTCGTCTGAGCTGCATGTGAGAGATGATTTTCTTGAATATGGTTATTTAAATACCAATCTCACTCGCAAACGAGAGAAACCTTTCACTTCCATTGTATGTGGAAGGAAAATTCTGTACAGAGGGATTTCAAAACACATCTCCACATCCATACAGGAGATTATTCGCTCTCACTGTGTGTGAGAAAAAGCTTTCTCACATACAGTGTGAGAAAGCTTTTTCTCACATACAGCGTGAAAAGGATAGTTTATAAAAACATCTACTATAGCTTTACAGGACAAAATCTTTTCGATTGCACTGTATGTGAGTAAAGATTTTCTGAACTCGGACATTTTAAAAACGATTGTATCCGTAAAGGAGAAATCTTGTCCCCACTGTGAAAAAATATTAGCATTTTTAGCATTTTCTATTGTTCCTTAAAGAAATAACGATAGTTTCATAGTACCTGTTTACATTGTAGGAAACATTGTCCTGAAATGTCTCTTATGCAAATACATCTAGTTTACGTTTTTGCTTAATATGAAATTATAATTTTTAAGTCTAAACTGTTTTTCTACATCTGCTGTGTTCTGTAAATGAAGAAATAAGTATTTGTAATATTATATAAATAAATATTTAATTGCTTTATATCGAGACTGAGTTCATTTTCGCATTTACATCTTTTTTTTAATTTGCTATCTATATATATATTATTTCTAGAATGTGATTTTTTCTGATGATTCCTTTTTCTCCTTCATACTTAACAAAAATCGATAAATATGGCACTACTTTAAAGAATATGATCTCCGCTTCTAACGAATTCATAATTGGGAATTCCCCACTGTATTGTTTGTTTAAAAATTGATGTATAAACATAAACATTTTTTCTTCCTCCAGATGGCGCTGTCTTTTTTCCCATTGTCTTGCGCACACTGAACTTTAAACTTTCAAAATCGTCTGCTTTTATTATCATTCTGAGTATTAATAAGTTTCTCTCCTAGCAAAATCCAAGTAAGCATACATTATTCTTTTTGCATGGGAAAACAATTTGTATAGACTAAAATCTATTTTCTTTCCTCCTGAAGAAAATTTTATGAGTGATATTTTTTTGGTATGCCTTTTTAAAGTTTAATTTTATTTATTCAATTCTGTGTACACAATGGAATTGCGGATGACAAAATTCTATCAAGCTATCAAGGGAAAGCTTCTAATTAGTGTCATAATTAATGGATAATGAAAATAAGTCTTAGGGCAATGCAAAGAAAAAAGATGAGATGGGAAACACGGTTGTTGCAGTGCGGAATGGCAAATTTCTTTTGTAAACTTTGATGGGAAAATGTGCGCGAGACATTCAATGATTTGCTTTATCGCTATATGGCAAGAACGTGCTCGCCACTTATTTACTTTTACTTTTATCTCTCTAACATTAACCTTGGAATTAAAAAAACCGCATGATCATATATATTATTTCTAGAAGGTGATTTTTCGTGACTATTCCTTTTTCCTCCTTTCATACTTTACAAAAAATCGATAAATGAGGTACCATTTTAAAGATTAAGTTCTCCGATTCTGACGAATTGTTAATTTAGAATAACACATTGTATAATTAGCTTAAAAATTTAAGTGTAAAATTTTTTTCTTCCGCTAGATGGCGCTTGCTTGCTTTTTTCCCATTCTCGCTCACTGAACTTTTAAATTTTAATATCGTCTGCTTTTATTATCATTCTGTCAAATAATAAGTTTCTCTCGGCAATATCCGTATAGATGTACATTATTCTCTTTGCGTGGAAAAACAATTTGTTTGGGCTCAAATCTATTTTCTTTCCCCCTGAAGATGAGTGTGTTTTCCTTTGTATGCCTTTTTAGAGTTTGTGGGGAGTGTTAATGGTTTAGAAAGAGTGTCACATAGTGCAACAATTATTTATTAATTAACAAAGTACGTTACACACGGTACACACAAAAATTTTAGGAAAAAACATGGGACAATAACGCATACCCATGCATTAGGGTCGCCATCTTGGCTTTTACTGAAGTTCCTTTTTGGCTTGCCGCCAGAGGGCACTGTTCTTGGGCGGGCAGTGTTCAGCTGTACTACAGGGAGCCGTTATAATCTCCCCTTCTGGCTCCGCCGACGTCCCGACAAGGAGACAGCACTGGGAAACGTGGGAGTTCTTGCAGTCTTTGCTCTCCGAGGAGGCGTTTGGGTTTTCTGGGCAAGGGGATTGAGTGAGTCCGATGTGACCTTTGGTGGGCGACCTCTCTTTTGAGCGGAGCTACTGGAGGAGTGTCAATTTCTTTGGAAGGTGTGAGAGCGGACGTATGATACGTTGCAATCGGTTCAGACGGATTATCAAGGCTTGCGATGACATAAGAAGTAGGTGATTTTCTTGCTTAGGACCAGGTATGGACCGTCACGCTTTGGCATGAACTTCGTGGTCTTGTGTTGCGCATTACTAAGAGGATGTAAATTGACCCAATCTTTGTCACCAGGCGAATAAAAAACTTGTCTTCGCTTTTTGTCGTACAGTTTTTTGCGTTCATCTTGATTTCGTTCTGTTCTTATATCCTGATTGAGACTTGCAAATGTTTTAAGGTAAGGAGGGATTTCCGGTACAAAGTTTTCGTTTTCGACCACAGCCTTGAAATTATGTACAACGTCGGCCACATTGCGCAGTTCTCTACCATAATGAAGGAAATCTGGTGTTTGGCCTGTTGTTTCACGCACAGCTGCATTCATGCAAAACGTATGACTGGTATTTTCGAATGCCAGTTGTCATGGTTATCACCTACAAGGATTGCAAGACGAGGTTTTAAGTCTCTATTTTTACGTTCTACAGGATTAGATTGAGGGCAATAAACGGGGATTAAGTTTTGGCTTATGTTTAGGGTAAAACAAACTTGTTGAACAACCGAGCTAATGAATTGCGGTCCATTGTCGCTAATAATTCTTCGCAGTATACCCTGCCGCATGAAGACTTCTTTGATCAGAGTCGTTGCACATTCGCGTGCCGTATCTTGAGCTAGAGGGAATAACTCAATCCATCGCGTAGCACAATCTTCAACTATGAAAATCCACTGTTTACCAGTATCGGTTTTTGGCAATAGTCCAAATAGGTCTATGGAAAGTATCTCAAATCGTTGTGAATAGACAGGGGTCTGAGTAAACCAGCTGGCTTTTGGTTGGAAGCTTTATAACGAGTGCTTTCAGGACAATGCTTAACATAGTCAGAGATGTATTTTTTCATACCAGTCCAATAATAACGTTTGGCGATTCTTTCGAATGTTCCTTTTTCCCATAATGTCCTGCCATTGGATCATCATGGTGTTTTTGCATTATGGATTCACGTTCAGCTGCGGGAATCACTAGTTGAGCCTCTTCTGCGTCCGAGTCTGGGACGTATCGGTACAGGACTCCGTTGTTCGTGAAAAATCCACGTACGGTCCAGTTGGCATATTCTTCATTTTTTTAGTAGATTCAAAGCTTTCGATGATTTTCTTCAGATTATCATCTTGAAGTTGCAATTCTCGCATTTCCTTCACACTTCTTGTAGGCATGTCGGCAACAGCAATGTTCAATACTTCACAAGGAGAATTTCCTTCTTCGCAAACTGGACGTGAGATCATGTCGGCAAGGACATTTGCTTTCCCAGAGACGAATTGTACTTTCAGGTTGAAAGATTGAATTTCGAGTGCCCATCGAGCAAGTCGTCCGGTTGGAGACTTGAGGCTGAGAAGCCATTTCAGAGGTTGGTGATCGGATGCCACAGTTATTTCTGATCCTTCTACTTAGCCACGAAATTTCTTCAGTGCCCCAAACAACATCAATTGCTTCCCTCTCCGTCGTAGAATAGTTGCGCTCTGCCTGAGTAAGTAATCGACTAGCGTACTCGATTACATGTTCGTCTGACGTCTCTCCTTGAAGTAAAACAACACCAAGAGCATAATTGCTGGCGAATGATGTAAGGTTTTGTTCCATCATCTTGTTTCAACACGGGAGATGTTATGAGGCATTTCTTTAACGTTTCAAATGCATTTTGCTGATCGGATCCCCATGTCCACTGGACTTTCTTCTTTGTTAGATCACTAAGGGGTCGTTATATATCTGCAAAATTCTGTATGTATCTTTTCGGGATCAGCTTCGATACCATGTTGCGTAATACAGAATCCCATATATTTAACACGAGAAGAAACGAAGTGACACTTTTCTCTGTTTGCATGAAGCTTGAAGAACAACAGTCTTTCGAAAACAGCTTGAAGATCAGAGATGTGTTTCTCAAATGATTCCGACAAAACAATTATATCGTCGATATAGGTGAGGGTTAATATATCTTCAAGACCACTACGAAAACGATCTATCAATCTCTGGAATGTTGCAGGGGCATTCCTAAGTCCAAAAGGCATTCGTAAAAATTTATAAGTACCAAAGGGACATACAAAAGCTGTTTTTTCTTGATCAGCATGATGAACTTTCACTTGATGATATCCTGCACGAAGATCAATGGTTGACATGAAAGCAGTAGGTTTTGCTTCGTGTAGCAAGTCATCCATCCGAGGAAGTGGATAGGAATCTGCAACTGTGATTGCATTCAGTTTTCTATAGTCTATACACAGGCGTACGCTTCCATTAGGTTTTGGTATTAAAACCACTGGCGAGGCATACGGCGACTCGCATTCTTCGATAATACCGTCAGCCAAGAGTTTGTCAATTTATTTCTTCAATATTTCTTTTTTAGCAGGATTCATTCGATAAGGTGGTACTGCCACAGGAAGATGGTTTCCAGTTTTTATGCAGTGTTCAATGAAAGGTATTGGCTCTCTCCCTGGCTGAAAGCATTTTTCGTATTTTTCAAGAAGAATATTCATTTCGTTTCGTTGGCAAGAAGGAAGATGCGGACCTTCATTTTCACGAAGTCTACAGGGATGTGATTCAATGTGTACTGCTAGAAGAGCATTGATGTTTGGTGGCGTTTTAACGAAGTTATAACGTTTCTGGGGAGATTTAAAAAAATACCAGTGTTTTTGCTGGAGATCTAGGACGATCCCTGAAGCTTTCAAAAAGTCTATACCGAGAAGAGTACGGTTATTCCTTGCATAACTTCAGTTGAGATTACTTTTCCTTTAACGGTGATGTCTACCATTGTTGTAAGTATTTCTGTTTTTTTTAACATGTCCATCGGCTAATGTCATATTAATTATTTTATCTTCAAACTTCATGCCTTTACTTTTGAGAAGATGGTACAACTTTTATCCGGCTACAGAATGTGTAGCACCTGTATCAGCACACACAGCCGCTCGTTCTTTACAAATGAAAACTTCAATGAGGCTTGTAGGGTTACTTTCCATTGAAAAACTGTAAAAATTCGAATTGTTTAGGCTTAACGCAAATGCATCGTCTTTTTCCGCAACAGGAGTGCATGTGCGACATTTGGACTTTATGACGCCTGGAGCGCCACAGCCATAACAGTACAAAGAGGTTCTGTTGTCTGAAAGTCCTTCAGAGTTTTTATCACGAGCTCTGTCATTGGAACTGAGATCCCGCCTACTTTGACTGGGGACCCCGGGATCCCGCCTATTGTGACTGGGGACCCCGGACAGAGGGTGTTGGTCATTCCTAAATTTAGAACTTTGTGTAGGGAGACCTTTCCTTGTAAAAGTTGTTCTTTGCCGTTCCCTTTGTTTTGGCTGAAAGTTTTTTCTGGCATCTGTGAATGGTGTTTTTACTTCTTTTTTGCTTGGTCGCAAATTTTCATAGGTGTCCAGTTTTTCTACTAGGTCATCAGGTGTGATCCAGTCACACCATACATCTAAAAAGTGATCTTTAACGTCTGGAGGAACACGTTTCTTCATTTGGTCAAGTATCATCAAATTTTTTAATTCCTCGAAATCTTGAATATTTAATTCAGTTAACCAGCTTTCAAAGTAACTTCGAAGCTCAAAATGAAAATCTTTCCACGTTTTGTTAGGTAATTTTTTGTGAGTGGCAAACAGCTGCCAAAATTTGTCTGTACTAAGCTTAAATCTCTGTAGTAACATATTTTTGATGTTGTCAAAATCTTGAGCTTTTTCTTCAGGTTCTCTTGCAATGAGTTGTGCAACGTCATTGGGCAACACTCCAAGGAGATATGCAACCCAATTTTCCTTTTCTACCTTCAAAAATTTTAGTTGTCTTTCAAATAAATTAATGAATAAAGAAAAAATCATCCTCTTTTGGATCAAATTTAGGAATTAAATGTTTTAAGTGAAAATTAGCTGGGATAGCACTATTGAGACCGGCATATGGTTGTACGGACTTTTCAGCGACGATTTCTAAACGTAATTTGTCCAATTTGAAGGCATGTTGTCGCTCTTTTTCTTCCTTTTCTCGAGCAAGTTTCGTTTCTAATTCTTGTTTTTCTCGAGCTTCTAACTGTAGTCTCAGCTTTTCCAATTCGAAGCGTTGATCTTGTTATCTTTCGTTTTTCTTTTCAGCACGGCCAAGGGCTGCTTGTCGTTCCCTTTCGGCTTTTTCAGCTTTTCTATCTTCAGTGATAGTAGCCAATCTTTCTTTAGCAAAGTCTTCATCATACTCATCAGATTTCACGATGAGATTCTTCAATTCGATGACCGTTATGTCAGAAGCGACATCGACTCCAAAATCTTGAGCCAGGTTCCTCAGATCCTCCCTTCCACGAGCGAGGAAAGCCATTGTTGCCTGAGGGGGGGGGGATTGGGGAGAAGGAGAGTTCTAACGAAATTTTGTGAACAAAAAAATACCGTCCTAACAGTGTGGCACTGAGAAATCTATGACAACTCTTATGGTATAGAGTTGTAAGGTATACACAAGATTCGATTCACAAGAATCGAACTTTTGAGTGAATTAAAGAAGCTGCTTTAGATATGCTAATTTCGGCATACGCTCTTAGTATAAATACCACGCAGCGTCATTAATGAAAAGGGGAGGTTGTTAAGGTTGAAAAGGTGTTATCCTGCGCTAGTGCTTAGCAGGCCAGAAGTTTACGTGGCAGTACTGCTGGTTTGACTTACTGTTCGTGAGTATAAAGATATATTGTTCTTGAAAGCTGTGTTTATACATTCCGTACAAGTAGTACGCATGCTTATTGCTGTAAAAGCCAATTATATGTGCAACGAATTCAATAAACATTGTTTCATGTATAAACTGTGTTTGCATCAAATTCAAATAGAGTGCCACTTCAAATTATATACACCCAAGTCTGGGTAGAAGTGAGTAAAGAAACTCTATAGAGTCCTGACAAAATTAGGTCCTAATTGGGTGTAACAGTCCTAAACAATATCTTATTAAACTGGTGTATAAAGTGTGTAAGCTGAAATAAAATATTAGTAATACAAGATCGGTAGAACATAAACAGAACATAGGGAGTGAATACAAACAATATGCGTACTTTCTCTTTTAAACAAAACAAAATCAAAAGTTACTAAATATTCTTAAATTTAAAAAAATTTCTTTTAAATTATTCAACAATGTAAGGTTTACACAATTAAATCAATTAAGTTTTGAACACAGTACCATGCCAATCCTGTAATAATAGAATTCTTACAAAATCGAAACAATAATAGCGATAAATCAACTAAAATTTTAAATGAATTTCAAAACCAGAATTTTAAACAAAATACCTAACAAAATTTAATTCAAAAGTTTATAATTAAGAATTAAAACAAAATTCAATTTCTAAAACAAAATAAAAATCAAAATTCAAATCCAAAACAAAGTTTACAATTAAGAATTTCAAATCAAGCTTGAATTTAAACAAAAGGAAAATTTAAACCAAAATGAAATTTAAAGCCCGAACCAAGTTAGAATTAAAGAATTCAAACAAAAAACCAAATTAGAATTAAAGAATTCTAAACCAAAATCAATTTTAAATTTAAGTATTGAAAACAAAACAGAATTTACATTAAGATAGATTCAACCAAAAATCAAATTCAAAACGAAATTAAAAAAAAGATTCCAGCCCTATATTACTTGAAAACATGGGTTTTAACAAGAAAATACAACAATAATCAAAATCTTATAAAATAAACAACATTCTATATTACACAGGCAGAATTAATGTTAGATCGCTGTTGGTTCTCAAATAGCAAGGATTGCTTTACTATCGGTTTCAAATACCAGCTAGGGCTACCTTTAGAACAAAGATTTCGATTATTATACATATATACTACAAAATACATATCTATACTAATAAAGAGACAAGTGGAAGTCGAGAGATCACGTGACCGTAACTCATCCGGGCGGGCCAATCCTCGAAAAAAAAATGGCCGACAAATATACAGGAAACGGTGTAATTTTTTTTCTCATGAAAGTACATAAATTTTACATATTTGGAAAGAGCTTCGAAAACTGATAATTTTTCTGCGTACACTTATTCTGTTAATTCAATAGTTTTAGAGATATTTTCATTCTAAAATCACTCACTGCTGAGAAACCAAATCATCTGGTGCAGTGGTGCTGCCATCTGTCGGCAGCGACGGGAATGAAAATTGAAAGGAATTTATTCACTTGAATTTAATACATTTGTAGGCTTTTTTTTCTTTTGTGGGGCCCGAAGTACATAAATATGTTACACGGATGGCTTGAGCGTAGCTAGGCGAAGTCCGGCTAGTACAAAATACAAAAGATACTTATTTCTGACCAAACGATCTGTTGTCGCGACGAACCAGACGATAAGTGCAGACATTCGCTTCACTAGGTTGAGTAGAAGAAAAAAAAATACCGAGCCGACAGGTGCGGATATCATGCTAAAATTCGCTGAAAAAAAATGAGCAAAAGCCAAGAGAACATTCCCAAAATTTAGTAACGTTAGAACGTTGGGCACCAATTGTAGGGAGTGTTAATGGTTCAGAAAGAGTGTCACATAGTGTAACAATTATTTATTAACTAACAATGTACGCTATGTAGTGTATTAACTCTAACTGCTAACGTCCATGGACAGTTTAACTGTGACCGACAGAGTACGCGGGCGATGAGGCAAAAAAGTTTCGTTTTGAGTCTGCAACTATGTATCTTGTCAGTGGCATGTTGTAAATAGACGTACCATAGAATTTAATTAAATGTATGTGAAAAATGATAAAGAGCATTTCTGAACACACACACAACAGTCGGCCACGACAGACTGGCGACGAGCACGGGATCCGAAGCCTGTTGATTCGATAAAATCGAAACAGTGTTATTCCAAAGGATAGAGTAAAAACCCGAAGACGGCTCAAGGTAAAAATTGTTTATCTTTTGATCAGAAGAGAAAATGGAGCAGCAAATTGCTGAATTATTGCGTCAGAATCAGGAACTGATTCAAGCTCTTAAAAATAAGGAAAACGGTTTTCATAATAAAGTTACCGTAAAGTTTGAGGAGTTCAATGAAGAATATGAAAACTTCGACAGTTTTATTGAACGTTTTGAAACATACCTTGATGTGCAACAAGTAACGGTTAATAAAAGGGCTAAAGTTTTTATTTCATCACTTAGTCCGAAGTTATATCAATTGCTAAAAAATTTGCTGGCTCCTGACATCCCTTCTGACCAAAGTTTAGAGAAATTAATAGATGTTCTTAAAAAACATTTGACACCTAAACCTTTAATTATCCCTTCCCGCCATAAATTTCTCAATCGTACTGCGACTATTCTACTGCTATCGCATTATGGTCAGAAAAGGAGAGGTCAAAAACTTATTGTACTCCCTTTCCCTCTTTAGTCAATTTTTAGTAGATATGTATTGTAAAATAGAGACTGAAAGGTTAAACTATATCAGGTGACTATATTTTATAACTGAAAAAATTTAATAAATAACTGACTGCTTTCTCTGTTTAATTAGATAAACACGTATGAATTTACATAAGCAGTAACCTACTTAATTATTCACTTCTTTTTCTAAGTCGGTGTCTTGGACCTGAAATTTTAAAGAGTTTTATATAATACTAGCTGAAAACCCGCACTTCGCTACGGAGTACATTCAAATTAAATACAACGGTCAATGTATACAATTAATGCCAAATAAATAAATAAATAAATATATATATATATATATATATATATATATATATATATATATATAATAGGACGATCAATATATACAATTGATGTAGAAAACAAAATATATTTTTTTAAAAATCGTAACAGATGTTTTTATAGACAAACTAGCTGAAAACCCGCGCTTCGCTACGGAGTACATTGAAATTAAATACAACGGTCAATGTATGCAATTAATTCCAAAAAAAATATATATATATATATTTATAATAAATACGACGATCAATGTATACAATTGATGTAAAAAAAACATATTTTAAAAAAAATCGTAAGGGATATTTTTATAGACAAAATAAAGTCCAATCGTCTGCCGCATTAGCAAGAAAAAAAATTTTTTGTCTATTTTTTTTTTTTTTTTTTTTTTTGCACGTGACGATAAATTTATTTAAAGTACCAGAAAAAGAAATCACGTGATCAGCATTTAATAAATTAAATTCTAAAATTAATCTTTAAAAATTCACCAAAAATCAGGAAATGGAGGTAAAAATTCGAAAAAAATTTCATTTTGAAGGAATTTTTATGATCTTTCTCGTGATATAAATTTTATAACCCTCAATGTATTATTTTAAATGCAAACGCAAAAAAGGTTTAAAAAACAGCGTAAAAATTTAATTTAAAAAAATCTAAGAAGAATTTTTGAAAAATCTGTCTTAGTGCACCCCTACACTATTAGAAGAATCACCATGCAAAATTTCAGCCCTTTAGGTCCAGCGGTTTGGTCTGTGCGTTGTATGTCAGTCAGTCAGTGAATGAATGAATGAATGAATGAGTCAGTTACGGAACTGTTTTATATATATAGATAATAAAGCTAGCACTGGCCACGGAACACAGAATCTACTAGTTCGATGTTCATGTAAAATACAGGGGACATACCACTGTATTAAACTCTTTGCGGTCTTCATGAGCTTTTTTGATTATAGACTTAGAAATTCTAACTGCTTTTTCTGCTATACCATTACTTTTCGGATAGCGAGTGCTTAAAAAGATGCATTTAAAGTCCCACCCCCTGCCAAAGGCTTTAAATTCAAAACTATTGGATGGAACATTATTTGTAACAACTATTGAAATAATTCCATACCTAGAAAAACAAACTTTAAGTCGTTTATTAATTTCTGATACTGTTTTATTATTTAGCTCTTGTATCTCAATCCACTTAGAAAAATAACCAATTATAACTAAATAATTAACACTTCTGTATTCCATAATATCAATACCTATATTTTCATAAGGCTTTTTAGGAATCGAATGTGAGAGAAGAGTCTCTTTAGTATTGGTTTTCAGAAATTTCTGACAGACTTCACATTGTGACACCACATTTTCAATGCTTTTAGACATACCTGGCAAATACATTATCTCCCTTGCCCTGTTTTTACCCTTTTAAATACCAAAATGTCCTCCGGGGATTAAAGATAGCATTTCATTTCGGAGTTAAAAAGGAACAACAATTTTCAATCTTTAAGTAAAAGACCACACTCAATATACAAGTCCTTTTTAATTTTAAAATAGTGCCTTATTTGAATGGGGACTTCTTTGATATTATCAGGCCAACCTTTCTCACAATATTCATATAGTAATTTAAGTTCAGAGTCTAACTGAATGGCATTTTGAAACTCATATAACCTCCTTTCCCTTATTCGAAGTTGTTTTACAACATGAATTAAACTTAACATCTCAGGATCATCATCTACTTTATCTTTAAGAAATGCTCTTGAGAATGTATCTGCAAGATACATTTCAGTTCAGATCTTACATATAGATTTATTAACAATTGAAGTGAGTGGCTTATGGTCATTCTGAATAACAAACTTTTTACCATACACAAAGTTATGAAATTTTGGTACTGCAAAAACAATCGAGAGCATCTCTTTTTCTATTTTAACATAGTTCTGCTCAGTCTCTGTGAGACTTCGTGATGCATATGATACAGGGTTATCTTCTTGGAGGAGACAAGTTCCAATTCCATCTTTAGAACTGTCACACTGTAAGGCTGTTTGTTTTGAACTACTAAACACTTTTTAAACAGTTGATGAACTCAAAAGGTTTTGAATTTGTTAGAAAGCATTTTCATGCTCTTGAAGCCAACTAAATTCAACATTGTTTTTTAAAAGATTTCTTAAGGGAGGGGATATAGTAGGTAAATTTGGTATAAACTTAGATATATAATTTACCATACCTAAATATCTCCCCACTCCTGCTTTATCACTAGGAGTTTCTATATTAGTGATCGCTTTTACATATTGTGGATCTACTTTCATCCTATCCTTAGATACTATTTGTCCTACATACTTAACTTCATGTAACTTATATTGAAATTTTTCAGGGTTAAATTTTATCTTACATTCTGTTGCCATTTTCAAAACTTTTGCTAATGCTAAGTCATGCTCATTTTCATCAATACCTATAACAATGACATCATCAAAATAAACTTCTACGTTTTCAGTGTCATGAAATAAGCTCATATTCCTTTTTTGGAAGACTTATGGAGCTGATGCAATACTGAATGGCATCCTGAAGAACTGAAATCTACCGAAAGGGGTGTTAAATGTGCATAGATCTGCACTAGGTTCATTCATCTAAAGCAGGGATTCCCAAACTTATTTCGTCGACCGCCCCCTTTTCAGAGAAAAAATTACTCACCGCCCCCCTGAAAATTTACCTTCATATGCGAATAAACACACATAAAATGGTAATTTTCGGCCTTTTATGTATATATCTTTCTACCTATATAGAACATAGTAAAGAAATATGTTGTTGTAAATAAGACAACTCGTAACTTAAAATTAAAAACTGATTTATTAAAATCAACCATAGTTACATTCGCATTACACAAGGGAAATTAAGATAACGAACGATAATAATCATTTTGTAAATATTTCAAATAACAGTAAAACTAATGAGAAGGATGAACTTGGACAGACAGACAGACGTACGTACGTATGTGGACATAATGGACGTATGCATGCATACATGCGTACGTACGTGCATGCATACATACATTCATACATACATACATACATACATACATTTAATGTAAATATATACATACATACATACTATCTATCTATGTATGTATGTATGTATGTATGTATGTATGTATGTATGTATGTATGTATGGGAATTAAATAATCAAAAGTATGTAGGTGAAACAACAATCTCTTTTTTTTTCTATGAACATTAGCATAGAAAAAAAAAGATAGCATACATACATACATACATACATACATACGCATGTAGATAGATAGGTATGTATGTATGCATGCATACATACATACATACATACTATCTATCTATGTATGTATATATGTATGTATGTATGTATGTATGTATGTATGTATGTATGTATCTATGTATGGGAATTAAATAATCAAAAGTATGTAGGTGAAACAACAATCTCTTTTTTTTCTATGAACATTAGCATAGAAAAAAAAAGATAGCATACATACATACATACATACATACATACATACATACATACGCATGTAGATAGATAGGTATGTATGTATGCATGCATACATACATACATACGCATGTAGATAGATAGGTATGTATGTATGCATGCATACATACATACATACATATATACATACATACGCATGTAGATAGATAGGTATGTATGTATGCATGTATGCATGTATGCATGTATGCATGCATGCATTGCAATTTTTTTTTCTATGCTAATGTTATCATGCTATGCTAATGTTCTATGCTAATGTTATCATGTATGCATGCATACATACATACATGTATGTATGTATGAATGTATGTATGTATGGGAATTAAATAATCAAAAGTATGTAGGTGAAACAACAATCTCTTTTTTTTTCTATGAACATTAGCATAGAAAAAAAAAGATAGCATACATACATACATACATACATACATACATACATACATACATACATACGCATGTAGATAGATAAGTATGTATGTATGCATGAATGCATGCATGCATACATACATACATACATACATACATACATACATACATACGCATGTAGATAGATAGGTATGTATGTATGCATGCATACATACATACATACATACATATATACATACATACGCATGTAGATAGATATGTATGCATGTATGCATGTATGCATGCATGCATTGCAATTTTTTTTTCTATGCTAATGTTATCATGCTATGCTAATGTTCTATGCTAATGTTATCATGTATGCATTTTACATGTATACATACATGCATGCATACATACATGCATGCATGCATTTTTTTTTCTATGCTAATGTTATCATGCTATGCTAATGTTCTATGCTAATGTTATCATGTATGCATGCATACATACATACATACATACATACATACATACATACATACGCATGTAGATAGATATGCATGCATACATACATACATGCATGCATGCATGCATACATACATACATACATACATACATACATACGCATGTAGATAGATATGCATGCATACATACATACATACATACATACGCATGTAGATAGATAGGTATGTATGTATGCATGCATACATACATACATACATACGCATGTAGATAGATAGGTATGTATGTATGCAAGCATACATACATACATACATACATACATAAATACATACATACATACGCATGTAGATAGATAGGTATGTATGTATGCATGCATACATACATACATACATACTATCTATCTATCTATCTATCTATCTATCTATGTATGTATGTACGTATGTATGTATGTATGTATGTATGTATGTATGTATGGGAATTAAATAATCAAAAGTATGTAGGTGAAACAACAATCTCTTTTTTTTCTATGAACATTAGCATAGAAAAAAAAGATAGCATACATACATACATACATACATACATACGCATGTAGATAGATAGGTATGTATGCATGCATGTATGCATGCATGCATACATACATACATACATACATACATACGCATGTAGATAGATATGCATGCATGCATGCATACATACATACATACATACATACATACATACATACATACGCATGTAGATAGATAGGTATGTATGTATGCATGTATGCATGCATGCATACATACATACATACATACATACGCATGTAGATAGATATGCATGCATGCATGCATACATACATACATACATACATACATACATACACACACACACACACAGACACACACACACACAGACACACACACACACACACACACACATTTTTTTTTGTTTCATGATATAAGGTATGATGTATTTAAAAAAAAATCATTTTTTTTACCTCCTAGTATACCATACAAATTTAATTCCCATACAAATGCTGGATGATCTTTATAGAACAAACTAATTATTTAATTATCGTAAAACTGATGCCATGCAGTACTTGACAATTGTTTGCATGAAAACGATTATGACTAAACATTATGTGATATCGGATTGTAACGTCATGTTCAGCTTTGGAGACAAGAACTGTCGCTTCCAATGCTAATGTTCATAGAAAAAAAAAAAAAAGAGATTGTTGTTTCACCTACATACTTTTGATTAGTGTGAATACGATTATGACTGTACCATTGGTGTACTCCATTGGTGTTTGACTTTACTTTCAAATTTTTTACATATATACAATTAATTGATTAGCAGGAATACGGTTTTGACTATAAAATGTACGCCGTCAGTATTTGACGTCACTTTCCAAGCTTTGAATACAAGAATTGTCACTTCCCATGATAAAATTCGGAGGGAACATTAATGATGATTTTTTTACATACATTATTTTACCGTGAACACGATTATGCTGAACGAAATACGCAATCGAAGTATGACGTCAATATCAGCTTTGGAGACAAGAATTATCGCTCCCCGCCCATAGAGATAATTTAGGCGATATTTTCTCCCCTTTAAAGCCAGTATTTATTAATTCGTGAAATCGAAAGAAATGTGTTTAGAATAACGTAAGCTGGGTATTTGGGCAAGGGTTTAAAAATAATTTAAAACCCTTGTTTCCAGGTGCAATATTTAAAGAAAATTGAAAGGTTCGGTCGGATATCGGCTGTTTTACGTTTTGTGCGCAAACATTTTGGGCCAGATATTGATTACGGTCGCCAAGGGCGGATGAGTTGGCACAATTCAGGCTCTTCTCAGTTTTGGGAAATCAGTATCTCGCCAGGGCAATTATAAGTTGAGACGACAAATTGGATGGGATATTTATGTTTCTGGCTCAGAATTTTCCCTTTGCGATTATCGAAAGAATTTCAATTCAAAATTTTTCTTATTATTTTTTTTTTAATTTGACGTATACCTAGATATATTATTTTATAACCGACGTATTTCTTTCAAAAGTCTTTATTTACTGTTTTGCTGTTGACTGCAGTCACCAGAATTTAAATCACACCTGCTCATTTTTTTCCGTTACCCATTGGATGCACAAAAAAAAAGAAAAAAATTACAAGTTAAAAAGAACTTTTTATACACCATGTTTTTAAATTTTCTGTTGAATCATATAAACTTGACAATTCTGTGTATTAATAAATATTTTTTAAATTTTTTTGATGAATTATCTGATCAACTTGAAAGTAAATGATCAAATGCGTAATCAAACGTTTAGCTCGAGAATTGGAAGTTAACTTTCGTTTAACTTTTCGCTCTCGTCCTGGTCGATAGATGGCTGCACCATTCTACAAAACAAAATTAACTTAAAATGAATCCAAATCTACTTAAAGATGGCTAAAAGTATTAAAATAATACATTGTCATCGTGTTCTGAGCTATTCTAAAAGTTTCAAATGTCTAGCTAGTCTGGAAGTTAGTTAAAAATCGATTGCAAGATTTGTCCTGGACAAACACACACACAAACAAACAAGAAAGCGAGTTAATAAAAATATGGAAAAAATTGGGCTGAATCGCTTTGGTTAGTATTTCTTCACTCTATTCTAGTAATTCTGTTTCGTGCACACAGTTCTGTTTTTCTGTTTTATGTTCATAATTAATTTATTAATACTTTGTTATTCTTTGTAGACAAGAGCTGCTGGTTCAATTTTTTAAAGTGTTTGTTAAAAATCTGCCGTTTTACAGCAAATGTTTTACCATACGGTACAGATGTGTCAGCCTCACATCCGCCAAATTTGGCGATTTTTTTATTTTTGCCTGGCGTCGTATGCGCTCGTGGACTTGTGGCACGAATGAGCTTGTTTTAAGTTTGGATTGCTTGTTTATTGCATTTATTTATTACTAGCGGCCCGTCCCGACTTTGTCCGGGTTGAACAAAATATTATACCAATAAATTTCCAGTTGATAGCCAATAAATTGTAAATCTTTTTTTACCTTAAATGTCCAATAAAAAGCGTAGTTCCAAATGTAGTTTTCTTCAATAAACACTTTAACGTTGCCAGTTTCAAAAATCCTTTTTGTATTTATCAATACCTCCTCTACTTGAATCTTAAAAATATTAAACCTTTTCCTTAGGGGTGGGATAGCATATATCCGAAGCACATACTCTCGAAAAATACGGTGTGATGTCGGCAGAGATATAGTCTCGAATTCCACTTCGTTGTGACTTTCCTAACGTCTTTGCCCCCAAAGAACAATTGTGTGACATTCTGGGAACGGAGGGTGAATCTTGCCGAAAAGGACTGAATAATAATCTTTTGTCGTTCTAGCTAGAGGCTATTTCTTTTCAGGCGAGAGACATCAGAAGGGCGGTTCACCCGCGGTTCATCCATTTTCAGCCTTTTGAGAGATGAAAGAGGCATGGAGTGCCGATGAACTACTATTGAAATTCTTCTTCAATAGTAAGAAAGCAATTAACCACTCTTTCCCCTGACCCCCCACGCTGAATGTCCCCCACGTAAAATGGGGATAGGAAGTAGATAACATTTTCCCGTTGTAAATAGCGATTTCGAAAAACGGACCCCGTAAGCTAAAGGGTGTTGCTATGGTTACTTGACTGCGGTTGACAAAGGAAAAGATGTAAGGTACATTTTAATGTACAAAAGTTGTACATTACCCTCCACATACAAAATCTGCTCTCTCTCTTTGTATATTATTATAGAAGTATAGATACACATTGGTATCCGAAAATTAGAATAAGAGATGAAATAAAAATACAAAAATAAAAAAGGATTTTAAGTAAAGAATTTTTTAAAAATTATTTTAAGCACCTAAAATAATATTGAAATTAATATTACGTTATTTATTAATTAAAGTTAATTTTTTAAAAGAAAGAGGTGTGCTTGAGACCGTAGTTTTATTCAAAAATAAAAAAAAGGATTTTAAGTAACGAATGTTTTTTAATTATTTTAAGCACCTAAAATAGTATTCAAGTTAATATTACGTTAGTTATTAATTAAAGTTAATTTTTTAAAAGAGAGAGGTTAAGAGATGAAATAAAAATACAAAAATAAAAAAAGGATTTTATGTAAAGAATGTTTTTTTTAAAATAATATTACAATTTTTTTCAAATACTATTCAAAAAATAATATTCAAATTAATATTACGTTAGTAAATAATTAAAGTTAATTTTTTAAAAGAAAAAGGCGTGCCGGAGAACTGCTAGATTGAACCACTATCGTCAGAACAGAAGCCCACCGCGATAGCACCACGCTAAGAATCGTTGAAGGCTTCGGCACAAAAAGCGGTAGAGGAGAGTAGCGGTAACAATGGAGATTGTTAGGATTAAGCTCCTAACTTTATTTCTACTGATCAGATATACATAATATATAGCCTATTTCCATCTGGAATAATGTACCTTCCAAACAGTGAAAGAATTTTTCAAATAGGTGCAGTGGTTCTGGAGATTACCCTCCACGTACAAAATCGCTCTCTCAATATATATAAGTATAGATGAGTGGAATGTGAGTGAAGGAAGTTGTTGAGAAATATCAACCACGTATTTTGGATAGCATTAGGTCTCGATTTTCTAGAGATAGGCACACTGTTGGAGTTATTAACGATGCATTTGTGAATGGATTTTTACATGCGGATAGAAGTCTTTTTTTTCAGATTTTGTGAGCTTAAGGTGTGCGAAGTGTGAATCCGAAATGAAACTAAAGAAGAAAAATAATGTTTCAGATGGATATGTGTGGGTCTGTAAAAAAAAAAAGCTGAATGGGAAAGAGTGTGGTAGTCAACAGAGTCCGAGATTTGGACTTCCACCAAGCTGACTATAGAGGAGATTTTTATTTTGACTTTTGAAATTTTAACACGGAGAAAGAGGTCCGACGCAGTTTAGATCCCACAGTGGCGTAGCGAGCATAACTGGCGCCCGGGGCACGATACCTTTGTGGCGCCCCCCCCCCCCCTGAAAAGCATATAGTAATATAATATATAGACCCTATATTGGCGCCCTCGATAAACATATAATAACATAATATATAGACCTTATATTGGCACCCCCCCCGAAAAGCATATAGTAACATAATATATAGACCTTATGTTGGTGCCCTCCCCTAAAAACATATAGTAATATAATATATAGACCTTATATTGGCGCCCCCCACAAAATAATAAAGTAATATAATATATATACCTTATATTGGCGCCCTCCCCAAAAAACATATAGTAATATAATATATAGACCTTATATTGGGGATCTTCACTGAAAAACATATAGTAATATAATATATAGACCTTATATTGGCATCCACCTCGAAAACATAGTAATATAATATATGGATCTTACATTGGCGCCCCTCTGCGAGTGGCCCCGGGGCATGATAGACCCCCTTGCCCCCCCTTTGCTACGCCACTGAGATCCCATACATTATGCGTCAGTTTATTAATGAGACCATTTCGATTATATTTCTGATACTTGTGACCGTGCTTCGCTACTGAGTTCATTCAAATTAAATACAACGATCAATGTATGCAATTAATTTGTATGTTTAACATCCATAAAACATACTCATTTGAATTAAATTCTTAAAAAACTTCCATCTCAATGGGTCTAGTGTTTACATTTTATCTTTTACCGTATTTTAATATTTTTTCCCATTTATTTCGTTGTTATGCACGTGACGCAACATTAACTTAAAGTATCACAAATAGAAAAGAAACCACGTAATCAGCATTTAAAAAATTAAATTCTAAAAATGAATCTTTAAAAATTCACCAAAAAATCAAAAAATGGAGGTAAAGATTCGAAAAAGATTTCATTTTTAGAATTTAATTTAAAGGAATTTTTATTTTTCTCGTGATATAAATTTCATAACCCTCAGATTATTATTTTAAATGCAAACTTTAAAGAATGCTACAAAAACAGCTTAAAAATTTAATTTTAAAAAATCTAAGAAGAATTTTTTACAAAACTCTCTTAGTGCATCCCTACACTATAAAAAGAATCGCCATGCATAATGCCAGCCCTTTAGGTCCAGCGGTTATGTCTGTGCGTTGTATGTCAGTGAGTCAGTCAGTCAGTCAGTCAGTTAGTTAGTTACGGTACTGTTTTATATGTACTATAGATAGGGGGTAATTATGAGGTGGTTGAAATTGACGAATCTAAGTTCGGAAAACGGAAATATCATCCAGTTGAGGGGCAGTGGGTGTTTGAAGGTGTGTAAAGGGGGTCTGGTGGACTGCTCTTAGTGGCCATAGCGGGTAGGGCTAAGGAAACTCTTATGGACTGTATGAAGGAGTGGATTCTGCCAGAACTACAATACATTCAGATGGCTGGAAATCATACATAGATATAGGAACAGGGGGATTTAAACATTTGTCTGTTAATCATAGCATTCATTTTGTTGACCCTGATTCTGGATGCCATACTTATACTATAGAAAATACTTGGAGGCATGTCAAAAGTACCTTGCCGATTCATAATCGTCAAGTTCAATCTCAGTTTCATTTGGCTCTGAATAGTGTTCTGTTTTCCTGGATTCGTTAGGAATGAATAAGAATCTCTTCAGAAAGTTCCCACAAAATAAATTTATTATTTCGTAAATTCTTCAGGCGCATACACAAATTCAAACGTAAAAGACGTCACAACTGTCTCCTATACAGCAGAAAATTCTAAAAACGCAAGTCAGGATACCAGAATTTTCAATACAATAAACGCCAATTGACGCAGTTACAACACATTCACTTCTCACTAGGAAATTCAACCGAGTTCCAATGTCAGTGTCAGGTATATTTATAGATTTGCAAACCGCCCTCTAAAGGTCAGTCACGGCTACATATTTCTAGAAGCTTCCAGAAAGGTTTTGTCGGCAAGTTGGCGAAATATCGCCAAATCTGGCGACCAAAATAAGTCACAGAATTCATCTTCAATTGGACGATAACTCTCCTATTTGCCGAGATTCCCATAGACTTCCATGTTAAATGCATAGCTATAGGAGCTCTTCCATAGAAGCCATTTTAACGGAACAAAATGCAATACTTACAAAATTCGTAACAATATGTTTCACCGTCAGTGTGCTGAAATTGGTGAAGACCGATTTAAAAAATTCGTGGAAATAAAAGTGGAAGGAATTTAAAATTTTTGTTAAGAGCGTTGAATAAATGTTTTTTTATTTTTGTTTGGTTATTTTCTTATTTCTGCTGTGCTTTTTGTCAAAAAGGAATTTTTTGCATTTTTAGTAACTTTTTTAACGTTGTTTTCCCTTTTTGACTCGGTAAGTGTATTTTTGAAGTGAAACTTCTTTATCGGCGGTGAGGGGAAAATTTAGTCATTCATGTTACGATTTTGTGTTACGGAAACGCGTTGCTGCACTTCCGGCCAAGAATGCGCCAAGCGGCAAGAAAAACTGTAAAAACAAAGCGACAGCGACTATGCTTGCGTATCTCGGAGAAGCGAGAAGTAGCCAAACTTGTAGTAGCGCAATAATACAACCCTCTCTCCCCCGCAAGAGGAATTTTACTGATAAGAAATCTGGGTGCATCTTGAGCGTTAAAAGTAGGTTTTCGCTGAATATCTGGGGAATCAAGGGACAGTGAAATAAGCGGTGGCGCTTTTACGTTAGTTGGTGAATAAATGATTTGGTTTTGATATTGTAGTATTCTTATTACGTTGGCTCATCTACGAGACAACAAACTCAATGGAATTTCCAAATGAAATAGTTGGTGAAGTTGATGTGCATCATCCGCCATTGCTCTCAGACCATTACTTCTATTCAGAATACAAATTCTAAACGTCCAAATACAGAAGCAGAGCGTATGCGAAAGTCTAGAGCCTGGAAAACATTCAGGCAGTGAGTGATGTTTCTTCAATTCCTCAAAAACGTCTTTAATTGTAAAAAATGAAAATGTCTTAGTTTTATCTGAAACTTGGCTAGCCGATGAAGATGAAAAATCCGTTCCGAATTTCAGCTGAATTTTAAAATATAAACGGCCTAATACTAGAGCAGGAAGTGTTGAAATATTTCATAATTCTAATGATGTTATCAACATTCTAACTCCATCTATAGATTTTTCTGTTACACAATCCAGTGGTCATAGTTCAATAGCATCAACAGTTTGTGACTTGTTTATGGCTCAATGTCAAATGGAAAATGGGAAAAACTTATTATTGTAGCATTGTATATTTCTCCTAATCAAAAGCTAAATGATATTAGTTTTCTTCATCATTCATTATTACTGTATACGATAGGAGGTGCCGCTTTACTCCGTAACGATAATGATAAAATACCTATGATTTTAAGAGGGGATTTTAATGTCAATTTTGCATTAGACAAATCTACGAAGCTGGTGGAATTTTTAAAAGATAATTTAAATTTATCCATACAAAACAATCCACAAATTTCAACAACAAAATCAAATACAACAATTGATGCAGTTTTCACAAGGTTCCTGGATCAAGTTGAATGTAAAACATATATTTCTTATTTTAGTTATCATAAGCCTTTGATTACAAAAGTGTATAATAATATTTCTCTTCTAATAAATGAATTTGAATAATAATAATAATACTTATAATGATACTGTTTTTTAAATAGCTCTATAATAAAATAGTTTTTGTTTAAAACAAAAGATTTTTTTCTTTTGCTCATACCTCATCTATCCTATTTATTTTAAACACCAAAGAAAAAAAAAGGAATGACCTGAAGAAGTTTCACTTCTTACGCGTATACACAGATACACACACCTTTTTATTTTTTATATTGATTTAATTATTTATTTTTTTTTTCTCGTTTTTCACTTTAAACGTAACAGGTCTGCGAAGACGGGGTTTTCTCGTCAAAAATTTTTGGCGGCAACTTATCGTCAACGCGGTGCATCCTCTTCCTTTCTGTATTTGTGTTTTTCTGAGCACACACACCTGCTTGGCGTAGCAATCGTTTTACTTTATTATTTTATTCTGAATTTAGAGTGACTTGGTTTGAATTTCGGTTATTGTCGAGAAGTGGGTACTCCTTTTAATGTGGACGATAAATGCGCCAAACTCATGTCTTATAAATGGATAACAGGTTTGTATTAAAAATATTTTTGTAGACGCCGAGAGTTTATTATTTTCATCCGAAAATGAACCTTTATTAGGATGATGAATTTTTAGGATGAGTGCTTGTTTTCGTTTTATTGTTTGCGTTAGAATGCCCTGTTCTTTGATTTCAATTATGAGGAATGAATATCATTTAGGATTTATTCTCAAATACTGGGAAGAGTTCCGTATATTACGCCCTTTGGCGATATTTAGCTCGGTTTTTCCCGCCAATCGCGGAAAACTCAGAAACCGTGCTAGACGCTGCAATAACAACCTAACAAAGCGACGCCATTTTCTCGGTGTCATTTAGGCTTTAAACAAAACAAATTATCAAAGACAGCCCTCCCCCCCCCCAAAAAAGAAAGAAACAGTGCATATTATACACATTTACGTATATAATTTTTTTTAAATATACCACTGCATATATACGAATCAAGTTAAATTAAAGAACATTTTAAAACCAAAAACATAAAAAAATTACTCAGTAAAATAACAAATACAGTATCTGGCCAAAGGTATCCGGACGCCCAGTGGTACGGACTCGGAGAGTCCTGAGGCATATATTAATATGGCGTTGGTCCTCCTTTTGCATCGATGACAGCCTGCACATATCTGGGGAGACTTTCCACAAGTTTTTGATAGGTGTCCATAGGAATTGACTTCCAGGCGTCCATCACAGCTGAAGTGAGTGCTGGCAGTGAGGATGGTCGATTTGGCAGGCTACGTAATCTGCGTTCTAATTCGTCCCAAAGGTGTTCAGTGTGATTTAGATCGGGGCTCTGAGAAGGCCAGTCCAGTTTTTGAACACCCATTTCGTCAAACCATGCCTACGCAGGTTTCGATGTGTGAATGGAGCAGTTATCCTGTTGTAAGAGAAACGGGCCTTCTAGGAAATATTGCCGCAGAGTTGGGAGAGCAGCATTGACCAGAATGTCCAAATACATCTCTGAGTTCATGTTTTCAACCAAAGGAACTAAGGAACCCAGGCCAAACCATGAAAAACACCCCCACACCATGAGGCTGTCACCACCAAACTTAACAGTCGGCACAATGCAGTCACGTAAGAAGCGCTCGTCGGGCATCTGTGGCGACGAAACTTGTGTGATGGGGTAATTTAAATCTTTAATAATAATTACTAAATTTAGGATAACTCTTAACAATCACTTACTTCTACTAACAGTTAATATCTAGTTCCAATTAAATTTAACTTTTATCATTAGCCATAGTGGTTAGTACATTAAGTTAGATGGAAAGTTTGCGTTGTGGTTTTTATTAATGCTATAACCCGTAATATAATTAAAATTTACACTAGGTTCGACTTACTGTTGCATCACTGTGGTGATTAATGAGCCAAAAGAAAAATTAAATTAAATCTAATAAAATTACATCTATATAATTGAATCACACCTAAAAATAAAAATTATTTCTCCTAAAAGAAAAAACTTCAAAAATTCAACTCTGCTGAAATAAAAAAAACCTAAAGCTGGAAATTAGAAATTTAACTCAACAGTAAAGGCCGACATGACAAGATATACATTAACATAAGAAGCTTATTCATTTCGATCTCCTTCACAATATTACACTATACCTTAACAAAAATGGTTTAACCACCTGAGGATTCCAACATCTCCTCCCAATAAACTCATATTAATCACAAAAATATCTTGATTACTGGCAGTACAATTTACTATTAATATAATCTTCAGAATCATAGTGGCTGGTGAAAAAAAAACGTTTAAATGAAAAGTGATTAAAGTAAAAGAACCAAAAGAAAAACTAAAGAAAAATTCAACAATAAAAAAAGGGAAATTAAAAACATATTACCAAATTAAATGCTGCAGCACTCTAAAAACACTATAATTTTACGGTCATGAGGGGAGCCTTAACGCCATTTTCTAAAGCGTGCATGACGCCAAGACATGAACGTCGCCGGACCTTTCCGTTCAGCTATCATCTCCCATCATGGGTCTGGGGTCAGCTCCTAGCTTCTTGCCTCTGGCCTCTGTCATCTTTCGCTTCCTCTGCCCTCGAGTTGACGCTACGTTTTTTCACCTTGCACTCCGCGAGGAAGCAAGAAGTTCCAACCCACGCCGTCAATCTCGGACGAGGAAAACGTTGAAATTCTGCAACATTTGAAGTAAAATTCACCAGCCAAAAATATGTACCAGCCACCTTACAATTATTACAAAATGAGGCTTATTAATTTATCAATACTGTACCAAATTCGTGGTACGGAAAGTTCTTTTTACAAGTGAATTCAAGAAATGAAATAAATATGCCAGTTACCACAAATGAGAAACAGAGATTTTTATAGACAGCAAAACTAATACAATCTTCTTTTAACAAGACACAGCAGTAGACTGCTAATCTTCGCTGGACTTCAACACTTTCCAGCTCCTAGGTATTTTTCTTGACAATATGGGATTTAAAGTTTTCTTATATAAATTCTATATAACACTTATTATACAATAACATACAACCTTAAAATGGCAAAGTCCAACGAAAACTCCACCAAGATCCACCGTCTATTCCTGGGACGATAAAATACCTAAACTAATCAATCACCTATCTCGTCAAGGATATCGCTTCAACTCTATTGCAGTTCTAAAAACCTATTTTATCTCGCAAAACAAAACCCGCGTTGCCACACTACACAACCAAACGATTTTCCAACAATCCACCTAAAATCCGGATTTATCACTTACTCCTTGGTTTTAATTCCACAACTCCCGAAACATCGCACTTTGGCGATAAAACGCCAAATTGGCTCCCAAACATGTAACATTGCCCCCTCCTCAAAAGACTGGACGTTCCGGACAGTCCTACACTAACAACAACGGTCCTAAAAATACTACTACAAAATACAATTTCATAAAAACACAACACATATACCATTACAAATTAAATAAATAAACACATAAAAACAACAGTTGCAACATTAGTATATAAAATAAAAATAGCAAATAAATAAATAAATTGGGTAGCCTGGATCTACTTAGGAGCAACAGCCTACGAGCCGTGGCTCGGGTATCCTCAAACTCTTCAGGACCCAATCACGTCCCATGGTAAGGAGCGAGCCGGTCGTAATGTACGACCTTCGCTTTGCTGTTCGCAGATTCGCGAATCCGTACGACGATTGAACCCCTTCAGCGGAACTGGAGCTTGGGAAGTACACCTTCCCGGCGAACGGGACTCCACAGTCGAACTTTGGTTCCTTCCTGGAACTGGTGGTCTGTTGCTATCACGTCGTAATGTCTCCTCATTCTGTCGTTGACCACGCTGACCTTGCTTCGCCAAAGGACGCTGTCGCTGACCACGCTGACCTTGCTTCGTCAATTGACGCTGTCGAGTCAAGTTCGTGCGGCCCACATCTGTTGCACGGGCGAGCACGGCCTGGAATTCATTGAGGAATTTCTCTGCTTCCTTTCTTCGTTGATCAATAAATTCCGCACTCTTCAATACATCTGCGGTCAAATTGGAGCGCTCGACGACTGGCAGGTCACGCTTCCTACTTTTTTCAATGACCGGGGTATAAGTTGGCAACATTTCATTTTTCTGGATTTTCTTGTCTTTATTGCTGACATCGGCAATCTTGACGGGGACCGTACCTTTCGTCTGGTCCACAAGAGTTGCGGCAGCAAAGAGACCTCTTCTACTATTGTCCGGCATGGAGGGTATGGTGCTATATTGAGTGGCTTTAATTTGGTGAGAATTGAAATTTATTATGAAATTATTTCTGTTTAAAAAGTCAAACCCGAGAATCATAGGGTCAAGAATATCGGCAACATATGCAGTATGCCGATAGCTATTATTCCCGATGCTTATGTGGAGTGCAACTTTTCCATTCATCTTAATTCTATCCCCGGTCACGGTCCGCAAAGTGATGTTTGGTGGTGTGAAAAGTAGCTTTCCGCCAAGTTCTTGAGCTAAATCCGTTCTGACGATGGTTACGTTGGCACCGGTGTCAACCAGCATCCTACACGGTTGACCGTTTACAAAACCTTCAACAAACGGCCTGTTTTCTTCGTGATGCATCGACGACACATTCAGAGAATTGCAAGAGGGCTTCTCCTCGTCCGGCTGCCTTCGCCAATTCAGATGGCCGGGAACTGATTTCCCTGGGTCTTGGCGTCTTGATTCATCAGCTTGGCGCGCTAGGCAATTCCTTCTGAGATGTCCCTCACGCCCGCAGGTCCAGCACTTCAAAGGATTTCTTCTTGGCGGCATGTTTGAATTCACCCCTGCCAAGGCACCGATTCGTTTTTCTATTTCTTCAAGTCGAGCGGCTATTGGGTCGTTTTCGGCGGCGGTCACCCCTCTCACTAGTTGGCGGTCACGGCGAGTCGCCCTCTGAGCGGACTCGTACTTCATTGCGTACACCAAAGCTGACTTCAAGTCTTTAATGTCCGCCATTCTTAGTGCTCGTTGACTCTCCGAATCGCGGATGGCGTCCACAAAGTATTCTAATGCTAGGTTATCCCTAACTTCCGTCGGACATTCTGGGAAAGCTAATTGAGCTAATCCCTCAATAGCTGACGCAAGTTCCTGTAATGTCTCTGTTGATTTCTGTTGGCGGGACTTCAGCTGTAAGCGGCTATACTCTTTACGGCATTTCTCGCCAAAGCGCATTTCGAGAGCACTCGTCAAGGCCTCAAAATCTAGTTGTTTCTCTACTGCGATGGTCTGCAGTACATCGGCAGCCTCGCCACGGAGTGAAGTAGCCAATTGGCATGCTTGCATTGCAATGTCCCATCCATTGGCAGTCGATGCCATATTAAACTGTGTTTTAAACACCTGCCAAGACGTTTTGCCGTCATAAGTAGACACTTTTACGGCAGGGCGGGACGATTTCGACACCGGGTACGCCTCCTCAATACTAGCGTCAGAGTAGTAAGGTACAGTAACTGGCGTTGATTCTTCTGCGAATTTCTTCTCTAGGCCGTTTATTTGTTTCTTAATGGCTTCCCTAATTTTCTGGTCAACAGTCTCGACCGTAGCTTTAAGTTTCGACTCGATAGTGTTGACGCGTTCTTCCATTTCATTAAATTTCTCGCCTACGGTAATTTTTAGCTGTTCTTGGCTTTCGCTAATTTCGCCAAGTCCCGTTTCCAACTTCTTCTGGCTTTCGCCAATTTTCGATTCTAACTGATTGGCGAGTAAATTCTGGCTTTCGCCAATTTTCGATTCTAACTGATTGGCGAGTAAATTCTGGCTTTCGCCAATTTCCTGTTTTAACTGGTTCTGGCTTTCGCCAATTTTCGATTCTAACTGATTGGCGAGTAAATTCTGGCTTTCGCCAATTTCCTGTTTTAACTGGTTCTGGCTTTCGCCAATTTTCGATTCTAACTGATTGGCGATCTGGGACTGGCTTTCGCCAAGTTTAGCCATTGAATCTAACAGTATTTAAACTGATCTTCCATTTTTCGGGTAACTGGCATTCACTTAAAGAAATCCCACTGTCTGACACCAAAAATGTACCAAATTCGTGGTACGGAAAGTTCTTTTTACAAGTGAATTCAAGAAATGAAATAAATATGCCAGTTACCACAAATGAGAAACAGAGATTTTTATAGACAGCAAAACTAATACAATCTTCTTTTAACAAGACACAGCAGTAGACTGCTAATCTTCGCTGGACTTCAACACTTTCCAGCTCCTAGGTATTTTTCTTGACAATATGGGATTTAAAGTTTTCTTATATAAATTCTATATAACACTTATTATACAATAACATACAACCTTAAAATGGCAAAGTCCAACGAAAACTCCACCAAGATCCACCGTCTATTCCTGGGACGATAAAATACCTAAACTAATCAATCACCTATCTCGTCAAGGATATCGCTTCAACTCTATTGCAGTTCTAAAAACCTATTTTATCTCGCAAAACAAAACCCGCGTTGCCACACTACACAACCAAACGATTTTCCAACAATCCACCTAAAATCCGGATTTATCACTTACTCCTTGGTTTTAATTCCACAACTCCCGAAACATCGCACTTTGGCGATAAAACGCCAAATTGGCTCCCAAACATGTAACAATACTTTAACAATAAGGTATAGCATGTGATGATCTCCTTCAATTTGATTCTTCATAATGTCAAAACATTTAAAGAAACCTGCGCACGCTTCTCCAAATGCGATGACATTAATCAAATCAATGAATATTTGATCACCACAAGTTTAACCATCAAATACATTTAGCAGAGGCTTAATAAATTTATTAACAAAGCACAACCGTTACTAACATTTAATTGTTTACTTTACTTAAATTTAATTACCTCAAAACCCGAGATTAAAATAAACGTTAATTATTTAAAAGCTATTAATTATCATCACAACACATCCTCCAAGCGTCCATCGGAGTGCTAGATTATAAAGCGAGATTCATCACTCCAAAGAACATTTTCCCACGTATCCACAGTTCAATAACGGTGAGCTTTGTACCATTGCAATCGACGCTTCGCATTCTGGGGAGTGATTTTCGGCTTGTGAGCGGTTCAACGACCATGAAATCCCAGGTTTTTTTAACTCTCGACGAACAGTCCTGCTGCTAGCACCAACGACTGATGAACTTTGGAACTCCTGAGTGATTTCAATCAACGAGAACTTGCGATTTTGCCTCACTACCCTTTTCAGAGTTCTACGGCTGCGTTCACTAATTTTTTTTAGCCTGCCACTTCGTTTTTCTGCAGTTTTACTGCCTCGACGTTTCCACTTCACAGTTACATCACTAAGAGTGGATTTTGGCTTCGGTAGAATGTCCGAAATTTCTCGAACTGATTTCCCACATAAGTGGCATCCCACTATAATGCCACAATCAAAGTCACTAAGCTCCTTTGACTTACTCATTGTCTCACAAACGCATAAATATGACCTGACCAACACTTTTATAGCTTTCGGTTACGCATCAAATTACGTCACCTGCCAGATCCACTTCTTTAGGGGGGGGGGGTCCGGATACTTTTGGCCAGATAGTGTACGTTAAATTAAAAAAAACAGAATTTTATAACTTGGCCAGAAAATCCCGTTTTGCATAATCAAGAATGGAACGGATCTCGGGTAGTCTCAATTTTATCTGCCGGTAAACCAAACATGGGGACCCCCAAAGTACCAAAATTAGAATTTATTTTTCGAAAATCAGAATCGCTAGGAATTAAACCTCCTTCTCTGGATTAATTACGGAAAACCATGTAAAAATAGAAAAATTCAAAAGTAACGGACGCATGGCGAAAAAAAAAAATTGGCAGAGGCAAATAGGCTCTGTTCCCATAGCAACCGTCAGCGTCAGCGTGACTCGTATTGACATATTTTAAACCAATCATAGGCCTCAACAATTTCGTGGCTAATCTTTTGGAGGATTGTCATTGGTTAAATATATTTCAATATGAGTATCGCTAACGGATTCTATGGGGAACAGGCCCTTACGCTCTTCTGGTCGACGAATTTCTAGAGAGTGAGGATATTCTCCGGATGGATTGGCTTCCAGATCTCCAGACCTTAACCCTATAGAGCATGTCTGGGACGCTCTTGGGAGGACAATTGCAACTCACAATTCCCCTCCGAGAACCATCCAGGGAATGAAAACAGCGTTGCTGAACGAGTGGGACCAATTGCCACAGGAAATTATAAACTGCCTTATTTCAAGTATGAAATCACGCTGCGAGACCTGTATATCTGTAAGAGGGGCCCATACCCTCTATTAACCCATCTATTAACCCATTTTTGTTTATTCTGCAACCGCTGTTTCATACCTTCCGACTCCAACGAGTGTTACGCATGATCATGCGTGTGTATTACAATTATTGAATGGTTATTTGTTTTGTATTGTATCAATGTATGCACATATCAAATTTCATTAAAATCGATACAGTAGTTCTAGAGATAATCGACCAAGTCTGCAAATTCTCTTAATTTCTTACACCAGTGTATTTAGTTTTTGTGGAAATATATAGTACTTTTGAAACAAATACTTTGGTTGTACGATAATACTTCTAGATATACGTTGCATTAAAAAAAAATGATAAGTACATTATTAAAATAAAATACTTTCGATAATCGCGACGGGAGAATTCTAATCCAGAAACATAAATAACCCATGAAAATTATAGCTTCCGCCTGTTCATTGCCTAGCGAAATATTGATCGCCAATACAGAGATAAATTTGAGATGTACAAAATTATTCGCACTTGGCGACAAACAGCCAACTTTGAGCCAAATGTTTGCGCACAAAGCGTAAAACAGCCGATTTCCAAAGAAACCTTTCAATTTTCTTTAAATATTGCGTTTGGAACAAGGTTAATTGTATTTTTAAAATTAAGTTGGCGTTCATCGGTATACATTTCAAGAGGTTTCGGGAGTTTAAATATATTGGCTTTGAAGTAAAAAATCGTCGAAATTTTCCTCTATGGACGTTAACACGGGAACAGTTAGTTCTGGTCTCCAAAGTTGAAAATGGCGTCGCACTCTGATGGCGTATAAGCTAAGGTCATTGTCAAAATCTCACCCCCTGTGAGAACTCGTTCGATCTCTTACCCAAGTAGTTTGCTTAAACAGTGTACTCTGATATGGTGTTAATCCGATCAGCCTTTCTCACATCCCATAGCAAAGTGATCACTAAAGGCTTCCATTTTTGGTTCATAAAGATCCGGTTGGAGGTAAAGTTGGGGCCTTTGACCTACTCCCCCTCCCCCCCTCCTTCGTTAGGAACAATAAATAGCATTTTACTTAGATCTTGATTTTGGTAGCATATAACAGTTTCTTTTCACAGACGACTGAATTCCATTATTTGTCAGTCACTTACCGTTATTTATAATTGTTAGTGGCAACGGTATGCCATAATCCTGAAGTTCATGTTGTGTATTGCCTTGAATTCTCGAAACACTTGATAATTAAATGATGTAAAATGTGGTGCCCTGGACGAGAAACGTTCGTACATTTTAAAAATCGATCCCGGACGGATTGATCTTGATGCTAGAAAAATAAACAGCTGTTAAAGTAAGTTTTACTTATTGGTTTCTCTATTGTATGACAGAACTGTTTTGTTAAGACGTTGAAAACAATATTTATGATTTCTGCATTTTACGCTATTTTTCTTCGAGTGAAGGAAAATACTAACGCAATACGTAAACCATTAAACTGTTAAATGGGAATATGTTCAAGAATGGTACTTAGTTTTCAGTAAATGAATAGATTATTACTCTCGGATCAATGTTGGAATGCTATTAAAATAGACGCTCTACGATTTCAAGAGATTGCTAAATGTTACCAATCTGATTTCTTCTGCAAATTTTTTGGTAAGACTGTATAAGACAGTCAGATTTGGCGAAATTTGGCAAGATTTTTTTTCGCTAAAGACTTGGCGCATTTTATTACTTTCCGTAAAGAAAAACTCGCCAAAGGATTGACGCGTTTCAGGGTATGCTAGAAAGGAAAAACAAACCCTATAAAATAAAATAACACATAAACACATCAAACATGTTACAAAATTTAACAAATAAAATTTATATATACATATATATGTATGTATAACTGTTTTTACTATTAATTAAACTATCCAGTACCTATATAATTAAATACCGAATAAGGGTGGGTGGGATTGGGTCATCAGACTTCGACAAGAAAGTTCACATGAAATGAGCTCCTATTGTATGAACACACTGAGTCTAGCCAATTTGACACAACAGTCTAGCCAATTTTTTATACAAATTTAACCCAGATTTATATATATATCATCAAAAATGTAGACAAAGTATTTTCAACTATGCTGATATTTTGCTGGTTATGAGTTACACAAATGTTTTTGAACAGTTAATAATTGTGGTAGAATATAAAATATTCAGGGAAGAATTCCTTATATTGTGCCATTCAGCAAAATGTCAAACTCTGCGAAGTGGAGTTCTAATGAGAAATTTAGGAAAATATTGTTTTAAAACTTTTGGCCTGACAATCAACACTTTGTATGAAAATTCAACAGTAAGTAGCTAATAAACAATATAAGAATATTTCAGTAAAAAGATTTTGAATACTGTGTAAATCTAAAATAAATATTTAAAATAGCCTAAATATTTGCAAATTATCCAAAATGTATTGATCGGTTTCAAAACGTAGGTAAAATTAAAAATATTTTATAAAAAGGTTGTAGGGTATGTGATAGAAACTGTTGTAGCAAAACAAAATATTTAAAATAAAATATTTTTTATTTGAATGAAAGAAATAAAGATAATTAAAAAAATAAACATGTAAATATTTCAATATAAAGACACATAAAGGTCCAAAAATAATGAAAAAAATAAATAAAGGTTCATAAAATTAAGACGTTTGAAGGATGATTATTTCATCATTTATAGAAAAATGAAAAAAAAGGGTGATGAAAGTATAAAAAAATTAATTTTTAGAACAAAAATTAAAATTTTAAATATTTCAAAATTTGTAATTCGATTTATAAAACTAGGAACAAGATTAAAAAAATTTCTAGGAGAAAGTACAAAATTAACTAGAAACATAAATTATGAATCTTCATCTTAAAGAATTAGAATTAAAAAATACTGACCTAAGTGAACTGATGTACCAGTTGCACTCAGGTGTGGTATAAGACCCATAATCTAGATATGAATAATTAGGGGTCAGCTCTCTTCTTCCTGATTGTACTCATTGACGATGAAAATGACATGTTCTGAAAAGAATTCAAAATTTTGTTCATTGGCTGAATGTATAATTCCTTAGGTGAAGCTAATTTAGAATTTTGTTGGCTGAAAACATCTACATTATTGACATTCATTTAGTTGAAAGTGAAAAAAACAAAGTGATATTTCTCAGAAATAATCACAAACCTTTGGTGACATTGTAGGTCCCGGTCTAATTAGCCCTCGTGTAGCGAAAAATCGACCTTAGGGTTCCAAACCAAACCTTTGGTGACATAAGTACAAAGCTTAGCTGGTTCAGGTTTGCAGCCTATTAAGCCATTAAACTGAATAGTAAAAATATTTATTTATTGTAATTTATTGGTTGTAATTTTATAAAAATTACATTGTATTGGGTTGTAATTTTATAAAAATTACAACCCAAGAGCAGAAGAACATAAACAAAGGAGCCACTTTTAAAATATAATCATCAAATTTGAGGCCAGAAAATATCGAGTGATTTTCCTAACAATAATGTGTTTGGAGTTTTTTTAATTTAATTCAATGCTTAAAATTATTAAATCATCCAAAGCATGCGTGTCTAATGTGTGACCCAAGGGCCGCATGAGGCCCAAAAGCGTTTAAAATGCAGCCCAAATGCAAATTATGAAAATATTTAAATTTTCACATTTTTATTAAAAAAATAAATGTTTGGAATATTTTTCATATAAAAACGATTCATTGATATTTATTTTGAAATAAAAATTTAAATAAAAACCTTTTAGCCAAGGGAGCCCTTCACAGAAAAAGGAGCCATCGAATGTTCGCTTAAGTTCGCCAAATCGATCCGACCCGTTGGCTTTCCTCTCGCTTAATTCCGTTCTGCGCTTGATCTTGGCGCATGGCCACATGCCCAGTTCCTACGTCACGCACTTCTCCACCGTAGACTTGCCCCAATCGTGCGTCTGCTACAGCTCGGGGTGTTCCAGAAATTTCTCCATGCTCCCCGAGTCTATAAAAGGGATCCCTGACCGGTCCATGATTAGTAATCATTTCTGAAAGAGTTTCAGAGTTGACAGTTCAGGATCTCTCTACTTGAGATTGAATCGAATCTCTTCTACTGCGAATTCTGTTACACTACTGTACCGGTAAAAATCAAGCAGAACCTAAAAAAAAGAAAAATTGAAGATGAAAAAAGAGTTTTTAATGAAAACTGGACGGAGAAATATTTTTTTATTGAGGAGAATTATAAAGTACTTTGCTTAATTTGTAGGGACTTTGTGCCAGTTTTTAAAGACTGCAATTTGAAATGACATTATAGTCAAAAGCATGCCACAAAATACGATGTATATCTCATCATTTGCCGTAAAGATAAAATCACAGAAATAAAAAAAGGGCTGTTGTCGGAACAAATTTTTTTTAAAAAGACAGCTAATCGAAATAATAACATTGTAAAAGCAAGTTCTGTCGTAGCAAATTTAATAGCGAAAAAATCAAAACCTTTTATTGATGGTGAATTTATAAAAGTATGTATGGAAAGCATAGCAAACATAATTTGCCCTGAAAAAAAGTTTGAATTTTCTAAAATCAGTTTATCACACTAAACTATAGCCACAAGAATTGAGGAGTTGGGGAATTCAGTTTAAAAGTCTTTAAAAAGCAATTGTACTAATTTTAAATTTTATTTGTTAGCCATGGACAAAAGCACTGACGCTTCTGATATGGCACAATTGGCAATTTTTATAAGAATCAATGAACATTATAATATCACAGAAGAAATGGTTGCTTTAGTATCGTTAAAAGACACAACCAAGTCTGTAGATGTATTCGATGCATTAAAAACAACGATGAAAAGGTTTTCCTTATCAATGAAAAATTTATCAGCTATCATAATCAATGGAGCCCCTGCCATGGTTGGTAAAAATGGGGGACTCGTTAAAATGGTTAATAATGAAGCCGTCACTGCTGGCAATACGATCTTGATGCCATATCATTGTATTGTACATCAGGGCAATTTATGTGGAAAAATTTTAAAAATGGAAAGTGCATTAAGCGTTGTTATAAAAACCATTATCTTTATAAGAGCAAAAGGACTTAATCATAGACAATTTCAAGAGTTTCTTAAGGTAATGGGCACTGAATTTGCAGATGTTATTTATTATACAGAAGTAAGATGGCTCAGTAAGGGGAAAATGCTCGAAAGATTTTACGATTTAAGAACTAAAATAAAAATTATTTATGGAAACAAATGGGAAACCTGTGGCTGAATTTGAAGACAAAGATTGGGTTTTAGATTAGCTTTTTTAGTAGACTTAACAGAACATTTGAATGATTTAAATTTGAGACTTCAAGGAAAAAATCAATTTATTAATAATATGTTCCAAACAATAACAGCATTTGAAAGAAAGTTGAAATTTTGGCACAATCAAATAAAAGTAAAAGATTTGACACATTTCAGTACTTTGGCTGCACATAAACCTGTGAGTTGCACAAAATATGCAAAATATGCTGCATTAATTTTTGATTTAATTCAAGAGTTTGAAAGCAGATTTCAAGATTTTCATAAAAATGAAGAGTATTTCAACATATTTTCTACCCCATTTTCTCTAGAAATAAATAAATTACCTTCAAATCTTCAAATGGAATGCATTGAACTGCAAAGTGACATTCAACTGAAAGAAAAATTTGGGAATGTTTCTTTACTGGAGTTTTATAAAGATTACCTACCCCGTGAGAAATATCTTAATTTTCACAATCATGTTTTATTAATGTCTTCAGCTTTTGACAGTACCTATATTTGTGAACAATTATTTTCAAGAATGAATGAATGAACAAAAAACAAAAATAGGACAAAGATCACTGACAAACATCTTGAAAATGCATTAAGAATTGCAACCTCGTCTATTGAACCCGATATCAATTTGCTTGTTTAACAAAAGCAAATTCATCCATCTCATTAATTTGAATTTTTTCCATCTTTATGAAATTCAAACTAAATGAAACGAAACTTTTACAAATTTAAAATAAATATGTACCTATACATATCTAATTCAAATTTTAAAAAAATTATAATAAAAAGAAGTTAATTTATTTTAACAAAACTACATAGAGTTAATTTTTATTTCAATTTGAAGAAAAAATATTGTATGTGTGGCCCAGCAAATTTTTTTTTTTTGCAATGTGGCCCTCAAACGGTCATAGTTTAGACACCCATGATCTAAAGCTTATTATAGTTAATAAACCATCATTTATATGCTTTATATTTCTTTATAGACAGTGAAATCCAAATACACTGTTAATTTCAAACAAAACTGCTAAGAAATTCTAAATAAGTATTCAAATATTTCACGTAAAGGATATACTTGCCCCAAACTTGAGGAGTTGACATAACTTGGCACCATGAGCAATAATCTGCAGTTTAGTCATTGCTTTTTTCTATCAGAGAAATGTTTTAGTTGTTGCTTCAGAAAGATTTCTTTTTAATGTTATTTGTTGCTGTATTCATTCAGTATCAAAGTTTCTGATGACAAGATTTAATAAATAACATTCATGTTCATCAATCATTGTAACAAAGATACAGTGAAACTTCTGTAACTGTCCACCCCTCTAAAGGTCCATATTTTGTTCAGAATTATAGTCCCCATAGAGCTAATGTTATGCAGAAAACCTCTTTTCAACGGCTACTTTTTATCGGAACCATTACTGGCCACCATAAAGAAGTTTCATGGTATTTATCACTTAAGATACATTATTCATTATAATATGCTTGTTTAAACTTTTAAATCAATGTATTTCAAAGAGAATGATTTAAATAGAATACTTGGTATTTACAATTGAAATTCTTATTAAAAGCAAAAATCAATTATTCAACACTTCAAAAATGTAATTATAAATGGTTCCTTTTTTTTTTTTAACTGTACATAATTACTATTAATATGTTATATACAAGAAATGCTTAATTTTCTCTGCATCATGTATTCTAAAGATTTGTTTGTTAGAAAGAGGGTGTAAATGATTGAAATCGAATGTTTTTTTTTTTTTTTCGATTTTAATCAAAAAAATTATTTCATGCATTACTTTGAATATTTTTTGTACACTTTTCTAAGGGTATTAAATTTAAATATAACCAGGGAAGTAAGGACGCATTTCTGTATATCTTACATCTCATTCATATAATTCAACTTATTCCCTGTACAACTTATTTGCTTCTTGAAAAATTTTCCATTGTGTGTCTTACTTATCAGTCTTATGACTTTGATAGTACACTTACTTTATCTTGATTGGCCAAATTTATTTCTGATAATTAGTCATACAACCAATCCTAAGTACTTTTGGATACTAATTAGGAAGTGGAATGTTTATTAATAAATTAAAAAAAAGACTAAGCTTTAAAATTCAGTAAAGAGTATGGAGATACATCCTTATTAAACATTTTATTAAAATTCATTGTACTCTCTCCTCCTGTTAATGGAACTTTGTTTGATAAAAAAAGCTTTAAAATCATTAAATACCTAACAGTGGGGGAAATCAATAGCAATTCTAATGAACTGTGTGGATCAGAAAGAGTTTGATATAATACAGGTGTTATGTACTGCAAAAGCTGCTTGGATAGAGAGGATGTTTTCCTCTTTTTGATTCATACAGAGCAAATTGCGAAACCAATTAGGTGTAGAAATGGCAGCTAAATTAGTGTTTATGTTTAAATCTTTAATGCCTGGTGGCATAGTGGTTAAAATCTTCAAGCTGCCACATCACAGGTCCAGGGTTTGATCGTGTAACTGGATAAGGTCGACTGAGGCTTTCTTCCCTTGAGTGGGTCGATAAAATGAGGACCAAGAATACTTGGGAACTAACTCTGGAGGTCCTGCATCAGGTTGACTGAGACATATGTGTATGGGCACCCCTAGGCCACTGTCATGAAAGCTGAGATGGGCACTGAAGGGCTTGGCTCACATTCGAACTTTTGTGCCATGAGTATACTAATCTATATAAATAAAGGAGAGTGTCTCTATGTATGTATGTATGTAACGTATACAAATCTACATTGATGAATCTGGTTGAAACTTCGTATACTTATGTTTTGAAGCCTGGAGATAATTCTAAGATCAGTTTGGAAGCTTTAAAATAGTTTTAAAGATATTTTAATTCTAAAAGTACTTCACCGCTTCACTCATCCTGAGAAAACATGGCCGACATATCCCCGTATGGTGCAGCCATCTGTCGGCAGCGATGGGAATTTAACGGGGAATCGACGGGAACATTTGTATGGCTCTGAAAAGGGCCTTTTTTTTCTTTTGTGGGGCCCGAGCATAGCCGGGCTAAGCCCGGCTAGTATTTAAATATTTTGATAATTGTAGATAACAAAATAAAACTAGTTATTTTCTTTATTGATTTTTAGTTTCAAATTATTTTGTTATTGGTTGTCTTCTTTTATTTCATTTTTTGCTTCTAAATTATTATTATCTTGACAAGGATCAACAATATTTGAATTTGAAATTGTTTACTTCCTACTTATGCATTAGTTATATAGTAGTATAATACATAATTTTAAATCTATGGTATAATAATAGCTTATATTGCATAAAATTAAAATTTTAAAAATCCAATTGTTTTGATTTTTTTTAAATCATGATTTTTATATTCCTTGGTTAGAAACAATCATGTCGTAATATTTATTTTCTTTACTGTAATACCAAGCTGTGTCAAATCAGTGTGTGACTGGTTGAGTCTCGAGTCGTGCTCCTCATTCATTTGGCATGTTTTATTTACAACCCGGAGAGTTGTAAAAGTTATAAAATTCAACTGCGTGACAGATAGTAACAGGGTTAAAATTTAAAAAAGTTTTAGCTAGCTGTAAGCTGTTCCGAATGTTATTTCAGAACATGGAAATTTAAAATTTTTACAAGTAATTTTTTAAAGATCAGCACATGACAGATATATAGATTTATCTTGTATAGAATTTTTATGACGGCTTTACAATCTTATAATACAAAAATCAAAAGGCTGAAAAAGACCTTATCAGCCGTGTATTCCTGTCGTAATGTCTCATAGACTATAAGATAACTGTTTTTAACTGTTTGATTCAGATTATTTGAGGAATCACATAAAATAACTTATTTTATAGTAGATGAACGGAAAGAAACTTGAAGAATTTATACTTTTAAGCTCTGGAATTTCTCGTAGCATTAACTTAATAAATAATGATAAAACTGTTTTGAATTTCGGACAACTACAATGAATATAAAGGAAAAAATGTTGCTTATCCATTATTCATCCGGCTAATATCAGTAGTTTTGTTGAGATCCCTACAAACCGAAACATCAAATCTATGCACGTCCTTATGATCTACCAGGACGAAAGAATAAGGATGGCCAGAAAACCTCGTGCCCTAATTGCAAAAAATTGAAAATGCTCAGTAGTTTAATTAATGCAGAACATTATTTCTAACAGTTTATATATCTCTCATTTCCTATGCAAACAATCTTTTATACTTTAGTGTTTGTTAACTTGAAAAATACGAGACAAGCTTCACCAGGTCTTTAGAAAACATTACAGTGACAATTTAGACTTGAGAGTGTGTTTTAAAGTTTAAAGGTAGAGTGTTCATATATGTGACATTAAATTTCTTTCTCCTCTGTTTGTAGGTGCTAGGTACAGATTGCTTGCAGTTCAAGTTTACTAATCACCGTGTAAAGAAACGTCGGCATGACAGGAGAGCAGATGCCGTGTATTACCTGTGTAAAAGGACTTTCCAACGAATACCATTCCTGCGAGCAGAACCCTAATGAAGCCGAAGATGGATGCACTCCATGTAACACATGTACAACGAGTGTAAAAAGTGCCAGTTCGCAGATTCCCCCTCGCACCGAAGAAACTGTCAAATGTAATTTATTTGAAGGACCATCTTCAAAGTTGGCCGCTTTAAATACGCATCATTCGTACCACATTGCTGACAATACTCTCTGTACCCACACAGGAGATATACCTTTCGCTTGTACTGTATGTGGGAAAAGCTATTCTCAAAGGAATAATTTAATAAGACATCTCCACTCCCACACGGGAGAGAAACTTTTCACCTGCACTGTATGTAAGAAAAGATTTTCTCGACACGAGGGTTTAAGAAAACATCTCCGCACCCACACAGGAGAGAAACCTTTCGCCTGCACTATATGTGAAAAAAAATGTTCTCAACGGAGTAATTTAATTTCACATCTCCGCACCCACACCGGAGAGAAACCTTTCGCTTGCACTATATGTGAAAAAAAATGTTCTCAACGGAGTAATTTAATTTCACATCTCCGCACCCACTCCGGAGAGAAACCTCTCGCGTGAACTGTATGTGATAAAATGTTTTCTGAACAGGGTGCGTTAAAAACACATCTCATCACCCATACAGGAGAGAAACTTTTCGCGTGCACTGTATGTGAAAAAGCATTTTCTCATCGGGTACACTTAGAAAGACACCTCCGCACCCACACAGGATAGAAACCTTTGCCTGCTCTGCATGTGAGAGATGATTTTCTGGATACGGTTATTTAAATACCAATCTCACTCGCAATCGAGAGAAACCTTTAACTTCCTCTGTATATGAGAAGAAAATTCTGTGCAGAGGGATTTCAAAACACATCTCCACATCCATGCAGGATAGTCTTCGCTCTCACTGTATGTGAGAAAAAGCTTTCTTAGCTGGATAGTTTATAAAAACATCTATAGCTTTACAGGGCAAAAACCTTTCGATTGCACTGTATGTGAGTAAAGATTTTCTGAACTCTGACATTTTAAAAACGATCGTACCCGTAAAGGAGAAATCTCGTCCCCACTGTGAGAAAATATTACCATTTTTAGCATTTTCTATTGTTCTTCAAAGAAATATCTATTTTTCGTTTTTGCTTAATATGAAATTATAATTTTTAAGTCTAAACTGCTTTTTTCTCCATCTGCTGTGTTCTGTAAATGAAGAAATAAGAATTTGTTATATTATATAAATAAATATTTAAGGGCTTTATATCGAGACTGAGTTTATTTTCGCATTTACCTCATTTTTTAATTTGCTATATATTTATATATATATATATATATATATATATATATATATATATATATATATATATATATATATATTTCTATAAGGTGATTTCTTCTGACGATCCCTTTTTACTTAACCAAAATCGATAAATATAGTACTACTTTAAAGATTATGATCTCCGCTTCTAACGAATTGGTAATTTGGAATTGCACATTGTATTGTTTGTTTAAAAATTGAAGTATAAACATAAACATTTTTTCTTCCTCCAGATGGCGCTGTCTTTTTTCCCATTATCGTGCGCACACTGAACTTTTAAATGGCGGAATGGCAAATATAACCGTTTGCTATTATTATCATTCTGTGGATTAATAGGTTTCTTTCTTAGCAACATCCGCGTAGGTGTACGTTATTCTTTTTGCATGGAAAAACAATTTGTATAAACTAAAATCTATTTTCTTTCCTCCTGAAGAAAATTTTATGAGTGATATATATATATATATTTTTTGGTATGCCTTTTTAAAGTTTTAATTTTATTTATTCAATCCTGTGTACACACTTGAATTGCGTATGACAAAATTCTACCAAGCTATCAAGGGAAATCTTCTAATTAGTGTCATAATTAATGGATAATCAAAATAAAAGTCTTAGGGCAATTCAAAGAAAAAAGATGAGATGGGAACAACGGTTGGTGCATGGCGGAATGGCAAATTTCTTTTGTAAACTCTTATGGGAAAATGTGCGTGAGACATGCAAATATTTGCTTTATCGCTAGATGGCAAGCACGCGCTCGCTACTTATTTACTTTTACTTTTATCTCTCTAACATTAACCTTGGAATTAAAAAAAATCCCATGATCATATACATTATTTCTAGAAGGTGATTTTTCGTGACAATTCCTTTTTCTCTTTTCATACTTTACAAAAAATAGATAAATGAGGTATCATTTTAAATATTAAGTTCTCCGATTCTGACGAATTGTTAATTTAGAATAGCACATTGTATTACTTTAAAAATCAAAGTGTAAAAAATTTTTCTTACTCTAGATGGCGTTTGCTTGCTTTTTTCCCCATTCTCGCTCGCTGAACTTTTAAATTTTAGAATCGTCTGCTTTTATTATCATTCTGTCAAATAATAAGTTTCTCTCGGCAATATCCGTGTAGATGTACATTATTCTCTTTGCGTGAGAAAACAATTTGTTTGGGCTAAAATCTATTTTCTTTCCCCCTGAAGAACATTGTATGAGTGATATTTTCCTTTGTATGCCTTTTTAGAGTTTAATTTTATTTATTCAATTCTATGCTCACAATTGAATTGTATATGAGAAAATTCTACCAAGCTATCAAGGGAAAGCTTCTAATCTCTCTCATAATTAAAGGATAATCAGAATAAAGGTCTTGCCTCTATTTTGATTAACCTGTAGATGTGAAAGTCGAAGGGAAAAAAATGAGATTCGGGGCAACGGTTGGTGCGTGGCCGATCGGCGAATTTCCTACGTAAACACTATGGGAAAATGTGCTCGAGGCACATAAAGATTTGCTCTATTGCAGGTGGCAGACACACACTCAATTATTTCCGTTTTTATCTATCGAACACTAGGTTTGGAGCGCTATGGGCATTTTTTGCTACACATGGACTAATATGACCCGAACCTACTGCTTAAAGCCGATTCCGAACGGCTATCAACATCCATGCCAAGAGTGCGACTCGAACCCACAGACTTTGGCACCGAAATCAAGCGCCATAGCCATTCAGCCATCGCCCGGCTTAACGGCTCCTGAATACTAACCTTTAATGTTAAAAACATACCATCAGGAGATTACGGTATACCCCACGCCATGCATCCTGCATCATGTATATCCCACGGACCGCGGGAAAGCAATTAGGACCTTTTATAAGTGATCCCATAAGTGACCATCACTCTGATTGGAGGAAAGAAGCTGGTGAACATTTCTCATTATAAAGGACGATTTCTTAGATCTTGCTGCCGCACTTGAAACCTTTAGAGGTTTTCGTTTAGTTGTGCTACATGGCAAGCTTCTTTCATATCTAATGCTACTTCTTTGATATCTAATGCTAATTTGTTTGCTTATAAGTAAAATTGTTTCGTAGTCATTTTAATTTAATAGTATTGCTATGAATAAGTTTCTAAGCGATTGAAAACTCTTCATTCTCAGACTACGGAAATTTTAAATGCTGTTACGCAGTTTTGAGATTCCGAAGCTGAAAAGAAGGAATTTCAAAATCCTGTTGATCAATCTTCGAAGAGGGCGGCTGCGGCGACTGGAGTTTCTGTCGCAACAATTAGAAGGATTAGAAAGGAGAGGAAAAGTGCGGATGATAACAGTGAAAAACTCTTAACCCCTGGAAAAAAAATCGCCGTCGACCAGATCACGTTAACGTGATTGTTGTTGACTTTGACAGGTGCGTAATAAGGAACACAATAAATGAATTCTGCTTCCATAAGAAAATTGTGCCGATCGTTTCCAAGCTCCTCCCAATTATTAAAGAAAAAATAAATTTTCGTCGGAAAGGAGAAACCTTACGCAGAGTATTACATGACATTGGATTTCGCTGGAAAAAAAGCAGTAATCTTCGTCATAATTTAATGGAGAAACCCGACATCGTGTCATGGCACTGCAGTTTTTTGAGAGAAATGACAAAGTACCGAGATGCAGGCCGAACTGTTATATTATTTAGATGAAACATGGGTTGGTTCAAATATGACAGTGCAAACATGTTGGCAAATGAACGGCGAAAAAGCAGCTAAGATCGTCATAAACTCGGGAAATCGAATTAAAGTGGTTCACGCTGTAGGAATTGCAGGTTTTGTACCAAATGCGTTTCTTGTGTATAAAGCCGGTTCCACAACAGGAGACGACCATAGGCAAATAAGTTTTGAGAACTTTGAAAGGTGGTTTAGATAAAAGCTCATACCCAATTTAATTCCAAGCTGCGTAATATGCTTGGACAATGCGTCATACCACACTAAAAAAGTAAACTGCGTTCCTTCGAAGTACTCGACGAAAAAGTTAATGATAGAATGGTTAACAGAAAAAAATGTGAAATATGAAGTGTGGCGACGAATTTTGTGATAGGGTAATTAAATCTATTTAACTCACTTAGTTAAGATAAATCTTAACAATCATTAAAAATCAATTTACAGTTAATGCAAGGTTTCAATTAAATTGAAATTCAATATTAGCAGTAGTGATTAGTAAAATTTAAGTTAGATGGAAAAGATTTGCGTTGTATTTTCTATAAAAATGCAATAACCCATAAGAAATAGCATTATTAACACTGCTTCGATTCACTGTTGCATCACTGTTGTGTTTATGAGCCTTGAAGAAAAATGAAATTAAATCAAAGAAAATTACTTCCATATTATTGAAGCAAAGATAAAAATAAAATAACTCCTCCTAATAGAAAAGCTGCAAGAAATCAATTCTGCTGAAATAAAAGACCTAGGGTAGCAGAAAAACTAGAAAATTAACTCAAAACAAAGACCGACATGACAGAACGTTACAGAATAAAAATAACCATTTTATTAACATTGAAGATCGCTTACAAAACATGGCTAGGTTACAAAAATTTCGGTTCTTAAATCTGGGATAGCATATAATTATTCTCAAAGTAATATCTGTGACGTGAGGGAATCTTCTCCTCTTACTCTTAACAAATGCAATAAAATATTAAAAACGTCGTAAAATATAGAGCCTGGTTGGTGAATAAAAGTTAAATTATAAACTCAAAAAATGCTAAATAATAAAAGAAAATGAATCATAAGGACCCTGCTGCAGCATTCATAATTAAAACAAAAAAAAAACTAAAAGCATAAGGTAACAGAAAAAGAAATAAAGGGAAAAGTTTCACCAACGGCAGATGCTAGGCATTGTAAGGATAGTGCAACTTGCTTCATCCCGAGGCCGTGAGCCGGGTGGCCCAAGATTGGGTCTTACAACCCCTCGCTCCAGTCCAGAATCCTGTTCCGAAATTCCCAAGTCAGCCTTGTAACCTCTTGTATCATTGCGCGTATTCGAACTTCTCACGAAGTAGTGCATTCGCGTGACGAGAATTGCGGATGATAAATCTGAGGGGAAGGCTACAGGTTACACTCTTCAAGTCTGCATGTTGTTGTTGTACAATTTATTTTTCACCCTTCATCTCGTTCTGTTGATTAAATCTAATTCACGGCGCCCTCGCCATACGCTAGTCTTGCGCGGATTCGATCGTCGTGTCTTTGTTGCTGAGTTCTTTCCCGCTCGAAAGTGGTGAGCAACGGATGTATCGGGTTACGAAGGACAGTGGCCAGCAAAAGGTAGCGACAAGAACTTGTTACTAAGCAAAGATTCGGTTTTATGGAAAGGAATGAAAAACAAGGAATACTAAAAAAAAAAAACTTTACTATTTAATCTAAATTTCTTCAAAATTTGAATTAAAATTCACCAGCCAACAAAGAATAACTTCATCACTCCAGCCACTTACAAAGTTTCTAAATAAGATTTATTAAATTATAAAAATTTGAACCATAAAGTAAAACATGTGATGATTTTTCTCCAATTTAATTCTTCATAATGTAAAAACATTTCGAGAAACTTGCGCACGTTTCTCCAAATGCAATGATATTAATCAAATAAATGAATATTCGATCACCACAAGTTTAACTACCAAGTATATTTAGCAGAGTCTTAATAAAGCACAATCGTTACTAAAATTTAATTGTTTACTATTATATTAATGATTCGAAGTTACTATAATTCATCAACACAACAGAAGAACGCATGAGAAAACCAGAACTTTTTCAACTGATAACAGAAAACTCATCACCAACACCAATAGACAGAGTTGATCAGTTGCTTGAACATTGTGGACATAAAGTTATCAGACTCCCACCGTATCACTGCGATTTAAATCCCATTGAACTCCCGTATAAACATACGGGAACAGAATGTTAGTGCAAATTTAAATTTAAAGAAACTGCGAGGACTGACTGAAGAGGGATTAGACAGGATTCGTGCTGGAAAGTGGAAGAGTTACTGTAGTCACGTTCAGCACATAGAAGAAAAATAATGGATAAACGACGGTATCATCGAAAATGTGGTATAATAACTTTTGGCGAAGAAGGTTCAGACGACGAAACCAGTAAAAACAGCCACTGTAGGGAAAATGCAGAACGTGATAGTGATTTAGATGGCATTCCACTTATTTCAAGACGACAGTCAATAAAAAGGCTTCAATCGGAACAATGGAATCCGTCAACTCCAGGAGCACGCAGCAAAATCCACCCGCGTAAAATGAAGCCGTGTGGCAAGTTTTTAAAAAAGGCTTCAATATTTTTTTCAATAACTTTAAGGTCATATATAATTGTCATATATGTTTAATCCCCCATTTCTAGAATCGACCACTTATATCCCAAAAAATTTTTATATTTGAATTATTTATTAATATAACATGTCACACTTATTATTTTAAATGAAAACAAAATTACCGAAAAAGATCGCGTCTCCTTTGGCGAAAGAAATATATATCCATACGTCGTTCTGGTGTCTAGATACGTTCCGGAAAAGTTGGCCGTAAAGCGAAAAGCCGCATAACGAATCAATTATTTTGATACAAATCCATAGAAATTAAATTGGATCTGTTCCAATTTTTTATAAAATAATATACAGTTGTTAGTTCCTAAAGCATTTTATTCTTTTCATTTCCTATAAAAATGCTTAAATAAAAATAAAAGTACAAAACAATGTAATAATAAACATAAATTAAAAAAATAAACATAAATTAAAAAAACAAAAGCACATATGTATACATATAATAAAAACAAAGTAAAATGTTTAAAAACTGTTTTAATCTGGTGACGAACATTAACATGAAGAATCACTAAGCTATAATATGCTGGCACCATCACTCTCCGCTGTTGTGGATTGATCCAGTTTAAAATATTGTTCCAACGTTGTCCGATTCGCCTCGCTTTCTGCTTCTTTTGGCAGGGTTTTGTAACAGGGAATGGCTGAGTTAACTCCTCGGGACACTTTAGCGCGGCGTTCTTTGTCGGGATCATTTTGAAGAAGGATATTCATTCCCCGCTCGATATAAGAAAGCGCATTCAACATGTTTTTTGCTGTTTAGCTGTTGCCATATAGCAGGCACTGTCTCTGTCTCCTCATCAATTGCTCGTTCTGTTTCTAACTCGATCAGTTCCTCGTTTGAAAGAGGTTCTCTGTCAGAATCTAGAAAATCAATGAAATCACCTTCTTCCAAATCCTCAAAACCAAGATTGTTTGCTAAGTTTAATATGTTTTGTCGAATTTCAGAAAGAGAACTAACTTTAGGCTCATTAGTTTTTATGCATTCTGGCCATATTTTCTTTCCAAACATGGTTCATTGCGGTTGATTTTAATTCCTTCCACGATTCGCTAATGTTGTCTACGGAATCTCTGAGGCTGAAATTTTTCCAAAACTGTTTTATCGAAGATTCACCATCGGTTTCCTGAATAAATTTACGAAAAGTTCTGCATAAACAATAAACCTTAAAAGAGGCTATTCTACCCTGATCCATTAGTTGGATCAGTGCTATTGTATTTTTGGGAAGATACTCAATTTCCACATGTTCAGATAATTCGGATAAATTAACCGGGTGCCCTGGAGTATTATCCAAAATGAGCAATGCCTTGTTGCTCTTATTGTCATTTTTTTTAACTCCGAGGCAAAACAAATTTTTAAACCATTCTTCAAAAAGAATCTTAATCATCCAACCTTTCTTGTTGGATCTCCAAATGACGGGATATTGTTTCTTGTTCAGACCTTTACAATACCTTGGATTTTCGGAAAGATATACAAAAAGTGGTTTTAGCTGAAAACCCCCTGCAACATTAGCATCAAAGAGCAAAGTTAATCGTTCTTTTGAACCTTATATCCAGATGCAAACTTTTCATATTTTGAAATGCAAGTTCTTTCAGGCATTCGCTTCCAATAGAGACCTGTTTCGTCTACACTGACAACTTGTTCAGGTCGGTATTCACCTCTTTCAATAATTCTTTTCAAAATGTCGGGATGTTCTTTAGCTGCGTCATCATCGGCACTAGATCTTTCACCTTTCACTTTTAAGTTGTGCAAATTGTGGCGATTTTTGAATTTTTCAAACCAACCTCGGCTTCCTTGGAATGTTACATCTTTCACAGACTCATCAGTATCATCCCTCTTTAAATTTTCGAAAATAATTTTAGCCTTTTCATGGATAGTCATTTGGCTCATTGGCATCCTTGGTTGATTATTGTCTTCAATCCACATAGCTACTATTTTTTCCATAAATCTTCTTCTTTGGCGAGTTAATTTTGAGACACTTAAGGGTTGATTTATACAGGCACGTAAAGGGAACGTAACGGGAAGGAGCCCGGCCCGAGCGCCGGATGCATGTGTTTATACAGAGACGGGAGTAGAAAGTGGCGGGAACGTGTTTCATTTGTTGTGAAAGATTTGTAACGTCATGGCGCGGTTTCATTTTTCAGTTAAAGATTTAGCCATTATCACACTTTTGTTAGAGGAAGAGGAGAGCCAGGGACGTGCTTAGGGTTGGACAAACGGGGCAACCGCCCAGGGCCGCCATTTTTATTTACAACAGCCGCAACACTTTTCTAAATGTTACGGGTTTTTAAAGAAATCCCTCATTTTTCGCGGTTTCTATAATTCAACTTATAAAAATATATATGTTTCGATTTTTTCTAAAGAATCGCAGAAAGAATCTTAATTGACAAGCTACCGTTTTGGTTAGAAAAATTTCTCGGTGAAAAAAACATGATTTATCTTCAATTCAGTTATAGTAAACCCTTGATTATCAATCCTTTTTTTCAATATCAGTTTCTACTATCTGTCAGCCACTACATACAGTCATTTGAAGAATTATAAACCGTTTTGTCGGACTTTGTTCGTTTTCACGGAATAGTTGCAAACTGAGGAAAACGTGAACATATCCTTGTGAACGAATTCGTTCTTAGGGAGCGTCCATTAATTATGCAAGGCGATTTTGGTGATTTTTCGACCCCCCCCCCCCCCCCCCTAATCTCACGCGAGATTTTTCAAAATGCGTATTTTTAGTGTAAATATGTTAATCTGTGCTTAATTTCGTTGGATTTATTTAAAAAAACATAATTTGCTTAATTATTTTTACTTAAGACTAGTTAAGACTAGTATTTAAGACTACTAAGAACGTAGTCTAGAATCATAGTGAGAAAATCGAACAATAAAATCCTTAAATAGGAACTACTAAAATTCGCAAAAGAATATTCATTCTAATTCAGTCCTCGGGGACTCATGTGTGGTCTCAAGAGTGACTACTGGAACTATTGTGTAGGATTTAGCCATATTTTAGTGTAGAAACATGTTTTACTTAATATAACCCAGTTTTCTCGCAATTTTACACTGTTTCTTGCGGGAAAAAATTACGTGATATTTGCCGAGACCCCCTCTCTCCCCCACGTGAGACTGAGTGAGATTCGGCTCGACCCCCCCCCCCTAAAAGCCTCACGTGTTTAATGGACGCCCCCTTAGTAGTCTTAAAGAAAAATAATTAAGCAAATTATGTTTTTTTAAATAAATCCAACGCAACCAAGCACAGATTAACGTACTTACACAAAAATACGCATTTTGAAAAATCTGACGTGAGATTAGGGGGGGGGGTCGAGCCAAATCTCACGATATCTCACCAGGGGGGGAGGGGGTCGAAAAATCGCTAAAATCGCCTCACGTAATTAATGGACGCCACCTAAGCTATGCATATAATGATTGAAGAATTTACATGCTATAATGCGTGTAAGTGTAATGGCAAGTGTAATGCCAAAACTCCATATTTCTGCTCAAAAAATTATCTTTCAGCCCAACTAAAATTCCATAAAATATCCAGCAATAAATACTGCTTAACAAGAGCTACAGCCAAAGAATGTGCTATCACAATGATTGAAGAAATATTCCTGAGATATGGACTTCCACGTCGCATTATCAGTGACAACGGACCTCAGTTCGTCAGTGCAGTTATGCAACAAGTATGTTTTATTTTAGATATCAAACAATCGTTGACACCTGTCTACCATCCGCAGGCCAACCCGGTCGAAAGAAAAAACAGGGACTTGAAACCTCCACTTTTTATCCTGACTGAAAAGGATCACACAATTTGGGATGAAAAACTTCCTACTTTTCGGTTTGCCCTAAACACAGCTAAATCTGACACCACTGGTCACACAGCTGCATTCTTACAATTTGGAAGAGAATTGCGGACCACGGATGATATCTCACATGATCTACGCCAAATAATCTTACACGATAACTTTGTTCCAGAAATAACACCGTATTTAAAAAAATTTAATAAAATAACTACCGAAATTCAAGATATAATTCAAGACATATTCGAGAAATTAAATAACTCGAATCTTCAACTCCAAGGATCAAATACACATATATCGGATACGAGTGATAAAGTTAATGCTTTTTGTAGAAAATTGGAATTGTGGAGCAGAAATTTAAAGCAAAAAACCTAACAATATTTGCAAATATGGATGACTGTGTTAATACCTACAAGGCTGAAGAACAACATGTACAAGTTGTTTTTGTAACCATTGAAAATCATTTAGCCATGCTGGCAAAGAATTTTAAAAAGTATTTTCTTGCTGACGACAAACTGATAGCAAGTTACGAGTGGGTTAGGGATCCATTTCATAATATTCCCGAAGGGCTCTCAATTGCCAAGGAAGAAACCTTCATAGACTTCACGACAAGTGGCGAAACCAAAAGAAAATTTAGTAATAAATCACTCTTTGTATTTTGGGCAGGAGTAGATAACGAGTTTTCTGTACTAAATACAAGGGCATTTCGCATTCTATTATCATTTCAACATCCTACCTTTGTGCAACTGGATTTTATGCGGTGGCTTCTTTGAAGACAAAATACAGATCTCAGCTAAATATAGAAAAAGAACTGAGAGTGTCTATTTCTAATATGAAGCCTTCCTTCGAAAAACTTTGCTCTGCAAGACAGGCCCAAGGAAGTCACTAATAATTATTAAATTTGTTTTTAATTTTAGAAAGTTTTGATTTAGTAAGTTGTTTTAATTTAATAAGTTAATTATTAAATATTATGTCGAAATTTATTTTGTTTTGTATGTGTGTGTGTATGCTTTCCTTTCAGTCAGTTAATAAATTTTTTTAAATAATATTTTCTCTTGGATATGCTCGCGCCCCCAAAGGGGGGCGCGCCAAACAGGTTGAGAATCGCTGTCTTAAACCTCTACAGAATATAAGGTGATTTAGTATTTTAAATATTACTAGTTGATACCCGTCAAAACATGACGGCTAGATAGTAAATAAATGTACTAATAGACAAATTATACGCAACACATCATTGCCAAACGTTCAAAATCATAATAATTCGCAGAAACAAATTAATGTGTTTAAGCGGCATCGTGTTTGGTGAGAATCTAAAGCCAGATTTAAAAATGTCACTGAGCATGCGCGGAAAGCAATTTTTTAATTGTAAATTATCGCTAATTAAACAGCACGAAATAAACAATTTCCATGAGGTTAAATCTTATATTTCCCAAACATAATTATCATAAAAATGAAAATGGCAGAGAGAGATCTAGAAAGACTCTTCGAAATAAACGTGTTTATGATTAAAATATGTCACTGAGCATGCGCAGAAACAGTGAGTTTCTAAAGACAGATTCAAACATACCACTGAGCATGCACATAAATAAATTTTTAATTCTAAATTATCGCTAATTAATAGAAATTGCGGTTACAAAAACCAAATTTGACAAATCTACAGAGTACAATCTTTCGTTTAAGACTAAAATGAAGTAAAATGATGCACTAGTTTTCTCTCACGGACTGCCCAAAGAGTCGGCTTAGCAACTTGCATAACTTAATATGTTGGCTGGAGAATTTTATCATAAATTTAAAATAACGTTAAACAGAACAAAATATTAGGATATTCCCGCGTTTAACTTCTCTTTAGAAGCGAAATTCTTATCTTTTCTGGTTTCAACTCGGGTAACTTGAAACTTTCTCTTCGTGCCATTTCGTTTGAACCCCCAAGACACAGGCTTAGCAACGAAGATCGAAAGAATAAGACGTTGGAATGTGGAGCAAGGAGACAGAACATGTTTACCACCCAAAATAACGGGACTACTTTCTTCCAAGCCAGCCGAAGCGATGGGATACAGCAGTGAAAAGTTTTAGAAGAGGGAAGACGAAAAATATGGACAAAGGACTTCTGATCTGGACAGCGTGGGCGTAAGTATCCGGTGAGAGAGTCTGCCGCTTGAGAACAAAGATTCCCGCTCCAGAATAGCTGTGGTGTTCGCCATGGAGTGTAAATTTTCCTTACATTTCCGATCTTTACCTAACTTTCCTTTTGATCCTCCCTTTTTTTTATGAAAAGCTGCAGCATAAATCCTTAAGATTCGTTTTTTCCTTAGTAATTTCTAATTCGCCAGCCACGCCATTTTTTTTATTGATTGGCATTTGTGTTTGAATTTTGTTAGATCTTTTTGTTTTAAATGATTCTTACCAAAGAACGATAACGTTTGTTTTGGTTTAATTCTTCCTACGGGAGTTAGTTGATGATAAAGGATTAACGTGTTTTAATAGCGATTATAGATGTTTTTTTTATATTTAATGCTGAGAATAAGTTTGTTTTGTGAAGATGATGTTTTAGGACAACCAATAGTATAACTATGAATTCATTTGTGTGCAAATAAATCAAGTTAAAATGGTCATTTATCTGTCGTCGGTCGTTTTTGCCAGTGTTGAGTTTAAATTAATTTTTTGTTTCAGCAGGTTTGAATTCTAAATTTTTTTAAGATTTTGGTTTATTTTTAGATCACATCTCATTAAGGCAAGTAGTTTTCTTTAATTTTTCTCTATTTTTGATTTAATTTTATCTTTGCTCATATCCACCACTGTGGAGTAAACAGTAAAAGAACCCGGTGTTAAGATTAATTATATGATGGATAAATGCTGTTAAAAAATTATTACTCTTTAATTAACTGAGGTTTTCACAACGCGCCTCAATCTTAATTTCTTTAAATGTACTAACCACTAATTATGAGTATAACTTCTAAAGAGTTGATTTAAACGTAATTGAAATTTTGCATTAACTGTAAAATAAATATGGATTTGAGTTAATTAATGATGTCTATCAATTTTAATGTTCTATCTTTATTTAGTTTTATTACAAAACAATTTAAATTTAAAACATTATTTTCTACACAACAGAACATAATCTTCAAAATGGTACCTCGTTTATCGATTTTGGTAAAGCATAAAGGGAGAAAAAGGAATTTTCACCAAAAATCACCTTCTAGAAATTATATATATCACAGGTGGCCAACCGGTCGATCTTCGACATGATATTCGTCGATCGTGAGCCATAATTTCATAAACATATGGACTATGTTAGTGATAAGCGGCTCATTTTCCATTTAAAAAATGAGAACTAGTCGATCCCCGAATAAAAAATTATAGAAAAGTCGATCGCCAACTAAAAAAGGTTCGTCAGCCCTGATATATATGATGATGATGATAATATGTTCTTTAAATTTCAAGGTTAGTGTTCAAAAGATAAAAGTAAAAGTTAATAAATAAGCGAACGCATGCTTGCCATCTAGCCATAAAGCAAATATTTATATGACTCGCACACATTTTCCTATAGAGTTTACAAAATAAATTTGTAAACTCTGTGGGACTCTATTATAATATGGGTAAAGTCTATAATACTCTATTGCAGAGGTGGGGAACCTTTTTACCATTAGAGGCCACATGTAAATTAGGTAGTAATAAAGGAGACGGCATAAGTTGATGTACCTATAAATGCAACTTTTATGAAATTATTATAGTTAGGTATAGTTTTAACAATTTGGTGCATTATATAGAAAAATAAAAACAAAAAAATAAGTCCTTATTTATTTAATATTTGACTTAAAAAGTTACAATATAAAATATATTTGTATTCAAAGAAGGGTAAAAACTTGTTATAACATTCATAGGTACCACTGTAATTTTTTATATTTCACTGTTGGTATTTTTATTTATGTAAACACGTATATATATCCAGATTTTTAAATTTTAATAAACAACTACATATTTAAATACCACTTCAAATAAAAATAATAAAGTAGAAGTACAGTGATTTCCGCTTGTAAGAATCACGTTTGTTATTACTGTTTTTGATTCTTATAAGCGGTTGATTCTTATAGCCGAAATTTAGGTTTTTTGGACAGGAACACACACACCGATATATACATATATTAGATAATTTGCAATAAAATACTCTTGAATTTACGTTAATTATCTTTTATTAAAATTATTTTTATAATTTTAAAAATACAACTTAATTTCTATACCTATAAGTAGATACACATGATTATAGTAAGAGAAGAAAAAAATCCAATATTTGTTACAACATACCTGCTTAACATTTCCACTACAGGAAGAGTGCAAGAAGTTTTCTATGGTAGTTTGACGTAATGAAGTTTACAGGAGGCTGTTTATACCTCTTTCAATACCAATAGCCTCAGGCCAAGATTCACCTCCTAGCTTACGTTTCACTGTTTCATAACGTGCTGAATCTAATAATGTCACGTTTTCCTAGTGATAGTGGACACTTCCCCGAAGATTTATGTGTTTCAGGGTTCAGGAAGCCGCAACCAGGATGTGGGACGTGGGAAAAAAAGAGTCCCTGTCAGTGGAGAAAAGTGAAATCGGATCGGCAAGGGTAAGATGCCCCTGGGTCAAGCTAATAGGACCGTGTTTAGCTAAAGCGTTTAAGGGGAAACTATTATGTTATGTCTAACAAAGAAAGGGATGCATTTTACGACTGAATTCCATCCCATTTTATCACTTTCTTTTAAAAAGAATAAAGAACAAACTTCGTACCTTTGGATGTTTTAAGTGGCTTTTTTGGAAAAATGAAAGGAAAGCGAATAGTGTAAACTGATTCTTATAACCGGTGGATTGATTCTTTAAAGCGAAAATTTTAACATGGAAATAATACATTTGTTTTTGTTTTTGCGATATTGATTCTTATAACCACTGATCACTATAAGCGGTGGTTACTGTATTTTTAAATAATTTTAACATTATAAAGAAATACAATAGAAAAATAATAGTATTAAGTTATAAATAACTGACATAGCAACAATTCCTAAATTAATTTTAAAACCCGATGGAAAATTTAAGCTAGTAGGATATTTCCATTTCTTCCTTGCTTGAAAGTAATTGAATATTTGGATCAAGCTTCGTAACGAGAAGCCTGCGTACATACATTCATGCCGTTCTTTATTTAATTCGATTGATCTGCAAATTGTAGTAATCTATAAAACTAAATATTAATTACTACAAGTGCTAGCTTTTATGAAGGCCGTACAGGAAGATCACGGAGGCCGCATGCAGCCTTAAGGCCGCTCTATTGCGTGCTAGTGATGCGACATCGATAACAAAACATCGATGTTTTGAAACATCGATATTCAATATTAAAACATCGATGCTAATAAAACATCGCCCAAAAACCATCGATGTTTTTAAACATCGATGTTTTAGAACATCCATTTTTTAAAACTGTTTTAGTAATCTCTAACATTAATGTTACTTCCGTTAGTCGTGGGGGGAGGGGTGATTTAATTTTACTCTCTGATTGGGCAGACACAAATGACAAAAACTTGGTTGCTTTGGACTACATTGATGACTCAAAATTCTCGTTGTAAATACCTCCATGTTTTGCCTTCAAATGTCCAGATAAATCCGTGGTATTGCCAGAAGTTTTGAGGGACTTAAGGCAAATATTGCATTTCGCCAATTTGTCAGAGGTTTTGTAAAAATATTTCCAAACAGGACTTTTGGGAGGCATCTTACTAATAATATTAACGTCAACTTATATAAAACCAGAACAAAACAAAAACTTAAATGGATGCACTGGTGTATATACAATTTGTAAAATAAAACGCCATGGAAAGTTCTGGAGTGTCAGGAACATTCCAAGCGCTCTGATTGGTTCATTGGTTGTTAATTGCCATTTTTCTGTTTGCTAAGGAATCATTCCCCCTTTTGTATTCGTCCTTTTCAGAATTCAGACTTACATTTACTGAGTTTGAAAATTATGCTACGTGGTAATTTTTTTTTTATTATGGTACTTTTTCATTAAAAAAAAAAACATCGATACAACGTAAAACATCGAGTACAAAACATCGGCTTCAATAAATCGATGTTTAAAACATCGATGTTTTTATCAAAACATCGATGTTTTGAAAACATCGACATCGATGTCGCATCCCTATTGCGTGCCATTCCGACACGTACTAACCGTTGTTCCCATCTCATCTTTTTTCTTCGCCTCGCACATCTACACGGTAAGACTTTTGTTTCAGTTAAATTTCAGTGTGCGCACGATAATGGAAAAAAAGCCAGCGCCATTTAGAGGAAGAAACAATGTTTATGTTTATACTTCAATTTTTAAACAAACATACAGGGACGTAGCTAATGTCGAGCAGTTGGAGCGAACTGCTGCAGGCGCACGAACCATGGGGGGCGCAAGATTTGAAACAGTGAAATAAAAATTTGTGAAAACTTTTGTATAAAAAAAATTTCGATTAGTCAGATTTTCTATATAATATAGAAAAAATAAATGAAATATTTTTAAGTAAATAAAACTATAAGCACTTTAGAATGTACTTGAATTATCATAATTTTCATTTCAGAAAATTTTCACTATAAATTTAACACTTTATATACCTCTATTAAACCTATAAAAATGTATGATGATTGCTAAGAATGTTTAAAAGCTCTACTATAAGCACTTACTAGGCACTTATACATATTATAAGTTGTGATTTGCTGCAAAGAAGTTACATATTTCAGGTGAATCCCACGATCGTAAAATATAAACTTTTTTATATCCTGTTCTACTAGATACTAGAGTGAGGGATAACATAAGATCACTCTGTCCATTATGTTAGGGCGATTCTGCGTTTGCCTGGATAAATATTTCATCCCACCGAAATCGAAATTAGAATTCAAACTAACTGCAATATCTCCCCAAAATTTACTGCAATGATCTAAGCAATTCCTTGAAGATTTGAGGTTTTCTGAGATTACAGTGATTTGAGCTTATAAGAATCACGTTTGTTATTACTGTTTTTAATTCTTATAGCCGAAATTTAGGTTTTGGGACAGACACACACACACCTATATATACATATATGAGATAATTTACCATAAAATACTCTTCAATTTACGTTATCTTTTATTAAAATTATTTTTTATAATTTTAAAAATACATATTAATTTCTAGACTTATAAGCAGATACACATAATTATAGTAAGAGAAGAAAAGAATCCTATATTTGTTATAACATACCGGCTTAACAGTTTTAACGTTTCAATTACAGGAAGGGAGTAAGTAAAAAGTTTTCTATGGTAGTCTGACGTAATGGAGTTTTCATGAGGCTGTTTATACCTCTTCCGATACCAATAGTCTCAGACGAAGATTCACCTCCTAGCTTACGTTTCACAGTTTGATAACGTGCTCAATCTACTAATGTTACGTTTGCCTAAGATTTATGTGCTTCAGCGTCCAGGAAGCCGCAACCAGGATGTGGGAAAAAAAGAGTCCCTGTTTGCCAGTGGAGAAAAGTGAAATCGGACCCGGACGGGTAAAGATGCCCACGGGTCAAGCTAATAGGACAGTGATGTGCTAAAGCGTTTAAGGGGAAACTATTATGTTATGTCTAACAAAGGAAGGAACGCATTTTACAACTGTATTCCATCCCATCTTATCACTCTTTCTTTAAAAAACATAAATAAAAAGAACTTCGTGCCTTTTGACGGTTTAAGTAGCTTTTTTTGAAAAATGAAAGGAAAGCGAAGAGTGTAAGCTGATTCTTAAAACCGGTGGATTGATTCTTTAAAGCGAAACTTTTAACCTGGAAATAATACATTTGTTTTTGCGATATTTATTCTTATAACCACTGATCACTATAAGCGGTGGTCACTGTATTTCTATTAAAACTAATTTCTCGTTAATAAAAGTGAGGAGGAGAAATGTTTCGTTGGAAAACGAATTTAAGCACTGCTATAACATTTGTCAAAATACCTGGAGTATACATGCATCCAACATTTTTGTTGGAAAAACTCCCCGTATTTCGGAGCAGTTGGCACATTTGAATCAATTTCAACTACATCTATTGAATGATAAATGTAAGCAGAATGTAACAAGTTATTTAGGAAAGAAATCAGCTAAAAAACATTAAAAATAATATTGCGTATGACAAATTAAAGTCTTTCCGGTTTCACTATTCTGTGTTTAAACGGAAGAGTAATATTATAAATAATATCTGTAGACAAATCATTGTTCAATAATATTTTTTTTTCCAATGCGGAGGCACTTCTCTTCAAACATTCGCCTATACTACGCCGGAATTTTACTGCCCATTTTATTATGGGGGCACCATATAGGCGGACAGCATTACCCCCTTAGGGGACGACACGAACGGAGGCATTTTTCGTGGCGCGACGCCAGGATTCGATCCGAGCACCCTCAGCACCGAAAACCACCGCGCTGTACCACTTGGCCGCCGCAAGCCCTTATTCAATAATATGAATAATTAGTTAACTGAAAAAGATTGAAAAAGCGACAAAGTACAAAAACATATGAGCAAATATAACATCCGTGGTTGACTTTCAATAACAAATGTTGTACAATGGCTGTTCGCACATTTTTTAGACGATTTTAGTAAGCGGTAATAAAAAAAAGTCAAAATTATCGTCTGCGGCTTGAAAGTTATGTTTTTATTCAAAATGGCGTTTTTAACAAAGCAGTGGTTCGAAGGCTACTTTTATGCTCTTTCCGAAGAGAAATATGCATACTCCGTTATCCAAAAACGATGTGAGAGTCATGGTTTTGTGATATCTTAAGCGTCGATAGGTAATATCGTCAACAAGAAAGGAAAAAAAACGTCATATTGGAGCCTCAAGTGGGACAAAAATTCCAAACAAGTATCCAAGGAAAAAACGGACATCTTCGACTATTGCAAAGGTACGTTGTTTAATGTTAAAAGAAAATCCCCCTAGTCAAAGGACTGTTGCAAAATCATTAAAATGTTCGGTGTCCACTGTAACTAAAATGATAAACGTTGATTTAAATCTTAAGAAAGCGAAAAAACGCAATGTGCATCGTCTTCTTCCAAATCATATCGCTGAACGCAGGACACGCTGCAGAATTCTATATGAGAAACACCTATCCAAAGAAAAATGGAAAACAATTGTCACAATAGATGAATCATGGGTGTATTTAAATGGTTGCAACAAAAAAAAGAGCCATTTATTATCATAAAAGGGGAGAAAAAAATTAAGTACATGGTTCAAAGAATCGAAAGAAAGTTTTTCTAAGGGATTCATGATTGTTGCTGGTTTTTCTTATAATGGAAAGTTAAAAATAAAGAGAGTGGGAAAAAATGTCAAGATTAACTCCAAATACTATCAGGAACATATTTTATCGCTAATTTTTCTGAATGAAATACCATCGCTTTACCCACAGTGCCATCAATCTGTGAGACTCCATCAGGACAAAGCTAGCAGTCACACATCAAAATCCACTGTAAATTTCCTAAAAGAAATGGAACAAAAAACTGGTATCAAGGCCATACCCTTCACTGATATCCCTACTAAATCTCCCGATGTATCACCTATGGATTTTTATGCTTTCGGACATTTAAAATCTGCATTATCCAAACGTCGTCCCAAAACCCTTACAGGACTCTGGAAAGCTGTTCAGGAGGAATGGGATAGAATACCTCTTCTGACACTTCAAAAGGCATTATTATCCTGGAAATTGCGGTTTCGAAAGATAGTTAAGAATAAGGCATGTCAAATAGAACATTTAAAACACAAGAATTTTATGTAATTTAGTTTTGTGAATACAATATACATCGTCTAAAAAATATGCCTGTACTTGCAATATCAGTACAAATTAGATGGACTAAAACTGCAAATGAACAGCTGTAATTATTTTTGTGTTGTTATTAGCATAACTATCATAATTCATTGAATTTGAATCCCGTTAACACCACCGAAATCAATTACGTGTTTAATCGGGTGCAACGTGCACCCAAATTCCAAAATGCAATCATAATAAATAGAAATTAAACTAAATTGTATCATTTTTCAGCTTTACCTTAAACTTTTCCAGTTTTGTCGATAAAATAAGTTTTAGTTAGGAAAACGATTGAAAAAAATATAGTTGCATTCGCGCAAAAATGGAGGCTAATAATTTTATTAGTAGTAAAATTATAGTTCAATATTAAGTTAATTGTAAAAACTCAGAACAGGTTTACGTTTAGTCAAAACATTCGAAATAAAAGAGAAGTTAAGACTTAATGACCGACTAAGTCTAAATGGAAATGTTGTCTTTCAATTTATAAATTTTTAAAAAAAATTCTCACATAAATAGTATCACTAATCATTGCAAAAACTTTCTTTCAAGTTCATCTTAAATTATGAGAAAAATTAAGAACATATGAATGGAGATTTTGAATGTATTGAACAATTTCATAAATGCATTTGAAAACTGTTCAGAGACAATCATAAATTATACATCCGATGCCTGAACTACATCAATTAGTCTGAATCGAGTTGCTATTATTTTTTTTTATTGTGAATTTTAAGAAGCAGTATGTTATGGAAAAAATGCAAGTAATTAGGTTACGTCGAAAAAAAATTGATTTAATTGAAAACTGTTGAATAAGTATATGTACATAAGTTTACTCCGCAAACCAGTCAGAAAAAGCGCATAAAAACAGATAATGTCGAGTGAAAATGTCCCATTCCTGTGTGATCCAAATATCTTACCCCCGAAAAATTTTGAAAGTGAAAAGTTTCTCTCGCTTGCGAGTGAGATGTGTACTTAAATAACCGTGTTCAGAAAATCATCTGTCACATGCAGATCAGGTGAAAGGTTTCTATCCTGTGTGGGTGCGGAGGTGTCTTTTTAAGTGTACTCGTTGAGCAAATGTTTTTTCACATACAGTGCAGGCGAAATGTTCCTCTCCTGTGTGGGTGCGAATATGTGATCTTAAAGAATCCTGTCGAGAAAATCTTTTCTCACATACAGTGCAGGAGAAAGGTTTCTCGCCTGTATGGGAGCTGAGATGTCTTTTAAATCCCCACTGATCAGAAAACCTTTTCTCACATACAGTGCATCCGAAAGGTTTCTCTCCTGTGTGGGTGAGAAGATGTGTTCTTAAATGTTCCTGTCGAGAATATCTTTTCTCACATATAGTGCAGGAGAAACGTTTCTCGCCTGTATGGGTGCTGAGATGTGTTTTTAAACTACCGTGTTCAGCGAACCTCCTCTCACATACAGTGCAGGGGAAAGGTTTCTCTCCTGTGTGGGTGCGAAGATGTGATCTTAAACCTCCATGATGAGAAAACCTTTTCTCACATACAGTGCAGGGGAAAGGTTTCTCTCCTGTGTGGGTGCGAAGATGTGCTATTAAACCGCCGTGTTGACAAAATATTTTCTCACATACAGTGCAAGCGAAAAGTTTTCCTTCCGTGTGGGAGCGGAGATGTGTTATTAAATTACTCCGTTGAGAAAATCTTTTCTCACATACAGTACAGGCGAAAGGTTTCTCTCCTGTGTGGGAGTGGAGATGTCTTATTAAACTACTCCGTTGATAAAATCTTTTCCCGCATACAGTACAAGCGAAAGGTTTCTCTCCTGTGTGGGTACCGAGAGTATTGTCAGCAATGTGGTACGAATGATGCGAATTTAAAGCGGCCAACTGTGAAGATGGTCCTTCAAATAAATTAAATTTGACAGTTTCTTCGGTGCAAGGTGGAATCTGCGCACTGGAGCTTTTTACACTCATTGTATATGTGTTACAAGGAGTGCGTTCATCTTCTGCTTCTTTAGGGTTCTGCTCGCTGGAATGGTATTCGTTGGAAAGTCCTTTTACACAGGTAATGCACGGTATCTGCTCTCCTGTCATGCCGACGTTTCTTTACATGGTGATCACAAAAACTTTAACTGCCAGCAATCTGTACTTAGCACCTGCAAACAGAGGAGAAAGAAACTGAATGACATATACAGCACTATACCATTATACTATAAACCACACTCTCAAGGCTAAATTTTCAATGCAAGGTTTTCTAAAAGCCCGGTAAAGCTTGATTAGTATTTTTCACGTTAAACATGCAGTAAAGTATAAAAGATTGTTTGTACTAGGAAATGATATATATATATATATATATATATATATATATATATATAAGAGCTTGCTTGTCTGTTTGTCCGCTATAGAATCATAGACTGTTTAACCCACCGGGATCAAATTCGGCACAGTTAATGTTTAGGATCCGAGAAACTTAAATCAGGAAAAACGAAATTTGGGGCTCAATTAGTTTTTTCTAAATTAATTTTTTAATGATCTTTGTGCCCCTAAGCGCATCTCTTAAATGTGAATACAGTCCCTTTACCACTACCAGTCGAATTCGATACGCGGGGGAAAACAGGTTTGTTCTGAGGGGTGGTTTGAGAGTTGGTCTTGGGGTGACGGGGGGGGGGGGGGGGGCGAAGTGTTTATTTTGGGGAGGGGTGCAGCCCAGTATTTTTTTGATGGAATGAATGAAAAATTTTATATCTATATATCTACCCAGGTAACGCCGGGCAATGATGCTAGTATATATATAAATGATAGAAATTATGTTCTGGATTAATTAAACTGAGTATTTTAATTTTATTGCAATTAGGGCACGAGGTTCTCTAGCCATCCTTATTCTTTAGTCCTGGTAGATTGTAATGACGTGCAGAGATTTGATATGTTTCAGTTTGTGGGGATCTCAACAAAACTACTGATATAGGCACGATCAACAATGGCTTAGGAATATTGATATTTTTCCCGTTAAATTCATTTTAGTCGTCCGTAATTCAAAATAGTTTTATCATTGTTTATTAAGTTAATGCTACGAGAAATTCCAGAGCTTAATAGTATAAATTCTTCAAGTTTCTTTCCGTTCATCTACTGTACAATAAGTTCTTTTATGTGATTCCTCAAATAATCTGTATCAAACATTTAAAAACAGTTATCTTATAGTCTATGAGATATACGACAGGAATACACGGCTGATAAGGTCTTTTTCAGACCACGTTTTAAATTTTGTATTACAAGATTGTAAACCCGCCATAAAAAATATAGAAGATAAATCTACACATCTGTCATGTATTGATCTTTAAAAAATTACTTGTAAAAATTTTAAATTTTCATATTCAGAAATAACATTCGGAACTGCTTACTGCTGGCTAAAAAGTTTTTAAATTTTAACTCTATTACTATCTCTCACGCTGTTCAATTTTGTAAATTTTTTAGACTCTTCGGGTTGTAAATAAAACGAGCCAAATGAATGAGGAGCACGACTCGAAACTCAACCAGTCACATACTGGTTTGACACAGCTTAGTATTAAAGTGAATTAGTTTAAAGAAAATGAATTTCACAGGCTTAATTCTGCTGTGTATTAACCCCATTGGAGTCGTTTACCTCTATGCTGAACTATGGAGAAAATGTGTCCAAGGATTACCGACTTGATAACCTAGCTTCCTAATTAAAATTTCGTTGAAGTACGATACACATACCGATGTGATATCGGATACGAAGGGCAGTAAAAATTTCACAGCGGCAAACTCTGAATTGAAGGTAACCTTTTCATGACGCGCGGAAGGGTATTTGTTTATGAAAATGATTTTTTTCGAAATGAAATGTCGTTATTTCCCCTTTGTAATGAATGATTCATAACAATTGTTTTAACACTTTGTTTGTACATTTCAAATATATTTTTCTATTGTAAACCTTTATTTTTCAGAATAAAAAAAAAAAGTTTTAAAGTGGAAGCGGTGGGGAATTACTACAAGTGAAAGTGTAATATAATTTTTAAAAATATTTGAAAAAATTGGCATTTTTCTATACTTTATTTTAAAAAATATTCTATTCTATTTTCTCATGTTCATTTTTTATAAATGTTTAAAATTTATTTATTCATTTATTTTATTTTTTTGAGGGAAGGGGAGGGGAGAGTTTAAAAACTTTTAAATTTTAAGAATTTAAGTATTTTCATTAAAGTTCAAATTTTTTTTTAAATTACGTTTCAGCATTTCTGTTTCTACAAAACTGTAAATAATAATTTAATATAACTAATTTCGGTACATTCTTCTCATTTTTTATAAATTTTTCTTTATTTTGCGGAAGTGAATATTAACGGTTTTAAAAGGTTCCAAATTAAAGTTTATTCTTAAAATTGCTCCTATATGCATATCCATGCATAAAATGTTTATTTCTTACTAGCCGGGCATCCGTCCACCTGACAGACGACTTTGAATTGATTGATTGCGAGGGAGAATTTTCATAAGAGGTATAATTTATTTGCAGTCTCACCCCCCCCCCCCCCCACAAAGCAACAAAAAGAAAAATTCGTTATTTGTATCAACACCCACCACCACCTGGTATTTTGTGAGCATACCTGCGTTACACAAAGATAAATTTTCATGTGAAAAGAAATCGGCTGGCTACTTTAGTCTATATTCCTGCAATACAAAAATTCAAATTTCCTGAAATTTGTGTTATTGGTGACATAATAATGCATTATACATTGAAATTACATGAGTGCACGTATTAGGCAGAATTGCACATGTATATGTTGCGAGATATTCTGTATTCAGTTTAGTCAAAAGATAAACACAAATGAAATATTAAACAGGCTTCCGGAGTATATGGTATTGTGGAAAAACAAATAAACCTCTCAATAAACACCAAAATTTCTGTACAAATCTTTTGTACTTTCCCTTTTTTTAAAAAGAGCATTTATTTATCAAAACATTTAGAACAATTAAATATAAATACCTATAAATCGCAAAACTGTGCTTAAAGTTTAGACAGATTCTTTTTAGTTAAGATACACAAATTTTTATGCTTTTAAAAGTACATCGTGAATTATAAAATTAAGAACAATATAAAATACAGTATACTAAACATTCTGAAGTACAAACACAATATGTAATATACCAAATTTCAGAAAGTAAATAATCACAAGTTAGCAAGACACATAGGGGTTTCAACGGTACAGAGTTCAACGGTAATCTGTATACTGGGAATTAACCCAGTAAAAAAGGATTAATGAAAAAAAAGAAAACAAAAGGAGTAATATTAGAAAATTAACTTTAAATAACACCAAATAACTACAAAATAACAATATTCCATGCGTTCACTTGCCAAACACGCATTACTCCAAACGTGCATAATCAAAGCTAAACACAAACATATTATGTGTCTAATTTTTTATATGTTTAATTCAAACTTTTTAATCATAAATAGATCATTTGAATATGTACTGATTTTTTGGCAATTAAAAGTGAACAAAAATTTAAATTCAAGTGAACCGTGATTCGAGTGTGAAGTGATTCGATTTGAGACAAAAATTGAAAGTAAGAAGATTGATTCAGAGTCATGGCACCCTTACGGCATTTGATATTTATGTTAGATCCCTTTGTTTGTTATAAGTATGATTTGTATAATTTTATATGGCCTTCCCTAAATATTTAAAATTGTCGATAACTTTGCTGTTCTCACTTCGCATGTGTTGAATTATATGTAAATTGTACCGTGGTATCTGAATCTGGAAAATTAATTTAATTAGTTAAATTCTTAACTTGATACACTTTTTTATGTTGTTATATCATGTTATCCTTGCTTCTGGAATAAAGGGTAAAGGAATGAAATGCATCACATTACACATGTATTATATTTATTTTGGTAATTATTTTTATTAATTTGGTATAATAAAGGGTAAATGAATAAAATGCATCACATTACACATGTATTATATTTATTATATCACATTACACATGTACTATATTCATTTTGGTAATTTTATTTATTAATTTGGTATAATAAATATAATACATGTGTAATGTGATGCATTTTATTCCTTTACCCTTTATTCCAGAAGCAAGGATAACATGATATAACAACTTAAAAAAGTGTATCAAGTTAAGAATTTAACTAATTAAATTAATTTTTGGGATTCAGATACCACGGTACAATTTACACATAATTCAACACATGCGAAGTAAAATCAGCAAATTTATTGACAGTTTTAAATATTTAAGGAAGGCCATATAAAATTATACAAATCATACTTATAACAAACAAAGGGATCTAACATAAATATCAAATGCCGTAAGGGTGCCATCACTCTGAATCAATTATAAAATTATACAAATCATACTTATAACAAACAAAGGGATCTAACATAAATATCAAATGCCGTAAGGGTGCCATCACTCTGAATCAATTATAAAATTATACAAATCATACTTATAACAAACAAAGGGATCTAACATAAATATCAAATGCCGTAAGGGTGCCATCACTCTGAATCAATTATAAAATTATACAAATCATACTTATAACAAACAAAGGGATCTAACATAAATATCAAATGCCGTAAGGGTGCCATCACTCTGAATCAATTATAAAATTATACAAATCATACTTATAACAAACAAAGGGATCTAACATAAATATCAAATGCCGTAAGGGTGCCATCACTCTGAATCAATTATAAAATTATACAAATCATACTTATAACAAACAAAGGGATCTAACATAAATATCAAATGCCGTAAGGGTGCCATCACTCTGAATCAATTATAAAATTATACAAATCATACTTATAACAAACAAAGGGATCTAACATAAATATCAAATGCCGTAAGGGTGCCATCACTCTGAATCAATTATAAAATTATACAAATCATACTTATAACAAACAAAGGGATCTAACATAAATATCAAATGCCGTAAGGGTGCCATCACTCTGAATCAATTATAAAATTATACAAATCATACTTATAACAAACAAAGGGATCTAACATAAATATCAAATGCCGTAAGGGTGCCATCACTCTGAATCAATTATAAAATTATACAAATCATACTTATAACAAACAAAGGGATCTAACATAAATATCAAATGCCGTAAGGGTGCCATCACTCTGAATCAATCTTCTTACTTTCAATTTTTGTCCCAAATCTAATCACTTCACACTCGAATAACAGTTCACTTGAATTTCAATTTTTTCTCACTTTTAATTGCCGAAAAATTTCCAAAAAATCAGTACATCTTCAAATGATCTATTTATGATTAAAAAGTTTGAATTAAAAGTATAAAAAATTAGATACATATGTTTGTGTTTAGCTTTGATTATGCACGTTTGCAGTAATGCATGTTTGGTAAGTGAACGCATGGAATATTCTTATTTTGTAGTTATTGGGTGTTATTTAAAGTTAATTTTCTAATATTACTCCTTTTGTTTTCTTTTTTTCCTTAATCCTTTTTTACTGGGTTAATTCCCAGTATACGGATTACTGTTGAAACTATTTACCGTTGAAACCCCTATGTGTCTTGCTAACTTGCGATTACTTACTATCGGAAATTTGGTATATTACATATTATGTTTGTACTTCAGAATGTTCAGTATACTGTATTTTATATTGTTCTTAATTTTATAATTTACGATGTACTTTTAAAAGTATAAAAATTAGTGTATCTTAACTAAAAGGAATCAGTCTAAACTTTAAGAACAGTTTTGCGATTTATAGGTATTTATATTTAATTGTTCTGAATGTTTTGATAAATAAATGCTCTTTTCAAAAAAAAGGGAAAGTACAAAAGTACAAAAAATCAGTACATCTTCAAATGATCTATTTATGATAAAAAAGTTTGATTTAAAGATATAAAAAATTAAAGGAAAAGAATAAAAAATTAGACACATGACACATTTTTTTTCAGTGATACGTGAGAATCACGCTGTGAATGAATCATGCTTTGTTTACATTGCATAATCTCTAGAATCCAAATAACTCTAAAACTATTGAAGTAACAGATTAAGTGTACACAGAAAAAATTATCAGTTTCTAAAGCTCTTTCCAAATATGTAACATTTATGTACTTTCACGAGAAAAAAAATACACCGATTTTCGACCAAATTGGCCGCCAAAATAGCATTCGGCCATGTTTTCTCAGGATGAGTGATCTCCGGAAATGTGATGTCACGTGATGCCGACGGACTCCACGGCATTCTCCATTGTTACTTTATTTATATAGAAAATTTACTTCCAAAGAATTAAAGGAACGTTTAGAATGGTGATGTCATTCTGACTGTCTTCAGTTATTGTTCAATGTATTTACCGTTAATGATTTAATATCCATCCACTTTTTCTTAGAAATGTGCCTTAAATTTAATAATTTTAAAAAATCATTTGGTCTACGAAACAGCGAAAAGAAATTTGGTTGATCTTAAGTAAGCAAACTGGGAGGAGGGGGGTCAGACATTCCCCCTTTTTTTTTACATACAAGGGGAGGGAGGGGATATAAAACAAATAAAAATATGATTACGTAACAATTGAAAGACCCCTTATGCTGATTGGAAATTGTTTGATTTGCTAGACATAATTCAGAAGATTTATCCGATTTCCTGAAAAAGGGTATATATATATATATATATATATATATATATATATATATATATACACACACCCGCATTTTTTACATATTTCAGAAGTTTTATATTGTTTATAGTTATTCCTACACAACAAAAGCAAAAAATAATCCTCATATTTCAGTGAGAAGCAAGAGGTAATTTATAATACAAGAATCTAAAAATATAGAAAGCCGCCAAAAACTTTGAATGATTGTGTACATTGCAGGCCCTTCATTTTCATGGCTTAAGAGCACTAAAATCCAGGGGCTGTAAATAACGGATCCAACATGAAGATTTTGCAACAAAAGGTTTGCTAATTTTGAAAGTTGTTGAAAAACTCCTCTAAATGGTTGAGCAGTGTTCAAATTTAAGAAAATATCCATGAGAAACAAATTGGAGAGATGATGTGACAACACACTCAACTAATTATCCTAGACATTTAATGAATTGTAACAAAACATTGTTTAATAGAGCTAAATGCTTACAAGAACTTGGCTAACCAAACAATGCTTCAATTAGATAAATTGCAATGGTAATGATACAAAAATACACAAAATGTTTTTGTTCTGAGTAGATTTACCTGTCTATATCAAGACAAAAAAATTTGGCTATTAGTCATTGTTATCTTTATAAAATTTTAAATAAGTCTGAAATCAAACCCATCACAATTTTCCCAACTGAAATGATATGAACAATCTTAAGACACTACAGAACACTTTGCATCTATATTAAATATAGACAAAACACAGTGCAAATACAGTATAAAGATTATGTATGTTTGTATAAAGATTTTGTTCATTTGCTTTATTAATTAAATACTTTATTTTCTATACATATGGTGGTAAGAGTGGTTCAACACTTACAATAAGAACACAGATGTTAAGATTTTTCAGTATAAAGTAATTAATTCTTAAGTACAGTAAAGGTATGCGTACCCATTGGCATGATTTGGCGAAGTTTTCAAAATTTGCCAAAATCACACTGAAAGACGACAGTAATGGCAACATAGAAAACAACAAAATGATGTGTATGTACAGAATATACAGACAGTTTTACTCATCTTCCTGCATATGAACCTGTCTGTAGTAACCATCGCCTTTAAGTGTGATTTTGGCAAATTTTGAAAACTTCGCTACACCATGCTATGGGGTACCCACTTCTTTACTATTACCAATTATTATATTCTATTACCTTGACATATTAAGTTAATATAGAAGTTTCTAAATTTTTAAAATTTAAAGTATAGAATTGACTTAAAATCTTATAATTTTTTTAAAATCAGATTAATATAAATTACTAGCTGTTTACCTGTTGTCGCAGGGGTATTTATTTATCCCAATTTCTTATTAGACAAGAAAAGGAATGAATTCTACCTATAGTGTAAAATCAAAGTAATTTAATTAAAAGGTATTTAAACGTATATGTACATTATACAAAGTATAAAGTAAAATTACAAATTCACTATAATATTAATTGAACTCAAAACTTGATTAAAGACAATGTTTTTAGTTTTCCCTCCAGGAGGAAGAATAAGAAAATTCTTGGGTGAACCCACCCTTGAGCAAGAAACGTAAAGTTGTGCGTGGCAGAAACATGGCGATATCCACTCCACTCCGTAGTACTTAATAGACAGTCCGTGACTTGTTGATCATGATCGAGAATGCAAATCTCACTGAAAATTGCAATTCCTTAAAGTAGAGAGGGAGATCCATCGGAATGAGTGGTGTCCATGGGATAAAAACTCTTTCCCCCCTCTCCCTTTCCTGTTAAGATAGTTGCTGCAATTACTTTGGCCAGCATCTTCACTACACACAGCCTTGTACCAGTCTTATCTTAAAATGCTTGTCAGCAGGGTGTATAATTCTTTTTTTTAAATATGAAAAAAAATAGATTCTTTTTATTTAAACCGGATTTTTTTTAAATTTCAATTTTATGTGATATAAACTATTATATATAACATATATTTAAAATTATATACTATACTACTAAATAACTAATGCATAAATAGAAAGTAAACATTTTCAAATTCAAATATTGCTGATCATTGTCAAAAATTTTTTTTTTAATAATTTAAAAACATAAAAAGAAATAAAAGAAAAACAGCCAATAACAAAATGTTTTCAAACAAAAAATCAAAAAAGTAAAAATTAATTTCATTTTCTTATCTACATTTATCAAAATATTAAAAATTAGTTAGTTTTATTTAACGATTTAAACAAACTCATGACACAACAGTCCGAATGTGGACCAAGGCCTGCAGTACCCATCTGTGCTTTTCTGACCATGGGCTTGGGAGGCCAAACAGCATATGTCTCGGTCAGGTGGTCAACCTGATGCAGATCCCCCAGAGTTACTTCCCAGGCATTCTTGGTCCTCATTTTATTGACCCACTCAAGTGATGAAAGGCTGAGTTGACCTTGCCCAATTACAGGATTGAACAGTGGACCTGTGGTGTGGCAGCTTGAAGCTTTTTAATCACTATGACAGCGGGCGCTATAGATTTAATCATAAACAATAATTTAGCTGCCTCATCTCCACCTAATTGGTTTCACAATTTGCTCTATATGAATCAAAAAGTGGATAACATCCTCTCTCCCAGCAGTTGTTTCTTTTGCAGTATATAATATCTGTATTATATCAAACTCTTTCTGATTCATACACTTCTTTAGGATTACTATTGATTTCCACCATTGTATGGAATTTAATGATTTTAAATCTTTTTATCAAACAAAGTTTCATTAAAAGGAGGAGAGAATACAATGAATTTTAGTAAAATGTTTAATACGGAGGTATCTCCAAACTTTCTTTAATAAAGTTTAAAGCTTGGTCTTTTTTATTTATTGTTAAACATTCCACTTCATAATTAGTATTCAAGAGTACTTAGGATTGGTTGTCTAATTCTCAGAATCAACCTGGCTAATCAAGATAAAGCAGACCGATACACATAATGGAAGTTTTCCAAAATGCAAATGAGTTGTACAGGGAGTAAGTTGAATTATATGAATAAGATGTAAGATATACATAAAAGTATCCTTTCTTTCCTGTTTATATTTAAATTTAATACCCTTAGGAAAATATACAAAAAAATGTTCAAAGTAATACATGAAATAATTTTGATTAAAATCAGTTTTTCTTTCTTAAATCATTCAATTTAAATCATGATTTTAATCACTGATTTTAGTCATTTGATTAAAATCATTTACACCCTATTTCTAACAAAAAAATTTTAGAATACATGATGCAGAGAAAATTAAGCACTTTTATTTATAACATACTATTAATTATATACAGAAAAAAAGAAGGAAGCATTTACAATTACAGTTTTGAAGTGTTGAATAATTTATTTTTGCTTTTCATAAGAATTTAATTGTAAATATGACGTATTGTTTTTAAATCATCCTCTTTGAAAGATATTGATTTAAAAGTTTGAACAAGCATATTGTAATACATGATGTATCTAAAATGATGAATACAGTGTAACTTCTTTATGGTAGCCAGTAATGGTTCCGTAAAAAGTGGCCATTGAAAAGAGGTTTCCATAACATTGGCTTGGGGAATATAAGAGATGTGAGAAAACTGTTCGATAATCACTATGAATACTTTAGAACAAGCAATTTATTAAAATACGAATTACTTACGATACACGATACAATTTTGAAATGAAAGCGGAACTGTTTTTTCATTTTTCTGATGTGGAGTTGAGAGGCAGTTCTTCTGCATGGGCAAACGAATTTACATTAATCAAGGAGTTTGCCTCAACATATCCTCCCACCTTGCAATTTGATGGAAACATAAAACAATAAAAATTGCAAAAAATAATCAGAGGTCCAATCTAGTGGGTATTTTTATACGTCGTCCGGTTCTAGTTCGATTGTCTGGAGCAACAGAAGGTGCGGGAACTGGACCATCATCAGTTGGTTTGGTTGATCCCGAGGGAATCTCCACAACGGCTGGAATGTTGTCTTTTAACAGGTCAAAAAATTGGATTTCTTGACTTCTAATTTCTAGGGAATAAATTCGCTGGAAAAGTCTAATTTTTTCTCCTTCAGCTGTCTTTATTCTGGCAACTCTTGAATTCCCATCTGCTCCAGGGAAAATATCAACTATTAGCCCCAGCGGCCAGTTCATACGTTTTCCCGGGGATTCCAAAATAACTACATCACCTACTTGCAAGGTATCTTCCCGACTTCGTCCACGATGCACAAGCATGACTAAATATTCGTTGCGGAATCTCATTCGTAAATCATTTCGAAGTTTTTGAAGGTAACGCAATCTTTAATTTAAGCTGTTATGATCAATCTCATCTAAATCTGGGACTTCAGCACTCGGAATTCCCTGCATGAAATTTGAAGGTGTCAGCGGTTTCAATCCTTCCGAGTTGTCATCGATATACGTTAGAGGCCTGGAATTTATCGTAGCCTCGCAATCACACAGGATAGTTTCTAGCTCTTCATGCTTAAGAATGGATCTGCCCAAAATTCTTCTCAGGAGCTCTTTCAACATGCGGATCATTCGCTCCCACCAAGCGGCAGTTGGGGGATTGAAGTTCCATCTTATTTTCTTGATGGTAGAAAAACTCATAATACGCTTCCAATCCAGATCTTGAAGAGCGTTGTTCGTGCCCACAAAATTAGTGCCATTATCTGTGTAGATAATACTCACTCTTCCTCTTCGTGCAATAAATCTTCTTTGAGCCATTATAAAAGCTTCGGTGGATAGAGAATTAACTAGTTCTAAATGAACAGCTCTATAAATGGCGCACGTAAAAAGGACAATCCATACCTTTTCACCTGAAAGTAGGAATAAAGGGCCAGCTAAGTCAATTCCTGTTACTTCGAATAAGGCAGCATGTTTTATTCTGTTTCTCGGTAGAGGAGCTAAAGGAGGTTCCGTGCGTTTAGCTTTAAATCTTTTGCAAATGACACAAGAAGAGCAGATTTTCTTCGCTTTTCTCCTAATACCTATTATCCAGTAATTTTCTCTCAGGTTAAATATCAGAGTTCCAAGGCCAGAGTGTTGTAATTGGCAGTGCTTCTGGTGGATAAGTCGGTGAATAATTGCGTTATCACCTGGTAACAATATGGGACATTTGAAGTCTTCATCTTCATCGCCTAGGACTAATTTTGTTCTCACTCTAATGATCCCATCATTATCTTTAAATGTTTGCATTTCTTTAAGAACTTCAACTCCTTTGCCTTGAAAAGTTTCCCTCTGGATTAACCTCAATAATATTTTCTCGGCATTTAGAACCTCTTCATAAACTAGTTCTCCTTCCCTGGCATATTCATTTTTCGGACAATTGTTGATGAAACGCATTATCCATGCGATCATCATAATAAGTTTTGAGTATTGAGAGAAGTAGAGTAAACTATTCGTAAAATTAGAGGTCTCTTGAGCTACAACGGTCACCACTAATTTCTTCTTCTCAGAATCCACAAGATCTTCATCAGCACTTGGGACTTCAGATACAGGCCATTTTACAGGATCTTCTTTCAACCAGTTAGGTCCCTCCCACCATCGACTCTCGAGCAAAGTTTTAGTATTGCAGCCTCTGGAGGGTAGATCTGCAGGATTCATAGAGCCTGGTACATTTTTTTTTTTTTTTTTTTTTTTTTTTATCCAATGCGGAGGCACTTGTAAGCCTGGTACATAGTGTCAATCATCTGGGTTTGTGTAACTTCTGATCTCGGCAACGCGATTTCCAACAAATGTCTTCCAGCAGTTTAATCCAAGTTAGCTCTACAGTTCAATCACTCCAGAAAAAAACTTTGCATCCTTGCAAATTAAGTGAGTCAACTACCTGGTTGTATAGGCGAGTTGCAATGAGAGTTCCAAGAAGTTCTAATCGTGGGATAGTAATATCTTTAGTAGGTGCTACTCTTGATTTCCTGGCAACTCACTTCACCGAAGTTTTTCCCTCATAACATGATCGTATGAAAATACAGGCTGCGTAGGATACTCTGCTAGCGTCGCTGAAACAGTGTAGGCTGATTACATAATGCTTAAAGGGTCCAGTTACAAGTCTTCTGGGTACCGTACAATCTTTTAAAAAGTGCAGATGCTTGAACCAGTCTAGAAATTCTTTTTTCATATCCGGTGGAAGTACTTCATCCCAACCAAGTTTTTCTTTCCAACTTTTCTGTATTATTAATTTTGGGATTACAGTAGTAAGGCTAGTATAGCCAATAGGGTCAAAAATACTTTGAGCTAAGGACAACAAAGTTCCCTTGGTAACAGAGCTTTCTGAAAATGTGCTTGTACCCAAATTACACGAGAGTTCATCTATTTGGACGTCCCAAGAAAGTCCCAGTAATGGAATATATCTTTCATTAGTTTCACATTCTATAACCCCATCCGGAGAAGTTGTCCAACCTCGTAGATCGAATTGGGCTGAAAACATCAATTGTTTGGCTTCAGAGATGAAGACTCTAGCCTTTTCCTTCGTTTCTAGACTTAGGACGCAGTTATCAATATAAAAGGAGTTCTGGAGCAACTGAGCAGTTTTCTTCAACTCTTCAGGAGCATGTTCAAGATGATATGTTATTGTTGCTCCTAGTAAAAACGGGCTTGGTGAAGCACCAAAAACAACGCGGCAATGGCGTAAGGTTATGATTTCCTCTGTCTTCCGATCTTTCCACCATAAGAACTTGAAATAATCCCTATCATTTGGAGAAAGACTAATTTGCAAAAATGCTTTTCTGATGTCGGAAGTAATACCAATTGCATGCTTTCGAAACTGCATCACTAATTTGGGAATTAACTCTATTAAATTTGGGCCTTTTTCTATACAATTGTTCAAAGAATTACCCTTTTCATCTCTAGCGGATGCATCGAACACGGGGCGTATTTTTGTAGTCGTGCTACTACTCTTGAAAACGGGTCGATGTGGTAAGTAATGCCCAATACCATCATCTTCCTTGACTAATTCTACGATGCGTAAATCTAGCCATTCTTTGAGAATGTCGTTGTACTCTTCTAAATGACCTGTGCGAACAAGTGTTTTTGTGGTCGATATGAGGCGTTTCTTAGCAAGTTCCTTATTATTAGTTAATTCAGGATGCCCTTCCTTCCACGGAAGACTAACTTCATATCTGTTATCTTCAATCCGCTTAATAGTTCTATGAAAGAAATTTAAAGTATCAGCCTCTACGTCTTGTCTAGATTTAATTTCTGATGGATCTCTAATGCCAATCACATCCAAATCCCATAATTCTGTTAACTCCAAGTTGCAAGAGCAACTAATATCATTTAAAGATCTAACAGAACATGCTTGGTTACCTTGGAGAGTCCATCCCAGTTTTGTATTAACTGCTACCAAATTATCGTCAATTGGAACTATTGTTCCGGTCAATAAAGAACCCAAGTAATCGGCCCCAATTAACAAGCCTATTTCCGGTGTGTTTTCTCCCACATCACTTAGTACTATATTTTTCTTCCTCAGAAGAGGGTACACATTAAGATTCGTAACACGGGGTATATTTCCACAAATTTTTGTTTCATCTAAAACGGAAATACGACATCGAAATTTTGAACATAAGCTTTGCAAAGTAATATCATAGGCATTATGTAACTTTTGTTCAGTTTCGCCACCCCCAAATAAACCATGACTCAAAGTTTCTTGATTTGATATTTCTAGCCCTAATTTGTCTGCTATATCCTTTCTAATAAAAGATCTTTGAGAACCTGTATCAAACAATATCCGGATAATACAAGATTTTTCCTTACTCGTAATTCTGGCAAAAACAGTCAAAAGAAGAGTTGGCGAATTTTTCCTAGATATCAACACCTCAGCATTTGGATTTTCATTCATTTCTTTCTTGGCATCTTTCGATTGGCGTGGTTTTGGACATACAACTGTATGATGTCGTTTATTACAAATGAAACACTTGACATAACTTTTGCATACCTTCGAATTATGCCTATTTTTAAACAAGAAAAACATGCCCCTTTTTTACGCAATATTTCTTTCTTTTCATCATATGGTATATCATTTGCTTTAAAACATTCTGTAGAGTTATGAGAAACTTTATCACACCACAAACATAATTTATCAGATTTAGTGTATTTCTTTTCACTCGCTACATTACACGCTGCGGTGGGAATGTGATGTCGAGATTTCGATGAATCAAATTCTTTGCTACATGCAAATCCGGAACGGGCCAGATTCAAACGCTCTTCGCTTTCCACTTCGAATCTCAAAAATTCTAAAAGACTAGTTAAAAGATTAACTTCTTTCCCAGTTTCAGTTTTCACTGTTCGCGATCGTTCCCATGTTTTCATTATTTCCTCTGGTAAAGCAGACTCGACTAAGGGGTACAACATTGCTGCATATTTCTCAGAAGTTACTCCCAAAGTTTCTAATGCACGTAACTGAGTTTCCAATCGGTCATGTAGGATACGCAAAGTAAAGTTTTCTCCATTTTTAAATTGAGTCAAAACTAAATTCAGAAGTTCACGAACATAGATTTCAATCAAAAACTCATCACGTGCAAAACGCGACTTCATTTGTTCTATAGCCTTAAAATAATTTGGCCCAGATGGTGGAAAACTTTCTACGAGGTCTCGGGCTGAAGAGCCGATTACAGTAGCCTGCAGTAAATATTGGAATTTATCATCAGAGTCTATGGTATCATCTTCATGAATTTTTTTAAATTGCCCCCAAAATCCAATCCAATTTTTTACATTTCCATCAAATCGTTTCAATTCTAATTTAGGAAGTCTAAAATTTCGCTTACCTTGAGACGTGACACTTACATTATCGTCTATATTAACTTCGTTTTCCAGAAGATTCGTGACTTTCGATTTCGCGGTAATCCATTGATCACGATAAGATTCAGTTACATCTATATCTTTTGAAAATTGTTCTTCATCAAAATCTTCTGCGTTTAACCATAATTCTTTTATTTGTTCATCTAAATCAAAGAGGCGATTCGCTTTATCCTCTAATACACTACTTGCCGGTATCACGTCACTTCTAATTACCGGTTCAACAGTCAATTTCGATTCCAAATTTTTTAAAGAGTTCGTAAATAATCGCCGGAGTTGTGCTCGTTCTCGCTTTAGGTTATCCATAGTCCTTGTCGCGGACGCCAGAAATGTGAGAAAACTGTTCGATAATCACTATGAATACTTTAGAACAAGCAATTTATTAAAATACGAATTACTTACGATACACGATACAATTTTGAAGTGAAAGCGGAACTGTTTTTTACATTTTTCTGATGTGGAGTTGAGAGGCAGTTCTTCTGCATGGGCAAACGAATTTACATTAATCAAGGAGTTTGCCTCAACAAGAGGAGTGGATTGGGACCGCGAATTACTCACGAAGTCGGTTACAGTTTTACCTATTCTAGGATACGCTGCTATCGCTATCTACTGGAGAGAATAATTAACAATTGCTTAACGCGAAAGATATGAACATGCATAAACGGGAAAAAAATTACTAACCTTTTCAATACTATTTTTCATTTAATTGTGTAAATACTAAGTATTCATTACATACTGACGCAGAACAAAGTTACTTCTTTCAATAAATTTAGAAAATACAAAAATTTAAATTAACTTTAAACAACTGATTCTAGTTAATTATTTTTAATTTGCATTTTTTAATGTATAATGTATAGAACTTTAATTGGATTCTGGCCCAAAATTCCAGAAAAAATATATTTTTAAATTATCAAATTATGTGCAAACGGAGGTAAATAAATTTATAATTTTATTGCATAATAACTATATAAATAATATAATTATAACTTAGGATTTTTTAGGCACACTGCCTTAGGTACAAGTAACTGTACAAATTTGTTGAATAATATAAAAGTCTTTTTCTTTTTTTTGTCATGTACCAGACATCTTGAAATAAAAATTCTGAAATTTTTTTTCATGAGCTATAATAAGAAAAAATGTAAGTACTTTTTCTAAAAAAACACTGCAGTTGGATCTGTTTGAGCTATGTAAGTAAAAACTAGTAATCAATACAAATTATAAATTTTGTAAACAATAAATATAATTGCTTATCAGTGATACGGTGAAGCTATTAAGTAGCGTTCATTTTTGGAATGGCCTTTATCAGAAAATCATAACGAATGATTGATATTTGTTGTAACAGTTGTGGCTGAGGTTGCAAATGCAATAAAATTTTAAAATGTATCAGGATGAACTCAAAAGTATGAAGTAAATATGAAATAAAATTTTGGAGGAATTTCTGTACTTAAAGATGGGTAGCAAGTCCTGTTATTATCTTTTTTTATTCTAGATCCACCGTAGAAAGACACTTTTTTTATGCAGCAAATTTTGCCTAAGGCTTTAAAACTTTTTAAACGAAGTATTTAAATTTAACTTCTATCTGATGTGCTGACTCCTTTCGCTTTATATAAAAGTAAAAATTTATTATTTATTTATTTATTTTACAAATGCCACACACTACAAAAAAAAATAGCACCTATGCCATCAGTGCACGTGCTCTCCAATACTTCTCAACAAGATCAGTAAAACGTTTTAGTGCAGAGCACTCGTCTAAATGTTCCGCCGTCATAGTCCGGCCAGAGTCACAGAGGGTACAGACAGCCGAATCGGCAATGCCGATAAGGAAAAGATGGAACCTTAAACAGTCATATCCAGCTAATAATCTAAAATGCGCTACGGCAGTTTTTCTTGGGGCCTCGGGAACATAATTGGGATTCTCGACAAGAATCGCCCAACTCTTGTTCTTAGATGTCTCCGCAGCCTCAAATTTAAAATTACTCCTGAAAGTCAAATTTGTAATTAGCCTCAGGGAATGGAAAGATGAGGCTCTTTTATAACTCTGGGTCACCATGGCTCCTTTTTTAGCTAGAAAGTCTGCATGTTCATTTCCAGTGATGTCACAATGTGCTGGTACCCACTGGAAAGAGATTTTATGAGAAAGATCTTTTAAAATTGATCTGCAATCCAGAATTCGTTGAGACTGGCACTGGCTATTTTGCGATAAGGCCTGTAAAGCTGACTTAGAGTCAGAAAAAATGACGGCTCTAACAAAATTAGCCCTTCTTAAAGCTAGTTGTTGTACCGCTACAGCAATGGCCTCAATCTCGCCATCAAAGGCGGTAGAAAATGGACCAACGGGGAGATAAAAATTAAAAAGCTCGCAAAACACGCCAGCTCCAGCACCATGGTGTCTGTCCAGCATGGAGCCATCTGTAAAGACATGTAACCACTCACTTTTTGGGAATTTGGTGTCGATGGTTTCCAGAGCTATAGCTTTTAAATGTTCGGGAATCATATCCCTCTTCAGCACTTTTGCACTAAGTTCAAGATTAATATCAAGGTGAGTGTAATCCAATGGACACATAGGCAAAGGCAAAATAGAAGTCTCATGACAAAGTTCCAAAGAACGAGCAACTTTCAGAGCCGACTGGATAAAGCCATACTGAGTTTTCAAATTTCTGGTTCTATTTATGTCATAATTTCTCCAGAAAGGGTTATTAGGTAGGCTTATCAGTTTCTGAAATAAGGCTATTGCCCTTCTCTGGATACAATTATAAACGGGTTCAGTGTTTGTCAGAATCTGCATAGCAAGGATAGGGGTAGACCTCACAGCGCCAGTAATGATACGGAGTGCCTGGTTTTGAAATACTTCAAGGAAATGGATAGAGTGCTTAGGTGCAGTTATGAGGACTTCATTGCAATAACCAATAACTGGCTGAATAAAAATTTTATAAGTAGTGTTTAGAGTCCTTCTATTGCATCCCCAACGGGAACCAGCCAAGCGCTTCAAAATAGGAAGCCTCTTTTCAGCTTTAGTCTTCAAATGCTCAGCATGCTTTCTCCAGTTCAAACGTGAATCAAGAACGCATCCGAGATAGGTGGTAGAATCACTGGTCCGCAAAGTCTCTCCCCGAAACTCAAGAGTAGGGGTAAAAGGTCTTCTATTTAGAGTAAAGAACTGGCACACAGTTTTGTTCCTGTTAACTTTCATTCCATTTTCCTGGCACCATAAATCTAATTTCATCAAAGCAACATTTAAAGTTCCATTTAAATTGTCCTGATGTTTCTTCTCTGCGCTACCCCACATAACGAGGTCATCCGCGAATAAAGCAGATTCAACAACAGGTGACAGGAAGCCCACCAAATCATTAATAAAAATATTAAAAAGGATTGGGATAATAACTGTGCCCTGGGGAAGACCAGTTTCAGTTTGTCTAAATTTTGAAACAGCTTCATCATATCTAACAGCCGAAAACCTTTGTGAAACAAAGTTCTTAATCCAAGTAAACATATTGCCACATATTCCCAAGAATTGAAGTTTCTGGAGGGACCGAAGCCTCCAAACTCTATCGTATGCCGACTCGAAATCTACAAAAGTGGCAAGGACAGACTTTCGCTCGTCCAGAGAGTCTTTTATGGCTTGCGTTAGAAATGAAACCTGTTGGACTGTTGAGTGATGTTGTCTAAAGCCAGCCTGGCGAGGAGAAAGAAGATTGTTACTTTCCAGAAACCAGTTGAGTCTAGAGATTATCATTCGCTCCATAACCTTTGATAGAACGCTTGTAAGGGCAATGGGACGATAACTCGTCACGGAATCTGGTGGTTTGTCCTTTTTTAGAATTGGAACAATGAAGGCTTTCTTCCACTCAGCAGGTACCACAGTGTTCCAACTTAAATTAAAAATGTCCAAAAGAGCCACAAGTGTGTTATTACCAAAATGTTTCACAAACTCTGGATGGATGTTATCTGGGCCAGGACTCTTACCATTCTTCAGACATTTAATTGCTTCCTGCAATTCCAATAAGTCAAAATTTTTGACAAAAATCTGATGCACATTACGAGCAGTCCTATGACTCTCGTCAATCATTCGTCTCATTATCCTCAGCTTTCTCCAGAGATCCAGTTCCAAGCGTTGGTTATTTGAATAAATTTAACAAAAGCATTTGAGATATCTTTGTCATAATGTAAAACCTTTCCGCCGATATTCATAGGCTCTCTGGGCTTTTTTGGGAGGTTACCCTTTATTTTATTTACAAATTTAAAGACCCTCCCGCCATCTTTCCTGTAGTCAATACCGCTGATAAATTTATTAAAAGAGTCGCGCTTTGCCGTGTTTATTTCACGTCGCAAGATTGCTATGTCCTGTCTCCATCTGCGAACGTCCTGAGGGTCTTTTCATTCTTCAGCTTTAGAACGTGAATTTGCCGCTTGGTCTCTCAACATTGAGAGATGGCCATTCCAAAAAGGCTTATAATTATATTGTTTTCCTCTGGGGATCCAACGTTTAGCTGTAGTCGTGACAGGTTGGCAGAAATCTGTAAGTAATGAGTCAATTCCTTTCTCTGGTAAAGTTCTCGTACACTCGAACTGAGAATCTAGATCTTGAGCAAAAGAATTCCAATCGGCTTTCTTAAAATTCCATCTATTACGAGTATTTTTCTTATAAATAACATATTTTTCTTGGTTGATAAAAGTTGTAACTAAAATACGATGACCCGAACCCGGATCATAGATTACTTCTCTGTTGGCATTTTCAGCAATATTAGCAGTAGCAAGAGTCAAGTCAGGATTGGTGCAAGTTCCATTATAATGAAGGTAAGTGGGAGTATCAGAATCCTTATAAATTAATTCAAGAACATCAGAGTTCAAAAGTTCCTCCATCACCTAGCCTGCACTGTTTACATCGCTGTAGTTGCAGCGAATATTGTGAGCATTAAAATCACCGCATAAAATAGTCCTATTAATAAATTGGAGACCATCAAAATTTAGTTTAGTATTGCCTGGCGGACTATAACAGGCAAATATTCTAAAGTGTCTCTGTTGTTTCCATACATCTAAGCGAGTTAATTCAGCTCCTCTATCTGAATATAAAAGTAAAAATCGTATTAAATAACCTTTCTAAGCATTGTCATTTCATCTGATTTCTTGTTGCTGCATAGGTACATAAAAAGTGTCTTTCTAAGGTGGATCTAGAAAAGAAAAAAGAAAAAAAGATAATAACAGGACTTTGTGCCTATCTTTAAGTACAGAAATTCCTCCAAAATTTTATTTCATATTTACCACATACTTTTGAGTTCATCCTGATACATTTTAAAATTTTATTGCATTTGCAACCTCAGCTACAACTGTTACAACAAATATCAATCATTCGTTATGATTTTCTAATAAAGGCCATTCCAACAATGAAAGCTACTTAATAGCTTCACCGTATCACTATTAAGTAATTATATTTATTGTTTACAAAATTTATAATTCATATTGATTACTAGTTTTTACTTACATAGTTCAAACAGATCCAACTACAGTGTGTGTTTAGAAAAAATACTAACATTTTTTTCTTATATAGCTCATAAAAAAATTTTCAGAATTTTTATTTCAAGATGTCTGGTACATGACAAAAAAAAAAGAAAAAAACTTTTATATTATTCGACAAATTTGTACAGTTACTTGTACCTAAGGCAGTGTGCCTAAAATATCATAAGCTATAATTATATAATTTATATAGTTATCTATATATATAAAACGCGTAGGTATGCGGCACAAAAATCGACGATATTTCTACAATCCGAATGGCAACGGCTGCAACTACCGGATGTAAACATTAGCGGCTGTCCGCGTGTGGCTCGACGATAGCACGTAATTTGGTACAATTTAATTGCTGTATTTTACTCATGAAATAATTTTAATTTATTCATTTAATATGATTAAGTGGAGATATCTGAATTGCGAACAATAATACATACAGAGAGAAATGTAATCTATACTATATTTTAGTATTTGCTGAATTTTCATTCTATTTTATAAGTGAAAATTTTCCCCAACAATTTCTTATTTGATGTAATGATAAAGTGTAGATATCTTAAAAATAGTACATACAGTGAGAGAAATAATTTTTAAAATCATTGGTGTTGGGTTTCTCAGACTTATCTTTAACTCTGTTCTGAAGTAATGGAAATTCACATTTTTTAATCATGATGTTTTAGAATCAGCCTTATAGTGAATTTATCAATGATTATAAATTTTTTGTCTGAGTTTTCACTACCCATTAACAACGTATATTTATGATGACAGGTAATGGTAACATTCCTTACATAGGTTACTTTCAATTGAGTTGTTTTGCAAAAGAAAATATAAATCTAAAAGCGACCATGCTTGTCGCGCAGCGGCTAGTTATGAAAAAAAATTATAAATTCATTTACCTCAATTTGTACATAATTAGATAACTTAAAAAAATATTTTCTGGAATTTTCGGCCAGAATCCAATTAAAATTCTATATATTATACACTAAAAAATGCAAATTACAAATAATTAACTAGAACCAGTTGTTTAAAGTAAATTTCAATTTTTGTATTTTCTCAATTTATTGAAAGAAGTAACTTTTTTCTGCGTCAGTATGTGTTGAAAACTTAGCATTTATATAATTAAATGAAAAATAGTATTGGAAAAGTCCGTAAATCTTTCCCGTTTATTCATATTCATATCTTTCGTGTTAAGCAAGTGTTAATTATTCTCTCCAGTAGATGGCAATAGCAGCGTAGCCTAGAATAGGTAAAACTGTAACCGACTTCGTGAGCAATTCGCGGCCCCGATCCACTCCTAATATAAGTGGTTCTGAACAAAATATGGCCTTTCAAAGGGGTGGACAGCTACAGAAATTTCACTGTATTTAGTAGTATTGCAGTCACAGCTGCTTTTGTTATCTTTGTTACAATAACTGATGAACATGACTGTTATTTATTAAATCTTGTCATCAGAAACTTTGATACTGAATGATTACAGAAACAACATTAAAAAAAAATTCTCAAACAATAAGAAAAACATTTCTCTGATAGAAGAAATCAATGACTAAACTGCAGATTATTGCTCATGGTGCCAAGTTCCATCAACTCACAAAGTTTGGGGCAAGTACATCCTTTACGTGAAAAATTTGAATATTAATTTAGATTTACTTATCAGTTTTGTATGAAATTAACAGTGTATTTGGATTACGCTGTACAAAAAAAAATTTAATGCACATAAATGATGGTTCATTAACTTTAATAAGCTTTAGATGATTTAAAAATTTTAACTATTGAATAAAATTAAAAAAACTCCTAACACATTAATGTAAGGAAAATCACTGGATATTTTATGGCCTCAAATTTGATGATTATATTTTAGGAGTGGCTCCTTTGTTTATGTTCTTCTGCCCCTGGGTTGTAATTTTTAAAATAAATATTTTTATTCAGTTTAACGGCTTAATAGGCTACAAACCCGAAGCAGCTAAGTTTAATGCTTATGTAACCAAAGTTTAGTGATTATTTCTGTGATATATCACTTTGTTTTTTCACTTTTAATTAAATGAACTTCTATGATAATAATATAGATTTTTTCACCCAACAGAAATCTAAATTACAGCTTCACCGAATGAATTATACATTATGCCAATGAAAAAGTTTTTGATTTCTTTTCAGAACATTTCATTATCTTCCTCTTCAATGATTACATCAGGAAGAAGATAGCTTATCCCTAATGATTCATATCTAGATTATGGGTCTTATGCCACACCTGAGTGCAACTGGTACATCAGTTCACTTAAGTCAGTATTTTTTAAAATTGTAATTCTTTTAGATGAAAATTCATAATTGATGTTTTTAGTTAATTTTGTACTTTTTCCTAAAATATTTTAATCTCGTTCTTAGTTTTAAAAATTGTTTTATGTAACTTGAAATACTTAAAATTTTAATTTTTGCTCTAAAATTTCATTTTTATGTTTTCATCACCCTTTTTTTATTTTTCTATAAATGATGAAATAATCTTACTATAAACTTTTTAATTTTATGTACTTTTATTTAATGTTTCATTATTTTTGGACCTTTATGTGTCTTTATATTGAAGTATTTACATGTTTATTTTTTCACTTATCTTTATCTCTTTCTTTCAAATTAAATTCTTATATTTTAAATTTATTATTTTGCTACAACAGTTTCTATCACATATCGTATTCTACACATTCGCTATTCTTCTCTGGCAATTTATAAATTTTTGGATGAAAAACCAGAAAGAAGTCTTCAGACCTACGCCCTGTTAATGCGGGAGTTCCTCAAGGTTCTAAACTCGGACCGGTCTTATTTAATTTATTTATAAATGATATCCCCACCACCCCGAACACTTCGCTTGCACTCTATGCTGATGACACAGCCATTCTCGCTAAAAACCATAATGTCAGATATATGCATACTTACCTCCAACGTCACATTAACATTCTTGAGCGCTGGTTTGATAAATGGCGTATTAAATTAAATCCCAGTAAAACAAAAGTTATCTTCTTTTCATACAATAGGATTCCTCCACCCCAGTTAACGTTTATAGTCAGCTCATCCACTTTGAAAAGGAAGTGAAATATTTGGGTATCTTCATGGATAGTAAGCTTACTTGGAAGAAAAATATTAATAATAATATCTGCAAATTTTTTAAAGCTAGAAACGATATCGCCCACCTCCTATTCCAGAAGGAGATGAATATAGAAAATAAACTTCTGCTTTACAAAATAGTACTTCGACCTATACTTCTTTATGCAGTACCTGTATGGGGGGTCAGCGGCTAACAGTCATGTCCAGAAATTGCAATGCACACAAAATAAAACCTTACGTCTAATCACTAAAACCAATAGATATAAAATTAACTACTCCCTCCACAAAGATCTAAGTATTGAACCCATTCGCCTGACTATAATCAATCTCGCCACTAAATTTTATAAGTCTTTACTCCATCCCTAATGAAGAAATTGCCAATCTTCCGGATTATGACAATAGAGAATTTAATCGTAGACCTAGAGCGACTCTAGTGCTTGACACTGGGATTACTCCCAACTCTTCTTTCCCCTAATTTAAAATTTCTTTTTTCTTTCTTTTTGTCATTCCGTTTTCCTTAAATTCTTTCTAGACCGCTTTTTCCCCCTCCCCATTTTTCCTAATTATATGCAGTCACATCCTCTTACGCTTTTTAAAAAAAGGTAGTGTGTCGTCTCGTTGGTGTTATATGCCTCTGCGAATCCTCATGGTCAAATTGTGAGCCGTCCTCCCTGATAATATCTTCTTCTAAGCTCCTGGATCCTGTTTCGTCAACCAATCAGGTTGCGGGACACATTTTGCTCTCGACCAGTAGTTAAGCTTGATCTTTTTTAACCTCTGTAATACAAATTCATCATCTTGCTTCCTTTTTCGGACTGTTTTCAAGCACGGGTTCTTGATAATTCTTTCCCATCCTGGGTTTGATCCCAGCATTTAATATCTTTGCTGCTCGCGGTCCTCTGTGGCTCGTCTTCGACTTTTGAGTGTTTAATCTTTATAATTTGCTTTTTATTTTATCTTATATTGGAACATTTTTTTTGACAAGTCTTGCTGATTTAATTTTGTGTTAACTTTAACTTACTTAATTCTAACATTTTTGTTTTTATTTTTGTAACTTCTTTAATTTATATTGTAACTTTTTTTTAACTTGATTGATTTCTTCTTGGACCATGCGTGAAAAGGTTCAGTGTTTCCCATATCCATACCGAGGGTAAAGGGCTTGCTTAGCCCTATTTGGAACCTCACGAAAACTTTTTGTCCATGTTCAGAAAGAAGCTGTTGGACTGACAACTGAAGAGATTAGATCGGCTACTAAATCAAAAATAAAAAATATCCAACGATCTGATTTCCCTAAAGAGCTCTTTTGTCTCAGGTCATCCAGAGAATTGAAAAGTGTGCGAAGTCGAATAATACAATTAACACCCTTCCTTGATCAAGATCGTATTGTTCGTGTAGGTCAGGAGTTCCCAAACTTATTTGACCTACCGCCCCCTTTTCAAAGAAAAAATTATTCACCGCCCCCCTGGAAATTTTCCATTCTATGCGAGTAAACAGAGATACAATGACAAATTTTCGGCCTTTTATGTATCTGTTTTTCTACCTATATAGAACATAGTATAGAAATATGTTGTTGTAAATAAGACACCTTGAAGCTTGAAACTAGAAAATTAGTACTTAAAATCAACAATAGTTACATTCGAATTACACGCCAAAAATTAAGATGGCGAAGGATAATAACCATTTGATAAAAATTACAAATAACAGTAATATGAAGGTTTGTGCATAGCAATCAATTTATTTATATTTGGCTCTATTTTAGTCAGAAGCATTCTTAAATAACCCCGATCAGTAATTCGCAGTCGGTTTCTGTTTTTAGTTCACAGATTTGTGACCGCACTGAATTCACATTCCACTAAATATGATGAAGGAAACGCTATTAAGAATTTTTGTAGACCACAGCTCATAGTCCAGGGGGAAGTGTTAGTATCTCTTTTTGCAGCCAGAACTGTTGTTTAAATTTTAATTCTTCATTTTTTGATACTTCTGTTAGTTCTTGTAATTTTACAGATTCCTCTGAGTTTGATCCTGAAAAAGGATCCAAAACCCAATCGGGTATGTTCATTTTAATGATATCTTCAAACCGTTGGTTGAAGTCGGAATGGAGAGCCTCGAAGTGCTGATAATAGATAAGCATGTCTTCATCATGTTTTCCTATTGTTGATAAATGTGGAAATTGGCTGAATTCCCCTCTTCCTAAAACTGTTTTGTACAGTAGAAGTTTTGCCACAAAAGCGGAAATCACAGTTTTTGATTTTATTAAATTCAGCTCACCGCCTTGGAGTTTTTGATTTGCGTCATTGAATTTACTAAACAAGTCTGTCAAATTGGCTATGTCAGTTTTGGAATTGATAAGTTGATTCATAAATTATCATCTTTGTTTTCTAAGAACTCTACCAGAGTCAAATAGTTTATAAAATCGATCCAAACAGGCACCTTTTGACAGCCAACGAACTTCTGTATGAAGCAGCAAGCGATTGAATTCTTCATAGTTTTCAATGCAAAGTTGTCCAAACAATATGTCATTCAATGCGTTGCATCTGATTTTGTTAACTGCTTGAACGATATTCTGCAATGACCTATGAAGGCGTTCATTCAGATTTTTTGGTAAATAAATGTTGCCGATGATTGACGCAATGCACAGCAAATACATTCGGAACCCCTCTTTTTAAATATGCAAGAAAACCCCTGTAGCATCCTATCATCGCTGGAGCACCATCAGCAGCAACTGATAAGATATTTCTGAGGGGGATTTCTTTTTCTTTGAAAAACTCTTCCAATGCATGAAATATTGATTCCTCATTGGTATCAGTTTGCAAATTTTTTTTAAATAATAATTCTTAGCATATTTTTTCTTATATGAATTGCACGTATGCTAAAATTAAGGCCTCATTTCCTGGCAAAGTTGACTCATCAAGCTGAATAGAGAACTTGGATGTTTTTAAATGCTCACATAATGAGTCTTCAACATCTTGAACCATTTCATCAATTCTTCTTTGGACTGTATTACTGCTCAATCGAATTTTTTTGTAATTTCAGATGCTTGCCTGTGTAGCATAGTGCGTATTACTTCAGTTATAGCCGGTAGAATTAGTTCTTCCCCAATAGTATGCGGTTTTCCCAATTTAAAAATCCTTACAGAAATATTATATGAAGTACGCAACCCATCGTTAAAACCTTTGGATTCTACTGAGAAGAGTTTTGCTAATGTCGGCTTTCTCAAAAATTTTTAATTCATTGCTTTAAAATATAAGATAAGGTTTTATCTTTCTTATCAGAATGTACTTTTTCAAAGATTCTACTAATTTTGATGGCGTCATCGCTAAAATATAAAACTACATTTTCAAGCGATTAATTAATTATAAAAAGAGTTAATAGTCTTAATTAAATTTTCCCTTATTTAAAGAATTATTCCTTATTAACGCACAACTTAGTTTACAATTAGCACAGATGATTTGATAGATATAAATAGAATAGCGTAACTATAAATTTTCGGCAGTTGCACGAAATGTCAGTATTCTCTACTTCTAACTCTGCACTTAGATATAGAAAAAAAATTACAAAAAGGAAAAATAAAATTAAAAACAAATAATTCGAAATTATTACGGTGACCACGGCTCTCGCCTATACGCCCTGTCAAACTGAAGACCGGTCACTACGTAGCAAAATCTGCATACGCAGTCGAGGGCTGATTTCCCAAGTTCGAAGCAGCTCATTTTTATAGGCCTGAGCGCCGGACGGACAGTACAGATCTGCCGACCAATTGGGGCAACCCTGGGCCCTTTAAAAACAAATTAAGAAAATCCACAAAAACTTAATTGGAGATTAGTTTATATGTGATCCATACAGAAAATACTCAGAGAAAAAGAATTTTAAGATTTCGCTTACCTCTCCTTCGATATCGGTAAAGGATTATACATCTATCTATCTATCTATCTATCTATCTATCTCTCTCTCTCTCTCTCTATATATATATATATATATATATATATATATATATATATATATATATATATACACTGCTGGCCACCCAAATTGTAACACCAAGAAAGACAAGAGATATCACAACAAAATTTATTTTGTGGATAACATGTTGACCAAGTATCAAATGATTAAATTTATAGACTTCTGTGAAGTGTGGTTCCTGCCAAAATCAGTAGCCAGAGTATCCGCCATTGTTGGAGATCACCGCTGCCACACGCCTCGGCATTGATTCAAAGAGACTTCGGATGAGTTCTTGGGGTACAGCAGACCAAGCAGCTTCCACACGTTGCCAAAGTTGATCTGCGGTGGCAGCTGGGAATGGAATCTGGGTCAATCGTAGAGCAATCATGGACCACATGTTTTCTATCGGCGAAAGATCCGGAGAGCGAGGCGGCCAGGGAAGCAATTCAATCTGGGGATTAACGAAGAACCGTTGGACAATGTGTGCCACGTGTGGTCGCGCATTATCCTGTTGAAATATGGCTGTGGGCAAGCCCTGAAGGTAAGGAAGGACAACTGGATCCAACACCTCGGAGATGTAGCGCTGGCTGTTTAAAGTACCGGCAATGCGTATTAGAGGTGTGCGAGAGTGATATCCAATACCGCCCCATACCATAATACCCGGTGCACGACCAGTGTGGCGGTGCATAACGCAGCTGTTCAGCATCCTCTCTTCACGGTGTCTCCAGACTCGAATGCGACCATCGTGGTGTTGCAGACAGAAGCGTGACTCGTCAGTAAAGACAATGTCATTCCATTCTGCCGTCCACATCCTTCTGTCCGTTGGCGGCGGAGATGTCTGTGGTTCTGCGTCAAGGGTAGACAAAGCAATTGATGTCTTGCGGACAGACCACTCTGCTGTAAACGGCGTCGAATGGTACGCGCAGACACTGGATGATGCGTTACAGACTGCATGTGCTGTGCTATGGTTCGTGATGTGACTGAGCGATCCGTCACTGCCATGCGCACAATTTGCCTGTCATCACGTGAAGTGGTGCGCTGAGGTAGATGCGATCGAACACACCGGTCCGTCGTACCCTCCTGCATTCAACGATCACATATCCGCATTACAGTTGTTTGGTTTCGTCTAACACGACTACCGATTTCCCTGAAAGATAATCCACAATCTCGGTAGGCCACTATCCTTCCTCTATCGAACTCGGATACTTGATCAAAAGATGATCGCTGTTTTCGACGAGGCATAATTGATCGTTTTTTTTTGAAAAAACCACAAGAAAAACACAATTGCCGAACTTGAAATCGTCGAGATCTCCAAGCCTTAAATAGCGCTTTGAAGTGCCGCCACAGGCGCGCGTGAAGTGCGTCTGCGCTGAAATTCTAATCATTTGCATATCTCACCTCCGTTAATGCATGTTGTTAATTTCATGTTATTTGCATGTTTCCTTCAGGGTGTTGCATTTACAGTGGCCAGCAGTGTATATATATATATATATATATATATACACATACACACTATCTACCATTATTCGGACCTGTAATAGGAAATCTACCTGTAATAGGAAAAAACACAAAATTTATTCTTATTCAATAGTTGGTAGAGCCTCCACGAGAGGCAATTACAGCCTCAACCCTTCTTTGGCATGCTTTCCAGAAGTCCCTGAGGACGACAAGTGGTATTTTCTGCCACTCGGTTTGGAGAATCACATGTAAGTTCCTTCACCGGTTTTGGACGGTTATTGCACCCCTCAATTCGGCGATTCAACTCGTCCCAGAGGTTCTCGATAGGGCTCAAGTCTAGGCTCTGGGCAGGCCAGACAATTCAGTTCACCCCATTGTCACCATACCAATCCATGGTGGACCTCGCAACACGACAGCTGGCGTTGTCATCTTGGAAGTAACATGGGTCCAACCAGTAAAACTCCCACAACGTAGGAAGCCCACTGTCATCCAAGATAGTGCATTAGGCATCGGCGTTGAGCTTACCATGAATTAGACCAAGGGTCCCAGTCCATATCAGGAGAAACAACCCCAGACCATAATTACACCTCCAGCGAACTTTACTGAGGGCACAATGCATTCTGGCAGGAAGCGTTCTCCAGGCAGACGCCAAACCCAGACCCTGCCATCCGAACGGTAGATGTTGAACCTTGATGAGTCGCTCCAGGGAACCCGTTTCCACTGATCTACGATCCACTTTCGATGTGCTTTGCACCACATTAACCTAATAGCACGATTGGACTTTGTGATCAAAGGCTTATGGGCGGCAACTCGACCATGAAAGTCAAGCAGGTGTGCTTCCTTACGGATGTTATTCATCAAAACAACACTCCCGGATTCCTTTTGGCACACCTGGAGTATGTGGGCAATCGGTTTGGTGCGGTTCTTCCGAATTTCTCTGGACAGCATCTGTCTATCTCCCAGTTTTGTGGGTCTGCCGACTCGGGGAACATTCTGACAATCACCGCACACCTTCCACTTCTGAATCAAATAGGCCACTGTGGATTTGGGGTAATTCAGCTCGCTAGATATGTCCCTTAACTAACTAACCAATGGCACAACAATCCATAGATATGCCCCTTAAGGACCGGGGATATTTCTGTGATACCCGACGAATACACCTTTTTCGAAATCAGATAGCTCTGCACTTAGTGGCATCTTGCAAGTGACTAATGCCAATGTTGTTTCCTACATGGTATTTAATGGCGGAGGGTGTGACGTATCTCAGGACCGCAGATATCGTCATTTGTATGGTAGTCCAAATACTTATTGATATATATATATATATATATATATATATATAGGTTTTAGGTTAAAAATTTCAAGAAAAAATATTAATTAGTTAAGATGATATCTTGCGCGGCTTATAGCAACTTAGGCAAAATAAAATTAAATAAACATATGAAATACAATACAAATAATTATGCCAACATAAATAATTATAAAATATTTTTCATATATTTAATTAAATTGTATGTTATATGTATTATTAGAACAAAACAACTTTTTCAGTTTTAACAGGAAAATTTTGTAAAAATAATATTATAAATATATATATATATATATATATATATATATATATATATATATATTGGCTTTTTACCCGGCGTTACCCAGGTATTTATTTATCCCAATTATTTTATTACACAGGAAAAGTAATGAACTTTACTTGTGTAAAATCTAAGCAAATTTATTTACTGGTATTTAAAAGTATATATACAGTATATAAATTATAAAGTAAAATTACAAATTCGTTATAATATTAATTTAACCTAAAGCCTGATTAAAACCAACATTTTTAGTTTTTCCTCCAGGAGCAAGAATGAATAAATTCTTGGGTTAATCCATCCTTGAGCAAGAAGCGTAAAGTTGTCCGTTTGAGAAATATGGCGATCTCAAATCCATTCTGCAGCACTTAATAGACTGCTCCTGTGACTTGTTGTTAGTGATCGACAACGCAAGTCTCGCTGGAAATTGCAATTAAAGTTAAAAGGGAGATCCATCGGAATGAGTGGTATCCGTGGGATAAAAAATGTTTCACCCTCTCCCTTTCCTGTTAAGATTGTCGCTTCAATAATATTGTCCAGCATCTTCTTTACAAACTGCCTTGTGACGTTGCAAAATTTTGGTGGGTCGAGGTTCCGTAGAAAAATAATTGGAGATCCCACTTTAAGCAAAATAAGATGTGGTGGTAACCCATTCGGATCAAATTAGTTTAGGATCCCTGTTGGGAATCTGACAACCTCATCGGTATATACTACGGTATCGATAGATTTGTATTCAGTGACTATGCCTCGTAACATGGAAAATATTTGATTGTTTATTTCTGGTACATCTTCATTTTTAGCAGCAAGAATGGCCCTCTTTCGCAACCACTTCAATTTGGGATAGTTTTGGAAAACAGCCGGATAGTCTGCATTCTGCATCTATATGCTTTATAAATATGTCATCAATCCCCTAGCTAAATTATGCTTTCAGAGACTCTTTCTATTTTTAATATGTAGTGGTATTTAGCTATCCCAAAATTGGGGAATATTTTTTTAATTCATGCCCTAATAAAAACAACATATTGTAGGAAACGATAAAAATTTTGGTATAGGTTTTAGGTTAAAAATTTCAAGAAAAAATATTAATTAGTTAAGATGATATCTTGCGCGGCTTACAGCAACTTAGGCAAAATAAAATGAAATAAACATATGAAATACAATACAAATAATTATGCCAACATAAATAATTATAAAATATTTTTCATATATTTAATTAAATTGTATGTTATATGTATTATTAGAACAAAACAACTTTTTCAGTTTTAACAGGAAAATTTTGTAAAAACAATATTATTTACCTACGTTATGTTGATGCGAGCACACTGTAAGAGTAGGAACTCAGAGTTGAAAAAAATTATTCTCTTATTTCTCTGCGTTCAAATAAATCCTGCGAAAATAAGCAATTCAGCGTTTGGTTCGGTCTCCCGCGTCCGGTAATAAAACTCACCCCTGTAGAAAACTGCATATATACCTCTAATTATATTTAACAACCTCTCAATGTCCTTGGCCCCACCTTGAATATTTTCCCAAACTGTGTAAATGTGTGCCTGATTATTTTTTATTTTTGCATCAGCGAACTGAAAACCCATATGGTCCGGATATAGTTAAGGCGGTCCAGTTTAAACTTTAAAAAAGATTTATTAGGCGGTGTCGTCAGTGACCGGAAGTAGTTAAACTCCGGGGAATGGGAGGCCTCTTCGTGCAAAAAATAGATTGAGGGGTATTGTCCAAGATTCTCAGGGCTGTAAATAAGACCAAATATAGAAACGAAGTCACTAGATACTTAACAAGTCTCACGCATGATTGTCATGATCACACGGCTGTCATGATTGTTTCCCACCTAGGTCTTTCCCGTACACTCTGCGTCCAGTGTCCTCGGAATGTTTTAGAATTGTCTTGTCTTATTTCTTTATGCTTTCACCGCCCCCCAAATGTCACCAGGGACGTTACCGCCCCCTGGATCATTCCAGCGCCCCCCAGGGGGCGATATCGCCCACTTTGGGAACCCCTGGTGTAGGTGGTCGCTTGAAAAATGCGAACATTCCGGAAAATAGCAAACATCCTATTTTGCTTCCAAAAGAATGGCATGTAACTAATCTCATTGTAACTCATAACCTAATTGGTTACTTGCATGCCAGTCAAGAATTATTAATTAGCACCTTAAAAATGCAATTTTGGATTTTATCTGTGAGAAGTGTTGTGAGAAAAATCATTCATAGATGCTTTCCTTGCATAAAAAAATCGAGGCAAGACTATGAGCCAAATAATGGGTGATTTACCCACTCCACGAGTTCAACCTTCAAGACCATTTGCAGTGATTGGTATTGATTATGCAGGACCATATTTGATCAAGTCCCAATCTGGAAGAGGAGCCAAGGCTTTCAAGTGTTACATAGCACTTTTTTGTGTGCTTTTCGACAAAGGCAGTTCAGTTGGAGTTGATCAGTGATTTAAATACCTATACATTTTTGGCAGCCCTAAAAAGATTTATCTCCCGTCGTGGCAAACCTTCCGAAAATTCGAGTGACTGTGGAACAAATTTCAAAGGTAACAGTAAAGAACTTAAAGACATTAATAGAAATGCAGCTCTGATTGAAAGAAGTAGCGACGTATCCAAGTACATAACTTCTGAAGGTATAACTTGGCATCTTAACCCAACATCGTTCCCTCACTTCGGTGGTATATGGGAATTTAATGCGAAGCCCATGAAATTCCATCTTAAACGAGTACTAGGATCTACACCTGTAATTTATGAAGAATTTCTAACAGTGTTAACACAAGTGGAAGCATGCATGAATTCTCGTTCTCAGTGTGCAATGTCATGTGATCCAAACGATCTTAATATAGTGACTACAGGACATGTCCTGATCGGAGCTCCCTTGGTTGCCATTTCTGAATTAAAGTTAAGTAATGTTATATCTTCTAGACTTAAGCACTGGTCACTAGTTCAACAAACTGTGCACCGTTTTTGGAAGAGTTGGTATTCAGAGTACTTGACAACTCTTCAACAGCGTGCTAAGTGGTTTCGTACTTCACCAAATCTGAAGTGTGGTGACTTAGTTCTAATCAAAAATGAACTATTTCCTCCAAATAAATGGAGAATTGGGCGAATTATTTTAATTCATCCCGGTAGTGACAACAGAGTTCGAGTGGCTACTGTCCATACAGCATCTGGTAATTTCAAAAGAGCAATCACTAAATTGTGCCTGATTCCTAATAATGACTCAATTTGAACTATGAACAATGAATAGACTATTACTGAACATTTTTTACCAGACTTTCTTTAATTTTTTTTAATATTAATTTTGTCTGTTTGAACCCTTGGAGAACTTCAGGGTCGGGGGTTATGGTAAGTTTTTATGCCATTCAGTCTTGCAGTGACGTCGTGGAGTCTTCGCAGGTAATATTATCCTTCAAGTAAGTTTTGAGGAATGTGTTTAATCTTTCAATAACAGATGTCGCTGCAAGTGAACTGTTTTTTTTTCTTCTGATTGTTGCTTTGGTAACGAGATGTTCGTGTTATATGAATTCTAAAGTTTTGTGAGTCACTTTTGTGTGCGGCATTCAAGTTTTAATAAAGTGATTTTATGTTTTACAGTCCACTCTTCAATGTGTACTAAATAGAGAGATTAGAATCTTTCCCTTGATAGCTTCGTACAATTTTGTCATATACAATTAAATTGTGAGCAAAGAATTGAATAAATAAAATTAAACTCTAAAAAGGCATATAAAGGAAAATATCACTCATACAATGTTCTTCAGGGGGAAAGAAAATATATTTTAGGTATAACAAATTGTTTTTCCACGTAAAGAGAATAATGTACATCTACTAGGATATTGCTGAGATAACCTTATTGTTTGACAAAATGATAATAAAAGCAGACGATTTTAAATTTTAAAACTTCAGTGAGTGAGAATAGGAAAAAAGCAAGCAAGCGCCATCTAGCGGAAGATAAATATTTTACACTTAAATTTTTAAACTAATTATACAATGTGTTATTCTAAATTAACAATTCGTCAGAATTGGAGAACTTAATCTTTAAAATGGTACGTCATTTATCGATTTTTGTAAAGTATGAAAGGAGAAAAAGGAATTGTCACGAAAAATCACCTTCTAGAAATAATATATATGATGATCATGGGATTTTTTTTAATTCCAAGGTTAATGTTAGAGAGATAGAAGTAAAAGTAAATAAATAGCGAGCGCGTGCTTGCCATCTAGCGATAAAGCAAATCTTTGCATGCCTCGCGCACATTTTCCCATAACAGTTTACAAAAGATATTTACCATTCCGCCATGCACGAACCGTTGTTCCCATCTAATCTTTTTTCTTTCAGTTGCACTAAGACTTTAATTTTGATTATCCATTAATTATGACACTAATTAGAAGATTTCCCTTGATAGCTTGGTATAATTTTGTCCTACGCAATTCAAATGTGTACACAGAATTGAATAAATAAAATTAAACTTTAAAAAGGCATACCAAAAAATATCACTCATAAAATTTTCTTCAGGAGAAGAGAAAATAGATTTTAGTCTAAACAAATTGTTTTTCCATGCAAAAATAATAGTGTACACCTAAGCGGATGTTGCTAAGAAAGAAACCTATTAATTCACAGAATGATAATAAAAGCAGACAATTTTAAATTTTTAAAGTTCAGTGTGAGCACGATAATGGGAAAAAAGACAGCGCCATCTGAGGGAAGAAAAAATGTTTATGTTTATACTTCAATTTTTAAAAAAAGAATACAATGTGGAATTCCAAATTAAGAATTCGTTAGAAGCGGACATCAAAATCTTTAAAGTAGTACCATATTTATCGATTTTGGTTAAGTATGAAGGGGAAAAAAAGGATCGTCAGAAAAAATCACCTTCTAGAAATAATATATATATAGATAGCAAATTAAAAAATGAGGTAAATGCGAAAATGAACTCAGTCTCGATATAAAGCCCTTAAATATTTATTTATATAATATTACAAATATTTATTTCTTCATTTACAGAACACAGCAGATGTAGAAAAAAACAGTTTAGACTTAAAAATTATAATTTCATACTAAGCAAAAACGAAAACTAGATATTTCTTTGAGGAACAATATAAAATGCTAATATTTTTTCACAGTGGGGATGAAATTTCTCCTTTACGGGTACAATCGTTTTAAAAATGTCCGAGTTCAGAAAATCTTTATTCACATACAGTCCAATCGAAAGGATTTTGCCCTGTAAAGCTATAGATGTTTTTATAAACTATCCAGCTCAGAAAGCTTTTTCTCACATACAATGAGAGCGAACACTCCCCTGTATGGATGTGGAGATGTGTTTTGAAATCCCTCTGTACAGAATTTTTCTCTCACTTACAGTGGAAGTGAAAGGTTTCTCTCGCTTGCGAGTGAGATTGGTATTTAAATAACCGTATTCAGAAAATCATCTCTCACATGCAGAGCAGGCGAAAGGTTTCTATCCTGTGTGGGTGCGGAGGTGTGTTTTTAACACACCCTGCTGAGAAAACCTTTTCTCACAGACAGTGCACGCGAAAGGTTTTTCTCCGGTGTGGGTGCGAAGATGTGCTTTTAAAGTGCTGTGTTGAGAACATCGATATTTGCATACACTGCACGCGAAAGGTTTCTCTCCTGTATGGGTGCGAAGATGTGAATTTAAAGTACCCCGTACAGAAAATTTTTTTTCACATATAGTGCAAGCGAATGGTTTCTCTCCGGTGTGGGTACGGAGATGTAATTTTAAATCTTTCCGAATACAAAACCTTTTCTCACATAAAGGACAAGCGAAAGGTTTATCTCCTGCGTGGGTGCGGAGGTGTGTTTTTAACACACCCTGCCGAGAAAACCTTTTCTCACAGACAGTGCACGCGAAAGGTTTTTCTCCGGTGTGGGTGCGAAGATGTGCTTTTAAAGTGCTGTGTTCAGAACATCGATATTTGCATACACTGCACGCGAAAGGTTTCTCTCCTGTATGGATGCGAAGATGTGAATTTAAATTATCCCGTCGAGAAAATTTTTTTTCACATATAGTGCAAGCGAATGGTTTCTCTCCGGTATGGGTACGGAGATGTAATTCTAACTCTGTTCGAACACTAAACCTTTTCTCACATAAAGGGCAAGCGAAAGGTTTCTCTCCTGTGTGTGTGCGGAGATGTATTTTTAAAACTTTCTGTACAGAAAACTTTTTCTCACATACAGGGCAAGCGAAAGGTTTCTCTCCTGTGTGGGTGCGGAGATGTGAATTTAAATTACCCCGTTGAGAAAATCTTTTTTCACATATAGTGCAGGCGAAAGGTTTCTCTCCTGTGTGGGTACGAAGATGTATTTTTAAACTACCGTGTTCAGAGAACCTCCTCTCACATACAGTGCAGGGGAAAGGTTTCTCTCCTGTGTGGGTGCGGAGATGTTTTCTTAAACCCTCGTGTCCAGAGAATCTTTTCGCACATACATTGCAGGCGAAAAGTTTCTCTCCCGTGTGGGAGTGGAGATGTCTTATTAAATTATTCCTTTGTGAATAACTTTTCCCACATACAGTACAAGCGAAAGGTATATCTCCTGTGTGGGTGCAGAGAGTATTGTCAGCAATGTGGTACGAATGATGCGTATTTAAAGCAGCCAACTCTGAAGATGGTCCTTCAAATAAATTACATTTGACAGTTTCTTCGTTGGGAGGGGGAATCTGCGCACTGGAACTTTGTACACTCATTGTACATGTGTTAGAAGGAGTGCATCTATCTTCGGCTTCATTAGGGTTCTGCTCGCAGGAATGGTATTCGTTGGAAACTCCTTTTACACAGGTAATACACGGCATCTGCTCTCCTGTCATGCCGACGTTTCTTTACACGGTGATCAGTAAACTTGAACTTCAAGGAATCTGTACCTAGCACCTACAAACAGAGGAGAAAGAAATTGAATGTCATATATATGATCACTCTACCATTATACTTTAAAACACACTCTCAAGTCTAAATTGTCACTGCAATGTTTTCTAAAGACCTGGTGAAGCTTGTTTCGTATTTTTAACGTTAACAAACAGTAAAGTATAAAAGATTGTTTGCATAGGAAATAAGAGATATATAAACTGTTAGAAATAATTTTTTAGATTAATTAAACTACTGAGCATTTTAAATTTATTGCAATTAGGGCACGAGGTTCTTTGGCCATCCTTATTCTTCTGTCCTGGTAGATCATAAGGACGTGCAGAGATTTGGTGTGTTTCGGTTTGTAGGGATCTCAACAAAACTACTGATAATAGCCAGATCAACAATGGATAAGCAACATTTTTCCCTTTATATTCATTTTAGTTGTCCGCAATTCAAAATAATTTTATCATTATTTATTAAGTTAATGCTACGAGAAATTCCAGAGCTAAATAGTATAAATTCTTCAAGTTTCTTTCCGTTCATCTACTGTACAATAAGTTCTTTTGTGTGATTCCTCAAATAATCTGAATCAAACAGTTAAAAACAGTTATCTTATAGTGTATGAGACATACGACAGGAATACACGGCTGATAAGGTCTTTTTCAGACCAACACCTTTTAAATTTTGTATTACAAGATTGTAAACAAGCCTTAAAATTCTATGCAAGATAAATCTATACATGTGTCATGTGTTGATCTTTAAAAAATTACTTGTAAAAATTTAAAATTTTCATATTCAGAAATAACATTCGGAACTGCTTACTGCTGGCTAAAACTTTTTTAAATTTTAACCCTGTTACTATCTGTCACGCAGTAGAATTTTATAACTTTTACAACTCTCCGGGTTGTAAATATAACATGCCAAATGAATGAGGAGCACGACTCGAGACTCAAGCAGTCACACACTGGTTTGACACAGCTTGGTATTACAGTAAAGAAAATGAATTTCACAGACTTAATTCTGATGTGTATCAACCCCATTGGATTAGTTCACCTCTATGTTGAACTGTGGAGAAAATGTGTCCAAGGATTACCGACTTGGATGGAAAGATTTTTGTATTATTATTTTTAATTATACTCCATCATAGAGAAAGAAATTTCACACCTTTTCGTTTAAAAAAAATCCGAATAAGATTTCTAAATTTAAATTATTCTGGGGAAAAATCTGGTAGAGTGTGTATTAAACGCTCATAAAATTCCCATGGTGGACGAAATATATCAAATGAATCTCGTTGCAAAGTGCAGAAAAGTTCTGGCTATCCACAAATACCATTTTTATTGGATGATCGGCATTTACGCAGCTGTCAATCGCAGACACATTTTCTCCATAAGTTAACACTGAGGTGAGCGAATCCAATAGGGTGAGTACACAGCCACCTTAAAAGTAAACATCTTTACACTTCAGTACAAAAATATGCATAACTTAGTTTTCTAATTATAATTTTGTTTGAAGTAAGATACACATTCCGATATGATATCGGATACGTTGGGCAGTAAAAATTTCACCGCGGTAAACTCTGAATTGAAGGTAACCGTTCAGTGACGTAGCGAGCATAACTGGCGCTCGGTGCACGATACCTGTTTGGCGCGCCACCCACGAAAAATATATCGTAATATTATATATAGAATTAGTGAAAAGGGCCATTTGGCGCACCTCTGCGAGTGGCGCCTGGGGCATGATAAACCCCCTTTTTACCCCCTCTCGCTACGCCACTGTAACCGTTTCATGACGTGCGGAAGGGTGTTTCTTTATGAAAATGATTTTTTTCGAAATGAAATGTCGTCTTTTCCCCTTCGTAATAAATGATTCATAACAATTGTTTTAACACTTTAATTGTACATTTCAAATATATTTTCTTATTGTAAACCTTTATATTTCAAAATGAAAAAAGTTTTCAAGTGGACGCGGTGGGGAATTACTAGAAGTGAATGTGTAATGAAATTTTTTAAATATTTGAAAAAATTGGTATTTTTCTATACTTCATTTAAAAAAATATTATATCCTATTTTTCTCATGTTCATTTTATGAGTTTTTTAAAAATTTAGTTATTCATTTATTTTTTTGAGGGGGGGGGATGGAGTTTAAATACTTTTAAATTTTAAGAATTTAAGTATTTTCATAATAGTTAATTTTTTTTTAATTACGTTTCAGAATGTATTTCTAGAAAATTGTAAAAATAATTTTATATATCCTAATTTCGGCACATTCTTCTAATTATAATTTTTATGAATTTTTAAATTTTTCTCTATTTTACGGAAGTGAATATTCAAGGTTTTAAAAGCTTCGAAATAAGAGTTTATTCTTAAAAATGCTCCTTTATGCATATCCACGGATAAAATGTCTTTATTTTCTATTATATTTACAGTGGCTAACTGAACGACAAATGCGGGAAAACTGCATCCGGGAACATAAGAAAGAAATATAGTGGAACCTCGATCGATCTTTCCCCGAATCATCGTTTTCCCGTATGTGTCTTTTATTTGATCCAGTCCCGATAACATTTCTTTCCTATATTCCCGCATTTGTCGTTCAATGCAATCGGTCCCTTGAAAAACTATAGATCGAGGTTCCACTGTATTAAAACAAAACTATCCGTTTCTAGGGGTAGAGAGTCAGAATCAATAACATTTTCGATTGGATTAGAGAGCACGAAAGGCTGATTATTATCTGTCTGCACTGGCAGTGAATTTGGGAGAAGTACTGCACAGACCGGATTACTAACAAATGCCAGAGGAGGTGGAGGTGGCTTTTAGTCAACACATATACTACTCGTTAATGCGTTTCATCGTTGGATTTAAAGCATCTATATAAATTCAATTAACCTGTATTCACCTACAAATTTCATGTTTTATTTAAAAGCTTTCGATAAAATTCAGAGCCACTTTAAGAAGTACCTCAACAAAATCATAATTTTAAATTAGATCAGGAGAAACAATGTGTAAAATGAAGTGCAAGCAAATGCCACACAACAACAAGGCACCCATACAACAACTTGGCTAACCAAACAATGCTTCAATGAGATAACTTGCAATGGTAATGATACAAAATACACACAATTTTAAAAAAAAATTCACTGAGAAGATTTACCTGTCTATATTGAGTCAACAAATTTTGGCTACTGGTCAGTATTCTTTATAAAATTTTAAATAAGTCTGAAATCAAACACGCCACAACTTTCCCAATGGAGATGATATGAGGAATCCTAAGACACCCCACAGAACACTATGCACCAATATCAAATATGAATGAAACACAGAGCAAATACAGTATAAAGATTATGTATGTTTAATATAAAGATTTTGCTTGTTAATTTGTTTTATTAATTGAATACTTTATTTTCTATAACTATGGCAGATTCCAAAGAGTGCTTCAACACTTACGACATGAACTCAGATGTTAAGACAAAGTAAGTAATTAGGTGAAGTAAAGAAATGCTTACCCCTTGGCACAGTTTGGCGAAGTTTTCAAAATTTGCCAAAATCGAACTGAAAGACGACGGTAACGGCAACATAGCAAACAACAAAATGATGTGTATGTACAGAATATACATTCAGTTTTAGTCATCTTCCTGCATGTGAACTTCTCTGTAGTAACCGTCGTCTTTAAGCGCGATTTTGGCGAATTCTGACAACATCGTCAAACCATGCCAAGTGGTACCCACTTATTTACTTTTACCAATCCTTATATTCAGTTACCTTGATATATTAAGTTAATATAGAATTTTCTAAATATTTAAGACATAAGAATAGAATTCACTTAAAAACTATAATTTAAAAAAAAATCAGATTTATATAAATTACTAGCTGTTTACCTGTTGTTGTCCGGGAATTTATTTATCCCAATTTCTTATTAGACAGGAAAAGGAAGGAACTCTATTGCTTTCCTCCGAAGAGCAGATCCCCCTTAACAGACTGCCCCTGTGACTTGTTGATCGTGATCGAGAACGCAAGTCTCAATGGAAATTGCAATCTCTAAGTTAAAATCGAAATCCGTCGGAATGAGTGGTATCCGTGGAATAAAAACGGTTTCACCGCGGATATATGCTATCCCAACACGAGCTACGAGACTGGCGAATTAAAGCTATCTGATTGATCCTTAACCTTGTTTGCCGCGAAGTCATGTGATACTCACGGCCGTAAGATGTCGATGTTTTAGGGAAATGAATGATTCTTTATTCATCGTTCAATAAGAAGGCTTAGGTAAGTCAGTTTTTGTACTGGTTTGTGATTTTGTTTACAATATTCTATTAGTTTCCTTCATGTCATAGATGGCACACTGTACAGCAGAAAGTACATTGGCACCACTCAACTACCAAAACTTCTACATTTTATCAGGGAACTTTTTCCAGATAATGCCCCCTATTTTTACCAGCAGTATTCTGCTCCTTGCCACACTGCACGGATATACCAACAGTGATTCACGGAGAACGACACACAGATGCTGGGATGGCCAGGAAACAGGCCAAACCAGAATCCCATAGAGCGTTTGTGGTTTCATTTGAAAAAACTTAGCACATGTCCCTTGTAATAAAATATTTAACTTCTATTTATTGTGTTGAATTTAGCATTAAATTTTCTTTCATTTGATATATGAATCATTGTTCTCTATGGAGTGTATCAGATGTTATAAGTATTCAAAGTTGAAATACATTCAAATTTCAAAAAGTGTCCACAATTTTGTCCACCACTGTTAATTTTGATAGCACAAAATAATCTACTGAGAATTAAGAGAGAAGACATTCAAAATGTACTTCTAAACTGATCTGAGAACAATTTTTACAACAAAAAAAAAAAATTGAAAAACCATATCAAGGTTATCATAAATATTATATAATGGAGATTTTTATAACATAAAAAGTTTCTAACCGGGGTGTATAAAAAATCATGATTAAAAAAAAAATCAAAAGAAATGGATTTTTTAAAATTTCAATTTTATGCGATATAAGTTATTATATATATCATATACAGTGGACGCTCGTTAATTCGAACTCAAAGGTTCTCAGAAAAAAGTTTGAATTATCCGATGTTAAGAGAAAATATATAACTTTAAATGCGTATCACTGAAGAAGAAAGTACATAACACCTGCAGTACATAACACCTGTATTATATCAAACTCTTTCTGATCCATACAGTTCTTTAGGATTGCTATTGATTTCCCCCACTGTAAGGTATTTAATGATTTTAAAGCTTTTTTTATCAAACGAAGTTCCATTAACAGGAGAAGAGAGTACAATGAATTTTAGTAAAATGTTTAATAAGGATGTATCTCCATACTCTTTACTGAAGTTTAAAGCTTAGTCTTTTTTATTTTATTTTATTATTATTATTTATTTATTTATTTTATTGTTAAACATTCCCCTTCCTTATTAGTATCGAAAAGTACTTAGGATTGGTTCTATGACTAATTATCAGAAACAAATCTGGCCAATCAAGTTAAAGTAAGTGTACTATCAAAGTGACAAGATTGATAAGTAAAAACACACGATGGAAAACTTTTCAAGAAGCAAATAAGTTGTACAGGGAATAAGTTGAATTATATGAATGAGATATAAGATATAAATATAAAAGTGTCCTTTCTTCCCTCATTATATTTAAATTTAATATAATTAGGGAAATGTACAAAAAATATTCAAAGTAATGCATGAAATTTTTTTGATTAATATAAAAGATTTAAAAAAAAAAAAAGATTTCAATCATTAGATTAAAATCATTTACACCCCCCCCCCTCTTTCTGACGAAGAAATCTTTAGAATACATGATGCATAGAAAATTTAGCATTTTTGTATATAACATACTAATAGTAATTACGTACAATATAAGAAGAAAAAAAGGAACCATTTATAATTACATTTTTGAAGTGCTGAATAACTGATTTTTGCTTTTAATAAGAATTTCAGTTGTAATTATCAAGTATTATTTTTAAATCATTCTCTTTGAAATACATTGATTTAAAAGCTTAAAAAAGCATATTATAATGAATGATGTATCTACAGTGATGAATACAGTGAAACTTCTTTATGGTGGTCAGTAATAGTTCAAATAAAAAGTGGCCATTGAAAAGAGGTTTCCTGCATAACATTGGCTCTATGGGGACTATAATCAGTTCTGAACAAAATATGGACCTTTAGAGGGGTAGACAGTTACAGAAGTTTCACTGTATTTAGGAGTATTGCAGTCACAGCTGTTTCTGTTATCTTTGTTACAATGATTCATGAACATGAATGTTATTTATTAAATCTTGTCATCAGAAACTTTGATACTGAATGAATACAACAACAAATAACATTAAAAGGAAATCTTTCTGAAGCAATAACTGAAACATTTCTCTGAGAGAAGAAAGCAATGACTAAACTGCAAATTATTGCTCATGGTGCCAAGTTACGTCAACTCCAAGTTTGGGGCAAGTACATCCTTTACGTGAAATATTTGAATACTTATTTAGATTTTCTTATCAGTTTTGTTTGAAATTAACAGTGTATTTGGATTTCACTGTCTATAAAGAAATTAAAAGCATATAAATGATGGTTTATTAACTATAATAAGCTTTAGATGATTTAATAATTTTAAGCATTGAATTATATTAAAAAAACACCAAACACATTAATGTTAGGAAAATTACTCGATATTTTCTGGCCTCAAATTTGATAATTATATTTTAAAAGTGGCTCTTTTGTTTATGTTCTTCTGCTCTTGGGCTGCAATTTTTATAATAAATATTTTTATTCTTCAGTTTAATAGCTTAATAGGCTGCAAACCTCAACCAGCTAAGCTTTGTACTTATGTCACCAAAGGTTAGTGATTATTTCTGAGAAATATCACTTTGTTTTCTTCACTTTCAACTAAATGAATTTCTATGTCAATAATTTAGATGTTTTCCACCAACAAAATTCTAAATCAGCTTCACCTAAGGAATTATACATTCAGCCAATGAACAAAATTTTGAATTCTTTTTAGAACATGTCATTTTCTTCCTCTTCAATGAGTACAATCAGGAAGAAGAGAGCTGACCCCTAATTATTCATATCTAGATTATGGATCTTATGCCACACCTGAGTGCAACTGGTACATCAGTTCACTTATGTCAGTATTTTTTCTAATTCTAATTCTTTAAGATGAAGATTCATAATTTATGTTTCTAGTTAATTTTGTACTTTCTCCTAAAATATTTTAATCTTGTTCCTAGTTTTATAAATTGAATTATAAATTTTGAAATATTTAAAATTTTTATTTTTTTTTCTAAAAGTTAATTTTTTTAATACTTTCATCACCCTTTTTATTCATTTTTCTATAAATGATGAAATAATCATCCTTCAAACGTTTTAATTTTATGAACTTTTATTTATTATTTCATTATTTTTGGACCTTTATGTATCTTTATATTGAAATATTATGTTTATTTTTTTTAATTATCTTTATTTCTTTCATTCAAATAAAAAATATTTTATTTTAAATATATTGTTTTGCTACAACAGCTTCTACCACATATCCTACAACCTTTTTCTAAAATATTTATAATTTTACCTACTTTTTGAAACCGATCAATACATTTTGGACAATTTGCAAATATTTAGGCTATTTTAAATATTTATTTTAGATTTACACTGTAATCAAAATCTTTGTACTGAAATATTCTTATACTGTTTATTAGCTACTTACTGTTGAATTTTCATACAAAGTGTTGATTGTCAATCCAAGTTTTAAAATAGTATTGTCCTAAATTTCTCATCAGAACTCCACTCGGCAGAGTTTGATAACATTTTGCCGAATGGCACAATATATGGAATTCTTCCCCGAATATTTTATATTCTACCACAATTATTAACTGTTCAAAAACATTTGTCTAACTCATAATCAGCAAAATACCAGCATAGTTGAAAATACTTTGTCTCCATTTTTGATGATATATTTATAAATCTGGGTTAAATTCGTATAAAAAATTTGTAGAAGAAATCAGATTGGTAACATTTAGCAATCCCTTGAAATGGTAGAGCGTTTATTTTAATAGCACTCCAACATCGATCCAAGAGTAATAATCTATTCATTTACTGAAAACTATGTACCATACCTGAACATACTCCCATTTAAAAGTTTAATGGTTTACGTATTGCGTTAGTATTTTCCTTCACTCAGACAAAAATAGCAAGCATAAAATGCAGAAATCATAAATATTGTTTTCAATGTCTTAACAAAACAGTTCTGTCATACAAAAGAGAAACCAGTAAATAAAACTTACTTTAACAGCTCTTTATTTTTCTAGCATCACGATCAGTCCGTCCAGAAGCGATTTTTAAAATGTGCGAACGTTTCTCGCTCAAGGCACAACTTTTCACATCCTTTAATTTCGAGAATTCAAGGCAATACACAACATGAACTACAGGATTATGGTATACCGTAGCCACTGACAATTATAAATAACAATAAGGGACTGACAAATAATGGAAGTCAGTTACCTGTGATTAGAAACTGTTATATTCTACCAAAATCAAGGTCTAAGTAAAATGCTATTCATAGTTCCTAGCGAAGGAAGGGGGAGGGATGTCAAAGGCCCCCACTTTATCTCCAACCGGATCTTTTACGAACCAAAGATGGAAGCCTTTAGTGAACGCTTTGCTATGCCATGTGAGAAACGCTTATCGGATTAGCACCATACCAGAGCACACTGTTTAAGCAAACTACTTGCGCAAGAGATCGAACGGGCAAGACATGGAACGAGTTTTCATAGGGGGGTGGGGATTTGGGCCTGTTCACACAGGAGTTCGTTGCGTTGCGTTAAGGAAAAGATGACGTTGAGACGAAAATAAACCAATCATAGGCCTCCAAACGATTAGCAATGAACATTTTAACGCCTATGATTGGTTTATTTCGTCTGAACATACTCCTATTTAACAGTTTAATGGTTTACGTATTGCGTTAGTATTTTCCTTCACTCGGAGAAAAATAGCGTAAAATGCAGAAATCATAAATATTATTTTCAACGTCTTAACAAAACAGTTCTGTCATACAATAGAGAAACCAATAAGTAAAACTTACTTTAACAGCTGTTTATTTTTCTAGCATCAAGATCAATCCGTCCGGGATGGATTTTTAAAATGTACGAACGTTTCTCGTCCAGGGCACCACATTTTACATCATTTAATTATCAAGTGTTTCGCGAATTCAAGGCAATACACAACATGAACTTCAGGATTATGGTATACCGTTGCCAATAACAATTATAAATAACCGTAAGTGAATGACAAATAATGGAATGCAGTCACCTGTGAATAGAAACTGTTATATGCTACCAAAATCAAGGTCTAAGTAAAATGCTATTCATAGTTCCTAGCGAAGGAAGGGGGGGGGGGGAGATCCAAGGACCCCACTTTACCTCCAACCGGATCTTTTACGAACCAAAGATGGCTCAACTGCTATTTTATTTTGGTAGTGGAGTTCCTGGACCTGCTGGTTTTAACTCCTGTCAGCAAGATATTTCGTGGTCAATGTAAATATGCTCAGTAGGATTTATTAGTGATAAAGTTAAGTAGGTTTTAAAGGTTAAAGGTCTTTTAAGGTGATTAAAATTTAAGTCCTTCATGAGATGAAGGAAAAGCTAAAATTTAAAGTAGTTGGTACAATTTAATTACTAGTAGAAGAAGAATTAATAATATTAGTTAATTAAGTAGTTAATTAAGATGAATTTTAATCCGGAAAGGGGGGTTACTGGCCCACAATAAACTAGATTTTAAGTTTAGAAAAGAAAAAAAAAGGCCCCGTTCAGGGTCATACAATAATAATGTGATAATCGCAGAATTCCGCTGGGGGAAAAGTGAAAATATCAAGATAATATAATTTGGACTACGCGACACCACCTAGGCCCGAACCCATAACGTAGGTCTTACTAGGCCAGCGCGAATGCGCTGCGCTACGACAGCGACGTAAGTAGGTGAGAAATATGTGAAGAGTATCGCGGTGGGGAAATTAATGTTATCTCCTAAGGAGACACGCCCGTGGGCGTTTACGATTGGCAGGGAGACTGAAGTCGTAGTCGGGGAGTTCTGCGATTACCATATTATTAATATTAGGCAGGTTATTATAAAATTTCTTAGAAATCTTATAAGCCTGCTTAGTAACAGTAGAGATGCCGAAGTCTCTTCTAATTGTCTCGTTCGACATATAGCGGTAAGCTCGGCGAATTCTTCTGAGAGTTTTATTCTGGAGTTTTTCGATGTTATTAATATGCATTTGTGCGGCGGAAAACCACACCGGGGCAGCATACAGAGCAACGGGTAAAATGCATTGCTTGTATAGTAGTACTTTATTTCTCATAGAGAAATGCGGACTGAAAAATAGAGTTCGGAGTTGCATGGTGACAGCATTGCACTTGCTAATAGTATTCGTAACATGGGGTTTCCAAGTAAGTCTGCGGTCCAGAGTTACGCCGAGATACTTTACTGTGTTCTCCCATTCAAGTGGGGATTGTTGGATATAGAGTCGCGGAGGATTGCTATAGCGATTACTGAAATAGATCGCGTGACACTTTGAGGGGTTGATTTTAATTTTCCAGCGTAAAAACCAAGCCTCGAGAGTGTCGATGTGACGCTGAATTTGAAAAGTCAGGTAGTGGTCGTTATTGGAAGAAGATAGGATAGCTGTGTCGTCCGCATACATAGCGAGAAGAGTATTAATTCCACGTGGTACATCGTTGGCGTACAAATTAAACAAGGTCGGTCCTAAGATCGATCCTTGTAAAATTCCCGACGTGATGTACCTATACCGGGACAGGTTATTGTTAATGCGGACGGCAAAATTTCGATTACGTAGGTAGTTGTGGATCAAATGGATGAGACAGGCTGGCAAGTTAATTTGGATAAGTTTAAAAATAAGTCCCGGGTGCCAGACCTTGTCGAACGCGCACTTAATGTCTAGAAACAGAGCAGCGGTAGGTTGTTTACCCTGTAACCCATCGCGGGCAAATTCCACTACCCTTAGTAGCTGCTGCGTCGTGTTGTGCTCAGACCTAAAGCCAAACTGCTCTGGTATAATTATGTCGTGCTGGTCGAGGTGCTCATTGATTCTGTGAAGAATGACGCGCTCCGCCACCTTACTAAGGGAGCACAGCAAGCTGATTGGACGATAACTCTGGGGAAGGTTACGATCCCCCCCTGGCTTGGGGATAGGGCAGATAATTGAAGTCTTCCAACATGTGGGGAAATAGTTAAATTTAAATATGGAATTGACTATTACAGTAAAGTATAGGATTATATTGGTTGGAAGATTTTTGAGGATTAAGTTATTGATGTTATCTATGCCAGGAGCTTTCTTATTATTAAGTTTTTGAATAATGTCCGTGATTTCATAGAAGGTAGCAGGGGAAGTAGAATCGGAGGGGGGGGGGGGTGGAAAGAAAATTTTGAACGGTCGTGAGGACAAGTCTATCATTTTCCTCATCGACCAGGTCGTTGTTAGGAGAGAATTGCTCTCTGTAAGAGTCTGCAATGGCGTTAGCTTTGTCCAAGTCATTCATGGCAACTCCGTGTCGGCCTTGAATGGGCGGAAATTGTGTATGCTGTTTGCGGAGACGTCTGACAAATTGCCAGACGGAGTTGTCTTCAGGATCAAGCCCTTGTATGAATTCAGCCCAAGTGGAGTTTCGGAAAATTCTAATATCGCGACGAACGCGCGCTCGAAGGAGATGATAATTACTCCTATGCTGGGGGAGACGGGTGAATTGATATAATTTACGAGCCACGTTACGCTCTTTAATTAATTTAACTATGTTGGGGGGGAGATTATGATAACGTGGCTTTTTCAAAGCATGGGTGGATTTAGCCTTGGCGTGTTCGATGGCAGTCGTTAAGCAGTTGGTAGCATGCTCTATGTCCTCAGGGCTACGAATGATGGGGTAGTAGAGGGTGGAGTACTGGAGAATTTGTTGGAACTGCTCCCAGTTAGTGCGGGTGGGGGGATTGGGATTTTGAATATCGACCTGCCTATCGAAATTTATTAACACAGGGAGGTGGTCAGAGTCGAAAAGGTTAAGAGTTTCAATGGTGTATGGGTAGGGTATATTTTTGGTGAGGGCAAGGTCGATTGTGCTTGAGCCCGATCTATGGAAGTGAGTAGGGGTGGGGGGGGGGCGATTAATTTAATATTAGCGTTGTCGGTGACAAAATTTTGAAGGGCTCGGCCAGAACGGTCAGTCCTATGGCAGTTCCAACCTGTATTGTGTGCGTTGAAGTCACCTGCCACAATACAGTAGTTACTATGATTAAAAATACTTTGAAATTCAGAGCACCGAAAATTTTTACTGGGGGGGATGTAGATGGAAGAGATTAAAATTTTAGTGGTTCTGTCTGGAAGAAACATTATGGAAGTGCTCTCCACGTTAGTCGTGTTAATATCATTAAATTTAAAGTGTTCCAGACCCCTTCGGACATAGATAGCAGTGCCACCTCCAGGGTGCTGATAAGAGTTAGGGGGGCGAGGGCGGTCCGTTCTATGGAGCGTATAATTACTAATGTTATAACGCCAAGGTGCAGAGAATTTAGTTTCCTGGATCAGGGCAACGTCTATATTGGAATTTTCCATAAACTCCCTGAATTCACTCATTTTACAAGAAAGACTGTTTGCATTCCAGAATAGAACTCTCAGTGAATTATAAGAGGAAGAACTACTCATGACCGGTTGGTGGGTCTAAGTATAATGCAATTTCGTGAAAGACGGCCACCATTTTGGAAAATATATCGGTATTTGTTTTCATGTGTGCGGAGATTTTTCTAAAAAGCATCATGATATCCGCAACGTTATATTCGGACATGAAGTCCTTAATAGCGCGAAAAATAGAAGCAAATTCTGCAAAGCTTGTTGTTGGCCGCTCGTCGTGAGTAGTTTCTCCGCTCTTAAATGCAGCAGTAGCGACCGGGGCAGCACTGGGGATGGTTTCAGTGCGCGCTTTAGGATTGGATCTCCTAGGCGCGCTCTCATTGGGTGAATTTTGATCCGCTCCTTGTCTATTTAAGGGGGTGACTTCGGCATTTCTCTGCATATCGCTGGGAGTCGGTGCAACGCTCTTATCGCTAACAACTTGTTTCGCTAGGGGAATATTCCATGCCGATGTTTTTGGCAGGGGAGCGGGAATGAATACAGCAGGTTTACTATAAGAGCTGTGATTGTTACTAGTGGGCTTAGGGCCCTTAACTTTAAGTTTGTTTTTATTTTTGGGGTTAAGGGGACACCCTCTGTAGTTCGCTGTATGATTGCCCTTGCAGTTTGCACAGCATGTCTTATCATCAGTGTCCTTCAGAAGGCATTCCCCTGGGACATGAGAACCACCACACTTTACGCATCGTGGAGACAATTTACAAGTCATAGATGAGTGCCCGAACATCTGACACCTATAGCACTGGCTTACGCCAGTTTGGGTGTAGTGTTCGAAGGACACTCTCAAGTAATTAATTTTATTAAGTAAATGCAAGTTTTCTAGATTGGGTGAGGGTCTGACAGAGACCAAAAACAGCGGCATGGGTTTTTTAGTCTTTCTATTAGTAAGAAAGGCAGTTTTAACAGGTTCTAGACCGAAATTACGGAGTGCTTCCTCTATGTCACTCACGGGAGTGCATACAGGTAAGCCTCGTAGTACGTACTTCCTCGGCCGCTCAGATCTAGGATCCAGCGTCCTGAAAGGAATTTTCTCGTGATCGAGAAAGTTTTGAATTTTGCGGTAAGAATCTACCGATCTAATGGTGATTTTAATAAGGGAGCCGGTTAGCGTTGCATCGACGTCCTCTGCAATTTCATTAATAATTTTAATCGTGTCATGCCAGTTATCCCTGACCTCGAAGAAGACTTGACATCTTTTCGAAGTCGGAGTATCACTTTTTTTATCGCTCTCTACCGGACTTGTAGTGTCCATATTGGATACTACATTCTCGATAGTTTGAGCTATGGAGTCATTGGCATTATCAGATTCGTCATTTAGGATGTCGAATCTGTTAGCAGTGGCTAAAACTTTATCATTACTATTAGAGATTTCTAGAGAGAGTTTACGTTTTCTAGGCTGTAGTGGCACTAGAGTTAGTTTCCTATCTACGTAAGTTATTCTCACATTGATGTGAGCAGTTAGTTCGTCTATTTGAGTTTTACAGGTATCGTAATAAAGCATAAACATGTTAAGGGCCAGGTAAGCATGAATATCACAAATCCTATCACTGAGCAAATGAAACATTGACTTCAAAAATATACTCACATTAGGAGCATCATCTTCATTGGTGTTTGAGTTGATTGTCACCCTTGCAAATCTCAGGAATTCGCCGATCAGGTTGAAGTAGTCCCAGTCATGTGGAAAGTTTGACTCGTAGAAGTTGATCATCTCTTCGATAGTTGGCAAGGGAGTCGGGTTCATAGTAGCATTCATCGGGGTAGGGTTAGTCGCAGCAGCATCACTCTGAGAGGCAGCCATTTCCATATTAAACAGTTCGATGTACACCGAGAGCAAGCGGAAAAGAAAATAAAGCCACTAAAACTGGCTCGTCACTCACACGCAGGATAAATCCCCGTGCGGTCACAAGACAGAAGTAGAGGCAAGACGGAAGGAATACACGTGCAAGCACGTGCAAAGCAATGCGAGAGCTCGGTAGAATGCGACCGTACTCCACGGAGTCCGGAGGCGGAATCGAAATGTAAAAAAAAATGAATGTCAACCAAAGATGGAAGCCTTTAGTGATCGCTTTGCTATGCGATGTGAGAAACGCTTATCGGATTACACCATATCAGAGCACACTGTTTAAGCAAACTACTTTGACAATGACCTTAGCTTATTGGGGAATGCATGAGTCAAAGTTGAATGCAATTCGGAGATCCTAGTGGGGGAGGGGTTGTCGAAGGTCACCGTTTAACAAGCCAACCGGATGTTGTTACGACCTAAAGATGGAAGCCTTTTGTGAGTGCCTTTTGTGTATGCTATACGATATCAGAAAGACAGATCGATCCAAGTCACTGACGTGGTTTAGGCAAACTGCTTGGGCAAAAGATGTGACGAATGCTCACAGGGAATGGGGCTTTTACAATGATCTGTGATAATTGGGGAATATTTGAGTGCAGCTAAGAACTATGTAGCCAGCTCTTTACAGACTGATTGAACGAACCAGCTGAGCATATTGGGATGAACTCGCAAACCGAGGATCGTAAACCGGTAACGAACGAATGATTGGCTTTCGAAATTTTATTTATTCCTCTTTAGAATTTTTTTACAACTTTCTAAATTTCGGGTAAAAAGGGACAAGTTCTGAGGTAACGAGCAATGTGTTATTAATCACGTACATTAGAGTCATATTTCTTTTCTTATTTTTTTAATAGTAATTTTCGGTTACCTTTTTTGATTTTTAGAAAATAAACTATCACTCACATTTATGTAATGCATGTTATGAACCTTATATATTATCTGCAGACAAACCTGCATTATGAAAACATAAATAATTGTTTTTTTAACAGTCTTACATCTGAAAAGGGATCAGTATATTTTGAGAAACATATAATTAAATTTTTTAAATTCATAAATAAAATTATTCATATTTCACATTCATCTATTCTATATTTTTATAATGTTGTAATGAAATTTATTATTTATATTTGCATTAGTTTTGAATTAGTTCATTTTTTGTAGATCGGACTAAAGTTCCTTAATTATGTAGAAAAAATCAGTTATGAAACTGTTGTATATTATTATCAAAGTGGCAACACTGTTTTTACAACGGTCGTTTTGGCAACAAGACCGAATGTTTTATCATCGTAAGATGGCTGGTATGTCTGTTGTGCACGTGTGTTGTTAATGTTGATTAAAGCTTAAGTTAAGTTTAAAGATAAGGAATCTTTAGTTAACTCGACTCACATCACAATTTAATCAACATTAATTTTACTAGTTCTACATTCCTTACGATGGATCAGCTCTTGCAACCTGAAAAGTTTGACGTCGACCCCACGAGTGTTGGCGCAGAGGCTAAATGGAAGAACTGGAAACGAACTTTTTCAAAATTCTTACGTGAAATTCCTAACATAACGGAAACAAGTAAATTCCCGCTCCTATGCAATTACGTTTCTTCAAATGTGTTCCTGTATATTAACGGTTCGACGGACTATGATGCTGCAATTACTGTTTTGGACTCAATCTATGTTACAAAACGAAATGAAATTTTCGCAAGACATTGCCTAGCCTCTAGAATGCAAGAAACTGGTGAGTCTGTTACTGAATTTTTTCACAAACACTCAAGCAACTTAGCAATGATTGTAACTTTAAAGCGGTGACTGCCGATCAATACAAGAGTGAGTACATCAGAGACTCTTTTATCCACGGTTTAAGAAGTCCACGTGTCAGAGAACGTTTGTTGGAAAATTCTACGATTACCTTGGAAAATGCTTTCGATCAAGCTAGGGCATTGGAACTAGCTGAATCACACTCAGCATCGTACTTGAACGCCTCACATCCTATTTCTTTGGCTGCAACTGGTTTTTCTAACAAACATCACTCAGCATCGTACATGAATACCTCACATCCTATTCCTGTGGCTGCCACTGATTTTTCTGACAACAATATTGAGGATAGTCATTCGGCTGCAGCTACGCAGCTTCAATCTGGAAAGTGTTTCTTTTGTGGAAATGATCGCCACCTAAGAAGTTTATGTCCTGCGAAAGAAATACTGTGTAGAAGATGTGATCAAAAGGACACTATCTATTAGAGTGTGCAAATCTAAACCACAGCGTGTCTCCCACAATCCTGTTGCATCAGTTCACACCTTAGCTACAGTGTCGGTCTCACCTAGTTTTATGCAAAAGTCTGTGACTAAAATACAAATTAATGGGATAGAATTGAATGCCCTTATTGACACTGGTAGTTCGCTCAGCTTTATAAACCAATCTTTCGTTAAAAGGTGTAACATAGAAGTGAAACCATACTCGAGTAAAATAACTATGGCTAATTCCTCTCTAAGCTCAGATGTCAAGGGTTGCTGTGATGTCACTATGAAATTGCAATCACATGTGTATAATGATGTAAGAGTATTAATCATGAAAAATCTCTCTGCTGATTTTCTTATTGGTCATAACATTCTGAAGGACCATTCTCTGATTGAGATCCAATTTAATGGCGATAGACCACCCCTTAAAATCTGCTCCCTAGCTGTTGCTCAAATACCTCCAGTCTCACTGTTTGCAAACTTAACCCCTGATTGTAGACCGGTGGCCACCAAATCCAGACGCCAAACTGAGGAAGACCAAAAATTAATTGCTGCAGAGGTAAAGAAGTTTCTGGAAGAGGGAATTATTGAACCTAACAACTCACCTTGGCGTGCTCAAGCATTTGTAGTGAAAGGTGAACATCAGAAACCACGTATGGTAATTTACTATTCTCAAACGATTAACCGTTTCACGATGCTTGATGCCTATCGTCTTCCAAAAATTGAAGAATTAATCTCTAAAATATCCAGGTATGACTTATTAAGTACTATTGATTTGAGAAGTGCATACCACCAACTCCCTATTAATGATGCTGAAAAGCATTATACTGCCTTTTAAGCTGATGGTAAATTATACCATTTCCTTTGAGTTCCTTTTGGGGTCACTAATGGTGTTGCATGTTTTCAGAGAGTCATAGACAAGATCATTCAAGATGAAGGCCTAGAGAGTACATTTCCTTATCTGGATGAATTTACTGTCTGCGGAAGAGACTCTGATGAACATGATCGGAACTTAAAAAGATTCCTAACAATTGCCGAGAAGTACAATTTCAGTTTTCTTCTAAATCTGTTAAGCTATTAGGATACACTGTTCAAAACAAAACCATCAACCTTGATCCCGACAGACTTGCTCAATTGATGAATTTGCCTATACCTAACAATATTGCATCTCTCCGAAGAGCATTAGGTATGTTCGCTCATTACTGCCGTGTGATACCAGCATTCTCGAAGAAGATACGCCCATTGCTATCAAACCATCAGTTCCCTATTTCAGAGGAGGCTGTAAATGCATTCAATGACTTAAAGTCAGATATATCCAAAGCATCATTAGCCGCGATAGATGATACCATACCATTCAGAGTTGAGACTGATGCGTCTAGTTTGCTATAGGAGCAACTCTCAGTCAAGCTGGTAGACCTATAGCATTTTTTTCCAGAACACTGAACAAGTCTGAAATTAATTATTCATGTTCAGAAAGAAGCATATGCTATCGTGGAATCTTTGTGCTTCTGGCGACATTACCTGATTGGTAGACCTTTTGAGGAATTCACCGATCAAAGGTCTGTCTCATTCATGTTTGACAAATATCATTCCAGCAAAATCAAGAATGAAAAGATTATGCATTGGAAACTAGAACTGTCATGCTTCAAGTTTGATATCATCTACTGCCCTGGAAGTAAAAATGCTACTGCAGATGCATGTTCAAGAATAACTGCATCAATTACACCTGAAGTGAATTTGAAACAATTGCATAAGGACTTATGTCATCCTGGTACTGTTAGGATGCATCATTGGCTTAGATCCAAAAACTTGCCCTTTTTTTGGACGATATTAAAGGACTTACAAATTCATGCTCCATCTGCTGTGAAGTAAAACCTAGATTCCTTAAAAATCAAGGAAAATTGATAAAAGCAACGTCTCCGTTTGAAAGATTGAATTTAGATTTTTAGGGCCCCTTGCCATCAAATTCCAGAAATCGATTCCTTCTTACTGTAGTTGATGAGTACTCCAGGTTTCCTTTTGCAATTTCTTGCTCAGACGTTTCGTCAACTACTGTAATTTCGCATTTAAAGAATATCTTCTCCATTTGGTATGCCATCATACAGACATTCATACAGACAGTGGGTCGTCTTTTATGTCCAGAGAGTTAAAAATGTTTCTAACATCTCTTGGTATAGCGACCAGTCATACCACTGCCTATAATCCACGAGGGAATTGGCTGGTGGAGCGTTACAATGGTATCATATGGAAAAAGATTCAGTTGGCATTGAGATCTAAAGGCAAGAAAATTGAACTATGGGAAGAGGTCCTATAATCTGCATTACGTTCTGTTCTTTCCCTTTTATGCACGACAATTAACGCTACTCCACATGAGCGCATGTTCAATCATCCTAGGAGGTCATATATTGGGAACTCTTTACCTACTTGGATTTTTCAGGCTGGTCCAGTGTTGGTGAATAATCATTCACGAACCAGTAAGTATGAGCCACTTGTTCAAGAAGTTGAACTTCTGGAAGCTAATCCAGAATATGCATATGTAAGGTTTCCAGATGGACATGAGACTAGTGTGTCCTTACGACACTTGGCTCCAAGAGGGGAAAATGTTACGGAATTGAGCCGCTAGAACCTGGCGGCTCCCACAACCAAAATTGTTAAGATTTGGGGGCAGGAATGCCCCAAACTTGACTGATAGCTGAAAGTGCAGAGTCGTACTGACTAGCAGGGAAGGTTGGACTCTTAATACTTTGATATAGTCAGAGCAACACTAGCTAGCTTGTGGTGTGATATGTGAGATTTCAAAAACGTGCGAAGGTTTAAGTAAAAATAAAAATATACATTTATTTAGTTGAAAAAAAATAATAATACGACATTAAATTTTTTTTGCAGATGCACTACACAGCTCGTAGTGTGAATCAATTATGTCGTTAAAGTACTTGTACCGTGATGAAGAGAAAATAAAAAATAAACAACTCACAGCTGGTCGAGGCAAACTCTTTTACCACTGCATAAAAACGTAAAGTAGACAGTGCCTCTCTGGCACAAAAAAACTTGTTAGCTGCCTGCGGGCATGCGAGGCCGAGACGACCATGGCATCGGTAGCGGTGCTTTGCTGGTAAGTTGGTCAGTAGCTAGTAATACTTCTCAAGTGCACTGACTCCTGGAATGTAGCTTACATTTTTAGCTTCCGGAAAATACGGGCTTCGGCAAAGCCTGGACTGGCTCACAAACGACCTGCGCTAAGTCACGCTAAACCACCTTCAACACACGATGTCGGGCTAGATATATATACCGGCGTCGACCGCCGCGCTCCCTTGTGGCAGGAGAATAGCAAAGTCAATTATGCTAATTTATTTGAAGTTAGTTGACGTCATTATCAGATGGGTTGTGACGTCGTTGTTGGCTGATGGTATGGCGTCATCGTTGGGTGAATGACGTCATTAGGTTGGCATGACGCAACTGGCGTCTGACGATGATTACCCGTTGCTGTGGAGGTGGAAAATGATGTAAACACATCGCTCTTTCTACGTGGCTGGAAGGTATGGGGAAGAAGAGGAATGCTTATCGGCATTTTTCCCTAACAACTGCTCCCCTCCTTTACAGAAATGAGCACCACCACACGCACGTGGCTAGGTTACATGTTTTACAAAAACAAAAAGGGTAAGTTATTTGTATAAACATACAATAAATATTCTGTTGGCATGTTTCTATAGAAGTAGCTTACAATCCTTAACAATTTAATATGCAATAAAATTCATCAACAGGTAGGGCAAAGTATACACATGCAGTATTTTTCCAGACAAAATTCAAAACATTCATGGACCCACTTTCATACACACTATCATGCGAAAATAACATTTGCGTATAATATACCTTACGATGTATAAATAGCATAAAAATTTAGGAATATGTTAAAATTGATTATAATTTGCTTGTTCAAAACAACGTACTAGTAAATATATTAAAGTATAGACACAGTACGGAAAAATAGAAACAGTTATTGCTAGTATGTAGATATAAACACAATGCTAGATAGAGACATAAACGTGCATATATAAACACAGTACAGAATAGACACAAGATGCAAGGGTAAGGTTACTATTAAATACACATGCGACAAAATGCAGAATGTATAAACACATTGCAACTGTAAAACGCTTAAGCGAACCCCTCCCCAAATTATGTGGGAGAAAGAAGGTTCTCATAGAACTAACCCGAAACAATGGCCGTTAGTTCCGTAAACAGAAAATGATGGAAAGTAATATAACTCATAAATTAATAACCGTCCTAGTTTTAAGGATAAAGCTTATTTAAAGGAAGTTCGGTTTATTAGAGTTAGGAATTTACTTTAAGTTTATAGCTTTTAAGTTTCTGATTTTAAAATGATTTGTTTAAAGGCTGAAAAGTCTGATTTTGTGAACGGATCTGCTAGATTCTTCTTGCTAGGCACGAATTTTATCTCGAAAACTTCTTTTAGAAGGAGATCACGCACAAATAGAAGCTTTACATGAATATGCTTAGTGCGACTATTTTCAATCGGCGATTTTAAGAAGTCTATTGCAGATAAGTTATCCGTTCTGATAAGCACTTTGGATCTGGTTAGCTTGATTATTTTTAATTTTTCGCATTCTTGCATTATGCGGTTGATCCACAGTATTTCCTTACAGGTTTCTGTTATAGCCATGAATTCAGCTTCCATAGTTGACAGCGCTATGGCCTTTTGCTTGCCAGTTCGCCAGAATATAGGTCATTTATCTAGTAAAATGAGTTGACCGGAAATTGAAACTCGGTCATCTCGATTGGCGGCAAAATCGATATCACTGTAAGCTGTTAATTCATTATAGGTAGAGGAAATATTTAGCTATAAGTTTTTTTGTACCTAATACATACCCTAGTAGTTTCAATAGTCCGTACCAGTGAGCAAAGCCTGGGTTAGACTGAAACTGACTGAAGATGTTTACTGCATAAGCGATGTCGGGTCTAGTTCGACTCGCGATAAATGATAAACATCCTAGAATATTTCGATACGCTAGTTTTGATATTTCCGTTAATTCAGGTTCAGATGTAGGGCTTTGTAATTTGGTAAATATTGTTCCTTTAGCTATGGGTAAGGATACTATTGGTATATTGAAGGTTTCGAAGCGTTTAGCAACTTGATCTATGTATTTGGTCTGGTGAATGAAAACTTGTTTTTGATTGAATTCAAATTCAACCCCCAATAACTTAGAAGTTTGGCCAAGTATTTTAGTGTCGAAACACTTCTGCAGAGTTTTAACTGCCGCTTCAAAATGTGCTTTAGTTTTTCCAAAAAGAACTATATTGTCTACGTATAAAAGTAAAATTAGATTATTTGATAAATGGTAAACACAGTTAGCCCAGTCAATTTTCTTAAAATTATTTTTAAGCAATATATTTTCGATTTCATAAAACCATATCCTTCCGCTCTGGTGTAAGCCATAAAAGGCTTTCTTTAGTAGACAGAGGTAGTTTTCTTTTCCTTTTTCTACAAAACCGGGTGGTTGGGTAATAGTGATGGTTTCAGATAAGGGAGCGTATAAATACGAGCATTTGATATCTAACTGGAGGTGATACCAGGTTGGAAACTAGCATGGAGAAAAATAGGCGTATAAGGGTGAAATTGACTACAGGTGAAAAGGTTTCATCATAGGATTCTCCCTTTACCTGTTTGTAGCCTTGTGCTACGAGCCTTGCTTTATATCTTACCACATTTCCATGCTCATCGGTTTTGGTTGTAAAAACCCACCGACAACCGAGAGGCTTGTACTTTGAATGTGGCGGTACTAGGCTCCATGTACCCCTTTCACTCAACACTTTTAATTCTTCTTCCATCGCTTTCTTCCATAGCTTAGATTCTTTACTTTTGAACGCTTGTTTAAAGGTTTTCGGGATGACTACAGTTTCTAGTCATGCTGTCTCAGTGTCACTTTCGGAAGTGTCATAGGCGGAAAAATAGTTGATTTCTTCATTTTCCGTCTGACTTTCAGATTCCAGATCGCTATCGTCATCAATCACCTGTCGCTGAGGAGTTGGAACAGGGCCCATCCTTTTATTCTTACCGCTAAAGTTGAAGTATTCAGGCTGATACTCAATTTTATGTTTTTCACAATATTTCTTGAGATCTTTGAGGCTCCGCAACATTTGGCTCTTGCCCCCTTGCCTTTTAACTTCGCGATAATAAATATCGGTCCGCTTTCCATCTGGTCTCGGAACGGCTTCCCTTGTCCACTTAGCGACTCGGAGTCGAGGTGGTTGAGCGTATAGTTCTCTGTCTGATTCATCTTCACTTGCTTCATCTGTTTGAACTGCATGACTAGGGCCTGGTCGCGAGTCCTCCTGGTAACTCCGGGTAGGTACTCGGCGCGAATCCATATGTGGGATTACCACTGTCTCAATCTCCGGGTTGTGAAGTGAGTATGTAGTAGTTTCTGGATGGCCGCCCAGCACTGCTCCATTGTTAGTCTGCTTAGCTTTTAATTGATAGAAATGTAGTTCATCTTCAGCAAAGCTAACATTCCTGGTTTCGACTATTCGCCCAGTTTCTGGGAACAACACTCCGTACCCTTTAATCCTACATGCGTAGCCTACAAGAACTCCCTTATTAGCTCTGGGATCAAATTTGGTTCGGTGTTGCTTCGGCACACCTACAAAACAAACTGACCCGAATGGTTTAAGGTGACTAACGGAGGGTTTGAACTTTCCGTATTTTTCAAACGGTGTTTTCGTCTGGTTTCTACGACACGCTCTATTCCAATTGTAGGCCGCATAACGGACGGCTTCTGGCCAAAATTCTACTGGAACCTTACTTGAATTTAGGATCGTGCGGAGGGTGTTTCCTATTGTTTGGTTCAACCTCTCTGCTATGCCATTCATTTCAGGCGAATAAATATCTGTAAATTCGTGGGCCACACCATTCGTACGGCAATACTCTTGGAATTGTGAGTTGTCAAACTCCTTACCGTTGTCAGTTCTGATAGCTTTGAGCTTAGTTGAAAGGAATCTTTCGGCGCGTTTTACATGATTTAAAAAGGTAGGAAAAGTAGCTGTCTTATCTTTAATCGGATACAGGGCGATTTTCCTTGAGTGATCATCCGTGATACTCAAAAAATATCTCTCTCCTGCATATCCCGTCGTTGAAGCAGGTCCCCACAAATCTAGATGTAAAAGTTCTAGTGGTTTTGATGACCTAGTTTGGCCTATTGGTTTAAATGTCAAACGTTTAGCTTTATTTAACCTGCAATCCTCGCAAAAAAGTTTGGATGATTTTACCTCCTGAGCACCCCTGACACTTTTATTTCAAAAGGACTGGCAGTTCAGGGTTCATATGGCCCATTCTTCGGTGCCATCTGCTCAATGTACTGGCAGGTTTTTCCTTACTTTTGTTTTGGGTATTTTGTTTCTTTTTAGCTGCAGTTTCGTAAGCCTTACTTTTCTTTGATTGAATTTCTTTCTCCTGTAGGTAAGCTTTCTTTCTTGCAGCTTGTTCTGGGGTTAGCTGTTGTTTTGCATAAAATATTCCCCCCTGTTTGCGAGCTGTAAAATAACCTCTTCCTTCTTTATCGTAAACGTGGAGTTGTCCATCTCCCCCCTCAAAAGTAAATCCATCTTCATCAAGTAAAGGTAATGAAATTATATTGCGCCTTAAAGATGGTACATACAATGCACGCATAAGAGTAATGGCGCGTTTTTCGCCCTTACAAAGTAGGTCGACTGGCCCTCTTTGTTTGATAGGGATAGGCTTTCCCCTAGTAGCTACTGCTAGGCTCCTATCATTTACATCCTCAAGGGGTCCATCAAATAGGAATTTATCATTACAAAAGTGATGGGTTGCCGCAGAGTCGACGACCCAGTCACCTGGATTACTGTGAGATGTAAATAGGGCTTCTACAGTATAGTGGCTCTCGGGTTTGTCATTACTTGGTGACTTTCGCCGGAACGAGCGTTTAGATTTTCTACGCCCCGGTGATTTCCCACTTGGATATTTACCAAAATGGACTTGTTTGTTAGGAGAAGGGCTTCTCGATGGAGTGTTCCATCGTAAACTGCCTTTATTCCAACTTCAAGAATTATGCCGACCCGAAAAGGTGTTCTGCGTTTCGTAAGTAGCGTTTTCACGCTTATCTTGTTTCTGTACGCTAATTCGGGTTTCTTCGGCGACAAGTTCGGTTAGAATGTTCTCAAATTTAAATTCCGCATCTTTCCAACGAAGTATAGTTTGCACTAAGTGATCAAACTCCGATGGTAAGTACCGGATTAGCTGGAAACAGAGGTAAGTCTCGTTTATTTATTGATTTATTCCCTTTAGGCTTTCGTTTAACTTGCGGATTCTTGCCGCAAACATGTTAATTTTTTCGCTAGCGTAGGGCTTACAATTAACTAGTTCAGTAAATAACTGCATATGCCGGCTACGACTATCAGGTTGAAAGTGCCTATTTAGGGTTGACCATGTGTCCTGGGGGGTGGTACAATGTTCCACGACCGACTTAAAAGCAGGGGATAGGTTTAAAAAGATTGTACATAAAGCGAGTCGGGTTCTTCTCTCAAAGTCCCTTACTTCAGCTAAATTTTCCGCAATTGCTATCGGTTTAGTTTCGCGGTTATTGACAATGTCCCACGCATTAAGAGATATTAGCACATATTTAATATCGACTACCCAGGTATGGAAATTTTCCTCGGTCAATTTATCTATAGCCATATGGGGTTGTAAAGTGGCCATGTTTTGAGTTACAAGTACAATATATATATATATATATATATATATATATATATATATATATATATATATATATATATATATATATATATATATATAAGTATTAAAAAATGCAAGACAGAATGTAAAAACACTAAATACTATATATATTCAAAATAGCCCCCCCCCCCCAAATATAGAATTTCATAAATTCAGGGCCTTTACCTTTTATTTATACCTTCTTTGCTTATTAGCTCACATATCACAAAGCTTTCGCGCTGTACTCTGCTATTTTAAAACAAAGTCACCCTTAAGTTAAATAAGTAGTTACAACAAATTAACTTTAGGGCCTGCGGCCCATAACCAAAATGTTACGGAATTGAGCCGCTAGAACCTGGCGGCTCCCAAAACCAAAATTGTTAAGATTTGGGGGCAGGAATGCCCCAAACTTGACTGATAGCTGAAAGTGCAGAGTCGTACTGACTAGCAGGGAAGGTTGGACTCTTAATACTTTGATATAGTCAGAGCAACACTAGCTAGCTTGTGGTGTGATATGTGAGATTTCAAAAACGTACGAAGGTTTAAGTAAAAATAAAAATATACATTTATTTAGTTGAAAAAAAATAGTAATACGACATTAAAATTTTTTTACAGATGCACTACACAGCTCGTAGTGTGAATCAATTATGTCGTTAAAGTACTTGTACCGTGATGAAGAGAAAATAAAAATAAACAACTCACAGCTGGTCGAGGCAAACTCTTTTACCACTGCACTAAGCCTGGACTGGCTCACAAACGACCTGCGCTAAGTCGCGCTAAACCACCTTCAAAACACGATGTCGGGCTAGATATATATACCGGCGCACAGGGCAATGCACCTTCTTTAGAATTCCCTCCAGTTTCTTCCAAACTCTCTGTTGATTGTTTCAAATGACCATCAAACTCCTGACCACACTGGTTAACAAACAAAGCTCTCTCACTGTCACTCTCATAGGTAGGTTCGATGATTTCTGTTAGGGAAAAATGCCGATAAGCATTCCTCTTCTTCCCCTAACCTTCCAGCCACGTAGAAAGAGCGATGTGTTTACATCATTTTCCACCTCCACAGCAACGGGTAATCATCGTCAGACGCCAGTTGCGTCATGCCAACCTAATGACGTCATTCACCCAACGATGACGCCATACCATCAGCCAACAACGACGTCACAACCCATCTGATAATGACGTCAACTAACTTCAAGTAAATTAGCATAATTGACTTTGCTATTCTCCTGCCACAAGGGAGCGCCGGCCCAGATATATATTTGCATTAAAAGACATTAAATTACCAAACGATATTTTCAATTTGTAAAAAAATGCAATTATTCTAATATTTTGAATCTGAGCTGTATGTTTGGAGATAATTTTGCAAAACAATTGCAGCCCATACCTCTTTCAAATGATACTGCTGCCCGTCGAATTGATGATATAGCTGAAGATGTACAGTGTCAGCTTTTCTCGAAGTTGCGTGACAAATTGTTTTCAATACAGCTTGATGAGGCAACAGATATTAATAAAGATGCGCATTTCATTGCCTATGTTCGATTTTGTGATAATATGTCAGTAGTAGAAGAATTATTTTTCTGCAAACCAATAGAACTCAAAACAACAGCACTCGCTTGCTATCTTAAATGATTTTATGAACGAGGCAAACATAGAATGGAAAAATTGCGTCGGAATATACACCGATGGTGCTCGTTCAATGTCCGGAAGATTCCAAAGTATACAAGCACTTGTAAAAGAAAAATCGCCACAGTGCGTTTGGACACATTGCATGATCCACACAGAAGCTCTGGCTTCCAAAGAAATGAGTCCTGGTCTGAATATTGTGTTAACTACGGTTATAACCGTAGTAAATTATATAAAAATGAGACTCCTGAAATCAAGGATCTTTTCCGCACTTTGTTAAGACATGGGTGAAGTACATTCAGCGTTACTATTTTATTGCGAGGCAAGATGGTTATCACGTGGGAAATTTTTGCAACGTGTTTATTAATTAAGAGAAGGATTCGCCATTTTCCTAGAAGAGGAAAACAGACCGGAAGCCGAGAATTTTCGCGATGGTTTATTTGTGATGAAATTGAACTACTTGGTCGGCATATTCGAGAAATTAAATAACTCGAATCTTCAACTCCAAGGATCAAATACACATATATTGGATACGAGTGATAAAGTTAATGCTTTTTGTAGAAAATTGGAATTGTGGAGCAGAAATTTAAAGCAAAAAAACCTAACAATGTTTGCAAATATGGATGACTGTGTTAAAAATTACAAGGCTGAAGAACAACGTGTACAAGTTGTTTTTGTAACCATTGAAAATCATTTAGCCATGCTGGCAAAGAATTTTAAAAAGTATTTTCTTGCTGACGACAAACTGATAGAAAGTTACGAGTGGGATAGGGATCCATTTCATAATATTCCCGAAGGGCTCTCAACTGCCGAGGAAGAAACCTTCATAGACTTCACGACAAGTGGCGAAACCAAACGACAATTTAGTAATAAATCACTCTTTGAATTTTGGGCAGGAGTAGATGATGAGTTTTCTGAACTAAATACAAGGGCATTTCGCATTCTATTACCATTTCAACATCCTACCTTTGTGCAACTGGATTTTATGCGGTGGCTTCTTTGAAGACAAAATATAGATCTCAGCTAAATATAGAAAAAGAACTGAGAGTGTCTATTTCTAATATTAAGCCTTCCGTCGAAAACCTTTGCTCTGCAAGACAGACCCAAGGAAGTCACTAATGATTATTAAATTTGTTTTTAATTTTAGAAAGTTTTGATTTAGTAAGTTGTTTTAATTTAATAAGTTAATTATTAAATATTATGTCGAAATGTATTTTGTTTTGTATGTGTGTGTGCGTGCTTTCCTTTCAGTCAGTTAATCAATTTTTTTAAATATTTTCTCTTGGATATGCCCAACAGGTTGAGAATCGTTGTCTTAAGCCTCTACTGAATAAAAGGTGACTTAGTATTTTAAATATTGCTAGTTGATACCCGTCAAAACATGACGGCTAGATAGTAAATAAATGTACTAATAGACAAATTATACTCAACACATCATTGCCAAACGTTCAAAATCATAATAATTCGCAGAAACAAATTAATGTGTTTAAGCGGCATCGTGTTTGGTGAGAATCTAAAGCCAGATTTAAAAATGTCACTGAGCATGCGCCGAAAGCAATTTTTTAATTGTAAATTATCGCTAATTAAACAGCACGAAATAAACAATTTCCATGAGGTTTAATCTTATATTTCCCAAACATAATTATCATAAAAATGAAAATGGCAGAGAGAGATCTAAAAAGACTCTTCGAAATAAACGTGTTTATGATTAAAACATGTCACTGAGCATGCGCATAAATAAATTTTTAATTCTAAATTATCGCTAATTAATAGAAATTGCGGTTACAAAATCTAAATTTGACAAATCTACAGATTACAATCTTTCGTTTAAGACCAAAATGAAGTAAAACGATGCAGTAGTTTTCTCCCACGGACTACCCAAAAAGTCGGCTTAGGAACTTAAATATATAGATTGTAAAGTGGCTGGCATAACTTAATATGTTGGCAGGTGAATTTTATCATAAATTTAAAATAACGTTAAACAGGACAAAATATTAGGATATTCCCGCGTTTAACTTCTCTTTAGAAGCGAAACTCTTATCTTTTCTGGTTTATACTCGGTTAAATTGAAACTTTCTCTTAGTGCCATTTCGTTTGAACCCCCAAGACACAGGCTTAGCAACGAAGATCGAAAGAATACGACGTTGGAATGCGGCGCAAGGAGACAGAACATGTTTACCATCCAAAATAACGGGACTACTTTCTTCCTAGCCAGCCGAAGCGATGGGATACAGCAGTGAAAGTTTTAGAAGCGGGAAGACGAAAAACAAAAGGACTTATTTGGATAAAGGACTTCTGATCTGGACAGCGTGGGCGTAAGTCCTCGGTGAGAAAGGTTGCCGCTTGAGAACAAAGATGCCCGATCCAGAATAGCTGTGATGTTCGCCATGGAGTGTAAATTTTCCTTACATTTCCGATCTTTACCTAACTTTCCTTTTGATACTTCCTTTTTTTTATGAAAAGCTGCAGCATGAATCCTTAAGATTCGTTTTTTCCTTAGTAATTTCTAATTCGCCAGCCACGCCATTTTTTTTTTATTGATTGGCATTTGTGTTTGCATTTTGTTAGATCTTTTTATTTTAAATGATTCTTATCAAAGAACGATAACGTTTGTTTTGGTTTAATTCTTCCTACGGGAGTTAGTTGATGCTAAAGGATTACCGTGTTTTAATAGCGATTAGATTTTTTTTTATATTTAATGCTCAGAATAAGTTTGTTTTGTGAAGATGATGTTTTAGGACAACCAATAGTATAACTATGAATTCATTTGTGTGCAAATAAATCAAGTTAAAATGGTCATTTATCTGTCGTCTGTCGTTTTTACCAGTGTTGAGTTTAAATTAATTTTTTGTTTCAGCAGGTTTAAATTCTAATTTTTTTAAGATTTTGGTTTATTTTTAGGTCATATCTCTTTAAGGGAAGTAGATTTCTTTAATTTTTCTCTATTTTTGATTTAATTTTACTTTTATTTAATTTTATCTTTGCTCATATCCACCACTGTGGAGTAAACAGTAAAAGAACCTGGTGTTAAGATTAATTATATGATGAGTTAATGCGGTTTAAAAATTTATATTCCTTAATTAATTGAGGTTTTCACAACGCGCCTCAATCTTAATTTCTTTAAATGTACTAACCACTAATTATGAGTATAACTTCTAAAGAGTTGATTTAAACGTAATTGAAATTTTGTATTAACTGTAAAATAAATATGGATTTGAGTTAATTAATGATGTCTATCAATTTTAATGTTATATCTTTATTTAGTTTAATTACAAAACCCTTTAAATTTAAACATTATTTTTCTACACAACAGAACATAATCTTCAAAAGTACCTCGTTTACCGATTTTGGTAAAGCATGAAGGGAGAAAAAGGAATTTTCACCAAAAATCACCTTCTAGAAATTATATATATCAGAGGTGACCAACCGGTCGATCGCGATCAACCGGTCGATCTTCGACATGATATTCGTCGATCGGGAGCCATAATTTCATAAACATATGGACTATGTTAGTGATAAGCGGCTCATTTTCCATTTAAAAAATGAGAACTAGTCGATCACCGAATAAAAAATTATAGAAAAGTCGATCGCCAACTAAAAAAGGTTCATCAGCCCTGATATATATGATGATGATAGTATGTTCTTTAAATTTCAAGGTTAGTGTTCAAAGGATAAAAGTAAAAGTTAATAAATAAGCGAACGCATGCTTGCCATCTAGCCATAAAGCAAATATTTATATGACTCGCACACATTTTCCTATAGAGTTTACAAAATAAATTTGTAAACTCTGTGGGACTCTATTATAATATGGGTAAAGTCTATAATACTCTATTGCAGAGGTGGGGAACCTTTTTACCATTAGAGGCCACATGTAAATTAGGTAGTAATAAAGGAGACGGCATAAGTTGATGTACCTATAAATGCGACTTTTATGAAATTATTATATTTAGGTATAGTTTTAACGATTTGGTGCATCATATAGAAAAATAACAACAAAAAAATAAGTCCTTATTTATTTAATATTTGACTTAAAAAGTTACAATATAAAATATATTTGTATTCACAGAAGGGTAAAAACTTGTTATAACATTCATAGGTACCACTGTAATTTTTTATATTTCACTGTTGGTATTTTTATTTATGTAAACACGTATATATATCCAGATATTTAAATTTTAATAAACAACTACATATTTAAATACCACTTCAAATAAAAATAATAAAGTAGAAGTATTTTTAAATAATTTTAACATTATAAAGAAATACAATAGAAAAATAATAGTATTAAATTATAAATAACTGACATAGCAACAATTCTTAAATTAATTTAAAAACCCGATGGAAAATTTAAGCTAGTGGGATATTTCCATTTGCTTCTTGCTTGAAAGTAATTGAATATTTGGATCAAGCTTCGTAACGAGAAGCCTGCGTACATACATTCATGCCGTTCTTTATTTAATTCCATTGATCTGCAAATTGTAGTAATCTATAAAATTAAATATTAATTACTACAAGTGCTAGCTTTTATGAAGGCCGCATGCAGCCTTAAGGCCGCGCTTTCCCCACCTCCGCTCTATTGCGTGCCATTCCGACACGTACTAACCGTTGTTCCCCTCTCATCTTTTTTCTTCGCCTCGCACATCTACACGGTAAGACTTTTGTTTCAGTTAAATTTCAGTGTGCGCACGATAATGGAAAAAAAAGCCAGCGCCATTTAGAGGAAGAAACAATGTTTATGTTTATACTTCAATTTTTAAACAAACATACAGGGACGTAGCTACCGTGGAGCAATTGGAGCGAATTGCTCCAGGCGCACGAACCATGGGGGGGGGGGGGGGGCGGGCGGTCATAATAAATAGAAATTAAACTAAATTGTAACATTTTTCAGTTTTACCTTAAACTTTTCCAGCTTTAACGATAAAATAAGTTTTAGTTAGGAAAACGATTGAAAAAAATTATAGTTGCATTCGGGCAAAAATGGAGGCTAATAATTTTATTAGTACAGTCGAACCCCGTTATAACGAACTTCAAGGGACCAAAGGTTTTGTTCGCTATATCCGAACCATTAAGAAAAATGTTAGAGTTCACAAAATGTATAACTCGTTAGTTGCTATGTATATATGTATAATGATGTATCGAAAGAATGATAAAATCTATTAAAAATGATCATTAATGAATTAAATTGACTAAAATCGATTACATTAAACTGACACAATACTAATTAAATTAACCAAAAACGAAGACAAATGGAAATAAATTAATATTGCCTTCAATTGTTGCTCATTGTTTTGATACAGAAATAATCGATAATCTTCTGCTGATGTGATGCCGATTTCAAAAACTTTTTATGAATTTCTTTGTCCAATACATCAAATGACTCTAACATTCTTTCTTCCACTGTTTGTGTAGACAAAAACTTATTAATGACACGCATCGCTGCTGTAGCATCTGAGATGGTGGAGATTTCTTCATTTATGTGCTCCATCAGAAGCAGAATCTTCGATTTCAGAATGATTCATTTTAATTTCTTCCACAATATCTTCATCAGTCAGATTTTCACATGTCATGACCTCATCATCACATGTTTCGAACAATTGCACGCCACAATCTGAGAATGATGAAATTTTGTGCTTTTCTATCCACAACGCTTTTCTATTCATCTTCTTCTTCTTCAACATTCGTTGTATCTTCAACATTCTTAAAAAGTTTAAAAATTGAAAAAAAATTCAGTTGTCGACTGAAAAAAATGTTCGTTATAGCCGATTTTTAAGATTTCGGAGGTTTGCTATAAAAGGATAAATTAGCATTAAATACAATAGGAAAACGGCGGGACCACAATTTTCGTTCGTTATATCCGAGAGTTCGTTATATACCAGGTTCGCTATAACGGGGTTTGACTGTAGTAAAATTATAGTTCAATATTAAGTTAATTGTAAAAACTCAGAGCAGGTTTACGTTTAGTCAAAACATTCGAAATAAAAGAGAAGTTAAGACTTAATGACCGACTAAGTCTAAATGGAAATGTTGTCTTTCAATTCATAAATTTTTTAAAAAAATTCTCACATAAATAGTATCACTAATCATTGCAAAAACTTTCTTTCAAGTTCATCTTAAATTATGAGAAATATTAAGAACACATGAATGGAGATTTTGAATGTATTGAACAATTTCATAAATGCATTTGAAAACTGTTCATAGAGACAATCATAAATTATACACCCGATGCCTGAACTACATCAATTAGTTTGAATCCAGTGGCCATTATTTATTTTTATTGTGAATTTTAAGAAGCAGTGTGTTATGGAAAAAATGCAAGTAATTAGGTATGTCGAAAAAAAATTGGTTTAATTGAAAACTGTTAAATAAGTATATGTACATAAGTTTACTCTGCAAACCAGTCAGAAAATGCACATAAAAACAGATAATGTCGAGTGAAAATGTCCCATTCCTCTGTGATCCAAATATGTTACCCCCAAAAAATTTTGAAAGTGAAAAGTTTCTCTCGTTTGCGACTGAAATGTGTACTTAAATAACCGTGTTCAGAAAATCATGTCACATGAAGATCAGATGAAAGGTTTCTATCTTGTGTGGGTGCGGAGGTGTCTTTCTAAGTGTACTCGTTGAGAAAATGTTTTTTCACATACAGTGCAGGCGAAAGGTTTATCTCCTGTGTGGGTGCGAAGATGTGATCTTAAAACATCCTGTCGAGAAAATCTTTTCTCACATACAGTGCAGGAGAAAGGTTTCTCGCCTGTATGGGTGCTGAGATGTCTTTTAAATCCACACTGATCAGAAAACCTTTTCTCACATAGAGTGCAGCCGAAAGGTTTCTCTCCTGTGTGGGTGCGAAGATGTGTTCTTAAACCTTCCTGTCGAGAAAAACTTTTCTCACATATAGTGCAGGAGAAAAGTTTCTCGCCGGTATGGGTGCTGAGATGTGTTTTTAGACTACCGTGTTCAGAGAACCTTCTCTCACATACCGTGCAGGGGAAAGGTTTCTCTCCTGTGTGGGTGCGAAGATGTGATCTTAAACCTCCATGATGAGAATATCTTTTCTCGCACAGAGTACAAGCGAAAGGTTTCTCTCGTGTGTGAGTGCGGAGATGTGAAATTAAATTACCACGTTCAAAAAATCTTTTTTCGCATGTAGTGCAAGCGAAAGGTTTCTCTCCTGTGTGGGTGAGGAGATGTATTTTTAAATCTTTCTGTAGAGAACACCTTTTCTCACATAAAGTGCATGCAAAAGGTTTCTCTCCTGTGTGGATGCGAAGATGTGTTTTTAAACCACCCTGAAGAGAAAATCTTTTCTCACATACAGTGCAGGAGAAAGGTTTCTCTCCTGTGTGGGTGCGAAGATGTGCTATTAAACCACCGTGTTGACAAAATCTTTTCTCACATACAGTGCAAGCGAAAAGTTTCTCTTCCATGTGGGAGCGGATATGTGTTATTAAATTACTCCGTTGTGAAAATCTTTTCTCACATACAGTACAAGCGAAAGGTTTCTCTCCTGTGTGGGAGTGGAGATGTCTTATTAAACTACTCCGTTGAGGAAATCCTTTCCCACATACACTACAAGCGAAAGGTTTCTCTCCTGTGTGGGTACAGAGACTATCGTCATTAATGTGGTACGAATGATGCGAATTTAAAGCGGCCAACTGTGAAGATGGTCCTTGAAATAAATTACATTTGACAGTTTCTTCGGTGCAAGGGGGAATCTGCGCACTGGAACTTTTTATACTCATTGTACATGTGTCACAAGGAGTGCATTCATCTTCGGCTTCTTTAGGGTTCTGCTCGCTGGAATGGTATTCGTTGGAAAGTCCTTTTACACAGGTAATACACGGTATCTGCTCTCCTGTCATGGCGACGTTTCTTTACACGGTGATCACAAAAACTTTAACTGCCAGCAATCTGTACTTAGCACCTGCAAACAGAGGAGAAAGAAACTGAATGACACATATATCAGCACTATACCATTATACTATAAACCACACTCTCAAGGCTAAATTTGCAATGCAAGGTTTTCTAAAAGCCCGGTGAAGCTTGTTTACTATTTTTCACGTTAAATATGCAGTAAAGTATAAAAGATTGTTTGTACTAGGAAATGACATATAAATATATATATAAAATGATAGAAATTATGTTCTGGCTTAATTAAACTACTGAGTATTTTAAATTTATTGCAATCAGGGCACGAGGTTTTCTAGCCATCCTTATTCTTTTGTCCTGGTAGATCGTAATGACGTGCAGAGATTTGATATGTTTCAGTTTGTGGGGGTCTCAACAAAACTACTGATATAGGCACGATCAACAATGGGTTAGGAATATTGATATTTTTTCCGTTAAATTCACTTTAGTTGTCCGTAATTCAAAATAGTTTTATCATTGTTTATTAAGTTAATGCTACGAGAAATTCCAGAGCTTAATAGTATAAATTCTTCAAGTTTGTTTCCGTTCATCTACTGTACAAAGAGTTCTTTTATGTGATTCCTCAAATATTCTGTATCAAACAGTTAAAAACAGTTATCTCATAGTCTATGAGATATACGACAGGAATACAGGGCTGATAAGGTCTTTTTCAGACCAACACATTTTAAATTTTGTATTTCAAGATTGTAAATCCGTCATAAAACTTCTATACAAGATAAATTTACACATCTGTCATGTATTGATCTTTAAAAAATTACTTGTAAAAATTTTAAATTTTCATATTCAGAAATAACATTCGGAACTGCTTACTGCTGGCTAAAAAGTTTTTAAATTTTAACTCTATTACTATCTCTCACGCTGTTCAATTTTGAAAATTTTTTAGACTCTCCGGGTTGTAAATAAAACGAGCCAAATGAATGAGGAGCACGACTCGAAACTCAACCAGTCACAGACTGGTTTGAAACAGCTTAGTATTAAAGTGAATTAGTTTAAAGAAAATGAAATTCACAGGCTTAATTCTGCTGTGTATTAACCCCATTGGATTCGTTTACCTCTATGCTGAACTATGGAGAAAATGTGTCCAAGGATTACAGACTTAAACGCTCATAAAATTCCTTTGGTGGACGAAATATATCAAATGAATCTCGTTGCAAAGTGCAAAAAAGTTCTGGCTATCCGCAAATACCATTTTTAATGGATGATCGGCATTTACGTAGCTGTCAATAGTAGACACATTTTCTCCATACTTTAACACTGAGGTGAGCGAATCCGATAGGGTGAGTACACAGCCACATTAAAAGTAAACATCTTTACACTTCAGTACAAAAATATATATATAACTTAGCTTCCTAATTAAAATTTTCGTTCAAGTACGATACACATACCGATGTGATATCGGATACGAAGGGCAGTAAAAATTTCACCGCGTTAAACTCTGAACTGAAGGTAACCTTTTTATGACGCGCGGAAGGGTATTTGTTTATGAAAATGATTTTTTTCGAAATGAAATGTCGTTATTTCCCCTTCGTAATGAATGATTCATAACAATTGTTTTAACACTTTGTTTGTACATTTCAAATATATTTTTCTATTGTAAACCTTTATTTTTCATAAAAAAATAGTTTTAAAGTGGAAGCGGTGGGGAATTACTACAAGTGAAAGTGTAATATAATTTTTAAAAATATTTGAAAAAATTGGCATTTTTCTATATTTTATTTAAAAAAATATATTCTATTTTCTCATGTTCATTTTTTATGAATTTTTAAAATTTATTTATTCATTTATTTTATTTTTGAGGGAAGGGGAGGAGAGAAGAATTTCATTAAAGTTGAATTTTTTAAAAAATTACGTTTCAGCATTTCTGTTTCTACAAAACTGTAAATAATAATTTAATATAACTCATTTCGGTACATTCTTCTCATTTTTTATAAATTTTTCTTTATTTTGAGGAAGTGAATATTATCGGTTTTAAAAGGTTCCAAATTAAAGTTTATTCTTAAAAGTGATCGTTTATGCATATCCATGGATAAAATTATTATTTCTTATTAGCCGGTAATCCATCCACCAGACAGACGGGTTTGAATTGATTGATTGAGAGGGAGAATTTTCATAAGAGGCATTATTTATTTGCTGTCTGACCCCGCCCCCCTACAAAACAACAAAAAGAAAAAATTGTTATTCGTATCAACACCCACCACCACCTGGTATTTTATGAGCATACCTGCATTACACAAAGATAAATTTTCATGTGAAAAGAAATCGGCTGGCTACTTTAGCCTATATTCCTGCAATACAAAAATTCAAATTTCCTGAAATTTGTGTTATTGGTGACATAATAATGCATTATACATTGAAATTATATGAGTGCATGTATTAGGCAGAATTGCACATGTATATGTTGCGAGATATTCTGTATTCGGTTTAGTCAAAAGATAAGCACAAATGAAATATTAAACAGGCTTCCGGAGTATATGGTATTGTGGAAAAACAAATAAACCTCTCAATAAACACTAAAATTTCCTAAATATAAATATTTACATATAAAAAAATGTGGATATGCTCTTTTTAAATATTTTAGCGTATAATCAACAAAACGGAGGCATGGCGAACTTCATACAAAAATGTATTAGTAGAATATTTATCTAAAACCCAAAACTAAAGTAATCAGGAAAGAAAAAAAATACATGAAATATGAACAGTTTTGGAAAAAAATCTGTAAAATGAAATTAAAAAATTATTTGTTGTTTGGAAATTTCAAACATGATTCTATCTATCTAAAATCAAAACTGAAAGCCACGTATATACAAAACTAGATAGATATAGAAGTATGAAATGAGAACAAAAAGAAACTTATTGCCGGCTATTGTTTAGCATTAATTGAATACCAAAATCAAATCACTTGACACTCGAATCACAGTTCACTTGAATTTAATTTTTTTTTCACTTTTAACTGCCAAAAAATACCCCAAAAATCAGTACATCTTCTAAGGATTTATTTATGATTTAAAAGTTTGAAAAAGAATTAAAAATTAGACACATGATGAAGCATTTCTTTTCACGCCTCATTAGAATCCAAATAACTCTAAAACTATTGAATTAACAGAATAAGTGTACGCATAAAAAATTATCAATTTTTAAGCCTCTTTCCAAATATGTAACATTTATGTACTTTCATGAAAGAAAAATACTTATTGCTTTATTTATATAGATTATATGTCAGTGGCCAACTGACCGACAAATGCGGGAAAACTGCATGCGGGAACATAAGAAAAAAAAATAGTGGAACCTCGATCGATCGTTCCCCGAAAAATCGTTTTCCCGTATGTGTCCTTTATTTGATCCAGTCCCGATATTTCTTTTCTATATTCCCGCATTAGTCGTTCAATGCAATCGGTCCCTTGAAAAACTATAGATCGAGGTTTCACTGTGTTAGAACATAACTACCCATTTCTAAAGGTGGAGAGTTAAAATCAATAACATTTTCGATTGGATTAGAGAGTACGAAAGGCTGATTATTATTTACCTGCACTAGAAGTGAATTTATGAGAAGTACTGCACAGACCGTATTATTAATAGATACCAGAGGAGGAGAAGATGGTTTTTAGTCATCTATAACTTTGCAAGCACATATGTCAATACTACTGGTTAATGCATTTCATCAGAGGATTTAAAGCAATTATATTTACATTCCATTAACTTGTATTCATTTACATATTTCATGTTTTATTTAAAAGCTTTCGATAAAATTCAGAGCCACTTTAAGAGGTATCTCAACAAAATCGTAATTTAAAATGAGATCAGGAGATGCAAAAGGGGTAAAATGAGGTGCAAGCAAATGCCACACAACACCATGAATATATTAATGTAAATTTATATTAAATAAGTTGTGATATATATATATACACATGGTGTCCAGGCTAAAGGTATCTAAAAGTCATGACTTATTTTTACAGATCTACGCATTAGAATTTTTAAAAAATTGTTTAAATAGAAAGAACATCTCACCAAGTTTTAACATCATTTATAGATTTCTATCAAACTATCATAGATTTCGATGTGTGCACCTTTTGTAGCACAACAAACGTATAAATGGTAATCTAGTTCTCTCCAAGTGTTTCGTAGCATATCAGGAGTTATTACACGAATTGCTTGAATGATACGCTTCTTCAACTCATCTAAAGTTTAAATTTTTTGTTCATACACAACGGATTTAATGAATCCCCAAGCGAAAAATTCTAAGAACACCTGATATGCTACGAAACACTTGGAGAGAACTGGATTACCATTTAGACATTAGTCGTGCTACAAAAGGTGCACACATCGAAATCTATGATACTACTAGCTGAAAACCCGCACTTCGCTATGGAGTACATTCACATTAAATACGGTCAATGTATGCAATTAATGCCAAAAAAATAAATATATATATTTATAATAAATACGACGATCAATGTATACAATTGATGTAATATATATATATATATATATATTTATAAAAACATCGTAAGGGATATTTATTTTTTTTGGATAAATCCAATCGTCTGCCGCATTAGAAAGAAAAAGAATACTTTTATTGTGTATTTAGTTGTTATGCACGTGACGAAAAATTTATTTAAAGTACCAGAAAAAGAAATCACGTGATCGGCATTTAATAAATTAAATTCTAAAAATGAATCATTAAAAATTCACCAAAAATCAGAAAACCGAGGTAAAGGTTCGAAAAGGATTTCATTTTAAAGGAATTTTTAGGATCTTTCTCGTGACATAAATTTTATAACCCTCAAATTATTATTTTAAATGCAAACTTAAAAAAAGTTACTAAATTAGCTTAAAAATTTAATTTAAAAAAATCTAAGAATTTTTCAAAAATCTTTATTAGTGCACCCCTACACCATAGGAAGAATCGCCATGCAAAATGTCAGCCCTCTAGGTCCAGCGGTTTGGTCTGTGCATTGTATGTCAGTGAGTCAGTTACGGAACTGTTTTATATATATATAGATGATAGAAATCTATGATTGATATTAAAACTTGGTGAGATGTTCTTTCTATTTAAATAAATTTTTATAATTTTAAAGGGTAATTCCGTAAAAATAAGTCATGACTTTTGGATACCTTTAGCTGGGACATCCTACATATATAATTATATTCTGAACATTTCTAATTAGGGGCCACTCAAGCTTTGCTTATATTTCCTGAGAAGAGGGAAGGGGGCATCATAGCAATGCTTGTGTAAGACAGGAAATATGCAAGCAAGAGAGTGCACTACGATGGACTCATGACTCCATCCACTCCCTTGTCAGCGGTATTTACATACTTTTGTATTATACTATTTTCTTCCACAGAATCAAGAGAACCTTTAGAATGGTGATGTCATTCTCACTGTCTTCAGTTATTGTTCAATGTATTTACGGTTAATGATTTAATATCCATCTGCTTTTGCTTAGAAATGTGCCTTAAATTTAATAATTAAAAAAAAATCATTTGGTGTACGAAATAGCAACAAGAAATTTGTTTGATCTTAAGTAAGCAAACTGGGAGGAAGGGGGTCAGGCATTCCCCCCCTTTTTAACCTACAAGGGGAGGGAGGGGATATAAAATGACTAAAAATATGATTCGGTAACAATTGAAAGACCCCTTACGGTGATTGGAAATTGTTTGATTTGCTAGACATAATTCAGAAGATTTATCCGATTTCCTGAAAAAGGGTATATATATATATATATATATATATATATATATACATACACACACACACACATACCCGCATTTTTTTTACACATTTTAGAAGTTTCATATCGTTTATAGTCATTCCTACACAACAAAAGCAAAAAATAATCCTCATATTTCAGTGAGAAGCAAGAGGTAATTTATAATACAAGAATCTAAAAATATAGATACCCGCTAAAAACTTTGAATGATTGTGTACATTGCAGGCCCTTCATTTTCACGGCTTAAGAGCACTAAAACCCAGGGGCTGTAAATAAAATATCCAACAAGAAAATTTTGTGACAAAAGGTTTGCCAATTTTGAAAGTTTTTGAAAAACTCCTCTAAATACTCGAGCAGTGTTCAAATTTAAGAAAATATCCATGAGAAATAAATTGGAGAAATGATGTGACAGCACACTCCAACTAATTATCCTAAACATTTAATGAATTGCAACCCAAAAAAATCTTTAATAGAGATAAAATGCTTACAAGAACTTGGCTAACCAAACAATGCTTCAATGAGATAAATTGCAATGGTAATGATACAAAATAAACAAATTTTTTTTGCTCTGAGTAGATAAACTTGTCTATATCAAGACAAAAAAATTTGGCTATTAGTCATTGTTATCTTTACAAAATTTTAAATAAGTCTAAAATCAAACCCACTACAATTTTCCCAACTGAAATGATATGAACAATCTTAAGACACTACAGAACACTTTGCATCAATATTAAATATCGACAAAACACAGTGCAAATACAGTATAAAAATTATGTATGTTTGTATAAAGATTTTGTTGATTTGCTTTATTAATTAAATACTTTATTTTCTGCAAATATGGTGGTAAGAGTGGTTCAACACTTGCGATAAGAACTCAGACGTTAAGATTTTCCAGTATAAAGTAATTAATTCTTAAGTACAGAGAAGATATGCATACCCATTGGCGCGATTTGGCAAAGTTTTCAAAATTTGCCAAAATCACACTGAAAGACAACAGTAACGGCAACATAGCAAACAACAAAATGATGTGTATGTACAGAATATACAGTCAGTTTTAGTCATCTTCCTGCATACGAATCTGTCTGTAGTAACCATCGCCTTTAGTACTATTTTGGCGAATTTTGAAAACTTCGCCAATACATGCTATGGGGTACCAACTTCTTTACTATTAACAATTATTATATTCTATTACCTTGACATATTAAGTTAATATAGAAGTTTCTAAATTTTTAAAATTTAAAGTATAGAATTGACTTAAAATGTTATATTTTTTTAAAAAATCAGATTAATATAAATTACTAGCTGTTTACCTGTTGTTGCCCGGGTATTTATTTATCCCAATTTCTTGTTAGACAGGAAAAGGAATGAATTCTACCTATAGTGTAAAATCAAAGTAATTATATTTAAAGGTATTTAAACGTATATGTACAGTATAAAAAGTATAAAGTAAAATTACAAATTCACAATATTAATTGAACTCAAAACTTGATTAAAAACAATATTTTTACTTTTCCCTCCAGGAGGAAGAATAAGAAAATTCTTGGGTGAACCCACCCTAGAGCAAGAAACGTAAAGTTGTGCGTGGCAGAAACATGGCGATCTCGAATCCACTCCGCAGTACTTAATAGACAGCCCCTGTAACTTGTCGATCATGATCAAGAATGCAAATCTCACTGAAAATTACAATCTCTTAAAGTAAAAAGGGAGATCCATCGGAATGAGTGGTGTCCGTGGGATAAAAACTCTTTCACCCTCTCCCTTTCCTGTTAAGATAGTTGCTGCAATTACTTTGGCCAGCATCTTCTTTACACACAGCCTTGTGCCAGTCTTATCTTAAAATGCTTGTAACCCAGGTGTATAATATTTTTTTTAAATATAAAACAAATTGCATAAAAATTTGATTATTTTTATTTAAACTGGATTTTTTTTAAAATCACGATTTTTTAAAATTTCAATTTTATGTTATATAAACTATTATATATCATATATTTAAAATTATATACTATACTACTATATAACTAATGCATAAATAGGAAGTAAGCATTTTCAAATTCAAACATTGCTGATCATTGTCAAAATTTTTTTTTAAATAATTTAAAAATATAAAAAGAAATAAAAGAAAGACAACCAATAACAAAATGTTTTCAAACAAAAAATCAAAAAAGTAAATAATTAATTTCATTTTCTTATCTACATTTATCAAATTATAAAAAATTAGTTAGTTTTATTTAATGATTTAAACAAACTCATGATACAACAGTCCGAATGTGGACCAAGGCCAGCAGTGCCCATCTGTGCTTTTCTGACCATGGGCTTGGTAGGCCAAACAGCATATGTCTCGGTCAGGTGGTCAACCTGATGCGGATCCCCAGAGTTACTTCCCAGCCATTCTTGGTCCTCATTTTATCGACCCACTGAAGTGATGAAAGGCTGAGTTGACCTTGCCCAATTACAGGATTGAACCCTGGACCCGTGGTGTGGCAGCTTGAAGCTTTTTAATCACTATAACAGCGGGCGCTAAAGATTTAATCATAAACACTAATTTAGCTGCCTGTTCTACACCTAATTGGCTTCACAATTTGCTCTATATGAATCAAAAAGCGGATAACATCCTCTCTATACCAGCAGTTGTTTCTTTTGCAGTATATAATATTTGTTTTATATCAAACTCTTTCTGATTCATACACTTCTTTAGGATGGCTATTGATTTCCACCACTGTATGGAATTTAATGATTTTACAGCTTTTTATCAAACAAAGTTTCATTAAAAGGAGGAGAGAACACAATGAATTTTAGTAAAATGTTTAATACGGAGGTATCTCCAAACTTTTCTTTAATAAAGTTTAAAGCTTGGTCTTTTTTATTTATTGTTAAACTTTCCACTTCATAATTAGTATCAAAGATTGGTTGACTTAGGATTGGTTGTCTAATTCTCAGAATCAATCTGGCTAATCAAGATAAAGTAGACCAATACACATATAGGAAAATTTTCCAAAACGCAAATGAGTTGTACAGGGAGTAAGTTGAATTATATGAATAAGATGTAAGATATTCATAAAAGTATCCTTTCTTTCCTGTTTAAATTTAAATTTAATACCCTTAGGAAAATATACAAAAAAATGTCCAAAGTAATGCATTAAATAACTTTGATTAAAATCAGTTTTTCTTTTTTAAATCATTCAATTTAAATCACTGATTTCAGTCATTTGATTAAAATCATTTACACCCAATTTCTAACAAAAAAAATCTTTCGAATACATGATGCAGAGAAAATTAAGCACTTTTATTTATAACATACTATTAATTATATACAGAAAAAAAGAAGGAAGCATTTACAATTACAGTTTTGAAATGTCGAATAATTTATTTTTGCTTTTCATAAGAATTTAATTGTAAATATCAAGTATTATTTTTAAATCATCCTCTTTGAAATACATTGATTTAAAACTTTGAACAAGCATATTGTAATCCATCATGTATCTAAAATGATGAATACAGTGTAACTTCTTTATGGTGGCCAGTAATGGTTCCGAAAAAAGTGGTCATCAAAAAGGTTTCCATAACATTGGCTTGGGAAATAAAAGTGGTTCTGAACAAAATATGGCCCTTTAGAGGGGTGGACAGCTACAGAAGTTTCACTGTATTCAATAGCATTGCAGTCACAGCTGCTTTTGTTATCTTTGTTACAATAACTGATGAACATGAATGTTATTTATTAAATCTTGTCATCAGAAACTTTGATACTGAATGATTACACAACAACATTAAAAAAAATTTCTGAAAAAATAAGTAAAACATTTCTCTGATAGAAGAAAACAATGACTACACTGCAGATTATTGCTCATAGTGCCAAGTTCCATCAACTCACAAAGTTTGGGACAAGTACATCCTTTACGTGAAAAATTTGAATATTAATTTAGATTTACTTATCAATTTGTATGAAATTAACAGTGTATTTGGATTTCACTGTATATAGAGAAATTTAATGCACACAAATGATGGTTCATTAACTTTAATATGCTTTAGATGATTTAAAAATTTTAAGTATTGAATTAAATTAAAAAAACTTCTCACACATTAATGTAAGGAATATCACTGGATATTTTATGGCCTCAAATTTCATGATTATATTTTAGAAGTGGTTCCTTTGTTTATGTTCTTCTGCTCTTGGGTTGTAATTTTTAAAATAAATATTTTTATTCAGTTTAACGGCTTAATAGGCTGCAAACCCGAAGCAGCTAAGTTTAATGCTTATGTAACCAAAGTTTAGTGATTATTTCTGTGATATATCACTTTGTTTTTTCACTTTTAATTAAATGAATTTCTATGTCAATAATATAGATTTTTTCAGCCAACAGAAATCTAAATTAGCTTCACCGAATGAATTACACATTATGCCAATGAAAAAGTTTTTGATTTCTTTTCAGAACATTTCATTATCTTCCTCTTCAATGATTACATCAGGAAGAAGATAGCTTATCCCTAATGATTCATATCTAGATTATGGGTCTTATGCCACACCTGAGTACAACTGGTACATCAGTTCACTTAGGTCAGTATTTTTTAAAATTGTAATTCTTTTAGATGAAAATTCATAATTGATGTCTTTAGTTAATTTTGTACTTTTTCCTAAAATATTTTAATCTTGTTCTTAGTTTTAAAAATTGATTTATTTAACTTGAAATACTTAAAATTTTAATTTTTGTTCTAAAATTTCATTTTTTATGCTTTCATCACCTTTTTTTATATTTTTCTATAAATGATGAAATAATCTTACTATAAACCTTTTAATTTTATGTACTTTTATTTAATGTTTCATTATTTTTGGACCTTTATGTGTCTTTATATTGAAGTATTTACATGTTTATTTTTTCAGTTATCTTTATCTCTTTCTTTCAAATAAAATTCTTATATTTAAAATTTATTATTTTGCTACAACAGTTTGTATCACATATTGTACAATGTGTTTCTAAAATATTCATGATCCTACCTACTTTTCGAAACCGATCATTACATTTTGGACAATTTGCACATATTTAGGCTATTTTAAATAATTATTTTAGATTAATGCTGAATTCAAAATCCTTTTTACTGATATATTCAAATTTTGTTTATTAGCTACTTACTGTTAATTTCATACAAAGTGTTGATTGTCAGGACAAAAGTTATAAAAAAGTAAGATATAGTATTTTCCTAAATCGCTCATTAGGAGATCTCCACTTGGCAGAGTCTGACAACATTTTGCCGAATGGCACAAGATACGGAATTCTTCCCCGAATATTTTATCTTTTACCTCAATTATTAACTATTCAAAAACATTTGTACCACATTGAAACAACTCATAACCTGCAAAGTTACTAAATTCATTATGTCTCCATTTTTGATGATATATTTCTAAACCTGAGTTAAAAATTGGGTACAGATGTGTTTCACGCACCTTTTTCAATTTGGCGATTTTTTTTTATGTTTGGCGATTTTTTTTATTTTTAGCAATTTTTTTGTTGGTCTGGCAGCCATCCGATTTGGCGTGATGTTTGTTTTTTGTTGCAACCCTGAATAGGTGTTGTGGTATTGTGTAGTGTTTTTCGAAGTTTAATATACCGGTGTTCGATATTTTTGTTAGCGTTTCATAGTAGCGGTTTAGGATTTCTGTAATGTTTTTGGAAGTTTAATGTCTTCGTTTTTTGATATATCTGCGTATGTTTTAAATAGATGTTGCGGATATGTGTAATGTTTTTGGAAGTTTAATGTCTTCGTTTTTTTATATATTTGCGTACGTTTTAAAGTAGCGGTTGAGCATTTCTGTTTAGGTTTTGAATTTTAATATAGCCGTTTTTAGATATATTTGCGTATGTTTTAAATAAGTGGTTGAGTATTTCTGCTGAGGTTTTGAAGTTTAATACAGCTGTTTTTAGATATTTTTGCGTGTTTTAAAGTAGCGGTTGAGCATTTCTGTTTAGGTTTAAAATTTTAATACAGCCGTTTTTAGATATATTCGTGTATGTTTTAAAGTAGCTGTTGTGGTTTTGTGACATGTTTTTGAAAGTTTATTATTGCCATTGGTAAGTTTGTTTTGAATTTATTTTTATATTTGAGGGTACAGATGTGTTTCACGCACCTTTTTCAATTTGGCGATTTTTTTGTTTGGTCTGGCAGCCTTGCGATTTGGCGTGATGTTTGTTTTTTGTTGCAACCCTGTTTGTGCGGCTATTTAATGATGTGTGCTTGTGGGATTAATTATATTGCGATTTTTGATAGTGTTTGAAAGATTGTTGAATAATGGCTGCTATGTTGAGGGTTTCAGAGGTGGTTGCGAAGTATCAGTCTCGTATTATTGATTCTGTTCGGTTTAAATTTTCTCGTAATAGGTATGTAGAAGGGGTTGTGAACGAATCTTTAGTTCACGGTTTTGTTCATGGGGATAGAATGGTTTTGGTTTTGGTTTTGGTTTTTTGAGCATTTCTGTTTAGGTTTTGAATTTTAATATAGCCGTTTTTAGATTTATTTGCGTATGTTTTAAATAAGTGGTTGAGTATTTCTGCTGAGGTTTTGAAGTTTAATACAGCTGTTTTTAGATATTTTTGCGTGTTTTAAAGTAGCGGTTGAGCATTTCTGTTAAGGTTTTGAATTTTAATACAGCCGTTTTTAGATATATTCGTGTATGTTTTAAAGTAGCTGTTGTGGTTTTGTGAGATGTTTTTGAAAGTTTATTATTGCCATTGGTAAGTTTGTTTTGAATTTATTTTTATATTTGAGTTGTTATTGATATTTTGTGTATATTTGTTATTTTAAGTGTAAAATGTCCGCGTAGGCCTGTTTTGGCGACAAGTTAACGACAAAATTTTTTTGACGAGTATTTGGCTTTAAAAAAATTTTGTCGCCAAATTGTCGCCAAGGGAGGTGCGTGTAATACATCTGTTCCAAAAATTGTATAAAAAATTTGCGGGAGAAATCAAATTGGTAACAATCTCTTGAAATCATTGAGCGTATATTTTAATAGCACGTCAACATCGACCCCAGAGAAATAATCTATTCATTTACTGAAAACTACATACCATGCTCCCATTTAACAGTTTAAAGGCTTACGTATTGTGTTAGTATTTGCCTTCACTCACAGAAAAAAAGCGTAAAATGCAAAATCATAAATATCATTTTCAACATCTTAATAAAACAGTTCTGTCATATAATAGAGAAAAATACCAGTAAGTAAAACTTACTTTAACAGCTGTTCATTTTTCTAACATCAAGATCAATCCGTCCGGGATCGATTTTTAAAATGTTCGAAAGTTTCTTGCCAAGGACACCACCTTTTTACATCAATTAATTATTAAGTTTATCGAAAATTCAAGGCAATACACAACATGATATACACGCTTAGGCTATACCGTTGCCACTGACGATTATAAATACGGTTTAGTGACTAACGAATAATGGAATTCGGTTACCCGTGATTATAAACTGTTATTTTCTACCAAAATCAAGGTCTTAGTAAAATGCAATTAATATTTCTTAGCGAAGGAGGGGGGGGGGGATAGTCGAAGTCCCCCAATTTACCTCTAACCGGATCTTGTTACGACCTAAAGATGGAAACCTTTAGCCCGGCCACACACCGATTGCAACAAAACATTGCGTAACGTTTCTGTTGCTAGACGTTGCGCAACCAAAATGTTTTATTGTGGAAAATGGTGATACATTTTGACTCGCAACGTGTTATGTATTAACTACTGCTACTTCCACTACTACTTTTTTCTACTTCCGCTTCTACCCACTTTTGTGTTCGTTCTGTTCCAGTTGTTGATGTCGTTCAATAAAATGTATAGTTGATAATGTCGGTCATTCGTCTCCTCAATGATTTAACAAAATAATTATATCAATATCAAACAAATATTTAAGAAAGTGGCGACGAGATAAAACGAAATGGCTGAACTTACCCAGTTGATAGCGACTCTTCAAGAATTCGTAACAAAACTTAATGTCACTTCAGAATCGAAACGTAGTGCCAAGGATGTTCTCGTTATACAAAATCTAACTTTCGACCAATATGATGAGACATCAGAATCTTTTGACTGTTATACCCAGAGACTGGAAAAATATTTTAAGTTAAAAGGACTATCGACCGATGACAAGGAAACTGAAGAATTAAAAGTCCTTGTTCTAATAAATTGTCTTGGATCACAGCAATACCAGCTCCTTTCAAGTCTTACTGCTCCTGATTTACCCTCAACAAAGACATTCAAAGAACTTTTGTAATACCTCTGAAACACCTCGACCTAGAAATGTTGATGATGTCCGTAAATTCATTGGTCTGGTAATGTATTATTCCAAATTTATTCCAGATGCCTCCAGTCTTCTTCATCCATTAAATAACCTCCTATGTAAAAACATTCGTTTCCAATGGACTGCACAGTGTGAAGCTGCTTTCATAAACGCAAAATCAGTTATTACTAGCAATCAAGTCCCTGTACCTTACAATCCAGATCTCCCAGTTACTTTAGCCACAGATGCTAGTCCCTTTGGACTCTCGGGGGTTCTGTCGCATACAATGCCTGATGGAACTGAACGCCCGATCGCTTTCGCATCTAGAAGTCTGACTGCTGCTGAGAAAAATTTTAGTCAACTTGATCGCGAGGCAACTGCAGTGGTATGGGCTTGTAAAAATTCTATGACTACATTTTTGGAAGGAAATTTACCTTAATTCTCGATAATAAAGCCATTTGCATCATCTTCCATCCTGAGAAAAGTTTCCCAGCCATGTCTGCATCAAGAATGCTTCGATATGCCCATTTTCTTCCTTTGATTACACAATTAGACATCGAAAATCTGAGGAACATTTAAATGCAGATTACCTTTCCAGATATCCATTACCGATATCAATTAATCAAATTAATTGTATTGACGAATCACAAGCATACCAACAATTTATTATCAACTACATTTCAACAGAAACCTTAACGGCACAGAAAATTAAAGAAGAAACAGAGCTTGATCCAGAATTGAGAAAAATGAAATATGACATTGTTCTTGGAAACGTATTCGATCCTACCATAACTCTTCAAGATGGAATCCTGTTTAAAGGAAATCGAGTGATCATCCCAAAATCTCTTCAACCAGAAATGCTCAATCAACTACATTCAACACACATAGGCATTGTTAAGATGAAGGCTCTTTCTCGAAACTACTGCTATTGGAAGAACATCGATTCCGATATTGAGAATACCGTAAAGAGTTGCCGAGAATGTTGCAATATCAAAAAGAATCCAGCTAAGGCACCCCTCCACATTTGGGAATCACCAGAGAAAAACTGGCAAAGAATACATATTGACTATGTCGGCCCATTCATGGAACACCATTTTTTAGTTGTTGTAGATACACTTTCAAAATGGCCAGAAATATTTGCAACAAAGAAATCTCCAACTACTTCAAGCACTATTTTCTTCCTTGAAGAAATTTTCAGCCTACATGGACTACCTGAAATCCTAGTGTCCGATAATGCTTCAATTTTCAAATCCAAAGAGTTCAAGGATTATTGTAAAACTAATGGTATCCAACAACGTCTCATAGCACCAGGATACCCAGCAACTAATGGACAAGCAGAAAGATACGTCCAAATTCTTAAAACAAAATTGAAATGTATGAAATTTTACCCAGGCACGCTTCATAGTAAGTTGTGTAAACTCCTTTTTCGATTCAGAATAACTCCACTTAACAATGGTCAAACTCCATCGGAACTGTTATTGGGGAGAAATTTACGATCAGAACTTGATCTAATTAAACCAACATCAAGATTGAAGAATAATGCCTCGCAGCCAGATTTTAACAAAAGTTACAGGCTCGGAGAAAGGGTTCAATCTCGAAATTATATATCATCTAACAAATGGAGATATGGCACCGTCGTTGAGAAACTTGGACGACTTCATTACCTCATAGAGTTGGATGACGGATATGTGCTTAAACGGCACTTCAACCAGCTAAGATCCTGTCAAGTTGAAAAGGCATTGACCCCTTCTTTAGATTTTTCTTGGCCCAAGAGAGTTCACTTCGCTCTGCCAGCATCCAGCCCTTCAATCTCCAGTCATCACAATGGTATTTCCTCGCAACAGCACGGCCAAGTTCCTGCACATCAACCTCCAATGAATGTTACTTCCAGAAGTGTAAAACTCAATGATCCAAATTCTTTGCTCCAGTTACCCTCAAGCTCCACAGTACCACAAAAGAACAGTGTTAAAATAACATCTGACTCCAGCATTACAGATCATCCAGTCCCACTGAGAAGATCAACTCGTCAACGAAAACCAGTCGTGAAGCTAAACCTCTAATAAAATATATATATATATATTCGATGTAATTTCATCTTTATTTCCATTTCCTTCACTAATTTACAACTTGTATATAGTTAAATATTTAACGTTTTAAATAAGCATCGGAAAATTGTTATGTATTAACTACTGCTACTTCCACTACTACTTTTTTCTACTTCCGCTTCTACCCACTTTTGTGTTCGTTCTGTTCCAGTTGTTGATGTCGTTCAATAAAACGTATAGTTGATAATGTCGGTCATTCGTCTCTTCAGTGATCAAAATAATTATATCAATATCAAACAAATATTTAACACAACGCTAGGTTGATTTGAAATTTCAGCATTAGTAAGTAAGAACACGGGAGTTGAAGAGGTCTGCAGTATTTTGTTCTTTGTTAAGGGAAGTGTTCAACTTTGGGAAAGTAGTTTGGTCATAATTGTGGGTGATATGGCAAGTCAGGAAGTAGAAGTAGCTATTCTTTTGTGGCAATTTATACAATTTTTGGATGAAAAACAAGAAAGAAGCCGTTGGACTGACAACTGAAGAGATTAGATCGGCTACTAAATCAATAATAAAAAATATCCAACGATCTTATTTCCCTCAAGAGCTCTCTTGTCTAAGGTCATCCAGAGAATTCAAAATTGTACGAAGTCGAATACAATTAACACCCTTCCTTGATTAGGATGGTATTGTTCGTGCAGGTCGCTTGAAAAATGCGAACCTTCCGGAAAATAGCAAGCATCCTATTTTGCTTCCAAAAGAGGGCATGTAACTAATCTCCTTGTAACTCATTACCATATTGGTTACTTGCATGCCAGTCAATAATTATTAATTAGCACCTTAAGAATGCAATTTTGGATTTTATCTGTGAGAAGTGTTGTGAGAAATATCATTCATAGATGCTTTCCTTGCATAAAAAATCGAGGCAAGACTATGAGCCAAATAATGGGTGATTTACCCACTCCACGAGTTCAACCTTCAAGACCATTTGCAGTGACTGGTATTGATTATGCAGGACCATATTTGATCAAGTCCCAAGCTGGAAGAGGAGCCAAGGCTTTCAAGTGTTACATAGCACTTTTTGTGTGCTTTTCGACAAAGGCAGTTGGAGTTGGTCAGTGATTTAACTACCTATACATTTTTGGCAGCCCTAAAAAGATTTATCGCCCGTCGTGGCAAACATTCCGAAATTTCGAGTGATTGTGGAACTAATTTCAAAGGTGCCAGTAAAGAACTTAAAGACATTTATAGAAATGCAGCTCTGATTGAAAGAAGTAGCGACGTATCCAACTACATAACTTCTGAAGGTATAACTTGGCATCTTAACCCAACATCGTTCCCTCACTTCGGTGGTATATGGGAATATAATGTGAAGCCCATGAAATTCCATCTTCAACGAGTAGTAGAATCTACACCTGTAATTTATGAAGAATTTCTAACAGTGTTAACACAAGTGGAAGCATGCATGAATTCTCGTCCTCAGTGTGCAATGTCATGTGATCCAAACGATCTTAGTATATTGACTACAGAACATGTCCTGATCGGAGCTCTCTTGGTTGCCATTTCTGAATCAGAGTTAAGTAATGTTATATCTTCTAGACTTAAGCGCTGGTCTCTAGTTCAACAAACTGTGCTGCATTTTTGGAAGCGTTGGTGTTCAGAGTACTTGACAACTCTTCAACAGCGTGCTAAGTGGTTTCGTACTTCGCCAAATCTGAAGTGTGGTGACTTAGTTCTGATCAAAAATGAACAATTTCCTCCAAATAAATGGAGAATTGGGCGAATTATTTTAATTCATCCCGGTAGTGACAACAGAGTTCGAGTGGCTACTGTCCATACAGCATCTGGTGATTTCAAAAGAGCAATGACTAAATTGTGACTGATTCCTAATAATGACTCAATTTGAACTATGAACAATGAATAGACTATTACTAAACATTTTTTACGAGACTTTTTAAAAATTTTTTAACTATTAATTTTGTCTTTTTAAACCCTTGGAGAACTTCAGGGCGGGGGGTTATGGTAAGTTTTTATGCCATCCAGCCTTGCAGTGACGTCGTCGTGTCATCGCAGGTAATATTATCCTTCAAGTAAGTTTTGAGTAATGTGTTAAATCTTTCAATAACAGAAGTCGCTGCAAGTGAACTGTTTTTTTTCTGATTGTTGCTTTGGTAACGAGATGTTCGTGTTATATGAATTCTAAAGTTTTGTGAGTCACTTTTGTGTGCGGCATTCAAGTTTTAATAAAGTGATTTTATGTTTTACAGTCCACTCTTCAATGTGTACTAAATAGAGAGATTAGAAGCTTTCCTTTGATAGCTTGGTAGAATTTTGTCATATACAATTCATTTGTGAGCATAGAATTGAATAAATAAAATTAAACTCTAGAAAGGCATACAAAGGAAAATATCACTCATACAATGTTCTTCAGAGGGAAAGAAAATTGATTTTAACCCAAACAAATTGTTTTTCCTCGCAAAGGGAATAATGTACATCTACTAGGATATTGCCGAGAGAAACTTATTATTTGACAGAATGATAATAAAAGCAGACGATTTTAAAATTTAAAAGTGCAGTGAGCGAGAATGGGAAAAAAAGCAAGCAAGCGCCTTCTAGCGGAAGAAAAAATTTTACACTTAAATTTTTAAACTAATTATACAGTGTTATTCTAAATTAACAATTCGTCAGAATTGGAGAACTTAATCTTTGAAATGGTACATCATTTATCGATTTTTGTAAAGTATGAAAGGAGAAAAGGAATTGTCACGAAAAATCACCTTCTAGAAATAATATATATGATGATCATGGGATTTTTTTTAATTCCAAGGTTAATGTTAGAGAGATAAAAGTAAAAGTAAATAAATAGCGAGAGCGTGCTTGCCATGTAGCGATAAAGCAAATCTTGCATGTCTCGCGCACATATTCCCATAACAGTTTACAAAAGAAATTTGCCACTCCGACATGCACCAACTGTTGTTCCCATCTCATCTTTTTTCTTTGAATTGCTCTAAGACTTTTATTTTCACTATCCATTAATTATGACACTAATTAGAAGCTTTCCCTTGATAGCTTGGTAGAATTGTGTCATACGCAATTCAATTGTGTACACTAATTGAATAAATAAAATTAAACTTTAAAAAGGCATACCGAAAAAAATATCACTCAGAAAATTTTCTTCAGGAGGAAAGAAAATAGATTTTAGTCTAAACAAATTGTTTTTCCATGCAAAAAGAATAGTGTACACCTAAGCGGATGTTGCTAAGAAAGAAACCTATTAATACACAGAATGATTTTTAAACAAACAATACAATGTGGAATTCCAAATTAAGAATTCGTTAGAAGCGGAGATCATAATCTTTAAAGTAGTACCTTATTTATCGATTTTGGTTAAGTATGAAGGAAAAAAAGGGATCGTCAGAAAAATCACCTTCTAGAAATAATATATATACAGTGGAATCTCGAACTATCGTTTTTCAAGGGACCGATTGAAATGAACGATAAATGCGGGAAAACGATAGATATGAAAACATAACAAAGCAATATGATCGTTGGGACTGGATAAAATGAACGACACATACGGAAAAACGATTGATCCGAAAACGATCGATCGAGATTCCACTGTATATAGATAGAAAATTAAAAAATAAGGTAAATGCGAAAATGAATTCAGTCTCGATATAAAGCCCTTAAATATTTATTTATATAATATTACAAATACTTATTTCTTCATTTACAGAACACAGCAGATGGAGAAAAAAGCAGTTTAGACTTAAAAATTATAATTTCATATTTAGCAAAAACATAAACTAGATGATATTTCTTTAAGGAACAATAGAAAATACTAAAAATGGTAATATTTTTTCACAGTGGGGACGAGATTTCTCCTTTACGGGTACGATCTTTTTTAAAATGTCCCAGTTCAGAAAATGTTTACTCACATACAGTCCAATCGAGAGGTTTTGCCCTGTAAAGCTATAGATGTTTTTATAAACTATCCAGCTCAGAAAGCTTTTTCTCACATACAATGAGAGCGAACACTCTCCTGTATGGATGTGGAAATGTGTTTTGAAATCCCTCTTCACAGAATTTTCTTCTTACATACAGTGGAAGTGAAAGGTTTCTCTCGTTTGCGAGTGAGATTGGTAAAAAACCGTATTCAGAAAATCATCTCTCACATGCAGAGCAGGCGAAAGGTTTCTATCCTAGGCGAAAGGTTTAAAGCCCTTAAATATTTATTTATATAATATAACAAATTCTTATTTATTCATTTACAGAACACAGCAGATGGAGAAAAAAGCAGTTTAGACTGAAAAATTATAATTTCATATTAAGCAAAAACGAAAACTAGATATTTCTTTGAGGAACAATAGAAAATGCTAAAATTTTTTCACAGTGGGGACGAGATTTCTCCTTTACGGGTACGATCGTTTTTAAAATGCCAGAGTTCAGAAAATCTTTACTCACATACAGTGCAATCGAAAGGTTTTCGGCCCTGTAAAGCTATAGATGTTTTTATAAACTATCCAGCTTAGAAAGCTTTTTCTCACATACAGTGAAAGCGAAGACTATCCTGCATGGATGTGGAGATGTGTTTTGAAATCCCTCTTCACAGAATTTTCTTCTTACATACAGTGGAAGTGAAAGGTTTCTCTCGTTTGCGAGTGAGATTGGTAAAAAACCGTATTCAGAAAATCATCTCTCACATGCAGATCAGGCGAAAGGTTTCTACCCTGAGTGGGTATGTTTTTAACGCACCCTGCCGAGAAAACCTTTTCTCACATACAGGGCAAGCGAAAGGTTTCTCTCCTGTGTGGGTGCGGAGATGTTTTTAAACGCTATGTTGAGCACAACTTTCCTAGCATAGAGGAAAAGCGAAAGTTTTCTCTCCTGTGTGGGTGCGGAGATGTTTTTTCAAATCGCTTTGTCGAGAACACCTTTTCTCGCATACAGTGCACGCGAAAGTTTTATCTCCGGTGTGGGTGCGGAGATGTGTTTTTAAAGCGCTGTGCTGAGAACACCTATACTCGCATATACTGCATGCGAAAGGTTTCTCTCCTGTATGGGTGCGAAGATGTGAATTTAAATTACCCCGTTGAGAAAATTTTTTTTCACATATTGTGCAGGCGAACGGTTTCTCTCCTGTGTGGGTACGGAGATGTACTTTTAAATCTTTCTGAATACAAAACCTTTTCTCACATAAAGGGCAAGCGAAAGGTTTCTCTCCTGTGTGGGTGCGGAGATGTATTTTTAAAACTTTCTGTACAGAAAACTTTTTCTCACATACAGGGCAAGCGAAAGGTCGCTCTCCTGTGTGGGTACGGAAATGTATTTTTAAACGTTTCTGTACAGAAAATTTTTTCTCACATACAGTGCATGCGAAAGGTTTCTCTCCTGAGTGGGTGCGGAGATGTGTTTTTAAAGCACATGAATGAGAAAAACTTTTCTCACATACACTGCAACTGAAAGGTTTCTCTCCTGTGTGGGTACGAAGATGTGATCTTAAACCTCCGTGTTGAGAAAATGTTTTCTCACATACAGTGCAGGCGAAAGGTTTCTCTCCTGTGTGGGTGCGAAGATGTGATCTTAAACCTCCGTGTTGAGAAAATGTTTTCTCACATACATTGCAGGCGAAAAGTTTCTCTCCCGTGTGGGAGTGGAGATGTCTTATTAAATTACTCCGTTGAGAAAACCTTTTCCCACATACAGTACAAGCGAAAGGTATCTCTCCTGTGTGGGTACATAGAGCATTGTCAGCAATGTGGTACGAATGATGCGTATTTAAAGCGGCCACCTGTGAAGATGGTCCTTCAAATAAATTACATTTGACAGTTTCTTCGATGCGAGGGGGAATCTGCGCATTGGAACTTTTTTCACACTTTATACATGTGTTACATGGAGTGCATCCATCTTCGGGTTCATTAGGGTTCTGTTCGCAGGAATGGTATTCGTTGGAACGTCCTTTTACACAGGTAATACACGGCATCTGCTCTCCTGTCATGCCGACGTTTCTTTACACGGTGATCAGTAAACTTGAACTTCAAGCAATCTGTACCTAGCACCTACAAACAGAGGAGAAAGAAATTGAATGTCATATATATGAACACTCTACCATTATACTTTAAAACACACTCTCGAGTCTAAATTTTCACTGCAATGTTTTCTAGACCTGGTGACGCTTGTTTCGTATTTTTAACGTTAACAAACAGTAAAGTATAACAGATTGTTTGCATAGGAAATGAGAGATATATAAACTGTTAGAAATAATGTTTTAGATTAATTAAACTACTGAGCATTTTAAATTTATTGCAATTAGGGCAAGAGGTTCTTTGGCCATCCTTATTCTTTTGTCCTGATAGATCATAAGGACGTGCAGAGATTTGATGTGTTTCGGTTTGTAGGGATCTCAACAAAACTACTGATATTAGCCGGATCAACAATGGATAAGCAACATTTTTTCCTTTATATTCATTTTAGTTGTCCGCAATTCAAAATAATTTTATCATTATTTATTAAGTTAATGCTACGAGAAATTCCAGAGCTAAATAGTATAAATTCTTCAAGTTTCTTTCCGTTCATCTACTGTACAATAAGTTCTTTTGTGTGATTCCTCAAATAATCTGAATCAAACAGTTAAAAACAGTTATCTTATAGTGTATGAGACATACGACAGGAATACACGGCTGATAAGGTCTTTTTCAGCCTTTTGATTTTGTTGTTATAAGATTGTAAAGCCGTCATAAAAAGCCGTCATACAAGATAAATCTATATATCTGTCATGTGCGGATCTTTAAAAAAATTACTTGCAAAAGTTTTAAATTTCCATATTCTGAAATAACATTCGGAACAGCTTACAGCTAGCTAAAACTTTATTAAATTTTAACCCTGTTACTATCTGTCACGCAGTTCAATTTTATAACTTTTACAACTCTCCGGGTTGTAAATAAAACATGCCAAATGAACGAGGAGAACGACTGAACCAGTCACACACTGATTTGACACAGCTTGGTATTACAGTAAAGAAAATGAATTTCACAGACTTACACTGCTGGCCACTGTAAATGCAACACCCTGAAGGAAACATGCAAATAACATGAAATTTACAACATGCATTAGCGGAGATGAGATATGCAAATGATTAGAATTTCAGCGCAGACGCACATCACGCGCGTCTGTGGCGCCACTTCAAAGCGCTATTTAAGGCTTGGAGATTTCGACGATTTCAAGTTCGGCAATTGTGTCAAAAAAACGATCAATTATGCCTCGTCGAAAACAGCGATCATCTTTTGATCAAATGTCCGAGTTCGACAGAGGAAGGATAGTGGCCTATCGAGATTGTGGATTTTCTTTCAGGGAAATCGGTAGTCGTGTTGGACGAAACCAAACAACTGTAATGCGGATATGTGATCGTTGGATGCAGGAGGGTACGACGGACCGGCGTGTTCGATCGCATCCACCTCAGCGCACCACTTCACGTGATGACAGGCAAATTGTGCGCATGGCAGTGACGGATCTCTCAGTCACATCACGAACCATAGCACAGCACATGCAATCTGTAACGCATCATCCAGTGTCTGCGCGTACCATTCGACGCCGTTTACAGCAGAGTGGTCTGTCCGCAAGACGTCAATTGCTTTGTCTACCCTTGACGCAGAACCACAGACGTCTCCGCCGCCAATGGTGCGATGACAGAAGGATGTGGACGGCAGAATGGAATGAAATTGTCTTTACTGACGAGTCACGCTTCTGTCTGCAACACCACGATGGTCGCATTCGAGTCTGGAAACACCGTGAACAGAGGATGCTGAACAGCTGCGTTATGCACCGCCACACTTGTCCTGCACCGGGTATTATGGTATGGGGCGGTATTGGATATCACTCTCGCACATCTCTAGTACGCATTGCCGGTACTTTAAACAGCCAGCGCTACATCTCCGAGGTGTTGGAGCCAGTTGTCCTTCCTTACCTCCAGGGCTTGCCCACAGCCATATTTCAACAGGATAATGCGCGACCACACGTGGCACGCATTGTCCAACGGTTCTTCGTTAATCGCCAGATTGAATTGCTTCCCTGGCCGCCTCGCTCTCCGGATCTTTCGCCGATAGAAAACATGTGGTCCATGGTTGCTCTACGATTGACCCAGATTCCATCCGCAGCTGCCACAGCAGATCAACTTTGGCAACGTGTGGAAGCTGCTTGGTCTGCTGTACCCTAAGAACTCATCCAAAGTCTCTTTGAATCAATGCCGAGGCGTGTGGCAGCGGTGATCTCCAACAATGGCGGCTACTCTGACTACTGATTTTGGCAGGAACCACACTTCACAGAAGTCTATAAATTTAATCATTTGATACTTGGTCAACATGTTATCTACAAAATAAAATTTGTTGTGATATCTCTTGTCTTTCTGGGGGTTGCAATTTGGGTGGCCAGCAGTGTAATTCTACTGTGTATTAACCCCATTGGATTCGTTCACCTCTATGTTGAAGTATGGAGAAAATGTGTCCAAGGATTACCGACTTGGATGGAAAGCTTTTTGTATAATTATTTTTAATTACACTCCATCATAGAGAAAGAAATCTCACACCTTTTCGTTTAAAAAAATCCGAATAAGATTTCTAAATTTAAATTATTCTGGGGAAAAATCTGGTACAGTGTGTATTAAACGCTCATAAAATTCCCATGGTGGACGAAATATATCAAATGAATCCCGTTGCAAAGTGCAGAAAAATTCTGGCTATCCGAAAATACCATTTTTATTGGATGATCGGCATTTACGTAGCTGTCAATCGCAGACACATTTTCTCCATAAGTTAACACTGAGGTGAGCGAATCCAATAGGGTGAGTACACAGCCACCATAAAAGTAAACATCTTTACACTTCAGAACAAAAATATACATAACTTAGCTTTCTAATCAACATTTTGGTTGAAGTACGATACACATTCCGATATGATATCGGATACGTAGGGCAGTAAAAATTTCACCGCGGTAAACTCTGAATTGAAGGTAACCGTTCAGTGACGTAGCGAGCATAACTGGAGCCCGGTGCACGATACTTGTTTGGCGCTCCCCCCCCCCCAAAAAAACATATCGTAATATTATATATAGAATTAGTGAAAAGGACCATTTGGCGCACCTCTGCGAGTGGCGTGATAAACCCCCTTTTGCCCCCCTCTCGCTACGCCACTGTAACCGTTTCATGACGTGCGGAAGGGTGTTTGTTTATGAAAATGATTGTTTTCCAAATGAAATGTCGTCTTTTCCCCTTCGTAATAAATGATTTATAACAATTGTTTTAACACTTTAATTGTACATTTCAAATATATTTTCTTATTGTAAACCTTTATATTTCAAAATAAAAAAAGTTTTCAAGTGGACGCGGTGGGGAATTACTAGAAGTGATTGTGTAATGTAATTTTTTTAAATATTTGATAAAATTGGTATTTTTCTATACTTTATTTTAAAAAATAGTTAAGTTGGAAACTCCATGTGGAACGTCTCATCGAGCGCGTTACAAATAGATTTAATGTCCTTAAGCGTCTGGCAGGTTGTAAATGGGGGAGTTCCCGGTCCACCCTTAACACTACATATAATACATTTATTCTCCCTTTAATGACTTATTGCTGTGAGGTCCTGATCACAGCCCCACAACTGGTGATCAACAAACTCGAAGTTCTGGAAAATCAAGCTCTCCGCTTGATTACAGGTGCTGTGAAGTCTACGCCGATCGATGCGATGCTAATCCTGGCAGAAAATAAGCCTTTTCAGGATATTATGAAGGAGAGGGCTTTGGTCCTCTATGAAAAGCTTTTGAGAATCGATGACTCCTACTGGAGGGACTATGTGGTCAAGCCTAGACAACTTAAAACTCAGAATGGATTTATCCAGAAAGTTCTAGACATTAGAAAGGATATTGTTCTCCCGGGTCATGTTCAACTTCTTATGAAACCTAGAAACCCCTTGGAAATAACTAATGTCGAAACAAAATTGGATCTAGTTGAAACCATGTATAGGAAAAGAGATGTCGCACGAAGTATCCTAAGAAGTATTACCCTGGAGACCATTGCGGTTAGATACCCACCTAAAAATTGGCTGCACATTTTTACTGATGGATCTCAATTTGACTGCCATTTTAATGTAGGGGCTGGTGTCTTTTCGGACCTTTTTTCTTTCTACGCCCCAGCAGGCTACATTGGTACAGCCTTCGATGGTGAAGTGGTTGCCGTGAGTATAGCCTTACAGCAGCTGCTGGCTCTTCAACACAAATTTGAAAATGCAGTCCTCTTTTCGGACTCACAGGCAGCCATTCAATCAATTAGCTCTGTTGAATTCCCCCTGACACCTGAGATTTCTCGATGTCAAGAGCTTTTGAGAAGTCTGAATTTGAGGGGGAAACGAATCGTTCTCCAATGTGTGCCTGCTCATTGTGGTGTCTGGGGTAATGAACAAGCAGATTCCCTTGAAAAAAAGGGAGCGAATATACTACAACATCCAAATACATCAACTTCCTTTTGGAAAATAAAACTGTTCCTGAAAAATCTATGCAAAACTAACTCATTGCGGGATCTTCAGACTCGAACAGGCTTAAAAAGTTGGGGGAGGTTAAGCCCATCTTCAATTCCCGACAAACCTAGACGTGATGCAGTTGCGGCCTTCCGTTTATCTACGGGCCATGATTGTCTCTCTGCTCACCTACAACGTATAGGCCTTTCCGCCACGCCTTTTTTGTCCACTTTGTGATACTGGAGAAGAGATGGGCCGGGACCACTTGCTTCGATAAGGGGTTCTCCGCGGGCACACTGTGTTCTCAAGGTATTGGGAAGCAAGAGAACTTTTAAGGCAATGACTTCGGTCTTATACCCCGTTTTCAGTTTCGCCATCTCATGTACATGTTTTTATCTGTGTACTGTCATTTTATCTTTTTATATGTATTGGTATTTTGCCTTGCCATTGGAAAAAAAAATAAAAAAAATATTATATCCTATTTTTCTCATGTTCATTTTATGAGTTTTTAAAAATTTAGTTATTCATTTATTTTTTTGAAGGGGGGGGGGGAGTTTAAACACTTTTAAATTTTAAGAATTTAAGTATTTTCATTAAAGTTAAAATTTTTAATATTACGTTTCAGCACTTCTGTATTTCTAGAAAACTGTAAAAATAATTTTATATATTCTAATTTTGGCACATTCTTCTAATTTTTTTATGAATTTTTAAATTTTTCTCTATTTTGCGGAAGTGAATATTCAAGGTTTTAAAAGCTTCGAAATAAGAGTTTATTCTTAAAAATGCTCCTTTATGCATATCCATGGATAAAATGTCTTTATTTTCTATTATATTTACAGTGGCTAACTGAACGACAAATGTGGGAAAACTGCATCCGGGAACATAAGAAAGAAATATAGTGGAACCTCGATCGATCTTTCCCCGAATCAACGTTTTCTCGTATGTGTCTTTTATTTGATCCAGTCCCGATAACATTTCTTTCCTATATTCCCGCATTTGTCGTTCAATGCAATCGGTCCCTTGAAAAACTATAGATCGAGGTTCCACTGTATTAAAACAAAACTATCCGTTTCTAGGGGTAGAGAGTCAGAATCAATAGCATTTTCGATTGGATTAGAGAACACGAAAGGCTGATTATTATCTGTCTGAACTGGCAGTGAATTTAGGAGAAGTACTGCACAGACCGGATTACTAACAAATGCCAGAAGAGGTGGAGGTAGCTTTTAGTCAACACATATACTACTCGTTAATGCGTTTCATCGGAGGATTTAAAGCATCTATATAAATTCAATTAACCTGTATTCACCTACAAATTTCATGTTTTATTTAAAAGCTGTCGATAAAATTCAGAGCCACTTTAAGTGGTATCTCAACAAAATCATAATTTTAAATTAGATCAGGAGATACAATGGGTAAAATGAGGTGCAAGCAAATGCCACACAACAACAAGGCACCCATACAACAACTTGGCTAACCAAACAATGCTTCAATGAGATAACTTGCAATGGTAATGATACAAAATAGACTCAATTTTTAAAAAAAAAATTTCACTGAGAAAATTTACCTGTCTATATTGAGTCAATAAATTTTGGCTACTGGTCAGTTTTCTTTATAAAATTTTAAACAAGTCTGAAATCGAACACGCCACAACTTTCCTAATGGAGATGATATGAGGAATCCTAAGGTACCCCACAGAACACTATGCATCAATATCAAATATGAATGAAACTCAGTACAAATACAGTATAAAGATTATGTATGTTTAATATAAAGATTTTGCTTGTTAATTTGTTTTATTAATTGAATACTTTATTTTCTATAAATATGGTGGATTCCAAAGAGTGCTTCAAACTGAAAGACGACGGTAACGGCAACATAGCAAAAAATAAAATGATGTATATGTACAGAATATAAATTCAGTTTTAGTCATCTTCCTGCATGTGAACTTCTCTGTAGTAACCGTCGTCTTTAAGCACGATTTTGCCGAATTCTGACAACATCGTCAAACCATGCCAAGTGGTACCCACTTCTTTACTTTTACCAATTCTTATATTCAGTTACCTTGATATATTAAGTTAATATAGAATTTTCTAAATTTTTAAGACATAAGAATAGAATTCACTTAAAATCTTATAATTTAAAAAAAAATCAGATTTATATAAAATACTAGCTGTTTACCTGTTGCTGTCCGGGTATTTATTTATCCCAATTTCATATTAGACAGTAAAAGGAAGGAATTCTAAGTGTAAAATCGAAGTAATTTTATTTACAGGCATTTAAAAGTATATGTACAGTATGCAAATTATAAAGTAAAATTACAAATTCACTATAATATTAATTTAACTCAAAACTTAAAATAACATTTTTAGTTTCCCGTCCAGGAGCAAGAATAGATGAATTCTTGTGTGAACCCAACCTTGAGCAAGAAACGCAACGTTGTCGATGGAAGTAACTGGGCGTTCTCCAATCCACTCCGCAGTACTTAATAGACTGCCCCTGTGACTTGTTGATCGTGATCGAGAACGCAAATCTCAATGGAAATTGCAATCTCTAAGTTAAAATTCAAATCCGTCGGAATGAGTGGTATCCGTGGGATAAAAACGGTTCCACCGTTGATATATGCTATCCCCACACCAGCTACGAGACTGGCGAATTAAAGCTCTCTGATTGGTCCTTAACCTTGCTTGCCGGGAAGTCATGTGATACTCACGGCCGTAAGATGTCGATGTTTTAGGGAAATGAATGATTCTTTATTCATCGTTCAATAAGAAAGCTTAGGTAAGTCAGTTTTTTTTACTAGTTTGTGATTTTGTTTACAACATTTTATTAGTTTTTACCGAGAGATAAACCTGACAACTTTGTAACATCTAGGTCTAACCAGTGCTTTTGTCGTTATTTCAATTGCATAGTATGCCTTAAGCTTTAGAAAAGTCTTGTAAATATTCTGAAAAATTTAAAAATTATATAGAATTCTAATAAAAATTTCATTCAGTAAACCTTGAGTATTATATTTCTGTGTTATTTTAAAATCTCTTGGAATTAAAATATACCAAAAAGTGGCAAATCAGTGTAAAATTCGTATGTGTTATACAAATTTCATGCACCCACTCAGGGGCGTAGGTAGGATTTTTTTCCATGAAGGGCCGAGAACTAGAATAGTATCAATTCGGAAACGGACATAATATAACTTTTTTTTTAACTTGCTTTGCTTTTCCTCCACACCAAAGTGTTTCTGCTTAAAAATATACATTTTTTTAATAAAACCAAAAATAAATTGAGTTTGAAATCATTGCAGTTAGACATACATACACCTCCCCCCTAAAAAAAATTCTTTTAATTGCAAGTACGATTACTTAAATGAATAAACACAAAATAAGAAACTTTAAATGACATTTTGACCTAATTACAACGCAAAATAAATATTTTTGTTAACCTCCTAAGGTAAATTCGCAACTTATAATTTAGGAAAAAAAATTGTTTTAAATTATAGTTGTATTAACCTGTGCCTGAATGAACATTTTAATTGTTTATATATAATTAAATGTTACTCATTAATTAAAATTTATTGCCAATTTCCGGAGAGGCTGCAGTCCCTGCACCCACCCAAACTAGTCTCTTTCAAAGGCTGTTAAACAAAAATAATTTCTTTTCATGTAAATGTTATCTCTGTATGTTTCCCTTTCAATTCTTTTCAAACTAAATGGTTATCGTTCATATAGAAGAGTATTACATATGTAACTAAAATTCAGAATTTTAAAAACTCCCAAGAAATTTGTTTCTTTTAACAGTACCTTTTAATAACTGAGAATTATTGCACCATTCAAGATACCAAAAACAAAACCACAGAGTGTAATAAACAATAACCTCCGATATGAGAATAAGGCTCTGACATTTTGCATTGCTGTAGCTAATAAATCAAAATGACGTTGCTGATGTTTGGCATGTTTCTTAGTAGTTTTAGAAGGATTTTATATAATAACTGTTGTGTATAAAATTTTAGCATTTGATGCCTTTATTGCCAACAGAGCTTTAATTTGAAATAAATCAAACACGTTGTTGCTTCTCAGTTAACTCCTTACTTTTAAGGGTTACCAGTTTTAAGTAGAATTTATTTTTTCTGGTCTTGGTACAGAAAGTGTAAAAGATCAATTAAGAATTATATTTGCATAGTTGCAAGTGTATACTGTGCAGGTAAATTGTCTCTTTTAATAAAATTATCTGTGCTTCCAGGGTGATGACTCTGTAAGATTTTTTTTTTTTTTAATGTGGTGTAAAATTACCTGTCAGAATAAAATGGAGCAACAAACATATTCGTTACAGAGACAAATATGTTAAAGAAGGATTCATGAACATAATAACTATTAGTTTTATTCATAGTCATGGTGTAAATACTGCCAAATCTTGGCATTGGTTAAAAAGAACCCCAGAAGTTAATGAAAAATTTCTTGATTATTTCGACATAGGTAAATATTACTTTCCTTACTTCATTATTGATATATTTTTTGACATAATTTTGATGCTAGAACTTTTTTTAAGAATTGTGATGACTTTATTTCACACACCCATATATATATATATATATATATACATACACACACACAGTGCAGTCACATTAATGTGACCACCTGTCAAAATCCAGAATAACCACCTTTCGCAGAGCGGACCGCTGCGAGACGTGCAGGAAGAGAGTCAATTGGGTTCCTGAAGGTATTCACTGGGATGTTGAGCCATGCAGTGAAGGGTATCAGTGAAGCCATGCAGTGAAGGGTATGGCTCCAGTGCTGTGGCCAGCTGCGCTAGGTTACGCCGGTGAGGATCCATGGTGCGAACAACCCGATCGAGGTGGTCATACAGATTCTCGATTGGGAATTTGCTGGCCAAGGGAGCACGGTAAACTCATCCTGGTGCTCTTCGAACCCCGCACGTACACTGCGAACTTTATGACACGTCGCATTGTCGTGCTGGTAGATGCCATCATCCTGAGGAAAAACAATTCGCATGTAGGGTTGAACATGGTCCGGAAGGATAGATGCATACTTGTGTTGATCCATTGTGCCTTTCAAAAGTGAACCCAGAGAATACCACGAAAACATTCCCCAGACCGTAATGCTCCCTCCTCCAACTTGGACCCTTCCGGCAATTGTTGCAGGGTGTTTGCTTTCAGACGTGTCACACCGTATACGCCAACGTGCATCTGTCCGATGGAGCATAAAACGTGATTCATTTGAAAAACCTGTCTCCACTCAGTGGAAGTCCAGTTGCGGTTCTGGCGTGCAAATTCCAGGCTTCGTCGCCGATGAACAGCAGTCAGCATAGGTGCATTAATCAGGGGTCTGCTACGGAGGCCCATACGCAGCAACGTTCGCTGAACCGTCGTTGTGGAGACACTGTTGGTACCCCCTTGGTTCATCTGGACGGTCAGTTGCTCAACGGTTGCACGTCTATTCGCCCGAACGCATCTTCGCAGCCGTCGTTCACATCTGCCATCTATGGCACGTGGTGCACCACATTTGACACGTCGCTGATTTTGGATAGTGCCATTTTGCCATGCACGGTATACTTTTAACACGGTGGCTCGCGAACAGTTTACAAAATTAGCCGTTTTGGAAATGCTTCCATCCTTGGCCCGAAAGCCAATGACCATACCCTTTTGGACAACGGATAAATCACTCCATTTCTGCATGACTGCAAGAACTGAAATGTTTTCCGAATGCCTACAATACACTTTATATATCCACCAAATTTTCTGATGACACGTGCCTTCTGCGATTGGTTATTTAACGTTGACGTCAAAACTAGGCAGTGGTCACATTAATATGACTGGACTGTGTGTGTATATATATATATAACATAAAGTTATAACTGTCAACTTTTACCTGATCATAGTTTTTCAGATCAATGATAACGTCAATAAACTTATCTTAATTTCTGCGTTTTTATTTATGTCCTGGTTTAAATAGGTGCATATATGAAGGCATGGTGATTTTTTAAAAAAGTGGAATTTATATTCTGAGCAGACTTTAAAATTTTTTTTAAATTTAAAGTTCCACAAAAGTTTTATAATTTACAGATTTTGTTTCTGTTCCAATATATATAAGGTCTTATTCTATCAAATTATCAAACAAAATTGCTTCCATTTACAGGATTAGCACCTGCAGCTGCTAAGCTATATCAAGAAGATGAAATTTTAAAGGATTATAATGCACAAAAAGTTTCCAAGTTCTGATATTTCAACAACTATGTTGTACTAATGAATTTGATGTGAAAATAATTTCTTTTTTTCAAAATTCTATGTTTTTATTTCTCAAATCATCATTGATTCAATAATTTTCTTAGAATGATACACATTCTGTAAAACTCAGTAACTGAAAAAAATGTTGCAGTTTGTGTAATTATGAATGTTATTAAGGCTTTATGATTTTTTCAAAAATGAACTATAAAAACTTTAGTTTTAACAAGTATTTTTCAAAGAAAAATGGAATAGACTTCAAATTGCCATTTTATAAGATTAAAATTGAATGAAATTAATATTTAGCTTATAACCAAATTCTCTTCACACTGATCAATAATTATAAAATATTTACAGTTTCTTAAAGTTAAAACAATATTTTATTTACAATGAATTACAATCAATTTGCAAATTTGGAGTCAATATTTGGGCCAAATTATTCCTGAAAAAATTTCACGAAATACTGTTATCAAAATATTGTCCCCAAGTGCTGGTGCCAAATACTTGTGTTGTTGCCAAAATGATGCTGGGGAAATTTGCCCAGCTGACTGAAAAAAGCCGAGGTTTTAGGTTTTATGCGAAAAAATTTTTCTATTAACTCAATATGGTAAAATAGTGATACGGGACCTCTATTCCTCCTTTCACTCTCTATTGATTAAAAAGAGAATCAGCTGAATCGATTAATTTAGTTAAAATCTATCAAAGAAAAAACAAAATAAAAGAAACTCAATTTTGATTTTTATCATACATTTTTTCTCTGTAGGATTAATATGGTAAAACAATAATAAGGGACCTTTATGGTATCATTCTCTATTGATTGAGAAAAGAATCAGTCCAATCTGTTAACTGATTGAAAAGTTATTGACGGACAAACAAAAAAAAACACCTAAATTTTGAGTTTTTTTTTTACAATAAATTTTATTTATGGCTAAATATGGTATAACAAAGATATAGGACCTATTTTGGATCATATTCTATCAATTTAAAAAAATTAGCCCAATTGGGCCATCCAGTGGAAAGTTATCAACACTCAAAGAAACAAACATAACATACGGTACGGATTGAGAATGTCTTCCTTTTGAAATCAGTTAATAAAATACTCTAATTCCATTAATTTCTTAATTAAAATCTATGATTTTTGGCTTTTAAATAATTTAAGTGTAAGATGAATTTATTCATCAGGTTTTATTGATTTATTAGCTCACGGAAAACTGGTGCTGCATTATGTAACATTAAAAAAAATTTACACAAATTTTGAATATTTTATTAGCTAACATCAAATATGTATTTTTACCTGAAATTCAAAAAATATACAAGCACTATGTATGTAGCGTTATTGATTCACAATGTTATGTGCATTTTACAGAGAAAACAAAGTTAAAAATTATTTAAAATAAAATAAAATTATTTAAATCTAGCTATAAATCAATATCATTATTTACCTTTTTATTTTTGAAAAATATGTATATATTTACTGGTAACATCCAAGAACATAGTTTGTAAGCCTAATTTTTCATATTTAATCACAAACTTTACTGTTATATAAGCAATCTACTGATGTAATCATTAATTACTGTGTTAATTTAATAATTTTATCTGTACCTCCTTATATGTATTGCAAAATTGTGCCTCATGTTAATTTATTCCCATATTTTCACGATTGATTACATTTGTTACACTGTTTCATTTACTTTACAATTTATTATTTTTTGTTTACTATCGTCAGTGCAAATTGTTCAACGAATACTCGTTCATCTTAGAATCCATGTATGTAACTTCCGGAATATGGACTAATCAAAGAGTTTTAATTCGCCGGTCGTGTTACTGGTGTAGGGACAGAAGCGCTTCACCATATCCCTTTCCTGTTAAGATAGTCGCTTTAATTATATTGCCGAGCCTCTTCTTTACACACAGCCTTGTGCCGCTGCAAAGTTTTGGCAGGTCGAGGTTTCATTGTAAAATAATTCGAGATCCCACGATGTAGCACATCGTAAAAGACAATGTGATGGCACTTGCAACGGATATGGTTAAGGTGGTTCAGTTTCAACTTTTAAAGAAAATATATTACACGGAATCATGAGTAACCTGAAGGTGGTTAAACGCGGTGGGAACAGGAAGTCTCATCTGACCAGGCAAGAATTTCCAAAGCTTAGCTGGAATTTCCAAAAATTCCAGCTAAGCTTTGTACTTATGTCACCAAAGGTTAGTGATTATTTCTGAGAAATATCACTTTGTTTTCTTCACTTTCAACTAAATGAATTTCTATGTCAAAAATTTAGATGTTTTTCGCCAACAAAATTCTAAATTAGCTTCACCTAAGGAATTATGCATTCAGCCAATGAACAAAATTTTGAATTCTTTTCAGAACAAGTCATTTTCCTCCTCTTCAATGAGTACAATCAGGAAGAAGAGAGCTGACCCCTAATTATTCATATCTAGATTATGGGTCTTATACCACACCTGAGTGCAACTGGTACATCAGTTCACTTAGGTCAGTATTTTTTAATTCTAATTCTTTAAGATGAAGATTCATAATTTATGTTTCTAGTTAATTTTGTACTTTCTCCTAAAATATTTTAATCTTGTTCCTAGTTTTATAAATTGAATTATAAATTTTGAAATATTAAAAATTTTAATTTTTGTTCTATAAATTCATTTTTTTTTTATACTTTCATCACCCTTTTTTTCATTTTTCTATAAATGATGAAATAATCATCTTTCAAACGTTTTAATTTTATGAACTTTTATTTATTATTTCATTATTTTTGGACCTTTATGTGTCTTTATATTGTAATATTTACATGTTTATTTTTTTAATTATCTTTATTTCTTTCATTCAAATAAAAAATATTTTATTTTAAATATATTGTTTTGCTACAACAGCTTCTACCACATATCCTACAACCTTTTTCTAAAATATTTATAATTTTACCTACTTTTTGAAACCGATCAATACATTTTGGACAATTTGCTAATATTTAGGCTATTTTAAATATTTATTTTAGATTTACACTGCATTCAAAATCTTTGTACTGAAATATTCTTATATTGTTTATTAGCTACTTACTGTTGAATTATCATACAAAGTGTTGATTGTCAGGCCAAGTTTTAAAATAGTATTTTCCTAAATTTCTCATTAGAACTCCACTTGGCAGAGTTTGACAACATTTTGCCGAATGGCACAATATATGGAATTCTTCCCCTAATATTTTATATTCTACCACAATTATTAACTGTTCAAAAACATTTGTCTAACTCATAATCAGCAAAATACCAGCATAGTTGAAAATACTTTGTCTCTATTTTTGATGATATATTTAAAAATCTGGGTTAAATTCGTATAAAAAATTTGCAGAAGACATCAGATTGGTAACATTTAGCAATCTCTTGAAATCGTAGAGAGTTTATTTTAATAGCTCTCCAACATCGATCCGAGTGTAATAATCTATTCATTTACTGAAAACTATGTACCATGCCTGAACATACTCCCATTTAACATTTTAATGGTTTACGTATTGCGTTAGTATTTTCCTTCACTCGTAGAAAAATACCGTAAAATGCAGAAATCATAAATATTGTTTTGAACGTCTTAACAAAACAGTTCTGTAATACAATAGAGAAACCAATAAGTAAAACTTACTTTAACAGCTGTTTATTTTTCTAGCATCAAGATCAATACGTCCGGGATCGATTTTTAAAATGTACGAACGTTTCTCGTCCAGGGCACCACATTTTACATCATTTAATTATTAAGTGTTTCGAGATTTCAAGGCACAACATGAACTTCAGGATTATGGTATACCGTTGCCACTGACAATTATAAATAACGGTAAGTGAATGACAAATAATGGAATGCAGTCACCTGTGAATAAAAACTGTTATATGCTACCAAAATCAAGGTCTAAGTAAAATGCTATTCATAGTTCCAAGCGAAGGAAGGGGGGGGGGAGGTCAAAGACCCCCACTTTACCTCCAACCGGATCTTTTACGAACCAAAGATGGAAGCCTTTAGTGATCGCTTTGCTATGCGATGTGAGAAACGCTTATCGGATTAGCACCATACCAGAACACACTGTTTAAGCAAACTACTTTGACAATGACCTTAGCTTATTGGGGAATGCATGAGTCATAGTTAAATGCAATCCGGATATCCTAGTGGGGGAGGGGTTGTTGAAGGTCACCGTTTTACAAGCCAACCGGATATTGTTACGACCTAAAGATGGAAACCTTTTGTGAGTGCCTTTTTTGTTTGCTATACGATATCAGAAAGACAGATCGGCCAAGTGACAGACGTGGTTTAGGCAAACTGCTTGAGCAAAAGATGTGACGAGTGCTCACAGGGAATGGGGCTTTGACAATGATCTGTGCTAATTGGGGAATGTTTGAGTGCAGCTAAGAACAATGTAGTCAGCTCCTTACAGACTGATTGAACGAACCAGCTGACAGTTGCGTAACGAGCATAATTGGCGCCCGGGTCACGACACCTTTTTGGCGCCCCTCCATGGTCTTGTAGACCAAATGGTTCAATGGTCTTGGGAACCATTTAGCGCCCCTCTGCGAGCGGCGCCCGGCGCATGATAGACCCCCTTGTCCCCCTCTCGCTACGCCACTGCCAGCTGACAATATTGGGATGAACTCGCAAACCTAGGATCGTAAACCGGTAACGAACGAATGATTGGCTTTCGAAATTTTATTTATTCCTCTTTAGAATTTTTTACAACTTTCTAAATTTCGGGTAAAAAGGGACAAGTTCTGAGGTAACGAGCAATGTGTTATTAATCACGTACATTAGAGTCATATTTCTTTTCTTATTTTTTTAATAATTTTTTTTTACCTTTTTTGATTTTTAGAAAATAAACTATCTCTCACATTTATGTAATGCATGTTATGAACCTTATATATTATCTGCAGACAAACCTGCATTATGAAAACATAAATAATTGTTTTATTAACAGTCTTAAATCTGAAAAGGGATCAGTATATTTTGAGAAACATATAATTAAATTGTTTTAATTCATAAATAAAATTATTCATATCTCACACTCATCTATTCTATATTTTCATAATGTTCTAATGAAATTTATTATTTAAATTTGCATTAGTTTTGAATTAGTTCATTTTTTGTGGATCGGACAAAAGTTCCTTAATTATGTAGAAAAAATCAGTTATGAAACTGTTGTATATTATTATCAAAGTGGCAACACTGTTTTTACAAAGTTCGTTTTGGCAACAAGACCGAATGTTTTATCATCGTAAGATGGGTGGTATGTCTGTTGTGCACGTGTGTTGTTAATGTTGATTAAAGATTATGTTAAGTTTAAAGATAAGGAATCTTTAGTTAACTCGACTCCATTACAATTTAATCAACATTAATTTTACTTGTTCTACATTCCTTACGATGGATCAGCTCTTGAAACCTGAAAAGTTTGACGTCGACCCCACGAGTGTTGGCGCAGAGGCTAAATGGAAGCACTAGAAACGAACTTTTTCAAAATCATTCAAGACAAGATCATTCAAGATGAAGGCCTAGTTGGTACATTTCCTTATCTGGATTATGTTACTGTCTGTGGAAGAGACTCTGATAAACATGATCGGAACTTAAAAAGATTCCTAACAATTGCCGAGAAGTACAATTTAACTTTAAATGAAGAAAAGTGTCAGTTTACAAAACCATCAAGCCTGATCCCGACAGACTTGCTCCTTTGATGAATTTGCCTATACCTAACAATATTGCATCTCTCCGAAGAGCATTACGTATGATCGCTCATTACTGCCGTTGGATACCAGCATTCTCAAAGAAGATACGCCCATTGCTATCAAACCATCAGTTCCCTATTTCAGAGGAGGCTGTAAATGCATTCAATGACTTAAAGTCAGATATAGCCAAAGCATCATTAACCGCGATAGATGATACCACACCATTCAGAGTTGAGACTAATGCGTCTAAGTTTGCTATAGGAGCAACTCTCAGTCAAGCTGGTAGACCTATAGCATTTTTTTCCAGAACACTGAACAAGTCTGAAATTAATTATTCATGTTTAGAAAGAAGCATGTGCTATCGTGGAATCTTTGTGCTTCTGGCGACATTACCTGATTGGTATACATTTTGAGGTATTCACCGATCAAAGGTCTGTCTCATTCATGTTTGACAAATATCATTCCAGCAAAATCAAGAATGAAAAAATTATGCATTGGAAACTAGAACTGTCATGCTTCAAGTTTGATATCATCTACCGCCCTGGAAGTAAAAATGCTACTGCAGATGCATTTTCAAGAATAACTGCATCAATTAAACCTGAAGTGAATTTGAAACAATTGCATGAGGACTTATGTCATCCTGGTACTGTTAGGATGCATCATTGGCTTAGATCCAAAAACTTGCCCTTTTTTTGGACGATATTAAAGGACTTACAAATTCATGCTCCATCTGCTGTGAAGTAAAACCTAGATTCCTTAAAAATCAAGGAAAATTGATAAAAGCAACGTCTCCGTTTGAAAGATTGAATTTAGATTTTTAGGGCCCCTTGCCATAAAATTCCAGAAATCGATTCCTTCTTACTGTAGTTGATGAGTACCAGGTTTCCTTTTGCAATTCCTTGCTCAGACGTTTCGTCAACTACTGTAATTTCGCATTTAAAGAATATCTTCTCCATTTGGTATGCCAGCATACAGACAGTGGGTCGTCTTTTATGTCCAGAGAGTTAAAAATGTTTCTAACATCTCTTGGTATAGCGACCAGTCATACCACTGCCTATAATCCACGAGGGAATTGACAGGTGGAGCGTTACAATGGTATCGTATGGAAAACGATTCAGTTGGCATTGAGATCTAAAGGCAAGAAAATTGAACTATGGGAAGAGGTCCTACAATCTGCATTACATTCTGTTCGTTCCCTTTTATGCACGACAACTAACGTTTCTTCACATGAGCGCATGTTCAATCATCCTAGGAGGTCATATAATGGGAACTCTTTACCTACTTGGCTTTTTCTGGCTGGTCCAGTGTTGGTGAATAATCATTCACGAACCAGTAAGTATGAGCCACTTGTTCAAGAAGTTGAACTTCTGGAAGCTAATCCAGAATATGCATATGTAAGGTTTCCAGATGGACATGAGACTAGCGTGTCCATACGACACTTGGCTCCAAGAGGGAAAATCATCGAACCTACCTATGAGGGTGACAGTGAGAGAGCTTTGTATGTTAACCAGAGTAGTGAGGAGTTTGATGGTCATTTGAAACAATCAACAGAGAGTTTGGAAGAAACTGAAGGGAATTCTAAAGAAGGTGCATTGCCCTGCGAAGATTTCTCTCCTGAACTATCTAAACCTGAACAGAGAACTTCTTGTGATGGACCAACGCGTAGTTGAAGACTAAAACGAAAATCTGCCTACCTGTCTGACTATATTTTAAATTAACTTTTTTTGGTAGGGGTGAATGTAGTATATTATTATCACAGTGGTAACACTGTTTTTACAACGGTCGTTTTGGAAACAAGACCGAATGTTTTATCATTGAAAATGGCTGCTATGTCTGTTGTGCACGTGTGTTGTTAATGTCGATAAAAGCTTATGTTAAGTTTAAAGATAAGGAATGTTTAGTTAACTCGACTCACATTACAGAAACTAAGCTGCAAATATCATGTGAAAAGAAATATGTTTTTTTACAAAATGTGTCTTTGTATGACTTTAAAGATAGAAACTATAAAAAAAAATATATGTAGAAAACAATCGGCTTTTAAGTAAAAAAATAAATCTGAAACATCTTATGCTTTCATTTTAACGAGCATTAATTTAGACCTATATTCAGGGAGTTATTGAAGAGTTTTCAAAGATAATAATAATATGCCAAATAATGTGTACTACTATTTTAAAAAGTACATATCGTTGTATAAATATTAGTACAATTACAAGAAATATCTTTGAAAGCAACCTCGTAATTGCTGCTTTGTAGCATATTAGGATGGGTTGGGGGAGTGTTATAAAGTTTTTTTCAAAAGAGTAAAGAGAAGATAACCAGTTCCTTAATAAATATCAGCTTGAACACAAAATTTCGAATTTTTTCTAAGGAAATATCACTTTTATTCTCGGGATGATCACTACTGAGATTTATTCAGGTTGCAAAAATTAAACCTACCATCCATTACCAGTTTAAGACTTCTCATTTATCAGTTTTAAGACTATCATTTGGGATTTTAATGTAAATCATAATACTATAGATTTGTTTTATAAGTTCACTTAAAACTTGACTTATTGCAATTATAGGAGAGTTCCTAAATGCATAGTGGGAAAAGTGGACTAATATTTGTTTGTTTATCTCTATTTGGATTCATATTGTTCTGAATGTTTATAAAATATTGCATTTCAAACTACACAGAATTTTTTATGCCTTAAACAGTATTAATTGCTGGGTATTTTATAGAATATTTGTTGGGCTGAAAGATAATTTTTTTACCAGAAATTTGGAGTTTTGGCATTTCACTTTGCATTATAGCATGTAAAATTCTTCAATCAGGATATGCATAGCTTAGCTTACAGAAAATATGCTTGTGATCAATATTTAGTTTGGTAAAATAAATTTTTTTACTGTTTGTTTTGATGTTTTTCCTTAGTTATAAATACTGCCTTAAAAAATACCTTCAATAATTTTAAATGAAAAATTATGTAGCCTTTAAATGAGTGTTTATATCTCTTAGCTCAAACAGTTTTTCAAAGAAATTTTTAAAGTTAGTGGTAGCAGAGCGTGGTTTACGCCTTGTCCCTATGTGCTTATCTGAAATTAGTGTAAGAAGTAAAGCTTAATGTTAGGATATTTTTCGGTTTTTAAAAAAGTAAAGATCGGTATTCCTTTTTGATTAAAATGGCTGAAGTCCCAATGATAGGTTCAGTTTTTAGTTTTCCTAAATTGAATGGTGAGAATTGGGGAACGTGGCGTTACAATGTGGAGATGTTACTTCGCCACGAAGGTTGATATGGATTTATCGACGGTAGTGAAGTCCCACCGGTAAAAGTGACGAAACCTGATGGAAAATCCAGTGATGATTCGTCCTCATTGAAAGACATTCTGGATTTTAATCGGCGTAAGCAGAAAGCTGTTTCTACTATCGCTTTGAGTATCGAGCCTGACCAGCAAAATCTCATTATGGGTAATCGTGACCCAAAAGAAATGTGGACACTCTTGAAAGCGGCATTTGAACCGGCTAGCAGAGCTCGAATTGCTCATTTAAGAACTGAATTTATGAAAATAAAGTTTGAAAATTCCGAAAGTATGGCCGCTTTTCTAGGTCGTTTGAAGCATGCTCGAGATCGTTTGGAAGCTGTCGGAAAGAAAGTTGATGACGATAAACTTGCCTATCAGATGCTCATGAATTTACCACCTGAGTATGGAAACGTGGAGCAACAGCTATACATGCTCAACGATGAAGAATTTACCTCTACTAAAGTTAAGGAGAGGCTACTGGCAGAGTATGATCGTTTAAAGTACGAAATGTCTTATCCTGATGCAGTAGCTACCTCGTCTCGCAGTAAGAAAGTAATGCTGACGAGGAAAAGCAAGAACCGTTTTCGAAACCGGAACACTAAAATAGTTGAACTAATAGTTAATAAAGAGACCAGAATATGTTACCGATGTGGTGGCGCATATTTCCCCACAATGCAAAGCTCAGAAGAAAAGTCCGGGAAAAAGTAAGTCTAGTTCTTGTTCTTATACAGAAATTGCTGAACCGGTAAATTTATTAAGTGATTCGGCCACTAGCCTTGACTGGATTGTAGATTCTGGTTCTTCAAACCATTTCATATCTGATAAGTCCCTTCTTAGAAATTATCAAGAGTGTGATATCAATGTGAAAGGCATAGGAAATAATTCTGTAAAAGCCAAGGGATACGGTGCTATCTCACTTAGTTTAAAAGTAAAGGGTCATGAAGAAATTTTGATTTTTCTTAAAGTCTATTGGGGCCCATCTTTAACTAAAAATTTAATTTCTGGAAGTCAATTTGATAAACATGGTCATCGTTTAATCATTTGTGATTCTAAGTGCACTATGATAAATTCTAAAGGTCGAACTATAGGAATTGCTCCCTTAGTAGGAAGCTTGTATATTTTACATTCGAAAATTGTTCCTGAAGTCCCATCTGTCAATATGTCAATAAGTAAATCGAAAAATGTTCGTAATGACATTATGATGTGGCATCGTAGATTCGGCCATCAAAATTTAGAAGGTTTAAAACATTCGGCTAAAGAAAATCTGGTTTACGGCTTAAACAAATTAAGCGGAAATTTACAATTTTGTGATCCGTGTGTTCGAGGAAAGATGACTAGAGCCCAATTTAAAAGTATAGGTGAAATAAAGTCTAAACACCCTCTTGATTTGATTCATCTCGATTTATGGAGTAGTGCGTCAGGCCCTTCGTATGGCCAAGCTAAATATCTTTTAACTGCAGTCGATGACTATTCCAGATATTCGTGGGGTTTTCCTCTCAAAAATAAAAATGACTGTTTCTCTAAATTTAAGAATTTTAAAACTAAAGTCGAGAAGCAAGTAAGCCGGCCGATAAAAGCCGTTCGTACTGACTGCGGTATAGAGTTTTGTTCAGACCAGTTTAGAAAGTTTCTTGAAGAAAATGGTATAGTTGCTGAACGTACGAACGTGTATTCGCCACAGATGAATGGCGTTGCGGAGAGACTGAACAGAACCATTGCTGATGGTATTCGAGCTATTAGGCTTGAAGCTGAGTTGCCAAAAGGGTTGTGGGCAGAATTAGCTTTTGCGTTCATTTATTTACATAATCGTTTTCCTCATAGAAGTGTTAACAACCATATTCCTTTTACCTTGTTCTTTGACAGAAAATGTTCTGTTAGACACCTGAAAGTCATAGGTTGTCTCGCCTACGTACATGTAGAAAGAAATAAAAGGGATAAGGTAGATCCCAAAACCAAAGAAGGCATCCTGATAGGGTATGCTTTTGAAACTGTAGGATATCGCATATGGTTGCCGAAGGAACGAAAAGTGATTGAAACCAAGCATGTCAAATTTAATGAACTTGTTAAAGGATATGGAAGAAACGAACTTTCCTTGTGCCCAACGTCTCAATATGTCCCTCCGAACGAAGAAGAAACTGACGATTGGCCACAAAGTTCCAGTTCAACCCCAGAAGTAGTTACCATTGAACGTAAGCATTGTCATGATATTCCTTGGAGACGTGAAGTGACACAGAGAAAATCTGGTGAAAGTAAAGGCCGTTTGGATGTGTACTATTATCCTCCCAATTCGAAAAACCGTTTAATTTGTTTGAAAGGTGTTAAAAAGTATTGTGATTCGAATAACATTGAATTCGAAAAAGAAGTGTTCGACTTTAAATACCACCCTGAATCAGACCCGAGTCCACACACTGACGAAGGAACCGACATCTCTGGGAATGAATCGTCGTTTGTGTGCATCATGGAGCCTTCAACTTTTGAACAAGCTACTAGTGTCCCTGAAGCTGCACACTGGAAGCGGGCAATGAATGAAGAGCTCGACATCTTGAAATAGCGAGACGTCTACGACATTGTGCCTCGTCCCCCAGGTAAGAGAATTATTGGCTCCAGATGGGTGTATAAAGTGAAAGAAAATGAGCATAAAGAGGTTAAGAAATTCCGGGCTAGACTTGTTGCTCAAGGATTTCGACAGATTAAGGGACATGATTATCATGAAGTTTTTTCACCTGTAGTTAATTTTGAAGTCATTTATTTATTTATAAGTTTTTTGGTCATTTCCCTAAAATGGTTCCACAAACATCTTGATGTTAAATGTGCCTACCTTTATGGCAATCTTGATGAGGAACATTTTATGGAGACGCCCAAAGGCTTCAATTTTCCTGATGGTATAACACAACAAACTCATGTTTTAAGGTTAAAGCGGGCCATTTACGGTCTACACCAGGCCGGGAGGCAGTGGCATTCTGAATTAGAAACCACTTTGTTAAAGTTAGGTTTTCCTCTTTTTCAAAAACAAATTGTGTTTACAATCTTAATTGTAATACTATACTTTTAGTGTATGTTGATCACTTAATCGTGTTTTCACGAACCGAATCTGAAATGGCAAACATTACTAAACTTTTACAAACTAAATTTGAAATTAAAGATTTAGGTAAAATTCGAAAAGTTCTTGGTATAGAGTTTAAAGATTCAAAAGGCAACTGGGCCGTACACCAAAAATCGTACATTGAACGTTTAAAAGATAATTTTAAACAAATTCCTTACGTTAAGTGTAAATTACCTATGTCGCCGGGTCAAATTGTTCAAAGTGAAATTAATGAGCAGTCAGTGGAAGGTGAAGTACCTTATCGAAATTTAATCGGATCACTTTTATTCTTAGCCACACGTTCCAGACCAGATATACTTTTTACAGTTACAATGTTAGCTCAGTATGATTCACATCCCACTTTAACGCATTGGAAATTGCTGTGCCAAGTTTTTAATTACGTTATTTCAACGATTAATTTTTGTATTCCAATGTTGGTAGATGATATGAAGCATTTGACAGCCTTTACAGATGCTCCATGGGCTTCAGATCGTGACTACAGGCGATCTTTTTCTGGCTTTATAATTTTCTTTAAAAATGTTCCTATCTCATGGAGGACCAGAAAGCAAAGATGTGTAGCGCTTTCCACATTGGAAAGCGAGTATATTGCCATTTCAGAGTCGATTAAAGAATTACTGTGGTTACACAATATTTACGATGAATGTTCTACACTATTGAAAGTAACTGTTGAGAAACCTATAATGTTTTGTGACTCTGAAAGTGCTATTTACTATTGTAAAAACTTTATCGAGAATGTAAGGAACAAACATATTGACATTAGGTTTCATTATGTTAAACAGCTATTAGCTGAAGGACTGTTCAAACTTTTAAAAGTTCCTGGAAACTGGAACATTGTTGATTTGTTAACTAAGCCAGTTACATTTGACAAATTAAATAGATATTGTGAGAACATTTTCCGATGAAGAGAAAAAGGGGAATTTGTAGTATTTGTTCTCTCTTCGTCGGAAAACGCGATATTTAAAAACGTGTCATGAACGGATGGTTTAAAATATGCAGATTTTTCAACTTTGAAGGCAGGACTGGAATTACGAAGCTCTCACAGCCAATGGGGTTTGTACAAGTAAATACAACAAGTACACTGCTGGCCACTGTAAATGCAACACCCTGAAGGAAACATGTAAATAACATGAAATTTACAACATGCATTAGCGGAGGTGAGATATGCAAATGATTAGAATTTCAGCGCAGACGCACATCACGCGCGCCTGTGGTGCCACTTCAAAGCGCTATTAAAGGCTTGGAGATTTCGACGATTTCAAGTTCGGCAAAATGTGTTTTTCTTGTGGTTTTTTCAAAAAAACGATCCATTTTGCCTCTTCGAAAACAAAGATCATCTTTTGATCAAGTTTCCGAGTTCGACAGAGGAAGGATTGTGGCCTACCGAGATTGTGGATTATCTTTCAGGGAAATCGGTAGTCGTGTTGGACGAAACCAAACAACTGTAATGCGGATATGTGATCGTTGGATGCCGGAGGGTACGGCGGACCGGCGTGTTCGATCGCATCCACCTCAGCGCACCACTTCACGTGATGACAGGCAAATTGTGCGCATGGCAGTGACGGATCGCTCAGTCACATCACGAACCATAGCACAGCACATGCAGTCTGTAACGCATCATCCAGTGTCTGCGCGTACCATTCGACGCCGTTTGCAGCTGAGTGGTCTGTCCGCAAGACGTCCATTGCTTTGTCTACCCTTGACGCAGAACCATAGACGTCTCCGCCGCCAATGGTGCGATGACAGAAGGATGTGGACGGCAGAATGGAATGAAATTGTCTTTACTGACGAGTCACACTTCTGTCTGCAACACCACGATGGTCGCATTCGAGTCTGGAGACACCGTGAAGAGAGGATGCTGAACAGCTGTGTTATGCACCGCCACACTGGTCCTGCACCGGGTATTATGGTATGGTGCGGTATTGGATATCACTCTCGCACACCTCTAGTACGCATTGCCGGTAATTTAAACAGCCAGCGAGGTGTCTCCGAGGTGTTGGAGCCAGTTGTCCTTCCTTACCTTCAGGGCTTGCCCACAGCCATATTTCATTAGGATCATGCGCGACCACACGTGGCACGCATTGTCCAACGTTTCTTCGTCAATCGACAGATTGAATTGCTTCCCTGGCCGCTTCGCTCTCCGGATATTTCGCCGATAGAAAACATGTGGTCCATGGTTGCTCTACGATTGACCCAGATTCCATCCCCAGCTGCCACAGCAGATCAACTTTGGCAACGTTTGGAAGCTGCTTGGTTTGCTGTACCCCAAGAACTCATCCAAAGTCTCTTTGAATCAATGCCGCGGCGTGTAGCAGCTGTGATCTCCAACAATGGCGGCTACTGGCTACTGATTTTGGCAGGAACCACACTTCACAGAAGTATATAAATTTAATCATTTGATACTTGGCCAACATGTTATCTACAAAATAAATTTTGTTGTGATATCTCTTGTCTTTCTTGGTGTTGCAATTTGGGTGGCCAGCAGTGTATTTAAGATGTACGTATTTTTTCAGCGTGGGGTTTTTTTGTTTAAGCAGTAACTATTCTGCGAGTGAGTTGGGGATTTCAGCCATTGTGTTAGTAGCTGTTCTCGCAGCAAGTTTGATATTTAGATGTGTTTGCGACGTATTGTCTAGCCATTAATCTTTTATCCCTTCTTTCTTACTGTACATATCCCAAGCTTTACCATTCAGTTTAAGTAGTTTTTTCAAAATTAAAGTAGATTAATTTTCGCCCGTTCATGACACGTTTATCTGTATTCTTTTTTTGTTAAATGGTTTTGTAAATATTTTCCTTCCAAGCTATTGGATCAAATCTATCCCCCTTTTTTACTATGTTTTTATGTAAAATAAGAAAAATAAAAGCATTTTAATTAGCCTCATCAAGTCTACTTTCTTGTGAAAGGTGTTTTATTTCAGATAATTAGGTATGGGACAAATTATGCTGTTTAATCCACCCCACAGTTAGTAATGTAAAAAAGGTTTTTCGAGGTAGCTCCTAAAATTGTTCTCCATTGTGAGATGAAGAGAAATTTTAAGGCATCAACGTTAAAAATGTTGTTAAGCTGTGGAATATCTACTGTAATCTCCCAACAGCTTTGACATTAGTTATATCTAATTTATGGATAATATCCTCAAATTAAAAACGATTCAATAATGGTTTGTTACTACTTCAATAATGGTTGTTCGTACGCACATAACCGCCTCTCTTCCCCGTAAAACAGCTGCGTCTCCGACATTAGAATGCGCATGCGCGATATCACTACTACTTCGGATCATTTTTCAATTCTCTTTTCTCTCTTTGAAAAGAACTTCTCCACGCGTATGCTCACTGTCGTCCTATAACTCTCTCTCTCTAAGAGATGGCGCCACCATTTTACATCTCTGTAATGATTATTTTATTTTTTCACCCTACTCCTTTTTGTGTGTTTCTCTCACAATATCAGCTACTCGACGTCCATTGATGTTTCCAAATTTTTAATATTGCTAGTGTTTTCATAAAAAAAAATACTTAATCAATTTTATATTTTTCAATAGCTTCGAACATTAAAATCTAGCTAAATTCGGAGGAAATTTATATATTTTTATATTGAGTTTTCTCTTTATATAATATTTCACGTGCTTTTTTTTAGTTTTTAAATTGATTTCGCTTAACAAACATTCCGCAATTTCACATTTTTACTTTACAGCTTTCCGTAGTACAATGATGACTAAATACTGAGACGTGTGTATAACATTTCACATGTTTCTATTTTTTCGCTATGTAATTTATACTGTGTTTAGTATAAATGTTGATATTGCATTAACAGGACTTATATTTATATAGTTTTATTCTTCCATTGTACATTTCCTTAAGAATTATCTCCACTGACGTTGTTTGTTCTGTCTTATAATAATATAATTTTCCTGTTTACGAATATCAACAATTAACCGCTCATTTTCAATTTGTCAATTATTTAACTACTTTTACATTTTGCGTCCACGGCTCAATATTTCAATTATTCAAACTCTAATCGAAAGAACGTAGAAAATTTTTTTTTCGCGGATTGCAAATAAATTGCCACCTTAGATTATTTTAATCGTTTTTTCGTCTCTCGGTGTGAATTTTTTCATCTGTTATCTTTTCATCGGACGAAAGTAAGTTCTTTCGGAAATGAAACGTGCAATTTATACGTTTAGATGGTATTTGAAATCTCGGCCTGGGTGAATACACACGCGTGTGAGATGCTGTCAAAACATTGAATAATAACGAATGCTCTCGACTTTTTGTTAACGTCCAACGGCCCAAATGTTAACTGATCCAAAAAGGTTTTATAGAAACATCCGAAGCGGGCATGCGGCGAGACTGAAAATTACCTCAAAAGCATCTCTTGCCGTAAAAGTCGAATAACCAATGCCGAAAAAGGGTAATATTTCCCCGGCAAATTATATTTGAAACGTCCGTATATCGGGAGCTCATTTCTTATAACTTCTCTTCACAAAGTCAGAGGGCCCAATCCCACCCATCCTTATTAGGTATTTAAATATATAGGTACTGGACAGTTTAATTAATAGAAAAATTAGTGATATCTCTCTCTATATATATACCTATACATACACACACACACATATATATACAATATACATATACACAATATATATATATATATATATAGTATATATATATATATATGGATAGAGAGAGAGAGTGGGAGACAGAGAAACATGCAAAAATATATATAGAAACTCTTGCCGTAAAAGTCGAATAACCAATGCGGAAAAAGTGTAACATTTCCCCGACAAATTCTATTAGAAATGTCCGAACTTCAAGAGCTCATTTCTTATGACTTCTCTTCACAAAGTTACAGGCACCAAGAGAATAAAAGTGAAAGGAGCGCTCAGGATCTTCGAGTTCAATGCCTTCAGCTGGAATCACCGAAGTGATCCAGCATCGGGCAAGACAGTAGGAAAGTAAAATGAAACTGTAGAAATCTTCCCGGAAATGGGAGAGAAAATGGCTTAGCTACAGTAAAAATATGAAGAGGAGGAAGTTTAAGGATAGCAACACATAATATTTATTTTGTTTTGAAGTTTTTTATTAATTTTTTTTTTTTTTTGCCTTAGCAAAGCTAAGTATTATTTTTCATTTTTTAAGAGAAGCAGACAAGGGACAAATTAAAAAAGAGAAAGGATGGCTCTAGGCCTTTTCCTGTTATGGGGATCAGCATGATCATAATTTGCAAATTCTAGTAATAAATCATTGTCAATAGACTTGTGAAAATTAAGAGCTAATTTTTGAAGATAATTTCGAATAGCTGGGAGTCCAATCTCCCTATAGATGTCAGCATTTCTAAAGTACCAAGGGGCGTTAACGATTTGCCTAATGGTGCTGCTTTGAGCGGTAGCTAATTTTTTAATGTGCGTTTTTGCACAGTATGACCATGCTGGCCCACCATACGTAATAATAGGTCGAAGGTAAGAATTATACAAGAGCAATTTGTTACTAATACTTAATTTGCTGTTTCGAGAAATTAAGGGGTATATTAACCTGCGAGCTGCTCGAAACTTGTCCCTAATATGTGTAATATGTTGTTTCCAAGTGATATTTTTGTCAAGAATAACGCCGAGGTATCTAACAGTGTCAGACCAGGGGATTTTTGTATTGCCTATTTGAATTTGGTGATTTTGAAAGGTCTTTTTACGTTTAGAAGTGAAAAGTACTACACATTTTTCAGAGTTAATTTTAATTCTCCATTTGTCGAGCCAGAGTTGAATGGTGGTCATATGTTTATTAACATTTTTAACGGCATATTTAAAATTTTTGCAAGTGGAGTACAGGGCTGTGTCATCAGCGAAGATAGCTAAATTTACATTAGTGTGTTGGGGAATATCGTTAACGAAAATGTTAGAGAATTGGTGCCAGAACGCTGCCTTGTGGTAAGCCACTATGAATTTGGAATTTTTCAGAAAGTTGACCGTTAATTTTGACTTGGAAGGTGCGATTGTTGAGATAAGAAATTAAAATTTTGATGATTTGAGGGGGAAAGTTATAATTTATAAGTTTATGAATTAATCCGTCAATCCAAACTTTATCGAAAGCAAGTGCAACATCAAGGAACAGGGCAGCAGTGGAATGTTTATTTTTATTTGCTTTAGTTAAGTGTTCGGTGAGGCGGTAGACTTGATGAGGGGCAGAAAGGGATTTTCTAAAGCCGAATTGGTAAGGGATGAGGATATGATTATTTTCGAGGTGTTCGTTAATGTATTTAGCAATAAATTTTTCAGTAATTTTGCTGATGGAATTAAGAAGACTAATGGGCCGATAACTAGTGGGGGAAGAGGGTGGTTTGTTCGGTTTAAGAATGGGGACTATGATAGAGTTTTTCCAGCTATGTGGAAAGTGTTCAAATTTGAAAACAGAGATAATGACGATAGTAATTTTGAAAATGTATTTATAGGGGAGATTTTTGAGAACTGTGTTGTTGATATTGTCCTCTCCAGGGGATTTACGTTTAGGAAGTTTTTTAATGATTTCACGGACGTCATTTGGGACTATGTAAGGAGTAGGGCTTTCATGAGGAGTATTAAGGAAGAGGTTTAAACTATTATTAACAATGTTTTCTGTGCTTGAGTTAATGATAGGATTGGGGGTAAAGTTTTTAGCGAAGTTTTTGCCAATGAGATTACATTTATCAGCTTCAGTAAGGGCTTTCGAGTTGAGTTCAGGGTCTTTTAAAGGGGGAATGGTACGATATTGGTTTTTGAAACGTTTTGCAGCTCGCCAGATGGAGTTATCCGTAGTATCAAGAGATTCTAAATAATTTTGCCAGTTTTTGTTGGATTGGTCTCTGAGGTAATATTTAAGGTCTTCCTGGGCTTTGTTCATGTTAGTTTTGTTTTGGGGAGTTCTATTAATCTGCCAGTTTTTGCGCGCTCTGTTTTTATTATTAATTAAGATTTTGAGTTGATGATCTTGATTGGTTTTAACTTTAGGAGGGATAATTTTGGTGCTGGTTTTAATACAATTATTGATATCTGCGGTGATACTGGTGACAAGGTTTTCAAGATCATTAACATTATTGACGATGGGAGGGATGTAAGGGATTTTATCAAGATCACTAGTAAATTTTTT